>JAMLFY010000008.1:37138090-37287933 GCA_030441495.1 Dalbergia oliveri | reverse complement strand
AAAAGGGAATTTGAGTTTCCTTAATTCATCTTAAGCACTTAATCACCCCAATTAATTATTTAGAATCCAAATTAATAGATAAAATCAATTTATCTTTAATTAAGCCTAATATTGCCCATATTTCCCATAATCATTTAAATTCTTCCGTTTAGCACCAAAAAGGGTAAAATCAGTAAGTTCCTCAGAGAACTTCCCAGACCACCTGAATTGTCCCGACATCATGAAACACTCCATGTTATCATGTTCAAACTTTATAGTAATGTCAGGTCTGTATTTCACTTAATCCCATGTTGAATTACCTTAAGATGGTAAACTAGTAATTTCATATACGGGGAAAACTAGGAAAAAAAATTTCATCTCTAACACATGCATTATATATAAATCCCTTCAAATATCACACTAACCCCTTGAGGATAGCTGAGACCTGTCATTATCGGTATTAGGCAAAAATGACCTTAGGGGTATTTTGGTCATTTAGCTTGGGAAAAATTAGGGTGTTACATTCTCCTACCTTTAAAAAGAATTTCGCCCTCGAAATTTGTTACCTATAAATACGAGGTATGGCATCATAATTTTAATTTAGCTCCCATGTGATTCTGCATCCCCTTGCCAATGCCACTTTTACTAGAGGTATGGTTTTGTTCCTAGGATTTGCTTAACTCCTCGGTCATTGATCCTCGTAGGTGGTAGGTTAAAAGTCAAGTCTCCTTCACTGCGCCACTTTTCTCACTCTGAACATACTAGGTTTGATTATACTTCTCAATTGAGAGACATGAAAGACATCGTGAAGGTTGGAGCAAATTAGGTGGTAGGGCTATCGGTAGGCTGATATGCGCACGAACTTTCTAAGATTTCGAAGGGGCCAAGAAATTCTTGGGCTCAACTTTTTGACTTTCATTCCTCACCCTATGCACGTTGTGGGGGTGATCCTTAAGGAACACATGCCTCTCCTTCTTGGAATT
This sequence comes from Dalbergia oliveri, assembly GCA_030441495.1. Taxonomy (NCBI): domain Eukaryota; kingdom Viridiplantae; phylum Streptophyta; class Magnoliopsida; order Fabales; family Fabaceae; genus Dalbergia; species Dalbergia oliveri. The sequence goes on along the minus strand of JAMLFY010000008.1, from coordinate 37,286,971 downwards.
GCAACGGCTTTCAGGATTTTCCGCGTAGCTTTTCTATCGACTTTGGCTGTGAGATCCTATCCTTGATCCTAGGATTTGTTCTTGTTGTTTCCCTCATGACTTCCAGTTCCAACATGCTTTGTTCTCTAGGTTCATACCAACATAAGGGTAATTGACACATCCATCCATCAAGGGCCTCATACGATGCCATATCAATGCTCGCATGATAATTGTTGTTATATGCAAACTCGATTAATGGCAGTACTTATCCCAACTCCCTCTTGGTCCAACACACATGCCTTTAACATATCCTCTAGGGTTTGTATGGTCCTCTCCAACCACCCATCCATTTAACGGTGGTATGTTGTGCTAACGCTTTGAACCAACCACCTTCTACGAAGGCTCCCCAAAATGCGACATAAATTGCGGATCTCAATCCCAAAGATTATCATCGTTGGCACTCGTGCAACCTCACGATCTCTTAGATATATAGCTGGGCTAACTTATCCAATCAATAAGTCACCTTAATCGGTAAAAATTCAGCTGACTTTGTTAGTCGGTCCACGAATCACCCATATGGCGTCATGGCCAACTTGGGTCTTAGGTTGACCCGTCACGAAAATCCATCGAGATACTCTCCCATTTCCATTCGCGAATGGATAGGGGTTGCAACATCCACGAAGGTTTTTTGTGCTCAATCTTCACCTTCTGGCAGACTGAGCACTTACTCACCCAGGTGGCCACATCCCTCTTCATCCGGGGCCACCAAAACATCTTCTCCAGGTCCTGGTACATATTGGTAGTGCCAGGATGAATGGTGAAATGGCTTTTGTGAGCCTCCTCCAAGTCCTTTGGAGGTCACCACTCTTGGTATGCAAATCCAGCCCTCAAACTTCCATAACCCATATGTCCTTTTTCTTTTATAAACTCTCTATCCTCCATTTAGGCTAAGATGGTCCCTCTCCTTGAAGTCACTCGTCATCCTGAGATGGCATGCCTTTGTGCTCTGAGTGATCCAAGTCATCCCAAGTTCAGGTCCCTAAACTTCTTAATTAAGTCCACCTCCTTCGCTATCATGTGAGACAAGTGCAATGACTTTCAGCTCAAGGCGTCAAGCCACCACATTAGCCTTGCCGGGATGACATTCAACCCAAAATCGTAATCTTTCAAAAACTCCATACACCTCCTCTATCTCATGTTGAACTCCTTGATCAAAGAGGTACTTGAGACTCTTATGATCATAGAACACTCGAACTTTACCCTATACAAATGGTGCTGCCACACCTTCAGGCGAACACCACGGCTGCTAACTCAAGGTTGTGGGTGGGGTGATTTGCCTCGTGAGGCTTAAGTTGTCTTTGGATGTATAGGCCACCTCTTCCATGCTTTGCATCAACACACGGCCCAAACCTTTCGTGATGTGTTACAATACACCTCAAATGGTGTATTGGGTAAGGAAAAACTAACATTGAGGTTGTGGTTAACTTGACTTTCAACTCCTGGAAACTCTTTTCACATCTGGACTCCACATAAAAGGGGCATTCTTCCTGGTAAGCTTGGTCAAGGGTAAAAAATCTGGGAAAATCCCTTAATAAACCTATGGAATAACTAGACCAATCCCAAAAAGCTCCTTATCTTCGAGTTACCATGTAGGTTTTTCCAAGCTATCACAGCCTCTCTCTTACTAGAATATCAGCAATGCCTCCTTTTGACACCACGTGACCCAAGAATTCACTTCCTTCCAGCCAACATTCACACTTAGATAGCTTACATACAGCTTTTCTCCTTTAGGATCTCCAAGACCCACTTCAAATGATGCTTATGCTCCTCGTGGGTCTTCAAAATAGATGAGTATATCATTTATGAAAACCACCACAAATTGATCTAAAATAGGGTCTAAAGATCCTATTCATATAGTCCATGAACACAACATGAGCATAAGTTATTCCAAATGATATAAGGGTAAACTCAAAGTGGCCATACGTGTCCTAAAAGCGAGTCTTAGGTATGTCCTCTTCCCTTACCCTAATCTTGTGATATCCTGACCTTAAGTCAATCTTAGAAAACACTACCATTCCGTAATTGATCCATCAAATTGTCGATCCTAGGCAGGGGTACTTATTTCTTCACTGTCACTCGGTTCAACTATAATTTATGCATAGCCTCATGCTCCCGTCTTTCTTCTTCACAAACAAGATCGGAGGCTCCCCATGGTGAAGCATTCGGTCTCACAAACTTTTTCTCTAACAAATCCGCTAATTGCACTTTTAACTTGATCAACTCCATGGGTGACATCCTCTAGGGTGCTATGGAAATAGGTCCGTTGCGGACTAACTCTATGGAGAACTTAATCTCTCTTCACCAAAACTGAGTATATCACCAGAAATACCTAAGGATAATCTCTCACTCAGGCACCTTGTAATGTCTGCTCAAAGTCTACTTCACTAGTAGCTAGGAGAACATATCCTATCTCTCTTCCCCGTAACAGTTAACTTCTATGGCATTCAATAAAGGCTTAAAGGTTTACTAGGCACAAGATGGGATAGGGAGAAAGATAAGAGACTTGGTATAGCAATTTAACATTACACGATTAGCGTAAAGCCAATCCATGTTGAAGAATCATATCTATACCATGCATAGGCATCCAACTAAGTCCAAAATAAAAGGTCTACTTTTAATAGTAAAATAACGGTTTAAACAACACCTACAAGTCCTAACAGGTTTTTCCGGTGGGGTAGAAATAGTAAGGTTGAAAGGAAGTTCAAACACATATAGCTGTCCAGACGCAACACTAGCATGTAATATAAATGAATGGGTTGCACCAAAATCAAATAGTCCAGTTAAGGTTTTACTATTCAGTTCACACTTACCCTCTATGAGGCTTCTAGACCTTGCAGAGACCTTCCACGTTGACGGTGAAAACCCTTCCTTGGTATTATGGTTGAGGATGAAGGGTCATTGGGTTCCTTCTTGCACTCTCTTAGCGTAATGTCCAAGCTTTCCACACTTGAAGCGGACTCCCTGGCCCATAGGAAGGTCGATCTTTGTGCAACTTCCCACACTTGGGACATATGGCAGTAGGTAGGTCTCCGGGGGGTGCAACTGGGGCCTTTGGGCGCCTTGCCCTTGGGGCCACTTGATCCCCATGGTAGAAATTCCTCCTAGGGCCCTACGGCCTCGCTGCGGGTCGACGGGGGCAAGCTCGGCTTGAAACTTGGCTTGCGGCGCCCGAACTTCTTGGTAAAGTTACAAGCCCTTGGTGTGCTCAACCTCTTCCAGCCTATCTTCGATGATGCGGCACTTGTTAACTAGGTGGGGAAATCCCTAATCTCTAAGTGTGCCATAGCAACATTGATCTTCGCCTTCAGCCCATACCTCGTATTTAATGCACTTCCAAAACTCGTTCAGGGTTCCCTTGGAAGAGCGGAGAACTTGATTAGTTCTTTGAACTTTGCGGTGCTCCTGTGGAATACTCATTCCCCCTTGAACCAAGCTGCATGAACTCCATGTCCTTAGCATTCCACACGGACTCAGGGAAATACTTCTCATAGAAACAACTTTTGAACATCTCAAGTAGATTCAGATATGCCAGATGCCTCAGCAATCTTGGGTGCCCATCTACAGAATTACGCATCCACCTTAGCATATCCGCGTAGGTCACCTTCTCTCCTTGGATAAGGTGATCACCGAAAGATCTTCCTCATGCTTTTAATCCATTCTCGCATGGTTTAGGTTCAGAGTCCCTACTGAATGATGAAGGGTTCGCCTTGAAGCCCAAATCGGGCATGCTCATTGTAACAACCCCAAAAGATTCTTAAAAATTAATTTGAGCTTTATTAGTCGTAATTTCAAAAATGACAGTTGAGAAATGATGAGAATGGCCCAAGAACGTGTTAAAAAAAAAAATTTATGGGTTGAGGTGAATACTGACCTTGTCAATAACCAGCAGAACGCAGAAACCCTAGATTAAAGACCTGGAAAGTGCCCGAAATTGGAAAACATAGGAATAAGGTTAGAAATAGGTAGAAATGATAATTTTATATTTAAAATTAATTTTGGGTAATATCGATTTAATTGGTAAGCCGTTTTACCCATTCGGTAACTTCAATATCAGAACTTAACATGAAAGATATTTTAATCATTACAAATGGATAATGTATATCCATTCTAAACAAGTGGAAGGCAAAGATTCAATCTTGAATTACAAGATTGAATCCTAGCCATCCATTTACTTCTTGAATTAAGAATACCTAACTATATAATATGTCATCCATGCATTAAACATAAGATAAACACAAACTCAACTTCTCCATCAAGCTTGTCATCCTCGGCCATTTTCTAGCACACATAACCGACTTCCATTTTTCATTTTTCACAAGCTCAAAACTGTTTCAAACCTCCATTTTCCTAGCCTAGACTTGATGAAACCACAAACTCATTTCACTAAACTTATTCTACTCATCATAACCTACAAATCTAACCGCTTATAATTTGAATCCATCACTTTTCCAACTTTGAAGGCACACAATCTAAGGTTAAAGTAAGGTTTGGTGTTGTTGGCAAAGCTTTAAAGTGAAGCGAAAAAAGTGAGTTATAGAGCATAGCTTTGAGTTAAGAGCCAAAATCTCTAAAATAAGGTTTTCTTTGCCTTTTCTTCTCCAATTTATTCTGATCATTTTTTATTGAGTTAAGTCCAAAATTTTTTATGGTATTGGTTGATAATACATGGATATTGATGTATGAATTTTGGTGGTGTTGGATGATGTTAAAAATGATTTTTGTGAAAAGGGGTTTTGCTCTATGGTTATAATTTTAAATTTTTTCTCCTTGGCGGTGATTCTTCATAAACATTTTCTGATATATTTGTGGGTATTCCATGTGCTAGAAAAAATATATGTTGAAGCTAATATCCTAGGCTAGTCCCATGAATTTTCTTAAACTTTGATTGTGACTCCTAATGCTAAAAAAATCAAAACCTGAAGTGGTTATCTCCTGAGTAGTGGCTGAAGCTGTGAATTTGTATAATTTTATTAACATATCAAATGATTGAATTATCCTTTGAAATTTTCAGGATATTTCAACATCTTGAAGTATACCCATGATTTTTCTTTGACTGATTCAATCATTTTGTAGGGTTAAAAATTGTGAATTCTGGTTTTAAATTCAGTATGAGGGGTCTCGCCACTAAAATTGTTGAATTTTATTATCATACTTTAGAGACTCTTTGTGGCCCAAAATTTTATGGAACCTTGTGGACACATTGAAATGTCTTTGTGAATTTTTATGGCCTTGAATTGATTGTTTGATGAGCAAATAAATTTGTGCTACAATGGTGTGAAATCTGGTTGTGCTGGAAAAGAACCAAAGACTTGAATTGATAATGTAATGGCATTTTGGTTCTAGTATGACATGAATACTTGATGTTAAATATTTGGCCATGTGATTTGTGACAGATAAATGCATGCTAGAGAAAATAAAGAGTGGTTTATGAGACATAATTGAAATTTCATTGTGAATGAAGTACATACATGTGGCTTATGCATGCATTTGGGAAAAAAGAAAAGCACTTGATACAATTATATGAGAAAAAGAGTATATAAATTTTCAATCGTTAATGTTCTGACATATGGACAAAACGAAACAAGACTTAGATTGAATGAGGGGAAGGAGAAAGAGAAACTTTCCCAAATTTATTTAGAGTCTAGACGTATAGGCTCAGAATAGAATCTGTGTATGATTTGAAAATGGAAAAAAAAATGAAGTTCGATGATCATGTATAGGAATGAGCTCATTCCTGATAAGTAGCCTATTTCCCTTAAGTGGTGTGATCCATTGTAAATACCATTTGGTATAAACTAATATTGTGGAACCACAGCAAATACCCATTGGATATAACTAAGTTCTTCCTATGTAATTCAATAAGAAAAATGCATTGATTTAATTTCTATGGCCATAAGTGAAACTAGGTTACTTGGAAATAATTTCCTGCATCTATCATATACATACTCATGTTATATGATTGGTTTTCCTGGGATGATTTACTATTTGTTGACACATTTTGATAAAAGTGCACTAGTGATTGATTGTTAAAAGCTACCCGCTTCGGATGAATGATTTTTTAGAACTTTAAAATAAATCTTTAGACTATATTGCATGATCACATTTTTCAGTAAACCGAAATGGCTGGAGCGATGACGATGACATTATAAGTGTGTAATTGGGGAAATTGCCCTCCTAGAATTGTGTAATTCTCACCCCTATGTGTTTTGTGTTAGATGACCTAGGTTGACCCAAGAACTACGAGGCTGTTACACTAAAGGATTGCAATAGTTTAGTAATTAGTGTTTTTTTATTATGTTGTACTAGTGATGTGTATATGGTTGTAAACGTAATAGAGAACATGGATGTATTAAGCTATAGAAGAGCTTCCTTTTGTACTTACTTATGAAATAATAAATGTTTTGGTTATTTTGTTATATATATTTAATAGATCCATGAATTAGTTACTACTTCGACTCGATCAATCTTGCTATAGATAACTAAGAAAGGTTCGCTGATTAATGAGTAACAACTCTAGTACAGCGTAAGTAGTTTTAAGGATGGGGTTGTACTTAGGAGGATGTACATAATGTTCCCTCAGATATTAAGAGTGGCGGTCACCCTAAGGTCTGTTGCTGAAACATCATCTGCATGGCCCTTGACATATCCCAGAGGGCCTATGCCGTATCCCTACTTTATTCGCTGAGCTCGCTATCCTCTTCTTGTCGTGGTCGCACCATTGGTTCCTAACGCACCAAAATAATAACATCGAGATGATCAAGCTAGATGCCTGCATACAAAGTGAGCTAATTACCATGGTACATACGCACAAATAGGGGTCATGTATTGCTATATTATAGCTTATTCTATCAATAAGGCTATACACATGACATAACTATCGCATCATGTTTGAGAAGTATAGTCAATTGCAATGCAGGCTTCTTGGAACCTAATACTCTTGATACCAAATGTAACACCCTAATATTTAACCCAATACGCCTAGGACGTCTATTAGTTAATTATTAGTTATTACCCTTTTGTTCCAATTCTTACTTAACTTTTGAAAATACTTTAATGGAAATACAGGTAAATTTTTTTTTGAATTTAAACAAAACGTGAACCAGAATACGTAAGGGAACAACATCGAAAACATAAAAAAAGGAAAGAGGTAAACAAGATGCGATCATACATAAAACATCACATCATAACACATGAACATAAATTCACCACATAAATATATATATATATCTTCAAGATCATCATTTCACTTTGCATACCCGGAAAATACATACAAGAGTCATATCATGCCCACCAACATAGGTTAGGCTCAAAATATATTGTAATCCATATTATCCATGAATGAAAGACAAGCTAAACAAATGATCTTTCCCTACTACTCCTATTGGGTGCGCCTAGGTTAGATAACCTCTAATAATCAAAAAGTAAAAGAAGGCTATCCTATCTCCTACACATTCATGGGCATTCTAGAGTGCTAAAGGCTTCATATGCTCTCTCCTAGAAGGAGGGAGTCCCAATGCATTGGGCCAGCTCGTGAGGATGTGGCAAGATGGAGAGTAGGGTGAGCATGAGCACCTCGATGGGGTCGGGTGGCTCCTCAAGCGGGTCCAGCTCAAGTTCTCATGGGCTGTGTGGGCGATGGCACCCGTACGGCCCGGACCTATCCTCGCAACGTCAGGGCAAAAGCTGGGTAGGTGAGTCCTCGGAGGATCACAGAGTCGATGACGAGGTGGGACATCGGCACCTAGATGGGTGTCACGGATAGCTGAAGTAGTAGGGGGAGTGGCGGTACCTGGAACGGCGGCGGCTAGAAGATAAGGTCATCGGAGAATTAGTGGCAAGTGGAATTGCTGAGGTGAAGTAAGATATCAAAGGGATGCCCCATGAATACAAAAAGGTGGACATCACAACAACCCACAAAAATGGTACGTCTAAGTCAGCGCGTCGTCCTAATGCATTGTCCAAGGGTGGGAGTGTGAATGAAGATTCACGAAGACGTTGCCATCAGCCTCTGAAGACAAGATGGAAAGAAAAGAAGAAGGGATGAGAAACTTATACAAGAATCTAAGTAGCATTCTCGCCTCCTAATGTGTGACATCCTATTTACGTCCTCAGGAACTCGGTTTCATTATTAAATTAGGGGACATGTGCATAGGGTTATTTATTAGTTTTCAAATATCGTTAGTTAAAACAGATTTAATTTTAGCATGAATCTTAATGCATGAATGCAGCATACTATTCCATAGATGCATATCAATGCCATAAGCAAGATATCATAGAATCCTATTGGATGCAATGGATTTCAACATTTCTCATTCTTTTAGGTGACTTAGGGGTTGTTTGGAAGTTTTTTGTTTTTAAATTTTTTAAAACTGTTTTATAAAACAAGTTTCAGGTTCAATTTTTAAAAACAAAAGAAAAATTTGTTTGGCAATGTAACTTCAAGACGAGTTTTATAGTGACAAAAAACAAAAAACTGTTTGGATAATTTATTTTTAAAAACAACTTTTAAAACTAACAAAAAACTGTTTTGGCAAATTGCATTACTATAAATGATAAATTTTAACTATTATGTTTTATAGATAATATTTTCCATAGATACTTAATAAATAAAGTCTTAATACAAATTTCTATTCTAAAAATAGTCTTAACACAACTTGATGTCAATTTACATTTATAAATCTATTTATAACCTATCATGATTTTCTTGTAGCCACATCCAATTTGCAATTTGATCACGATATCTTGCCATTTCCCTTGCAGCTTCATCAGTGAGTCAATCTTGTTGTGTTGTCCCTATTGGAATTTCCATCTACATTTACATTATTATTTGTAGCTTCAACATCGATGGATCCTTATCCTCCCATTCTCTAAACAATCTCCAGCATTCCCCACTTACGCACATAGTTATGAATTACACAACATGCTACGACAATAAGGCGTTGCCTAGAAGGCTTATATGGTGGCATTCGCCTTAAAATGGGAAATCTTGCTTTCAAGACTCCAAAACATCTCTCAATTGTCATTCTTAAAGAAGAGTGTCTAAAATTAAATAATTCCTTAGGTTCTAGCTTGTCGACCTCGTCCATGAAACTCTTGTGCATGATATCTTTCACCTCTGTAAGGTGGGAGAAACCTTCATACACGAATACAAATCCACAAGATAATATGAACCTAATGCAATGAACAAGTATTAACACAAATACCGACAACATCAATAGATAACAATTAACAAAGAGTAATTTAACACATAATGAAAATTATGGTATCAAATATAAATATATCACCTTCGGAAGGCCAAGGAAAATTTGCATTTTGATTGGTAAGTGCATCCAGAAAAACTTTTGAATCATGAGCACTACCTTCCCAACAGAATATACATATGTGAATAGCATATTGAAGTCACATATGCACATAACATTTTGTGTGATGATTGCTACTTCTACATGATGTTTGCTTATTGGCTGGAGCCCATGCACTTATGTGTGTTCCATCAATCGCACCAATACAATTCTAATACAAACATATGACACAAACATATAAATTTAGCATAATATCTTAATTTGACAAAAGAAAATAGCACCAAACACCATATGCGAGGAAAGAAAAAGGACTAACCTTGAACCACGGATAATATTTTGGATTATTTTGGATATGCTCAGCAATTCTTGGATTCTTGCTTTATGATTTCTTTACCTAAGTGACAAATTGCTCTCAAAACATTCTTGAAATGATGAGAAACTGTTTGGGTTGAATGTTGAAATCGATCTGCTACTACTCTATGACGTACATTATGTCCTATAATGAACAAAAACATTGCTACTTGTTCTTCTAAAAACACACCTCTTGAGTCTTCTAAATAATGTTTGCTTCTCAATTCTTCACACAAAGCAACAAAACATGCTTTTTCCATACGCAATAAATCAAAGCAAACTGTTCCAGATTCCTTCAAAAGCTCACTAACAAATTCTTGACCACTTAATGCAAATATTCTAACAGGAATTTTATTATAAAATTGGTACTCATAATCAGCAATCAAATTTAGCAACAATAATTCAGCAAATTCAGATTCATCATCACTAGAGTCAGATGAGGATGAAGATATTTCAAAAGTATCTTCAAGATACTTTCAGCTGAAGGATGATTATCAATTTCCATCACAGACTGAACCTGACATTGAACATAACATGCATTTTAATAAGTACTAATATTAAACATTACATATCGTTCTTAACAACAAAATAATATGTCAAAACAAACCAGTCACATAAATTTAAAAAACACATACATAATAAGTATCTTCAACACAAATACTTATACATAAAAGTAGTCACTCAAGTCTATCTAACCATGCCTTTCTCCTATGCCAAGTCATACTTAAAAATGCTTCTCTATAATCAGCATCTTTGAATTTTTCCACCGCCTTCATATAACGTCATCTAGACATCATCCATCTTTTCAAGCTCTATACATCTAGCCATAGTGTCTACGCTAATGCAGTGTAGAACTAGTGGCTTCTACACTCTTTGCCCTATACCTCTCAGTTCTAGCCATTAAAGCTTCAGCTTCTTCTTAGATGCCTCAACCATAGCTTCTGCTTTCAACTTAGATGACTCAATGAATGCTTGAAGTGCATCTTCCACTTGGATGCTCCTATTCTCTCTTGGACTTGCGGTTAGCAACTTTAATTGTTCTTTTACCACTACGAGTAACTCTCTCTATTCCTGGGCTATCATCTTCCTCATCATCATCATCTAGATTTACATGAACCCCATCATGCAAAAATTTATTATCAAGCTCAATTTCATCATCCGTGTTGGGTGGATCTTGAGTAGATGAATGATGAAGCACCCTGTTGCACTACTTTTATTGAAAATCACCCCAACAGTTTGTAATTCTCCAAACCTTTCTTCTTAAAAGGTGCAAGCATAAGGATGTGCCTATAAGGAAAGTAAAAAATTATGGACGCTAAATCTCAAAATGTATAAATATGAATAAATTGACCAAACTTCTATCTAAACGTATACCGAATGTAAGTTGACCAAACTTCTTCTATGGCGTGACGGTATTAGTTTCAGCATCCCATCCAAATCCGTTTGTTGCAGCAACTAGAAAATATTCCATGTTGTTGCCTTAACCTATTAAATTTCTGCTTAATTTGTTTCATGTCATATTCACGCCCAGTTCTTTGATTAAGGTTTTGTAAGATGACTTGCCACACCTTAGGTGAAAACACATTATTCCTCATACTCCCCTTGTTAACCTCATCAACCATAACGTCTATAAAAATTTTGACAAATGAAGAGGGCCAAAGTGACGACTCTTTTTTCTCATTTTCCATCTACAATGGTAATAACAAATCAGTAAAAGAGGATATATAAAAATAAGAACATATTAAGGGGAGTATAACTAAAAAATGAAACGGGCTTACTTCTAAAATCCCAAAATCTAAAGCTAAATTAAACCTAGTATCTTCTCAAGTCAGTTAAAGATTCAAAAGAATACATGCTAATTTCCATCAAATGGCAATTCTATATACCTCGCTCCGCAATCATGAACATCTACAAAATTTTCTATATGGGTGCTATTTAAAGCAATATACACAACTACTAAACATGAAAATGCTATAAACACCAATCTACATAATCATATTCGTGTCACAATGAACAACCACAAAGGAACTCAACCACAAGTAACCTTTTACCGATAGTATAATTAGCATCCATATTTAGGCAACAAAAATAAAAAGAAATGCTTGGAAAGCTTCCCATACACATACATGAGTGTATCAACAATGTTATGTCCATATCCAACGATCATAATTAATTGAAAGCAATTCTCTTCAACTTTGGTCCCCACCCCACTGTGCAATACTTGATCCATCACAAACCACGGAAAACTTTTGGAAAAGGGTAAATATCATTCATTTAAGCCTAAATTGCAAAGAGCATCCTCCTTTCTACATCCAAGAATTTTATTCCACAACCATTCAAGTTCGACCCAAGTTATGCTCCATAGTGAAAAGCACAAATTGATTTTCCAAATCAGATCTTCTTATACCAAGCAAGTCCCATTCCAAAATTTTTTTCATCCTATCACTTTCTACTTCCAGAGCCAATTTTTTCTAAATAAGAAAGGAAAAAAAGAACAACAACCATCCTCAACAATATGCTGCAACAACAACAACAACAATATGCAACAATATGTACCAATATGTACCAATATGCTGAAAAAAGAAAGCAGAGTAAGAGAAAGAAAGAGGGAGGTACTCAGGCGGTGGAGGACTGGAGGACAAAACGGATCGATCGACGAGCGGGTCACGGAGACGGTCGTGGTCTTGGGTGCGAGGAGCTTGGTGGCGGCAGGTCTTGGGTCGCGAAGCTTGTCAGGGATGAGCTTCGCGAGGGGAGATGGTTCACGCGGAGCTTTGCGAAGGGGAGCTGGTCGCGGAGCTTCGCGGGAGGACCTGGTTCGAGCGGAGCTTCGCGAGGGGGAGGCTGGTTCGAGGAGCTTCGCGGGTCACGTTGGTTGGTCAAGAAGAGATTTCGCGACGATCGGGTTCGTTGGTCGGGTCTTCGCGGATCGGGATGGTTCGCGGCGTCTTGGGTCGGAGGGCCTTTGGGACGACCTACAACATGGCGCCGGTGAACCTGGGTCGGTTCAGTGCTTTGGGGTCTCTGAAGGGAATGGTTGTTTGATGATGATGGAGTTTGAGGTGACAAATAATAGAAAGAAAAACCTGTTTTGGTTCCACAAGACTTGAAGCTGGTTTGAGAACACAAGTTCACAATAATCTCAAAAATGCCAGTGTTTTCAGTCTGGCTTTAGAACAATAAAACAACAAAACAGGTAAAAATTGTTCTTGGTTTTTGATTTTTAAAACCTGAAAAGTGTTTTTTGTTTTTAAAAACAAATTTTGTAAAACAAATTGACAAACAGGTTTTTTGAGTCTTTTGTTTTTAAAAATGGAAAACGTTTTAAAAACATGCTGCCAAACAACCCTTAAACTTTTATTCTCTTTTCCTTTGGGGGCCACGGGTAATCTATAAACTAGTCTTCACTAGTCTATACTTATCTTTTGATAAGCTAAATTCTCAACTCCCAGAGTATGGGTTAGGGGGCATAGACACCTTTTATAATAATTAATTCGGAGTCTAAAGGGTCCTTTTGGATTACCTCTCTTAACCTTTAATTCAGGAGCCTCAGAAGATCATTTCTTTGTGTCTTATGTCACCTTAATACATGTTAAAATTTATGGATGCAATGCAATCATAATTTTTTCACACGTATCATGCATCTCAACCAATCAATCACAACCATAACATGCCTTAATATCTCATATCATTTATTCACATACGTATTCACATCGTTGCATTGTTTAACAAGCATATCATTATCCATCATCAAATAACAGCAAACATGCTCCTCAGGAGATCTCAGGAAGGACAGGACTCAGCTAATGCATATGCAATGCTCAGACAATATACCTCTATAAATAGCATCTAGGGAATCATCATCAATACATAAGCATCTGTTCACCAATCCCTTTCACCTTTCTTAGAGCATATTTACATTCACATTTAGGGTCCTGGTAAGTCGATTACAAATGCTGGTAATCGTACCAATAAAAAACTTGTTTAAAGGAAAAGGAGCATCCTAGTTAATTGATTATATGGGCTTGGTCATGGATTATAGAATCCAAAAGTTTGTTCTAGGCACGATGAGCATCATAGTAATCGATTCCAGAACGGGTAATCAATTCCAGAGCCCAAAGCTTGGTTCTGATATGAAACATCCTGTAATCGATTACATAGTTAGGTAATTGATTACTTAGGCCCAAATTTTCAAACAAACAAGTAATCGTTACAAAATCCCAAGAGTTAGAAAAATCAAACTTTGACATATTTTTAGTTACTTTTTCCCCTCAAGATCATTTTAAAACACCTTTCTAACATTCTTTTGAAATCATTTTTTGCAATCAATCAAATCTAACATTGTACCATGACTAAAATACATCTAATAGCAATGATCAAAATTTCCACTTTAAGATACAAGGGCAAGTATTTGAGCTAAAGATTTAAGTGATGACAAAATAGTAAACATGTTATGCAAACCTCATTTTAGATCTTTGTCATTAATAAGTGATGGATTGAAACTTAAATATGGTATGCAGACTTGAAAAGTAAATATGAGAATGCAAGTTCATTTTTAATCTTAAAAGTTTAGGTGATGGCTTAAAAATAAACATGAAATGCAAGACTAAAATTTAAACATGGAAATGCAAGTTCATTTATTTAGCATTTTAAGGTGGTGACTTGAAAATAGACATGATATGCAAGGCATTGAAACATAAACATGAGATGCAAACACTTGAAATATAAACATGATGCAAATCCATTTCTATTATCTTACTAGAGCTCATTTTAGGACTAAAGAATAACATCTCAACCCAATAGATCTTAACAAAATGGAAGTGAGCTTTAGAGTCTTTTGACACTATGGTTCAAAAAGAAACCTCATTTGTCTAGACTTCCATCAAGCTCAAGACAACCAACAATGAATCATTTTTTCATTTCCTTATGGAAGCGAAAAAGAGAATATTAAGCCTTGAGCTTTGAGGTCCAACACATGATGGTTCCACAATCAACATTTAAGAAACCCTCATCATCAAGCTATGGCATTAAACATCAAAGAAGGAAAACCTTTCAAAAGAACCAACAATATTTCATTTTCACCATTTCAAAGCCAACAAAATAAACCAAACATGGGCTCTAAAGGTCAAGTAAATTATGGTCTTTGCCAACACCACAATCTCTCATCATCAAGCCATAGTTTTCCATCATCCAACAACAACAAAACCAAAAATGAGTGAAGAAAATGGAAAGGAAATCCAAAAATAATAGAGAGAAAGGAGGAAGGACAACAACATAACCATTATCAAGCAATCCGGAAAAGGAAGAAACAAGAAATAAGGGAAGAAACTCAAAACAAATCCTACCAAGTTATTTTCTTTGGATAAAAGAGAAAGCTTGGATCTTAAATGAGTGTTTAGGTGTTTGTGAGTTGAGAAGGTTGAAGAGGGAGGTAGAGAGGAAGAAGAGAACTTGTGTTGAGAGGATTGCAAGAGCTCTTTTTGAACACAACCTTGGCCAAAAAAGTTGGTGGTAAAAATGAGAGTGTTTGGGGTTGAAAAAAGTTAAATATGAGGGTGTGTGAAGGAGGGAGAAGCAATGGCCTTCTTGGCCTTGTGGGAGAAAATTTTGTGTTTCATTTGTGTTAGGATGTGTAATTCAGAGGTAGATTTGACTAAGGAGTGAGTTAGGGATTAGTAATTAAGTGTTTGGATTTGTAATCATGTGTTTAAGGCTTAAGAAGTGATTAAGAGTTGTCTTTGATGTTTAGTTTGAATTAAACTTCATTAGTTTGAAATTCAAACTCAACATATTCTTTAATTTAAGGGATTGAAAATACTATTTGGTTTGAAATGACATAATGTCTTTGATTTAAGATGGGAATTTGAGTTTCCTTTATTCATCTTAAGCCTCTAATCACCCAATTAATTTTCAGACTCCAAATTAATAGATAAAATTGTAAATTCATCAAGCTTCAAGGACCACCTGGACCTCATCATGAAACATCTTTGTTATCATATTGAACTTCAAGGGTGATGGCTAGGTATCGTCACTTAATCCTGTGTTGAATTACTAAGTGGTAAACCAATAATTTCATATACGGGGAAATTCAGGAAAATGATTTTCATCTCTAACACATGCATTACATATATAATCCCTTCAAATATAGAAACTAACTACTCGGAGGATAGAACAAGCCGTTTCTTGAATCTCTAGGGCGAAATGATCTCAGGGGTATTTTAGTCATTTTTGCACTTCGGGAAAATTGAAACGTTACATTAACATAATATGTCTTTTTTATTAATAATGCAAAAATGAAATGTGTCTATCAATAACATAGTATAGGTATAATTTGGGTTTTTAGTCTTTCCTTTTTTTCCACCATGAATCTTTGTAACATTTGTTAACATTTTACAATATTTTTGTTCTTAATTTGTAATCCTTACTTCTTAAAAGACAATAAATTCAAATAATTTACCCTACTTATTTAATATATAAAATTCAAACTGAAATAAGTATTAGTTGTCGAATTTTGTAATGTTTGTATTTATTATCATTATGATATATAAAGTGCACAATTTACAAACTATATTTTCACATTTTAGGTAGGATTAGTTTTTTTTAATTAATTATTCTATCTTGATTTCTCAGTACTAATGAAAAACAAATACTTCATCTTCACCCCAACAACAAATATTATGTAACGCCCAAATTTTCCTGTAATTTTACTATCATTAGGAATTACCGAATTCCGTAGGTAAATATTATATAAAATTTGAGACCAAACAATCCTTAATAAAGGAATATAACGTTAGAAGAGAAGTTAGGAGCAATTCGTGCAAGTATTGCAAACCCAAATTTCTGTACGTGTAAAATGACCAAAATGCCCTGAGGTTATTTTAGAAAAATGAGATCGTGGGCCCCACCCATCCTCAAGGGGATGTTTTGATGTTAATAAGGGATTGTTTGTGTTATGTGTGTTAATAGAGGAGAAGAATCCTAATTTTGAGTTTGGACGCGAAATGACCAAAACGCCCTTACCCGTTTAACTTTTAATGGGTAACAGAAACCTCACTAAAATGTGTTAAAAGGTGTTTTTAAGCCATGATTAACCATTGGTTAAGCTTGAGTGGTCTCGGGCAATTTTTAAGTAAAATGACCGTTTTGCCCCTCTTTGTAAGTTTTACAAATTTTGAGATTTTTGATTCATCTAGAAACCTAAGCAATATTAGGCTCAAATTAAAGCTTATTAAATTCTAATTACTAATCTAGAGTCAAAATTATTTATTTAGATTGATTAGAACCTAAAATTGCTTAAAACACCCAAATTGCTTAGTAATTCACTTAAACCCTTAACGTAAATTCTCTAAATTGCATGAATACCTTGCCTACACCTAAAAATACATGGAACACACAAAATCCTCTTCCACAAGGCTGTAATGCACGAAATTATTGAGTAATAAGTCAGAAAATTATTACACAAAAATCCAAAGAATGAAAACAAAGAATCATGAAAACATGGAAACATGATTCCATGTTTTAAGCCACCAAACAAAATGATTTTTCTTCCTTATTTTTTTCTCTAATTTTTGGTCAGATTTCTTTCCTTCCTTTGTCCATTTATGAGCTGCAAAATCTCTATAAATAGGCATGCTTGAAGATAGTTTAGATGCTTAGTTCATAACTTACACAAATTCTAGTTTTAGGAGCACCAAAAGCTTTCTTTCTTCCTCCTCTTGGTTGAATTCTTTCTTCAGCTTTTCAAGGATATTTTCTTCATTTCACTCAAGGAAACCAAGTTCTCTTCCTTTCTTTCAAATCAAATTAGGTAGGGAGTTGTTTTAAGTTCATTTTATGCTAAGCAAGTTTGTTTTGGTTCAAAAATGATGTTTTCATGGCTTTCTTTAAGTTTTCATTTCAGTTTCTTCTTCCTTTTTTTAAAGTATTTTGGCCATATGGCCTAGCTTATGATGAGACCATGGTTTGATGATGAGATTCTTGAGTGTTGGTTGCAAAGCTTTCACAAGTTAGATCTCTAAAACTTGAAGGTTTCAGTTTCCAAAGCTTCTAAAATTTCAGTTTTTCTTTCCTTATTTTCCTTTCATGGTTTCGGCCAAATGGCCTAGGAAGGAATGAAATGATGGCTTGATGATGAGGACCTTGAATATGGGTTGTAAATCCATCACAAGTTAGGCCTCTAAAGCTTGAACATTCCATTTAATGCAAAACTTTAAAGAATAATGTTTTTATCTTGAGGTTTGAATATGAAATATGTATTTTTACTTTGTCTTGCTAAGATACATATATTGGGTTGAAAACATAATTCTCTTAAAGTCTTGAAGGAGCTCTAGTAAAGAGATCAAGTGAACTTGCATCCATGTTTAAGTTTATGCCTTGCATAACCATATTTATTTTATGTCATAACTAAATTCTCAAGAATAAATAAATGAACTTGCATATCTCATGTTTAAATTTCAAGCTTGCATTTCATGTTTAAATTTCAAGTTGTCACTTAATCTCTAAAGATAATAAAGAAGTTGCATCTCATGTTTATTTTATGCTCTCACTTTATTTTATAATGGCTAAAAGAGTCAATGCATGGCATGTTTATTTTATGTCATCACCTAAAAATCCTAGAGCTCAAAGACTTGCTAATTCTCATATCAAGAAATGAATATGGAGGAATATTAAGAATCTTTGCTTAAATTTCTTCTCCCTCTATGTCATATGGGACTACGCGCTCAAATTGCTTAAGATTCTCTTCTCCTTTACTGGTCCATTAAATTCGCAAGGTTCTTGCATCATGTTTATATTACAAGTTCTTGCATCATGTTTAATTTTCAAGTTATCACCTTAAATCTTAAAGATAAAGAAATGGAATTGCATATCATGTTTATAATTCCAAGCTATCACCTTATAAAGATAAGATTAAAATAAGGTTGCATAGCATGGTAATAATTCAAAGATGTCACCTAAATCTCTAAAGCTCAAGACTTGCTCCTTTTATCTTAAGTGAAAGATTTAATTATGAACATTCTTTCAAGTTATAAATCGGTCCCATGGTTAAGTTAGGCCTAAAGTCCTATGACTTCTTTAAGTTTAACAAAAAGAATTAGTTCTAAAGAGTTTTAAAACTTTGTAAGAATTTTATGGGAAGCTAGTAATTTATGTGTACTTAAAATATGATTTGATGCTTATAAGAATTTGGTGTCATTGATTGATTCCCTGGTTTGTATGTTATAGTTGTTGTTGCAAACAATGAAAACTTATGCATGAAATAAAGACATATTTGTTCCTGGAAAAAGTGTATTCCTCTAAGAGTGCAATTTGGAAAGATTCTGGCTAAGGAAAGATTTGGTATTTCGTGTCCATTGTGACCCACCTCTCCTGGGAATCTCCAGGATGCATGATTCCAGTTGGTATATATTATTTCGGCATAAGACTATAAATGAGAAAATGTTATGATGATTATGAATGAAGAATTGTATTATGATATAACATGCAAAGACTTAAAGGTGACTCAAAATATATGAGAAAATGATCCTTTGGACCCAATCAAACTATAGGGGTGAAAAGGTGATTCTTGCCCTAGTCTGTTTCTCTCAAAAGGGTAGAGGGAATTTTTACTTATCAAAAGGGATAAGTATGTGCTGGTGACGACTAGCAAGGTATGAGCTCATAACCTAGATTACTCCCAAAAGGGTGGAGTATAGGGTGGCCCAGGAAAATGATGATGAAAGTAACTTTAAGTCACCTAAGAAACTAAGTAAATGCATTATGTGAATATGATGTTCTGCTATGCATAGTATTTATGAGATGATGATGAGAATATGATATTCTGCTATGCATAGTATTATGAAATGATGATGAGGAATATGATGTGATTTTATGCATAACTATGTTATTATATATGAAAGGAAAAGTTCATTATAAACATGACATGCTAAGTTTATGATGCATTATAAGACGCATGATTAAAGGGACGAACCTCGGTAAAGTATATTTTCGAACTTAATAAATCAATCTTAGCATGCTCACTATTTCATAATAACCCAGAGGTTCCTGGGGACGATGATGATGACACAATGCATCATGAGGTGAGTACCCTCCTGAGATTCTTTTATAAGTTTCTCACTCCCTCTATTTTTCTTTCCATCTCGTCTTCAGAAATAGAAGGAAGCGCGTGAATCACATTGAGGCTGTCTGGTCACTGAACTTGAATCCTATAGTTCTCGTATATTTTAGATATCTATCCCTATCCCTGGAGTGTTATTACTAGGTGCCATTAATGGATGTCCTTCCATCCATATATTATTTATGTTTTATTAGATTGCCTACACTTAGTCTTATTACTGTTGGTAGGCAAAATATCTATATGATATGTAATTATGGATGCCTATATGATGGAGCCAATATATTATGATGTGATGTTTGTAAATTCCTATGTGTCTTTTAAATTTTGCTAAATCTTTCACGTTAACGCGGCTCACGTTTTCAATTATGTTTAAAAAAAAAATGGCTCGTAATTTCACTAAGTATTTTCAAAGCATGATTAAGGAACTGAAGCAAAGAGTAAAGTCTAGTAATTAATCAAATCCTACCTAGGTGTATTGGGTTAATTATTAGGTGTTACATATTACATACCACAAGTGCAAAACATAAAACCCTTCATCACTATTTTAGTAAACTACACTAAAACACAAGTTCATAAAAATGGAGATATAAGACCACATGTCCCATACTTTAAATAACAAAATATACTCCTGAACTAACAACATTAAGACACACCAATCTAAACAATTACATGTACCAACATCAACTTGTCATTTTAAAAAGAAAGCACTGATTCTGAGATACTCACCCTGTACTATGATGGTGCTCAACAACGATTTCTTCCAACCTTTCAAGGAAGATTTCATGTTGTCTTATCAGACCCCATCAAACGGACATATGAATAGTTTTTGTCACCATCCATAACATGAAGCTCATTAGGTAGAGACGAAAATGCCAAATCAACACGAAACTGCGGGTATTCGCTACATGGGAAGAAAAAAACTTACTCAATAAATGTTGTATAAAACCGTCATAACCAAAGTATATTAAAAAAGGCTGATATCATCACCAAACAATGAGAATAAGCGCTTGATAAGCAATAATTTTTTTTGGCATGTAAAAACATGAGGATCATCAAGGTAAGACATCAACCCTAATTGTGATAGAAGAATGATAACTGCCACCAACATGAAACTGGTCATGAACAACATTCTTTTGGTCCCAAAGCAAGAAGGTTCAGCTTGTAGTGCAACACCATGATGGATGTCATCTTCAAGTCCTGGTGCATGTATCACATCTACTTCACCTTCAAGTAAGGTTGAATCATAAACTTGATCAACCTGAGCATTTGTATTAACATGGATACCATCTTCATAGAAGCTAACATGGAGCCTTGTTCACTGAATGGGATTCATTCATCCACATTTTCCTGAGTGGGTAACTTGCTCTTTAGTTGACTAACAAAAAGGTGGTCAGCAACATGAAGAGGAATAGATGCAAAGTTCAATACATTTAAGCTGTTAAGGGTCTGTGGCTTGAACACGTATCTTTGTTGTATTTTTCACATGCATAAAGAACATATTATCGGCTTCATACCAAGCATTTATCCATCCTCCATGTGGTATATTATAAAATGAGATTATATTTGAAATGTCAACCACTATATATCAAGTGGTGTTGGTGTTACTCGAAGAAAATCTCAAACTAATTTGCATCTGAATTTACGAATATGAGGGATGATGAAATTTCATTGCAAAACTACCTGTAGAACATGGATGGAAGCTTTGGAAGGATCTGCATGTGTAAGATAAGAAAGAAAAACCTATTTTATAATTATATTGGTGAACCTAATATTGTTTGTACATATATTTAAGATATATGATATCACAAATATATAAGAGTTACTCACTACATGAGGATCTAGCTCTAATGTGAAATCAGAAACAATGAGCCTTGACGACCAATGTTCATAACTCTTAAGCAAGCCATATATTGGAAGCAAATAGTAGTATTTTGTCTATAAATGTGGGGTAGAGAAGCAAATAGTTGTATAGTGTCTAATGTGCAAAGATGAGGATCTACTTGTATAGGAACACGGGTCAAGAAACAAATACATATAATAGATAGATATGTAAACATCTATTGGAAGATAAGCATGAATTTAGCACTCCACTTTTGCAGACTTGAGTAGTGTATTATCTACATATATAATAATAATAATAATAATAATAATAATAATAATTAAAAAAAGTCATGTAAACCCGCCCAATGAAGCTAACCAAGAAGAGATGAGTAAATATTCCCAATTCAAATACAGAAGATTAAAAGAAGTTGGGTGAGATATGACGGTGAGTTTAATAGTATGGTAAGATTTGATGGTAGGAAGTAAATGTAGTTTAGGTTTAAAGGTTTGCCACATGTTTCCAATTTGTTTGCATTTTTGGTGTCATGTGTCCTGTAAATGAACATGGAGAAAAGCAAAGAAATATTGAAATCAACCTCATGCAAAGGCCACACACTTGTAAATGTAAGGAAAAAAATTAAATTAAATGAATACAATTTTTAATAGCTATCATGAAACTAATTTGATATAACAAAAAAACTAGTAATTTTGATTATTATTAAGGGATTGATATTTGAACTTTTTTTATTTCTTTTAGACACTGCTTTATTAAATATTATATTCTTCAAATGTTACATAATTTTTCTTTTACATGTGCTTTATTAAATACTTAAATCCTATACTTCTCTCAATTTTCAAATTCCTGGTAACCATGGGACTACATCACATGTACATTCAATTTAACTATTTAATGATAAAGACATAAAAATATCTCATGATAATTCGAATAAATGAAAATTACATTTTTATATCTTTTAAAAACATAATTATAAAGTGCAAATTCTTACTCCACCATTAGGACATACGAGGGATCAACTTCCACAATCTTCATGTTCTTCGTCTTCATTCTTATGTGAGTGTCTGGATAAGACTACCCATTGATGATACCTCAAGTCCCTCCTTCCTGCAATTGAACCTGAATAGCCTATACAATTAGCATGTAATTTCTTAGTAAACGACTTAGTAAAAAAAAAATAATGGAATAATAAATATATTTTAAAAACAACAAATGATGATCATGATATCTAGGACAACTTCAAAGCATGATGCAACTGATTAAGTTTTGCTCTCATTATTCTGTGATGAAAGCAAAAAAAATTACACATATCTGTTGTCAACAATTTTTGCTACAAAAGTGACCAATTTATTAGTTTGAGTTTCATACATCTTGTCGAGAAAGACGTTAAGACAATTTGACAAATTATAACATGGAAAAACAATCACAAAAAGCGGTGGCTAAAAATCAAGAAGTAATAGTTGTTCATATCTCACGAAATTTATTTCTTTATTCTTATGTATAATTGCATGCTTAAAGCTATCATTAAACCTCCTTCATCATCAAACATGTGGCTTGCAATGCAACACCAATTTGTCATATATCATAGATCCATGTTATTATAATATATTGCTTAACTTGCTATACATTAGGGATTGTGACTATAGATATTAGAAGTTCAATCTAAGAAATCATTGTCTCTCATCATTTATTTATTACTTTAGTAATTTTATATTATAAAATCTATGGTACCAACAGATACACACCTAAATATTTGGTGTAGTACGTACTGAAAAATGAACATGAACAAATGCAAAAAAATATTTAAATGAACCTCATGCAAGGGCCAAACACGTGTAAATGTAAAAAAAAAATTAATTAAATTAATACAATTTTAAATATCTGCTAGGAAATTAATAGGAACTATGGACAAAAGCTTGGCATTGAGATTATCATTTTAATACATTCGATTGATAGGAATTAAATCAAAGTTGAATTTGTGGGATTGAGAATAATCCATGAGGAGTGCAAATAGCCTCTCTGGAAATTATAGTTGGTAATAATCATTGCTCAATGATATATCATATGTATGCATCATTGTCCACATTATATAAGCACTAATAATTTTTTAAACATCCAACTACTCGTACAAAAAAAAAAAAAAGATATCAAGTCTGACCAGGTTAATGAACATTTCCATTAGCCGATTTGGACCATCAACAATCTTGAATGTGCACACATCATTTGTTTTAAGGGAATTTGCATTATATACATCCTTCCATCCTTGTCCCAATTTTACTTGATTATCTTTGGACTTTAATAACTTGCAAGTAAATTCTTGGATATGTTCACCATTATGAACAAAATGTTCCACGCTCCATCTACTCCATATTTTAACAATTCCCTTGAGAAGTTTGCAGGAAATGTCTTAACAAAAAAAATCATATCATACTTTTTGTTGACATGTAACATATGAAGGGATCAAAGAATATGATAAACAACACTATTAAAAGAAGGAGAAATAAAATATGAGTGATTGATAGGAATATATATATTATACCCACTTGGCTTCTAGTAGCTTCATAATGACTAAATTTTTTTAATCCATGTTATCATAAAATTGAAAGCAGACTATTAATATTATATCAATCAAGACAATGTTACTTTTAAGACCAAACAAAAACCTGGATGTTACACTTGTTTGTGTATTTGGCGTGGACTTACTAGAGTGAGGCCTATAAAGAAATGATCAATTAAAATAAAGTTGTAATCTATGATAAGTATAATGGTAACTACAAAGTACATGGTTAAGGATTGAACATATAAATTACCTCTTATACGAAATATCACTTTTAGTTGCGGAACCATGATGTAGCAAAACCAGTTCATACTAAAGATCTCCTGGGTCATCCATTTTCTTGATAACCTGGCTATAATAAGTTAGGAATAACTAGTATTGATAAGAGTAACATACAATTAGAATTTACAATCTAAAAATGTAAAACATTTATCTCAAAATAATAAACTAATAAAAAAAGGAAAAAATTGGAACGTTCAATCCTAATCGCTCTCATAATTATGGCTCAAACATATGCAATAGTACCAAAACGAAAAAAAATTAAAAAATCGTTAAGCTAACCTAAGCAAACCAAAAAAGATGAAAATGGACCATACATTGCTAATGACTATCATACTAATGGCAGTGAACATATGTAATAGTATGAAAATGAAGAAAAATTTAAAAGGGGATTGCTAAATGTGTGGGTTAGCATACACATTTTCATTTTAGACATAAAACCCTCTTCTTTCCTAAATCAACTTAAAATTTTGGACATTATTGTAATTTTGTTTAGCTCACATTTATTAATTTAAAAAGCTTGGCCGATGGATGATGAGGTAACTTGGCTAAAGCAAAGTGAAGGCTAGAGCTTCATCCAAGAGGGAATAACTCAGCAAAAGCTTATCCAAGAGGAAATGAAACTCGTTGAGCTCGGCCAAAAGGTGAATTAAGGGTAACTTGGCTAGAGGAAAGTTGGAGATTAGCCAGAACTCGTAGAAAGAGAGAATTGAACTTGGAGTAACTCAGCAGATATGAATAGAGCTCGGCAAGAGCTCGTCAGAGGAGGGTGATTTGGACAGGGAGGTGGTGAAGTGAACCAAAGATATAATATCCAAATAAAAAAAATTTGAAAATAATATTCTTATAGTGAAGAGTGGATATTAATTAGGTGAGAGAAAAGGTAGAAGAGTGATAATAAATGTGAGTAAAATAAAATTACAACAATGTCCAAAATTTTAAGTTGATTTAGGAAAGAGAAGATGAGGTTTTATGTCTAAAATGAAAATGTGTACCTTGATAACCTACACATGACGATGTGGAGGTTAGCAATCCCTAATTTAAAAACCATTATGTAAATTGTACACAAAAGGCAAGAATTATATATTTACAATCTTTAAGCCAAAATCATTTCGAACAATTCTCATTGAAAATTATTGAAGTACTTCGAAATAGCAAAACAAAAGAATAGGTTGAGTAAAGGATTTTAATTTACCCTTGAAGAACTGGTGGTAAGGGCATGGAGTTGATAATGGTGCAACTTAGAATGGACAAAATTGATTTGGTTTAGTGGCTTTATGGTGGGTGGTCCTAAAAAAAAAAAAAGGGGAAAAGGATTGAATAAATATGAAAATGATATTAGGGGATGGTGACTTGATATGGATAAAATCGGGTGCACAATAATGGGATGGTATTGGTCAGCGGATTTTGTGTAGGACCACATTGGATTGTGGTTTAAAATTTCCATTTTTTTCATTTATTCTTTTGCATGAGAGTGGTTTATAGATTCCTTATGTTGGATTGGCTCTCAATGCGTGTCTAGCCATATTGGGCTTCTACTAACAAAAGTGTGCACAACTATTTTTTTTAAAGAATATGAACAAATAATTTTATGTTTTTTTTAATACAAATCTTTTAGGTCGATTTTGTTTTTAATGCGGTATTCAATTAATTTATTATCAAAACATAATAACATAATAATTTTCTTCAATCTGATAAATTCATATAGGTGTGAAACATGGAGCTCTAACTCGTAATTTAATTTAAAACTAAATTATATTATAATATACAATTTTTTTTTTACTTCAAAATCCATTGGCAATAATATTGAAAATTGCAATATCTTTTGAATATTAAATTTGCATTAGATTTACTAAACCAATGTGGAAACGTAAAAAAATTCCTGTGTCATATGTGGAAAACAATCCAAATTTAAATGTCATGATTTAAAAATGAACAATCAGCTTTGCATTTGACTCAAAGAAATGACAAATAAACATAAATGTTACATATATATATTGAACCAATGCCTTAGGGTTTAGGTTCAATATTTAGTTTGACTGAAATTCCAATAAACATAAATCACAATAGTGACTCTAAAAAAAAAACCACAATTGTACAAAAAAGGGTTACGTATATATATTGAACCTATCCTCTGATCCTTTTATGAACATTCATAACTTGTCCATTTGGCCTTGCAAGTGAAGTTATTTCTTCCAAAATAAACGATAGATGATGTACATTTAACAGGTAAATTGGTTGTTCATTAGAAATAGAAAGAGTGGGATTTCAAACACAAATAGCTTCAACGAAAGAGCTTAATAGTAAATAGTTGAAAGTATGTACTTATATGCTAACATAAAAATTAACATTGCTAAATATTTCACCACCAAACTCATGGCTCACAGCACTAATTAGGGGATATACATTCAACACCGCTCCTTAAAACATAATGAAAAACCAATAGAAATTGTCCTAAAGACATACACACACACACATGCCACTAAAAGCCTATAAGACACCACCAACCCAGGTATAAGTTCGCTTGACATGCACAATTGCAGGTGTCAATCATTCAAAACATTAGCAATGAGAACCTCCTTATCCTGCAAACACCCTAAAGATGACTATACTTCTATGAGTAAGATTGTGATCCACAGCAAACTTCCAACCCTTAGTCAAATATGCTTCTGTCAATCTCTTTATAACCCAATGCAATTCCATATCATATACGTTTCCATTATCACCTCTTACCACCAAAGAAATAGGTCTCTTGGGAAATGCTTGAGCCACAAATGTAGCAGGAAGGACTTGGGTTGCATGTTAAAAACACATGAAATATTTAATCGAACTTATACAACAATAAAATACTAAAAACAAAAAGAAGATGAATAAGTCAACCAAAAACAAAATCACATATTAAAACTTATACTACCAATGAATGACTATGTGATTGGTAGGTAGGGGATGTGTTTTTCAGACAACCATAGGAAAGTGTTAGTGGTGTATAAATGTCTCACCATCACCATTAAGGTTATCATCATGCTGAGCAACCTTAATATCAACTTGGATTTACTTGTGCCTGAATAATCACCAACAACATCCATAAGATCTTGGTTGGGAGGTTCACCATCTATACCAACATAATCAAGAACAGGAGCCAATGAATTAACTTCATCATCAACTTGAGGATGAGGATCAATGAACAAAGGCTCCTCACAAAAAACATCACCATCCAACTGATTTAGATGTCTACAATACACACCAACATCAGCATCATGCATGGGTTCATTGATAGGTTGGATGAAATAGTTTAATTCAAATTCAAAACCAACTTCAAAACTATCCAAGCTTTGAGTCACCCAATTAGGAATTGTATCATTGAAAAAAGCATCACTATCAATAAAATCAGCAAAATTAGTTCCAGATCCTTCAAGAGGATAAGAGGTAGATTCAAAGAGAACATCATCACAAGCAATACCATTACAAACTACGAATGAGCGCTTTCTTCATCTAGGGCTGAACGGAGTTGACAAAAATGGTAGCATCACGTCTACAGGTATTTCAGGACGACAATGAGAGTATGTGACTGGAGACATGTTTCCATCCTTTAGCTTCATGTAAAACATGTTGCTACCCGCTACTAAAGTTTCAGCCAACTACCAACTTCAATATTGTAAAACTCCATTAACTCTTTTAGACCATCAACAATGTAACCAATTCTCAGTCCTTTCTCCAATATAATAACAAAAACATTGCCTTAATGGTCTATGAATGTAATTGTGTGCCTAGCTTTTGTTGATATTTTCTGGAGAATAGAGCCGGAATTGAAATAACCTACAAACAAATGAAGTACCAAACATATTACCAATGATACAATGCATGAATATTAAAATCAAACAAAAATCATAATCATTATGGTTTACTAAGATTATATTTGAACTAACATCTTGAGGATCTAACTCCATGTGTAAATTATGAAAGTGGTATTGGCTATAGGGAGAGACAATCACTCTTTGAACAATATGATGATAATAGAGGGAAGAGGTGGTTTAGGATGACAATATAATACTATATAGTCAGAGAAATTTTTTAGGAGGAACGAGTAGCAAGGTTTGTGAAATTCGTTAAAAAGAGGAAAAACCAAACTTGCTTGCTTGATGTGCACTAGAAGTGAAGGAAAGACTTTTTATAGAGAATGCTTGGAAAGTGAGAATGGAAGGTGAGATGGTTGCGCTGCTATCAATGCCCAAGTCATTTCCCATTTTGTGTTGGAGAGCCTTGTTGCCATTGACGTGCTGGTTTTAAAATTTAAAATTCATAAACAACATATGTTTGCTGAAAACTAATACACACTTAATAATGGTAGCAGATAAGTGGTATTCACATGCCTCCTCTTCAGCTTCAGGTAAGCATCCATATATTCAATGAATGCATGATCAAAAAAGGTTGGTTACACGTGTTGGGCAGAGAAGGCTCAAAACCCTTTTTTAGAGGTATAATAAGGATAAAACGAATATACTAATCTTAATGACTTAAAATATTTCTATATTTATTCTATTTATTAGATAGTTTAACAATTTCTAACTATAATGCAAAATACTTGTATAATTACAAGAAACGTATAAATATATTTTAGTGATTATACTTCTACCCAAAAATATAATAATTAAGAGTTAATACTCATTTTAGTCCATGATATTTTACTTATGAATTATTTTAGTCTTTGACTTTTTAAATGAGTCATTTTAATCCTTGATATTTATAAACGTGAATTACATTAGTTCCTTTGTTAAAATTTGTTAACTCACTGCGTTTAAGTGATGTATCATCGTTAAGTGACACATTGTCATCTAATGTGTATAATATTAATTTAAGTGGCTCATTTTAGTATCCCCACATTATACCAAATGAATCATTTCAATCTTCTTGCAAATTATAACAACTTTCCCAATGATAAATTGATATTACATTTAACCTTCTTAGATTTTAAAATTACACCTAACGCCCTTAAATAAATAATATTAATATATATTAAAATAATTTTAAAATTGTCAAATTAATAATTCTTATCCAAATTAACCAAAAAAAAAAGCTAACACCAAATATTTGGGTCAATTGAATGGCCAATATTTTGAGCAATAGAGCAAAATTTCTCATACAAAATAATTGACCCAGCCTCTGATTTTTTGCTTGTAGCCGATGATGCCTCAGGATTCCCTTCATTAGTCCATTTTACCCAAAAACAAAAAAATAAAAATGTATACATATACATAAGATGACAAGGTATCACTTAAGGGTGATATTTCATCACTTAACTATCAGTGAGTTAACAAATATTAATACGGGACTAAAATGATTCATGTTTATAAATGATTCATCATTTTAAAGTTAAGTGACTAAAATAATTCATAAGTAAAATGTAAGGGAGAAAAGTGAGAATTAACCTTATAGTTAACTTCTCCTAAAATTTTAACCAAGCCCATTAGTTGTTACGACTACGACCCAATTGTACGATTGGTGCATGCTGACAAGCCTTAATACTCAAGCATACTTTTCAGAATTCAGTTGGTAATTGACTCCTTGAAATACCAGGTCACTAAGCCATTGGTTCAACCAGCTTGAATAACGGATTGAACTAGATATTATTAAATTAAAATATAAAAATATAAATTAATACAATTAAATATTTATCATATATAAAAATAATGAAGTTTACTAACAAAATAGTAAGCTAGCCCATTGGTTTCCTTCCTTCCTTTTTCTCCCTTTATAGTCATGCAACAAATCTTGGCATAGGTGTTTTTGGGAGAATTTTCCATAATTTCAGCTCATGAGTTCATGGGCGGTTTGACAGATCGGTTCGTGCGCGATTCCACAGTAGCTCGGCGGGTTGGCTTTGGGTTTGATCATCATTGACTGGTTCATGTGCATGTCCTATCCAATTAGAG
Organism: Dalbergia oliveri; assembly: GCA_030441495.1. Taxonomy (NCBI): domain Eukaryota; kingdom Viridiplantae; phylum Streptophyta; class Magnoliopsida; order Fabales; family Fabaceae; genus Dalbergia; species Dalbergia oliveri. The sequence continues at coordinate 37,256,565 of JAMLFY010000008.1, read as the reverse complement.
AACCGAACCGGAGCACAGACCAGTTCACCGGTTTTGGTCCTAGCCGATCCAGTTCGGTTTTGAAAACTATGCTCAAGAGTGAAGCTCGCGTAAAATTTTCACTTACCAAGAACAACCTTTGTTCAAAATCAAGCCCGATATACGTGACAATTCAAAGGCCCTCTTGGTGATTGAGTCGAAGCGGGTGGGTAATTGGAGATGGAGAAGGGAGCAATTGGTGGCGGTGCGGAGGGAACTGAATGGTTGTGGGGTGCGGCCAGTGCTGCTCAACTGGATGGGGTGTGCGTTCCTACGCAAAAGGGTATGCAGGGGATTCGCGCCTCATGCCTATCAAAGCCTTTGCCGTCGCCTCTCTCTTCCTCGGCAGTGCTGCCTCCGCCTCCGTCCTCCTCCTCCGATCTAACGGCATCCACAAGGTACTGCTGTTGCCTGTCTTTGTTGCCATTGTTGTGATTGCATTTCTTGTTGTTTTGTAATTTGTAGTTTGTGCTGTCTGGAACTAAGTTTGCAGTGATATGGCACGTGGATGGTTGTGGGTATTTTGTTGATTGAGGATGAAAGTAGTGTATAGGGTGATGTGACTATGTTATGAGTTGAAGGTCTGAAAAGGGCTTGTTGGGTGTGGATGAAGATTTTTTTTTTCTTTTTCTTTTTGTGTGTGTCTCTGATCAATCTGGAGAGTGAGTTATGAAGTGGGTTTTGGTTGTTTGTCTTGTGGTTGCAGAATGTTGAGATATAGAGAGGATATTCCTGTAACTAAGTTTGCTTTGAATTGGGTTTTATTCCTTGTAGATTAAAATGGGTGAGGTTGAAAATGTGGTTTTAGTCGAGTTAAATGGAAAAGTTTAGGTGATTAGGAGACTATAAAGATGGAACTATGAAATGGGTTTGGGTTTTGTTTGTGGTTTATTGCAAATGGTTGAGGTAGAAAGAGGATATTCATATGGCTTAATTTGCACCGATATGGATTTTGTTGCTTGTAAACTTAAGGTGTGCGTGGATCAACATGTATGTGGTTTTAGTGGAGTGAAAGGGATGGGTTAATGTGATTAGGTACTTCAGGAGAGTGAATTGTGAAATTGGTCTTGGTTGTTCATTGTATATCTGTAGCCTTTTGTAATGACATTAAGCTCTACTTCTACTGAGAAATTTAAATTAGCAGCAGAGATTGAGCAAAACAATTCATCGAATAAATGTTTGAATATTGTGAGCTAGGTGATGGAATTCGGAATTCATGTTCTGAGTTAATATGTCAGAAAAGTTTTGTTGCTTGTGGATTGAGTTGTGCGTGGAATGAGATGTGTTTTTAGAAAGATAAAAAGGATAGCTTTATTTGTAGAGCGAAGGTTTGGTCATATTTGTCCGTATTGATATTCTTCCATGGTAGCCTTAGTTATGATATCTATTTCTGGTAGCTCGTTTTCAAATTTCTGAGTGACAACAGTTGCAAAATTACTGACAAATGATTTTCAACGAAATCTATAAAAAGCTTGAGGATATGCTAGACTCAAGCTATTACTTAAGATCAAATAGAACAGCTGTCTTATAGTGTAGACTGTAGAGTATCTAGAGTTCATGTGGTTAAAAGTGAACGAAAAATATTTTAATTTAGTTGTGTGAACAGAGCTATTATTATGACTGTAATTTCACTTGAGATTAAATGGCTAATTAATTCTTGTTGAATTGTTACACTAGGTAGAGTGAAAGTTTAAGATATATATTGCGGTTCTTTTTATTTCTAGGGTTATTAAATAAGTGAGAAACTGATAAAGAAGCATCTAGGTGTTATTCTTGTGTTTTGGATTGATCAAAGTGTTCCCTCACTTAAATACTGTGTAGACATAACAAACATGAAGTCAAAGCAAGTTCTGTGAGATGCTTGATGTTTTTCCATGTTGTATTTCTAATAGGACTACATCAATGGTCAACTTTATCTTTTTATCCTAGTCTTATGTGCTTACTAAACATATTCAAGACTTAGTGTCACAGCATGCTTTTAGCATGTGATATGGTCTTAGTAAGAGAATCAAGAAACGAACTAAATGGGAAGCTAGCGCTATGAAGACAAGTTTTGGAAGATCAAGATTTTCATATAAGTAGAAGTAAGTGTCGAACCTAAGTTTAGCAAGAGATGCACAAATTCTAACTTAAAGGTGAAAATTGGGGACTGTGCCATACCACAAGTTATACGATTTACGTACCTTGGATCTTTTACCCAAAATGATGAGGAAATAGAGGGAGGTGTGAACCATAGGAGTCAAGCTGGGTGGCTGAGATAGAGGATTGTTTCAGGTGTTATTTGCAATAAAAAATGTACTATCCAGCTAGAGTGAAAATTTTATTGCATAGCTATAATATCTGCAATGTTATATATGACTAAATATTGGACAAGGTCAACAAGAAAATAAGATTAATATTGCAGAGAGTAGGATGCTGTATTGGATGAGTGGCATACTATACAAGATAGGATTAAGAATGAATGTATTAGAGAGAAAATTGGGTTAACACCCATTGTGGAAAACATGGTCAAATCTTGTCTTAGATGATTTGGGCATGTGCAGAGAAGGTTTGTATGAGCCCCAACAAAGAGAGTTGACTAGATGGAGGGTTTGCTCGATAGCTAGAGGTAGAGGGAGTGATGAAGCTGTTACCAGCAGCAGAAAGGTAAGTTTTATTGCTACAGATCTGGCAAATCACCAAGATCTGGAAGTGTGTAGAAGAACCTAGAGGGAAGAGAATTCCAAATTCAGAACTAGTTACAAAATGAATGCACACCCTAACTACCCTTATTCCCTCCTATTTATACTGTTTGGTAGCCAACTAACTGAAATTCCCTCCAATTCTCCTTTCCTATTTACTGTTTATTAACTACTTGCAGCTGTTGGCAGGGGTATCTGGGCCCATTTTAGGCCCAATATTTCCCTTCTTACTCCTTCTAGAGTAGACCTTACCAAACATAGCTTCTCTAGCAAGGTTGTCAGGAGCGAGCTCTATGAGGAGCGAAAGGAGGAAACAAGAGCGTAAAGTATAGGAGTGTAGCACGGAGCATAAGCTCCTACAATGAACAATTGCATTCATACAAAAATATATATGCATATACCAACACAAATAAGCAAAATTAGTCACGATTAACATAGTAATACTTCAATTAAAAGTGTATAAAGTCACAACCCATAAGTTTTTGACATGATTTAAAACTAAACATTAAATAACACAACTCAAGTATCCAAGTACTAGAATTAAAAGACATCTAAAGTAAATCCATAAGGTTATGATCATCATATTCATCATCTTCTATGTGATCTCTTCCATCTTCATTGCCCTCTCTTTGAAGGAGATTATCAAAATCATCATCATCAAGATCAGGAATTTCCAAATCATTTGAATGACCAACTCTACCACCATCTTGTTCAGGGGCCAAGTTAAGATCATCAAGGATGTCCAAATCCTCTATACCATTCAATCTTTCTTCATCTTCCAAAATCCATTCTTCATTTGAATCCAAATCATCAATGTTATACTCAGCATGTTTTCTAGATTGCTTCTTCTTGGCCAATCTAAAATTAGCCATCACAAAAACAACATCATTCATGGTTTTCGTTTCAAACGATTTCTCCTCTTTGTATGGACCTAAACAAATACAAAAAATTCAACATATAGCAATTGAAAAAGTAATTCTAAAATGAAATATAAATCATATTTGTGATAAGTTACCATCTCATATGCAATCCATTACGCTCACATCCTGATGAATTGTATGTTAAGCTCAACACGCGAATGACAAATCTTTGGAGCTCTGGGTCTCATCCCATAAAAATCTCATCATTGTGTTGGAGTTTTCGTCTTAAGGGCAGCCCTTAGCCACTTTTCTCGCAAAAAACTTTGCTCGAGTCTTGAAATCTTCAAGTTGAGCATCAATCTTGGTTATTTCCTCTATGTTCCCCACAATTCTTTCCAAACAGTCATATAGTCTTTTCTTGACTTCAAAATCAATCTCTAATCCATCACTGAAGCAATTGAGGGTTCAAGTAGTAGCTAGCAGCATGCAAAGGCCTATGAAGCTGACTATTTCATCTTGCATCAATGATTTCCCACAATGACATACAAATAGAGAATAGAAAAATTGGATTAGCCGCTAAACAAAGACAATAATATTCTAATTTAAGCTAAACTAAAGAATGCAAGACTATTGTAATTTACCTCTTTTGAACACCTTGAAAGGCTTTTCGGATTTTCTCTTTAGCTTGATCCATTTCCTCATATATATATCCCATGGCTGGCTTCTCATCTAAATCCACTAAACAAAGCACATAGATAAGAGGATAAGCACCCCTCAAGCAAAGAACAATGTCCCTCTAAAATATCCTATCCAAAACGACTTTTTCAACAAAACTTTCCATGCCTTGTCTTTGCAAACTTGCTTGATTTCCATTCATTGGAAGTAAACATTCTCAACAATGCAGCTTTCTTCTCATGGGGGCAACCCAAGGTGAGGTAAGATGTAGCAAAAGGTCATACTTGATCTCACCAAATCTGCTCCTTTGGGATGGTATTGCAATAAGGAAATGAGAAGGGTTCTTGAATAGATATAAGTTGTACTTCTTCCCCTAGAAATTGTTGCCTTGTGAAGCTCCAACTTCTTTTCAAAGCCCTCCAACATCATTTCAATACAATGAGCAACACAAGGTGTCCAATAAAGTTTTTTTTTTTCCCATCAACATCTCTCCAACAGCTTTATAGTTAGCCGCATTGTCTGTGACAACCTGCACAACATTCTCTTCACCAATCTACTCAACAACATCATCTATCATATGAAATATCCTATCAGGTTTTGGAAATATGGGAGGCATCAACAGACTTCAAAAAAATAGTCCCCTTAGAACTATTCACCAAGAAGTTCAATATAGTTTGCCTTTTCTTGTTGTCCAACCATTAGTCATAATAGTACAACCCATCTCTTCTTTCAAACAACTTTATGTTCTTCTAATGATTTCATTGTGAAATCTACATTTTGCTTCAAGTATTTGACTCTTAATTCATGTTAAGAAGGTGGCTTAATCCTAAGCCATGCCTAGCACCCTTTTCAAACATCTTACCAAATTCTTCACTCTTTGCCACATTATTGTAGGAAAAAGAAACAATTTCTAGACATGCTTCTTCCCTCAAATTCTTCTTAAATATTGTATTGATGATAGCTTGAGAGCTAACATCCTTTCTCTTGAAAAGTTTTCCCTGTTTCCACTTCCTTCCCTTTTCTTTTTTCACCAATAGAAGAATTATCCTCACCACTATCTTTGTAGGTTGCTACTCCTTCTTCAAAATCTCTAGTTTTTTTGTCCAATTATTTTTGCAACCCAAGAACAACATCAAACATTTGTTTCTTCACCTCATCATAAACTGCTAGGCAAGCTACAACATCTTTCTGTGTTCTAGCCAAATGATGCTTCAATCTATAAATACTTTCATGAAACACCTTTGCACAATAATTACATTTTTATTTTCCTTGAATCTCCATCAACACAAGTCCCATGACTCCAAGCCACATCACTCTTATTTCTTAGAGTATTCTTATTAACTTTTCTACCTACATTTCCACTCCCAATACTCCTAGCTTCAATTCAAGTGGACTCTTACTATCCTGATTAGCCCCTTCATTTGATGACATTTTTTTAACCAAATAATACCTAATCAACAATCAATAAAAATATTGAAATAGAAAAAAAAAATAATTAAGACCAACACCACACTATATCAAATAACCACATTTTAGCAACTCCCACACCCAAAAAAAAAAATCACATTATGAATTGAAATAAGCAATAACCCAACAAAGTTAGTAAATAACATAAGCATTGTACACCAAAAAAAAAAAAATCCCAACACTCAGCAACACTAAACACAAACTCACCGTTTCTCTCTCTCTTCGAAGACAAAGTAGGAAAAGCAAGGAATGGAAGCAGAGTAGAAACAAAGCAGAAGAGATTCATAGAGGGATTGTTGGGCGACGGTGGCATGAACAGAAGTACGAACAAAAGTACAAATAGAAGAACGACGGCAGCTCGAGGGGTGTGTGATGGCGGCACAAAGGTTGGGCGATGGTGGCGCGAAGGTTTTGGTGAGAGAATGAGACCGATTCATAGTGATTGTGAGAGAAAGAGATCAGGTAAAGCTTCATCTAGGTTTTTTTCTTTAAAATTTGGGCCGGGTCAAGCCTAAATTTTCTGGACCCAAGAGGAGCGTGCGGAGCGGCCATTCCTTCTGCTAGCACGTTGCTCCTTTGCGCTCCACCAAAAACACACCCAAGAACAGAAGCAAGCACGGTGGCCAGTCATAGGTGCGTAGGAGCGTGCGCTCCTATGCTCCGGCATGCGCTCTGACTACCATGGTCTCTAGCATTATCCCCTTGCAAAAGCACCTTGTCCTCAAGGTTTGCAGCGGGAATCTGATTAGCAGGGACTGAAGCTTCTCCCAAGAGTTTGTGCTTCGCAGGTGACCCTTTCCATTTCACTAATACTTTAGCATCCCCATTGGCAGTGTAACGAACCTGCAACAAGTTTTCTGGGTTTGCTTCCAAAATACCATCCTCTGTCAAGCCTGAAGGAAGTTCCTATGGCTGCATACTGGAAGGAACTACCTTCGTTAGTCGGCTGACATGAAAGGTGGGGTGCAGCTTACACGATGGAGGAAGGGCCTGCTTGTAAACAACAGGTCCTATCCTTTCCAACACCCGATATGGTCCATAGAAGCGAGGGCAAAGCTTCTCATTTGGTCTCCTAGCAAGGGACTTCATGCGATATGGTTGGAATTTCAAGTACACCCAATTGCCAATGTTATAAACAACCTCCCTTCAATGCTTGTCTACAAATTGCTTCATCTACTGTTGAGCTACTCCAAATGCAACTTGAGCTCTGCTAAAACCTGATCTCTATTGGCAACCATGGATTGAACTTCAGCTACCCTAGAAGGGTATATGTTTCCCTTGAATAAAATTGGGGAGCTCTCCCATACAATGCCTGAAAAGGGACATCTTGGTAGAGTCTTTGTATGTTGTGTTGAACCAATATTCAGCCCACAATAACCAATCTACCCAAGAATGAGGTTTGTTGCTCATGAAGAATCGAAGGTATGTCTTAAGGCAACGGTTGGTGACTTCGGATTGACCATCCGTTGCGGGTGGTATGCGGTGTTATACTTAAATTTCGTGCTTGCTGCCTTAAACGTTTCTGACCAGAAATTGCTAAGGAATGATGGGTCATGATTAGAGATAATGACCAAGGGAAACCCATGTAATCTCACAATCTCCTTAATAAAAGCATGGGCTACATCCTTAGTGGAGTAAGGGTGTGACAAGGGAACAAAATGAGCATACTTCTTGAGCCAGTCAACCACAACCATGATGGAATGCTTCCCCTTAGAACATGGCAACCCTGAAATAAATTCCATGGACACCTCAGACCACACATGCTCAGGGATAGGAAGGGACTGCAGTAAACTAGCAGGTGACAATGCTTCATACTTACTGGTTTGGCAAGCTTTACACGTCGCAACATATTCCTTGATCCTTTGCTTCGTGCCCCTCCAATAAAATGGCAGCTGACAGCTTTTTCTAAGTTCGAAAAAATCCAGAATGTTCTCCTGTAGCTGGAACATGTATCTCAGCAACCAGCCTTGGTATCTGAGGAATTCCGAGGGATAACTACTCTTCCTTGGTAAAATAGCCTCCCATTTCAAAGACTGAAACCAGAGAATGCACTCCCTCCTTGCTGTAGCTTTTAATAATACCCCGTAAGTGCTGATCAGACTCGATTTCTGCTGCAATATTGTCCCACACACCTGCTGTTACGACTGAAATCGCCTGAAACATCAACTGACGGGACAATGCATCAGCTGCTTTATTAATCCTGGTCTATATTGGATTTTGAAGTTTAAACCAATTAATTTGGAAGTCCATTTAACTGATCATCACCCCATAAACGTTGATCAGTCAAAAACTTAAAACTCTGTGATCTGCCATGATCACAAAATGCCTACCAAGGAGATAATGCCTCCATTTCTGCACTGCCATGACAATGGCCATAAGTTCCCATTCATTAGCAGATTTGAGTTGGACTCATTTAGACAAAGTCTTACTCAAAAATGCAATTGGTCTCCCCTCTTGTGACAAAACAGCTCCTAAACCATGGCTGGAAGCATCAGTTTTGATCACAAACCCCTTGGTAAAGTCTGGGACAGCTAAAATGGGAAGAGCAGCCATGGCTGACTTGAGATTTTCAAAGGCTTGCTGTGCTGCATCTGTCCACAGAAAGGAATCTTTCTTAGTGAGGTCTGTAAGGGGTTTTGCAATCCTACCATAATCTTGCACAAACCGCGATAATACCCGGTTAACCCCAAAAATCCTCGCAAGCCTTTGATGTCTTTAGGAACAGGCCAATCCCTCATAGCTTCGGTTTCTGGATTGGCTGAAACCCCTGCAGCTGAAACTATGTGACCTAGATACTCCGCTTGAGTCAGTGCAAAGTTACATTTTTCTTATTTAAAATCAAGTGATGCTGGTGCAGTAGTTGAAAGACAGCTGTGAGGTGTTCTGCATTCTCCTTCTCCTTCCTCTATACACCAAAATGTCTTCGAAGAAAACTAAAACAAATTACAAAGGAAGGGCCTAATGGCATCATTCACGAGAGCTTGGAAGGTGGAAGATGCATTTGTAAGATCAAATGGCATGATGAGAAACTCATATTGACCTTCATGAGTTCTAAACGCCCTTTTTCCAATATCCCTCAACCATCCTATTTTGGTGATACCCATTTAAAATCAAGCTTGGAAGAAATAGTGGCCCTAGTGAGCTCATCAAGAAGCTCATCAATGACGGGAATAAGAAACTTATCCGGCACCATTATCCTATTTAGGGCCCTATAGTCCACACAAAAGTGCCAACTACTATCCTTCTTCTTAACCAAGAGAATGGGACTAGCAAAGGGGCTTCATTAATTAACTACCCTTATTCCCTCCTATTTATACTGTTTGCTAACCAACTGAATGAACTTCCCTCCAATTCTTCTTTCCTATTTACTGTTTATTAACTATCTGGAGCTGCTGGCAGGTATCTGGGCCCATTATTTCCTCCTCACTCCTTCTAGGGTAGACTTTACCAAACATAGGGTCTCTAACAGGAGACTTAGAAAACCATAGTTTAAAAAATTTAGATGGATTGAATGATTAACTTGATTTATGGTAGGACATCATGGCATTGTCTAATCCAGTTGTAGCCAACCCAATGGCACAAAGCTTAGCTGTTGTTGTTGTTGTTGTATGTATAACAGGAATGTATCAAGAGGGTGTTGAGGCAGATTAGGAATGTGTGATGAGTGGTGAGGTTTATGGTTAAGGATATCAACACACACACAACAACTTAGGTCAATATGAAAGCACGTCTATTAGGGTTATGTTTAACCCAAAAATAAATAGGTATATTTTACTGGGAATATAAAAAATGATAGAGAGTTGAAACTGAGAATGTTAAGTTTATGAAAGGACTGTATTCTACGCTTGACCTTTTATGGACTAATTTTTTTAGTATCTATTGTGAGTGTTGGGCATGCCAAGATGAACCTTGAATCAGTGCCTGTTGATTGTTTTTGCTGGCTTTGAGAAAAGGAAGGAAGCCAAATGTTTGTGGTACTATGTAGTTTATGCAACCGTTTGGTGTATTTGGTTAAAGCACAATTCTTGTACTTTTAGGGTATGTTTGTGAGCTTGGATTTTGAAGGGGAAGAAAGGGTTTGTAGAACAAAATTTTAAAATTTTACTCTGGAATCCTTCTTTTCCTTCTTTCTTCCAAAATCCAAACTCAAAAACATATCCTTAAGGACAGATTTTCAAATAAGCAAGCCTTATGGAAAAAGTTTTGGCTAGCTACTGTTTGTGTAGAACTCGTGATATCTTTTAGAGGGATTTCTCAGTCACGTGTGTTGAGAAATCAACAAGTTTTTCTTTTCTGATGATTTTTTTTATTAATTATTGTTTTTGTAATGCCGTTTGGTGGTCCTATAAATATTTGTATTCTTCCTGTTATATTAAAATTCTTTTGAGGAAAAAAAAAAAATCTCCAAAATGGTGAGTAAGGATTTTTGAGAATTTTTAATTTTGGATTCTAATGATGATTTCAAAAATCCCTTGGGCTTTTTACTAATCAAACTGACCCTATCCAAAAATATATTTGGATCTTAATTTTTTGATTCAATGGATCATTTTGGGCTGGATTGGGATTGATACTTGATCCTTTGCCACCCCTAGCTAGAGCATAGTAAAGATTTAATAACTTGGGGTTGTGTTGGAGAGTATGGAGAATATCTGTATATTATGCTATACTTTCTCTAGAACATATCGTGAACTCATTTAGTCATGTAATTGAGGAAACAACCTTAGGATTCTGTTTATAGGAAAAAAAAAAAGCCCTTAGGATTCCTGATTTGTTATTAAGATTATTCTTGTTGCTAGTGGGAATGTGCTTCTACTTGTAGTATAATTACTATCAGTTTAACTAGGTGTATTAGTCTAGTGTTTTCTATCCCATTATCTGTCAATGATATTTCCACGTTATTTTTTTCTGTTGTGGCCTCTTTTCTCCATGTTCCGTAACCTAACCGTCGTCCTATAAGTCTTTTAACATTTATTATAGAAGTAAATAGAATTATTCATGTTTTCTACACTTGACTGGTGTCTGCTTTTGTCGATGTTGGTTTTCAGTAAAATAAAATGTCTGTCCTTGATCACACGACTATTCTCATATACTGTATGATATTGCTAGTAGGTGGACCATCTAATTGAAGCGGGTGCAAATTTAAGAGCAAAACTTGGGTTGCCTCCACGTACGCAGAATAAGTAAGCATTTGCTTTATGTAATGAAATAATATTTGCAAACTGTTTGCTCATGTTTTTATCATGCCAATCCAAGCTATGTAGGAGAAGAGTGAAAATAATATTAATCAGCCTCTGCTCTAAACATCACTGAAGTAAGAGTGAGATATAATTTAGGCATGCCTCGAACTCTATCACACAATGACATATACATTTATTAGTGAGCCATATAGACAGAGGATTGTAATACCTTTTAGGAAACATTGTATTCAGCCCCCTTTAACTGTTGAAGCACTTGCAAATCGTCACCAACAACATCAAATTTATCTTAATTGGTCTTTAACAACTACCCCAATAGACCCTTCCATTTAACTCTGTTAAATACCTAACGGAAGTGCCATGTGGAAATTTTTGAACTTTTCATCTCCATGTAACAGCAATGCTACACAACGAGACTAATATCTTATAACAGCAATGCTACACATCTAGACTAATATAACCTGAATTCTCATCAGAAATCATGGTGGTAGTTGGATGAAATGTAGAGGTAGGACCCACTTATTTATCTATAGATCACCACTCATGCCACATTAATCTGACACTTAAATCCTAACAGATCATTTTGGTTATGTAGCAATTTTCTTTTTATCTTTCCAAGCATGAAAAAGCATAGAGAAAAATGAAAAATTATAACGATAACACTTGCAAGTGTTCTTCCACATTTGTGAAACCAAAGGCGCTGCATCAAGATACCCTCACATTTTTGCCACTGATACACCACCTCATGGAGAGTATCATGCTTTGTCATGAGACTCTCCTCCCACCTGTTGTCCATGCCAGGTTCAGGTTCCCAAAATCAGTTTCCATCATGCCAAGGCTGGCCAACTAATCTAGTCCTAGGACCACTTCATTTTGCCCATCTAAATCACAAAAGATGGCTGCGACATTTCCAACTCCTGCACCTTAATTCTGACCTGTGGGCAAAGCCCCATGTCTCTCTACTTGCCCATTTCCCACCTCCACCATGACCGAGGTGTTTTCCTCCATGGGTAATTTCAGCTTTTGCACCAAATCTTGTGAAACGAAGTTGCTGGAATCCCTTTCTCTACTGTCACTGCTCACCAAGACTTCTTGACCTTGTATCATTCCCCATATTTCCATTCCTCCTCCTTTTCTCTTCCACCTCCACCCCTTCTAGTTGAACCAACTGAAAATGCTTCAAAGGGTATTGGTGATCTGTTCCCATTTCGCCCACATCTTAGACAAATCCCCTTCTACTACCTCATTCAATTCCTCAGTTGATAGTCATGGTTCTTCTAAGTTTCCACTCACTTGACCCAACACCTTAGTAGAGTAAGAGGTTTAAAATGCCGATTCCTATTGTTGAGAGATAGAGAAGAGAGAAAGTCATGAGGAATCCGTGTGTTTCAATTACACAATGGAGAAAGTATATATAGATATTGTGCGATAAATACACTATAATTACAAATATATATTTTTCCTAATTAGATATAATATCCCTAATTATAGATATTCAGATTCTAACACTCCTCAAGTTGTGGTATATAGATCATATGCACCTAGCTTGTTACATAGGAAACTTATTCTAGGACCTCTAATGACTTGGTGAGAATATTTGCCAGTTGGTAATTTGAATTGATAAAGCTTATGGTGATGTCTCCAGAGAATCTTCTATCTGATGAAGTGACAATCAACTTCAATGTGTTTGGTTCTCTCATGAAAACTGGATTTGAGACAATGTGTAAGCAGCTTGATTGTCACAACAAGTGTCATGTGCTTGGTTTCCCCAAATTGAAGTTCTTTGAGGAGTTGCTTGAGCCAAATAAACTCACGTGTTTGAGGTCATGGCATGGTACTCTGCCTCGGCACTAGACCGGCAACTATTTGCTTCTTATTCTTCCAGGATATGAGATTGCCTCTAATAAGTATACAGGACCCAGAAGTGGAACATCTATTAGAAAGGGACCCTGCCCCATCAGAATACCCGACTATCTCAGGATGCCCCTTATCTTCGTAAATAAGGCCCTTTCCTAGAACTCCTTTGATATACTTCAAAATACTTATAACAGCATCCTAGTGAGTTTCACATGGTGAATTGAGGAATTGACTACCCACACTTACTGAAAGAAATGTCTAGACGAGTAAGTGAGATGGTTCAATTTCCCAACCAATCTTCTATATCTCCCAGGGTTAGATAGTGGCTCTCCCTGATTTGGCAGGAGCTTGACATTAGGATCCATAGGAGTATCAAGAGGTTTTCCAAGTAAACTTGTTTTCTCTAGAATGCCAATTGCATATTTTCTATGAGAAAGAACTACGCCATCTTTGGATTGTGCTACTTCAATGTCCATGAAGTATTTGAGTTTGCTAAGATCTTTAGTCTGGAAGTGATTGCATAGGTGCTTTAATCTGCTATGCCATGAGTGTCACTCCTATAATGACAATGTCATCAACATACACAACTAGGTAGGTGCAACCTCTAATATAATAGTAAAACACAGAGTGGTCAACCTCACTCTCAATCATACCAAACTGCTGAACCACAGGAGAAAACCTTCCAAACCAAGTCCAGGAGATCTTAAGACCATACAGTGATTTTCGGAAATGACAAACAAGACCAAAAGACTCCCCTTGAGCAACAAACCAAGGAGGTTGCTCCATATTAACTTCTTCCTCAAGATCACTATGGAGGAAGGCATTCTTAATATCCAATTGCTGAAGAGGCCAACGACACATAGGCGGCCGGAGAGAACTCACGAAAAGAAGCCATCTTGGCAACAGGGGAGAAAGTCTCACCATAATCCAAACCAAAGATTTGAGTGTACTCTTTGGCAATCAAACGGGCCTTAAGACGATCAATTTGGCATCAGGCCCACCTTAACCGTAAAATTTCATCGACAACTAACCACATATTTACCTAGAGGGACAGACAGTTTCCAAGTACCACTGCTGAAGTGCACACATCTCAGTAATCATAGCTTGTCGCCACCCAGGATGGGAGAAGGCCTCACCTGTAGTCTTAGGAATAGACACAGACAAAAAAGACAGACAAACATAATGCAGAAAAGATAGATGGTGATAACTCAAAGCAGGATAGTGAGGAGAGAGATACGAGTGGAACGAATACCTTTACAAAGGGCAATGGGAAGATCAGGGCGCAATAGGTAAGACGGAAGGTGGTGGAGGATCAAGCATGGAGGAGAGTCCACATCAGTCAAGAAAGGCACGGAGGAAGGAGCAAGAGCGGAGGCGGCGGTTAGGTGCAACGGGTGTTTGAGGTGGGACAACTTCAGCTAGTGGACGGGCATGACGATGGTAGACCTAAAGGGGGTGGGGTGTAGGTGTAGGGATATGGGGTGGCAAAGGCATAAAGATCACGTGAAGCGGAGTTCCTAGAAGTAGGAGAGGTGGAATGGTTAGATGGCTCAAAGAAGAGAATAGTCTTAAAAAAGGTAACATTCGGAGAGACGAGGTAACGACAGAGAGTAGGAGAAAACACCGAAAACCCTTTTACTAATGTAACCAAGAAAAACACATTTAAGTGAATGTGTAGAAAGTTTGTCAAGGCCAGAAGTTAAATTGTAAACAAAACAAGTTGACCTAAAACGTGCAGGGGAAGGGAATGCGGGGGTCATGGGGAAATAAGATGGAGTGAGGAAGTTGGTAACCCAAAACAGAGGAGGACATACGATTAATTAAATAACATGCAGTTAAAACATCATCCCCCAAAACGAAAAGGTACATTATTATGAAGAAGAAGAGTATGTGTGGTTTCAATGATATGACGGTTCTTGCGCTAGCAACCTATTCTGTTGAGGTGTATGAGCACAGGACGTTAATGAAGAATGCCATGAGAAGCTAAAAATTGTTAAAAATCATGAAACAAATATTCTTTGACATTATCACTACATAAAATGTGAATAGGAACACCAAAATGGGTTTTTATTTCTTGATAAAATTTGGTAAAAACGGAAAACAACCCAAACCTATGTTTCAGGAAAATAACCAAGTACAATGAGAATAGTCATCAATAAACGTAACAAAATAATGAAATCCTAAACTAAACAGTGTGACAAGGACCCAAATATTGAATGAACTAAAGTAAAGGGAGACAACTCGACAACTAACACTATTTGGAAAATGACTGTGCATGTGTTTCCCAAGTTGACACGATTCACCAGGCAAACTGGATAGTTTGGACAGGCTAGGCACCATGCGCTGCAAGTTGGCAAGGCTAGAATGTTCTAACTGGGTGTGGAGGGTGAAAGGATTGGTGGTGAGGGAGCAAACACTTGATGGGGGACGGAGCCGAGAGGCCACGAGACTCACATCCAATGCCAATCATCCGTTCCTGCTCAAACCGCAAGTAAACAAAATCATCTGTGAATGAAATGATACACTTAAGGGATTTAGTTAATCGATAAATAAAGAGCAGGTTGAATGGAGAACCAGGAACATAAAGGACATAATCAACCGACTTAGAAGGTAGGGGATGGGCAGTGCCCACCTCGTAGATGTGTGAGAACCATTGGCTAAAGTGACAATAAGTAAATATCCGAAGTAGAAAGTGTGGAAAATATACATTTTATTCCTGGATATATGATTAGTGGCGGTGGAATCATGAACCCAAGACCCGTGAGGCCAGAGATTACCAGAGGCCAGAGTGTTTGACGTTGTCAAACCACAAAAAATCGGCATAGGAGACGAAGTCCAAGCGACAACATTAACAAAGGTTGCAAAGTAACAGATCAATGGTGTGGCCTAACTTATGACGAGAGGGCGAGACTTTTGAGAACGACCATGGTTACTTTGTGACGAGGGAAGGTATCAATTGGAAGGAAGGAAAGAACAACTCAATGGGTGGTTTGGCGGGAACCCAAAGTAGAGAGGCAGACACCATGGAGAGAGTAGGCATAGTCGGTGATCCCAGAAGCTATCATGGGTAGCAGAGTACTCCAAAGGCAAACCATAAAGGGCCATAAGTAGAAAGAAAGAGTTACGTTGCTCCAACTCCTTTGTCGGGTCGAGAGGGGGCAAGAGTTCATTGAGATCATGGAGAGCGCTGAATCTTAATGACATAAAACCATCAAGCTAGCGAGGAGCAATGACACTCATAAGATCCTGACAAACACGATAGAGACGTTGAGTGTCATTATTGAAGAGGTCTTCACCTACGCCCAAACAAATTTACAAGTGACATGAGCTCGAAATATCTCTTCGATGAAAGGAGCAATGGTGGAATTGAGAATGCTACACGGTTAGGCATCAATCTTAACCTACCAGGGCGCTCGAGTTTTGCCGACGGCCAAAGATGAATGTCAGATGCCCAAGTATCATAATTATTGCCATCAAGTTTGTCAGTGGAAAAAGGCACACTGGCATAACTAGTGAATGCTGGAGGCTCAGGCTTCGGAACACCCTTATTTTCAGAGGTAGAGTAGGTGTCAGCCATGGGCACAAGGGGGCAAGGGTAGAATGGGAATTGCTAAAAAGTCACGTCGTCGGCGACCATGGATTGCGAAACCAAGGATAGATTCGGAAGAGGAGAGCGACATGAGTCCAATGGAGGCGCCGCCACGCGCGCTGAAAAGAAGCCATGGCTGAAAACATTGCAAAAGGAAGGAGACTGTGGAATCATGTTGAAGGCGGGTTGGTGGGGGTCGGCCGCACAAGCTGAGGCGAGGTTGGGGGTGGGGTCGACGGTGTGAATCAGGCGGAAAAGTGGCCGGTGGATAGAAGCGGGACAAGGGGCCAGGGCACTGGAAAGGAGGCACAACAAGGGGGAATGGCGGCAAACGGAAAGGAAACACGGTTTGGCCGAAAAAAAATTTCACCAGAGGGCAGCGCCCTCCTGACGGCATGGATTAGGGTTTTCTTTCTTTTTTATGCTTTAGATATCATGTTGAGAGACGAAAGAAAGTCATGAGAAATCCATGTGTTCAACTACAACGAGAGAGCATATATAGATACTTGCAATAAATACACTATAATTACAAATATATATTTTTCCTAATTACAAATATAATATTCCTAATTACAAATATTCACAAATTCTATCACCTATTGTACCCTTTCCCTCACGTTTTGCCTTCAAGGCTTTATTCCTCCCCTTCCCATACCAAATTGCTCTCCTCTAATCCTTTGCCTTGTCCATAAGCTTTGATAGTGTGCAACACTCCCTTACTTTGATCTTTGATCTTTGCTTGAAGCTCGTTTTTAAGGCTATTAATGAAAATTCCCATTGCCACTTCTCTACGCAGATCCCTTTGGGAGCTCGATACAAGCTCAAAGTCCTTCTTGTACTCTAGAACAACCCTCATCTCCTTCCCCCTCAACAAGGACTCATGGGGTTCTTTGCCTAGAATCTTTTAATAACAGTTTCTTTAAATTCACGCCAGTTGGGAAACGAAACCTGCTCTTCCCACAATTGGAACCAATTGAGAGCACTTCCCTCCGAAACCACCAACACCAACTCCATCTTCTCATACTCTTCAATACCATTCACCCAAAAATAATGGGATCCATAGTAGTTAATCCCAGATTATGATGCGGAATGCCGAGCCAAAAAATGCTATAGCGGTATAGCGGATAGGGGATGGCTGCTATTTTGAAAAATACAAATAATTATTATGCAATTTATCAGAATACAAATAGATATTCAAATATAAGAAAAAATTGAGATGAGAAAGATAGTAGAGATTAAAGAGAGAAGCATAGTATGATAGACATAATTAATAACAATAAGTGAATAACAATGGTGATGACATGGTCACTGGAGTCTGGATAAGCTGAGAAACATTAATGGACTTGGCTAGTAAAGCTTGTGCAGTGTTCTTTGTGGGGATTGAGAGACGTAAAAAACAGGTGCCAAAGAAAACAGCCATTGTGAGGAGAGAATCCTGAGATATTTTCTTGGTGAAATAGGTGCAATGGGTTTGCGCAACAGGTATGAAGTGTTACTCTGTATTTTGGAAAAAGAAGGAGCTACTGTAAAAGATAACGGTTGAGAGGTTGAAGATGATCAGTTGAACTTGGGTTAAAATAGATATTTCTCCGGTTTAATTAAGGGAAAAAACGGAGATTTTGTTAATTTAAGTGAGGGTAAGATAGAAATTTCACTTGTTTTTATACAGGCAAAACGGAAGCTTTATAAACTTAAGTGAGGGCAAAACAGAAATTTCGTTGGAATAGAAAAGGAAAAAATAGGGTTTCTGTTTCAGAAGAGCATCGCAGGCCTCGCGCTCGCGATGCTGCATTCAGGCCGCGTTTTCACCACGATTCGCACTGCAACCACCGTGACTGGAAAGCGCGATGTGACCTGAATCTTGGAGTGGCGTAATTGAATATTCTGATGGGATCTCCAATCTCTCGCAATGCCTCGCCACTATAGTACGCAATTGACTACTCTGATGGGATCGCCAATCTCTCGCAGGTAAATGTTGGCTAGGAGGCTGGTCTTCCTCCTAGCGATCATGCAAATATGGCTCCAATCCTTCCCATTGCTTGATGCGGTTGTGGCGTCCCTTCACTGTAGGACTCCTTATGGGCTTCTTGTGCTGCTCATATTGTTCTAGTTCTGTAACTCTTCTTCCTATAGTTGGCCTCTAGCTTTTTTCCTCGAGGAAGTTGCAGACTTCCTCTCTGCTTGTCAAGGAAGATGGCTCAGCTCCTCGAACTGTCAGGGAACACTGGAAATGGATTCTAGTTGCTTTCTTTGTTCCTCCTGGGGCCGCTACACATCCATTTAGCTCTGCTCTATCTCCTCAACTCGCGCTTCCTTTGCAACTTGTGTGGATTCTATTGATGGCTTCCCTTTGGAATGAGGAGGTTGATAGAACTGGTACGAGAAATAAGAAGGAATGAAAAAGAAGTGTAGTCTGTATGATATGCGTTAAAGCTTTAGTATTGTGATATCCTATCTGAGCTTGGAGGCGAATGAAGAAATACAGTATGAAAGCTATGAAGAATAACGTTTACGGCTCTTCGAGAGGCCAAGTCTTTCCCAATACTCACTAACATAATTCGTACCTCTCTCAATCCCTCCCCAATACACAGCAATTCCCCGTATCTCACCAATTCTCATTCTCTCTCTCCTATCATGCCAACTCAGCTAGTTAGTAATTTATCTCCCTTTTTGGTGCTGCTGTTGATTAGGCCCAGCCCACTTCTCCTTCTTTCCTCATGCACAATGGTCTATTTGGGTTTAGGAGCCTTAGGTCTATCAATTTAAAAGCCCTATAACAAAACAAAGGCCTTAGGTCTATCAATTTAAAAGCCCTATAACAAAACAAAGGCCTCAAACCCATAAACAAGCCGAAGTTAGGCAGTTGGAGGCCAGACAAACGGTTGATGTACTGCCTCTTAGGGACTGCACCTGGACAGTTGGAGGACCGCGTGTTGAATCCGATGGAGTCAGAGACTCCACGTCCCCCCCCAAAACCTGACCAAAAAAAAAAAAAAAAGCCGAAGTTCCTTTAGGGTCCCTCGACTCAGCTACACGTAACAAATCCCCCAACACATGTAGTGAACAAAAAGAGGTACAGAGGTCAAATAAACTTGAAAAGAGGGGATTTCAAGAACAACTTCACAACACACTATCCCTGAAGTGGTCACACAAACCAAGTTGCATCACAATGCAAACAACGTCACACTACCAGCCTAAAAGCATTGCAACACAGCACAAGTCATGCCAACAATAACATCGTTGCAATTGAGGTCAAAACTAGCACTAGGGTTCAACAGAAAGAGTGGAAAATTAGGGTTCTAACATTAAGCTTCCAATCTAGTAAGGGGCTGGGTGATGGTTTGGGTAGGCTGGGTTTGTCCCACTTACCTGGCCCAACACCCACATCTCAATAGAAGTGTGCAACAGATTTGGATGCACGAGTGCAATGTCTTTAAGAGCTTGCACATGAAACAAATCTAATCCCACTAGAGTTATGTACAGCGACGAAAACAAAGAACAGTCCGGACTGACGGAATAATGCATGGCAAAGGAGATAGAGGTGCAAGGCTGCCAGAGTGATGCACAACAACGATAGAGGCGGGAAAGCTTGCATAACATGAAAAAGAACAATGCCAAACCAGAATTGTAATTGGTGGGACCAGAGAATAAAAAAAATAAATGATAGTAGGTGATAGAGAATGAATCACAAATGAGTTCCAAATTACTAGAATCCTTGCAGTGGAATAATGGACATAGGTCATGGTGGATGGTATCGCTTTGATATTCTGTTGAAATTGAAGGTTTTAGATAGTGAAGGAAGAAAGAGAGAGAATGAAGATACTCAATAGTATGAAAATATATTGATGTTGTGTGATGTGTAATACACTAAGATAATCCTATTTATAAGCCAGAGATAAAATCTAATTATAATGATAAAATCAACCTAATCAATTTTAATCAATCTAAGATATGATGTGAAATATTCTAAGATATAGCAGAGATATTACTAAATATTTCCTTATTTCTAACAAGATGCGAGGGCTTCCTGAGTAATAGTTAAATTTTAAGGATTGAATTAGACAATTTTAAAGTTTTTTATGACGCTTTGCAACACCAGCAACCAAGCCTTGTCGCTATGACGGGGTTGATTGCATAGATCAATCAACCCATAGTATCCTATTGTTTTTTAATAGGGTTTAGGATGAAACTATTAATATCTAAATATCTTTTAATGGTTCCACTTGTAGTTTTTCTTTGTTTCCCTCTACTCTTGACTATTAGACTATAATAAGGTTTCTACAAGCATTCTTCATAGATGACCAAACCATTTAAGATGAGATTCTACTGTATTTTTTGCAATAGGTGCTACATCAATTCTCTCCAATGCATTCATCTCTAGTTTTGTTGTCTAGTGTCAACTCATCTACCACATCAGCCTCTTCTCTTCAATATTGATCATATTTTCTTGTTGGCTTTTTATTGCCTAGCATTGTGTCTCATACAGTGAAGTTTTATAATTTTATAGTTAAATTTTTAAGCTTGAGTAGTACTTGTTTTTTTTTTTTTAAATCTCAAATAGCTCCAAAAGCAGTCCTTCATTTCATCCACCTAGTTTGAACTTTGAATCCTATGGTTTACATCTGTCTTCATTTTTCTTTCATATAGAATGATGTAACTAAGATACTTGAACCATGTGCCTTGCAGTTTGATATCCTCTCCAACTTTTACCTCTAAGCTAGAATTTGTTCGGCTATAGGCACTTACTTTTCATATACTTTGCATTACACTTACACAAAATCCTTGTGTTTAAAAAACTAGTCTCCACAGATCTAACTTCCCATTTATTACCTCTGTCAATTCTCCTTAAAGAATGATATTATTTTCACAAAGCATGCACCGTGGCACTAGCTCTTGTACATGTTCAGTAGACAAATCAAAGAGCAGGGCAGAAAGATAAGGACTCAAAGTTGCTCGGTACAATCTTATAAAAAAAAATCTTCTGTCACTCCACCTAGTTGTACCTTTCCCTACTTTTTATGCCCTTCCTTAAAAATCCAAATTGCTTAGGACAACGCAGCCTTTTTCAACTAGTTGGGATTAATTCCTTTTATTATTTATGGTAAGTGTATCGAAGCATTTGTCTTGTTCTAAATCCTTGTAGGTCTTCTATGTAATAAAAATAGCATATTTATTTGGGTAGGAATGTGGATGATACATGAAAGGGCTCAGTCATGAGTGACTTATGCTATTATTTGGTGGTTTGTTCCCTGGCGGAGGCGACGATTTAAAACATTCATGCGGTGGTAGTTTGAAGGGTGGAGACTCTTTGCGCAGCACTAAACCATTCCGAGTAAGAAACACTAGATCCTACTGATGGATTCAGATTTTGCTATCGAATTTGTAATCCATTTTGTCGTATTTTTACTTCATTTTTCATTGTTGAATTTACGAAAATTTTTTGGTATTCAAACATGGTGATATCATTATTTCACGAAGTGTAATCTCAGCTCAAAATAGAAAATGTCGCTTATCTGGGCATTTCGACGGTGCAATTGTTTCATGGAGTTGATTTACTGCTGTAGGCATTATTCTTATATATATAGGTAAAAAGGGGATTTTGGTCCCTTACCTTTATTCAATTTTTTAATTTGGTCCTTATTTATTAATGTTGTCAATTTGGTTCAGTTTTCAAATCATTCTTATGTTGGTCTCAAATCGTTGTTTTTTCATATAACAGATGAAAAATGTTGGTATGGCACAAATAGTGTTGACACACGCACGTGAATTTGACATGATTTGTCTCGCCAATATTTTTTGTCAATAATGTGATGGAAGAGTGATTAGGGACAAAATTAAAAACAATTTGAAATATAAATGATTAAATTTGAGAAAAATAAAAGGTAAGACATCAAATTAAAAAATCAAGTGACGATAAGGAATAAAATACATATTTTACTCTTATATTACATAGTTGAAAAGAATAATAAATTAGAGTAAAATCACAAGTAATTTGTTTTTTTGTGGGTCATGAACCACATGTAATTCATTTAGGACCCATTTGGTATGCTTAATTGGAAAATGCCTAATAGTATAAGGGTATGTCTGTAGGATAAGATTTGATAAATTTTTTATACTAGTGTCTGGTCTAGTATTGTATAAGATACTATATTATTATTATTATTGTTGTTGTTGTTGTTGTTTCTTCATAGACAATTATAGCTATACATAAATATTAAAAAATAAAATTTTTAATTAATTATTTAAATATAGTTTTAAACATATGATATTATCATTTGCTTATAAATAATTCTAACTATAAATAAATGTTGGATAAAAATAAATCATATTTTTTATTAATTATATCAATGTCATTTTGAATATATATTATTTTTAAGATTTTAATTTATATTAAATGTTATTTATTATTCCATCTATTTCAGAATAAAAGGGAAAAACTAAACAACATACTTATTAAGGAAAAAATTATTCTTGTATGGTTATTATTACTAATCTTAGTAAATATATTGATTTCTTAACTAACACATTTATATTAAGGGTATAAATAGAAGAAAAATATTAATGTTACCTAAAATTGTAAATGGATAGATATTTGAAAGATAAAAAAGTCAAAAAATGATGGTTAT
Source organism: Dalbergia oliveri (assembly GCA_030441495.1). NCBI lineage: Eukaryota > Viridiplantae > Streptophyta > Magnoliopsida > Fabales > Fabaceae > Dalbergia > Dalbergia oliveri. Next base: position 37,233,597 of record JAMLFY010000008.1, on the reverse strand, counting down.
TCTTAAATGGAAGGAGTATTTATTTTAATAGTATATAACTATTTACTATTTCAATGAATTATAAAAATGTAAAAATACTCTCTTATACAACTTCTGATTTTTCTAGTATTTTTTTTCATAATTAGTTAAATTTGAATTTAAAAGTAAGTATTAAATTATAATATTTTATGATTAATCTGTGCTTTTACATATCACTTTTTTATATATATTTTACTAATATATACTTTAATTTAATTTTTTATTAAATTTGATTTATTATTAAATATTTTATCCTTTTATTTATTACTATTTATTTAATAATTATTTTTAATTGAATAAGAAAAATAAATGTTGTATGTTAAAGATAAGGAAAATGATATTCTAAAGTGAGAATATCATTTTAGAAAGTAAATTGAAAGGGTTTTATTATTGAATCAATAAAACTAAAAGTGGAGACTTCTTCACTCTATTAATCTAATAGTGAAATTACTCACTTTACTTTCTAAAATAATATCCTTATTTAGAAGATTCAAATACAAAAGATAATTAGGCATTATCCTCCTACCTAGGCTTGAATAAGTTATTAATCGTTTTTATATATATAGGAGGTTTTATTGATAAATGTAAATAATAAGCTACTCACATCAAATAATATAAAAATTTATTATGTATTGTATTAGTTTATCTTATTATGTCTTATATAATATGTCAAACATATTCTTAGATCCTAATGTCAAAGAGCACATGCTGGTACTCCTTTTGTACATTTTTGTTTTGTCTTTTTCGGGGAGGGGAGGGCCGGAGGGGATTTGGTTTGAGAGCAAAACCAATGTGTACTACTATGACTTATGAGGCTTAACAAATTTCACTGCGCCTCGGGTTTCAACTCTCAGCTGCGAACTCCTTCTGGTCTATACCAGAAAAAAAAAAAAAAACTCCTTCCTGTCTATACCAGAAAAAAACAAACTTTGGTCATCTCCTTTTTGTCTCACTACCCATTGTTTGGAAGGAAAACTTGCGTGGGCTTCTAAAGAAAGTTCAATGGTTCTTTCTGGAATAGGGTGATCCATATCAATCAACAAAAACAATATACTTGAAGTGCCATGTAAACGAATTCTTTGCTCTCTAATATTTGAATTGCACTTTTTGACCCAAAAATAAAATAAAATTGAAATGCTATTGTAAAAAAAAATCTTATTGTTACCTTGTTTTTAAAGATTAGGGTTTAGTGTGTATTATTCAAAAGAGAAGAGCCTTCCACACCAATTATAAGAGCAAATGTCAGTTTTTTTTTTTTTTTTTGACGTGAGCAAATGCAATGCCACATTGAAGTAAAATAGTAATAATTTGAAGATAATGGATATTTAAATAGTTTGTATAGTTATCTGACTATTAGTTAGTATTAGTTATCGGCTATTAAAAGGAATAACTATGGAGAATTATCTTGTGAGTGTTATAGAAGGACCATCCAACCCGACCCAGGATGAAGCAAGGTGGAGGAGGCTATGGGCACTTTCTATTCCCCTTAAAGAGGCTGATTTTCTTTGGCAAATTATCTCAAATACGCTACTAGTTTGACGGCGAGGCTGAAGGAAAAGGGGATGGATCTAAACCCCTCCTGCCCAATATGTGGTTTAGGGAAGAGTCAACAATGCATGCATTAGAGATTGTGGATGGATAAAGCAATTTTGGAGGGTTTCCCCATTGCCTTAACTCCAAGGTAGGGGCGAACAACAATCGATGGATTTGTGGGTTGAGAATACGAATCTTTAGCAGGAAGAGAAGGGGAAATGTTTGTGGCCCTTCTCTATGGGATTTGGCTATCTCGAAATAAGCGTCTATTTGAGGCCCAGACCTCGCGGAGATGGTGATCGTTAATGCATCCTCAGCTCTCAAGTCTTTTGGAACTTCAAAGCAAAGTTTGGGCCGAGAAGAAGCATCACGAGTGCACAGAATGCACCCCATGCAATTGGGCTCCACCATCAACGGGAGAATCAAGTTAAACAGAGATGAGGAGAAATTGGAGTGAACAAATGGGGAATGGGGGCGGTAATTAGAGATGAATGGAGGAATTTGCTCTAGCAACCTCAGAAGATACAACTTGTATTCGAAGCTCGAATTGTGCAAGCCATGAGGTGGGGACTAATGCTAGTAGGAGACACGTGCTTAGGAATCTTGATGTGGAGTCAAATTGCAAGGAGTTGGTAGATGTAGTAATTGGGACAAAGGAAGACTTATCTTATCTTGTGATGTAGCCAAAGGTGTAGAGATTAGGTCCGGGGTGGGTTATTGCAATTTCCTCCACACTAAAAGGGGTGGCAATAAAGTGGCCTATTACTTAGCTAAGAATATTGCCAAGTTTGACTCTTGTGTATGGTTAGAGGAGGGACCAACTGAGGTCATGGACATTATGTCTCAGATGTAGCTTTTGTTTCCATTTAATGAATTATCCATTTTACCCGTCAAAAAAAAGAATATGCTAGATCTTCACGTCAAAAAAATAAAATAAAATGCACAATCTCATAAAATTCTTATAAGGGTTTGTTTGGTGCATGAAATTGGAATCAACTAAGATTATTAAATTTTATGTTTGGCTCTTACAAAGAGTTGGGATTCAAAACTAGAATTCCAAATTCAATTCCATTTCTATTGCTTCAATATGTGATCTATAACTTCAAAATATTTTCACTATACTAAATTAGTGGTGACAATGGGTGGTAAGCCATCGACAACGGGTGGATTGTAGGCTTTTGTCAGTGGGCGGTTACGACCTACAACAAGTTGGTGGTCGATGATCGGAGGAGTGTGCTGGCTAAGGGTGTTCCGATCAGCTGAGGGGGAATCATCAATATAGGACGGTTTGGCCATGGTAGAGGGTGGTCGCCATCGATAATAGATGGGTAGCCACTAATGGCAGGTGATGAGAGGTGGTTACGGTGGAGAACGATAAAAATTTTGAGATGAAATTTGCAATTTTTAAGGTATAAGTTAAGAATTGGAAAAGACTTGGGTAGTTATTTTTCAATTATATGAAAATGTTATATGGAATTATGATTCCAATTCCAAAAGGGCTACCAAACAAAATTTGGAATTGAGTCATCCAATTCTAATTCCAAACTCCAATTCTATACTCAATTTCACGCGCCAAATGAGCACTAATAGGTTATGACTCCCAATCCTCCTCACAATTTTCATCAACATGGTCAATGGGATGGTCAAAACTATACAATGGGTCTAGTATTGTCATTTTCAAGAGAATCATTTTCCGATCTATGCAGAAATAAGAGAAAAATAATAGATAGAAGGATGAATGCAAATGAGGGCTAAAGAGTTCAAATGCATCCATAAAAAAGAATAAAATGAATGCAAAAGTGGGTTCAACAAAGAAAAGCTTCTAATGCATTTATTGAAATCCTGAAAGGGAATAGAAAGCTCATTTTACAAATGATTCTCCTAAAGGCTTAGGTAGAAATAAAGGATCGCAGTACATTATTACTTTGGAAAAGGCTGAGTAGGCATTGAAAGGCTAAAAGTTTCCCAGTTGTTGAGGTTCATGTTGGAGGTCTAAGATAAACCCAAGTCCCAGGATTGACAAAGTCTTCACTTGTAACGGCCACAGTATTGGACACAATCCATCCCGCACTAGAAAGCTTTGTTTTATGTCACAGATTGGGACCTTTTCGACTCTAGGCTCTCGATTTTCCATCCATCATGATCCTCCTTTTGTCAGCTTTGGTAAGTGTTTACCCAACCCTCACCTATCTATATTTTCGAAGAGATGTCACCTTATTGGCACATTTTCCCTAATCCATTTCCAGGTTGATACCCCTTTCCTATCATTATTTTTGCCATCATTACAAAGCATTAGAAGGATAGGGTTCTAGGATAAGACCCTTCTTGTACATAAGTGGTGCTAGCAATCTTGAAAGTTTGGAATGATGTTTTCGAGAGCTTCTCCGACCTCAATGTAAGGAGTACATGGGAACCTCCTGACCAACTAGTCTTCCTTTCATGAGACAATTACCAACTTGTCTCCAATTATGAATTTCACTTTTTTGTGTAGTATTGAAGGCATAACTCTACTAGAGTGAATCCATGATTGACCTAAGAGACAACTATAAGCAGGTGTGATATCCATCACTTAGAAGAGTATATTGAAAGTATGGGGACCAATTTGGAATGGTATCTCTACCTCTCCTATGACCCCACTTCTTGTGCCATCAAAAACTTTCACCACCATTGTGCTTGGCTTTATGTATAACTCATCAAATGGCAGCTTAGCAAGTGTAGATTTTGGCATCACATTAAGGGATGAGCCATTATCTATCAATCCTGTAGCCATGTTATGGTTTTGACATTTGATGAAAATGTGAAGTGCTTTAGTATGTATTTTACCCTTTTGAGGGAATTTCATCATCTATGAAGGTGATGTAATTGTTATCAACAATGTTATTAATGACTCCATCAAACTTGCCAATGGTAATCCCATGGGAAACATGTTCATGATTCAAAACTTTCATCAGTGATATTCGATGTTTCTATGTGTTTAGCATAAGGGATAATCAGATATCTTTGTAGGCATATAATTCAATCGATCCACCACTTGACTCTCGCTTTACTTGATGAATTTAAAGAACTCATGAGCCTCTTCATCCATAACTCCTTCTTGTGTCCTTTGTGTTCTTTTTCATTAGGATATTCTCTTACTTTCGGTTTCCCATTGCAATTTTTTTGTTTACTTCCTCATTTTATTCCCTTGGTAGCTTCTCTAGAGTGTATGCTTGTCCAGTCGGGTCATTTCACCGACTCTCGCAATGTTAGTGACTATGGGAGTTTCATTGGTGTTTGCGACCATACTCGAAGAGTCACTCCTAAGGATTTCTACCTCATATTTCCAAGGCACTGCTTTGGAATCTTTGCAAGGGAAATGCCCTAGTATTTGAATTGTAATGGACCTTAGTGTCAAGTTACCATGCAAAGGATTTTTCTTTGTATAATGGATTGTCAACGGTTTAGGTGCGGTCATAACTTGTGTGACATTCCCACATTCCTGAGGACCTTGAAGAGCTTGACTAAGTCCTGGCTCTCATTTGTGAACCATGTTCACATAACCATAATAATAGCCTATTTGTACCAATTGCATGTCCATCAGCTTTTGTAAAATCTACTTGAACTCCTTACACTCCTCAATGAAATGTCTTGTTTTACCATGAAACATACATGTTGCCTTCCCTTCATGAGTTTGGTACAAGGGTAAGACTTGCATGAACCTAACTTCGCAAAGCTTTTACATAATGAACTTCACTGGGGTCTTGATGTAAGTTATTTTTGTTTTTGGATATTGTCCTAGATATTTTTCAATGGCATTGGCCCCTGAGTTATCATGGCTAGGCAAAGCATTTTGATTTATATTGGGTGTATTTTCCTTAAAATTCAACCATTTGGCATTGATCAACTCTTGTACCTTGTGTTTCAATGCTCTCAATTTTCTATAGAATGACCAATAGCTCCTGTATGGTAATTACATTTAGCAGCATTCCAAGGTTTCATCGAGCATGGCACATTGAGTGAGTTTTGGATAAGTTGGGGAAGCAATTCAGAGTATGTCATTGGGATTGGATCAAACTATTTAGGTCTTTTTTCGAAGTTGTTTGGAAGCCTTCTTTGGCTAGAATTCAAGTCTTGGTTCCATGACTGTGTAGATTGTGGTGGTATGAGAAAGGGTCTTTAAGGTAGAACAAGAGGTGTAGTGTGATAAGGTATCAATGGTTGGGATGGTTAAGGGTATGGAGTTTGTGATAGGGTCGCAACATAAGTAAAGCGTTGTGGCGGGCCATTGGCTCTATGGTTGGCTTCTCATTTCCCCTTGGATCAACCATTATAGCATGAGTCTCCCTTTCCCTTTTTCTCATCTCAAGGGTTGCTTCGTAGTATTTGTTGCAACAACACTTTCAATAAGTTATCCACTTCTTAACCCACTTTCCACTCTCTCTCCAATGATGACAACATTACAAAAGTTTGATGACACAATCCGCACCATTCAATCATAGAAATGGCATTGCACAGTGTTAATGAACATGGTACTCAACTCTCTATTAATGGTGGTTACACTTTTGCCTCTCCTCCATCGTTGAGCATATTCTTTGAAAGTCTCACCATCTTTCTTCACCATGTTCTAGAATTGTAATCTATGGGGAGCTATATCAATGTTGTACTTATGTGTTTTAGGGAAGATCTGGGTGGTGGTATGTTTGTTTGATATTTGAAGCTTGGATGAAGAACAAAAATAGAGGTTCTTGGAGGTAAAAGAGAAGAGGAAGAAGAGAGCTCAAGATGGAGAGATTAAGAGTATTTTTTGACACAACTTGATGGACAAGTTTTGGCCAAAAGAGTAGATGGAAGAAATGAGAAAGTGTAAGTGTGAGTATGTTGAAAAAAATCAACATATGAGAGGGGAATGGAGGGAATGGCCGCGACCATGTAAAGGCATTTTGGGGGAAATTTTGTTTCATATGAGTGTGGGGATTAGGGTTTTTGGGTAATTTTGATTAGGGGATTAGTTAGAAATTGGTAATTTGGTGTTTAGAATGGTAACTATATGTTTAAGGCTTTCAAGACAACGTTAAGGAGTTGTCTTGCATGTTTAGTTGGGTTAAGCTTGATTAATTCAAAATTCAAATACCAACATGTCCCTAAACTTAAGGAAAAAAAGGAGAGGGAGTGTACTTTTGTCTTCTACTTTTGCTTTATTGGTCTCATGAGTCATCTTTGAATAAGAATCGGATTAAACTTTCCCTAACCAACATTGGGCCTTAATTAGAGAATGAGACAAGCTCATGGTCTTCTGATTTCAATTGCTTCTAAGGAGGAGATATCATCAAAGAATGAGTCATCAAATGACAACTCTAAGAAGAGCTTACCTCAAGTCAATGCTCCTCTCCTCACTCCAACTGTTCCTGAATCATCTCAAGCTCAAATGCCGTTCCTTCATCAAGCCATCCTGCACCAGGGCACAACCAAACTTCATGGAAGTGCAAGTACCTCCTGGGAAAAACACCTCATCAATAATCGGTTGGATCAAATGGAAGCTTTATCTAGAAGAAATGAAGCAATTCTGTTGGAGATCCTTCAAAAGTTGCACCAGGGCTAATGATAATGTTCCTGGTTTCCAACACACCACTTTTTGTTGATGACAAAAAGGGAGAAGAAATAGAAGAAAATCTTATGCTGAAAAACATGGGGAGTATGCTGGGGGAGCAAATTCAGAGATAATTTACTTTTGCATCTGCATTTTTATATTAAGAACAATTTCTTTTTTTTTTTGTGAATTTTAATTTGATCTGATTTTTTTCTCTTTAGTTTGATATATACAATCTATTTTGTTCTTTTACTCTAGTTTAATTAGTTTTATACTTGCCCTATGGTATGTGTGTGTGTGTGTGTGTGTATATATTTGCATATCTTGCTTAGCTAGTCAGGCATTTTGTGCTGATGAATGAGTGTTCTTTTAATCTGCTTAATTTGACAACTCATTACATCTTTACTTGGCTAATGCTCTAATACATGATGTATTGATGCTCTACTAATTCGTTGATGCTCTAATATATGTTGTGTGTACAAGTTTACTTGAAGAGCATATCGTTTGTTTTTAAGCGATTGATTTGCAAAATTCTATGCTCTGATACCTATGAGAAGAGTTTCCTATGCTCAATATTGCTCATGCTCTGATTTAACTAGGTATTAATCCCTAAAACGGTATATCCTGTTTCTTTTTTTAAGGTTTCGTTGAGCATCAAAAACGCATAAGTATCAATCTATTGTTTTGTTTGCTCAAAATGCTCTTATACATCTCTCATATATATATATATATATATATAATATGAGAATCCGTTTTTGAAAAATAAGTTTGGATAAAGAAGTGTTGAATAAAAGGATTAATCAAGATAAAATATTACAAGTATTAGTTGTTAGTTATTCAAGCATGTGAATCTTCAAAAAGTTTTTTTATGACTAAAAATCAAGCTGCTTGTGTAAACAAAGCTTAAACAATATTTCATTTGACATACTACTCTAATATCTTTCGAAAAGTATTTTGAGTTGGTTCAAAACTTCATGAAAAATAACAACAGCTATGATTTAAGTCACTTAAGGCTATAAAATGTTTTTCTTATTCATATTATGCCTTAAGAAAAGAACTTTCTGAAAATTACTTTATGTGATAAGTTGAAAGAATACAAATTATCATGCTATACTTTCAGTAGTAATTCTTTCAATATCTCTTCAAAAGATTTTCTTTAAATTGGTGTGTCATCATAAAAAAAGGGGAGATTGTTAGGTCTAGAACCTTTATGAAAGCTTTAATGAAATATATTTTGAATGACAACAAAGCCAATTTAAAGAAAATACTTTGAAAAATGATTAATATTTATCTTGAGTTTCTTGAAGTAGCAACAGGTTCTATCATTAGCATAACAAGGCTTATTTAAGCGAGAATAATTTCACTTTGCATGTGCAAACATGTTTTATCTCGTTTTAAGATATATGAACTAAATGAAAGTGATAATTATGTTCAAATACGAGCTTAAAATGCCTAATGATTTGAAGAAAAGCAACCAGTACAAAAAACCAAGATTTGAGACTTCATAAGGTAGCATTGGACTTTATAAAGTACACCTGAAGTGAAGATATCATTCAAATACTGAAGCCAAAGCATTTTACTATCTTTAATTATCACACTCGTAGTGTTTTGTTCATCAACAAGCTCTGATTGAAGACAAGAAGACCCAAGAATCATCAAGGAAATGATACCGCACATCAAAAAGCTCACTTACAGTGATACAGTGCGCTCTACAAGAAAATGAGGGAAATTTTGAAATTCAAATTTGAATTTGAAAAGTCAAAACCCATTGTCAGAACTGGTTGTCATCTCTTTTGCCATCGTGATCAACTACCCAGCTTCTAGAAGAAAGAGTTCAGAAAGTAAGAGTAGTTTCTGAAGGACATCAGAAACCTCAAACTTACAACGGCTTCTGTAAAAGCTCTAACAAGATAGGCTACTCTTCTAGACTTTTTTCCAAGACACAAATGGATGATCAACACATGTCACTTGGAGATCTAATCAAGGGCAACAGCACAGGAAGACCATATATAAATAGAGATGTGCTTTCAAAGACAGAGAAGAGGCCAAAAAAAGCAAAAACTCTATGAAAATTTCTCCTCATCTTGTAAATCTTATTACTTCTTGTAATCATTTTCCTTGGTTGTAAAATTTTCTTTCTACGTTCCTTCATTATTCATACGTTCTTCCAAGGAAAAATAGGTGGAAAGAAGTCATTCAAGTTATCAGGTTCTTCTTTGTATATCTTGAGGAAACTTAAGTGTAGGTTAGTTTGAGTTGCAAACCCAAATACAAACTTTTATATCCTCCATCTAGTAGTGATTAGTGTGAGTTTAGCTTTGAAAGGCTAGTCAAAGACTACTTGTAATGCTCCAAGTAAAGATGTTTTACTAGTCACGGTTTAGCTTGGAGAGGTTAAAATACTCAGTTTACCTTGGAGAATCTGGTCAAAGACTACTCAAAGCTTGAAGAGGCTAGTGAATAACTATTTGATTTGTGATAGTAGGGGTTATCTACTGATCACTGGTGAGAGCTTGGGAAACTATTGTAAAGACTATCCTTGTTCTTTCTGGTTTGAGAAAGGTTTAGTGAAACTCAACTGTTATTGAAAACTAAATGTAGACAGGTTGGTCAAACCAATACAAAAACTCTTGAGATATCTCTCTTCTCCTTCATCTCTTATTTTATTTCTACTTTTAGTTTATTTACTGTGTGTCTTTTGAAAAGCTTTCCTTAACATGTTTATTTCACATTCTTAGTTCATAAAGTTTACTTTTGAAGTCGCTAACGCCTTTCCTTCACTTCAAGCTCATTGCTTGATAGTATTCTGTTCAAGTTTTTCAGAAGCGATATAGGGAAAGAAAAAACAAAGCACGATTCAATTCCCCTTCTCATGCACTTTCTTAGCTACACATGATAGTCTCTCATTATGGGTACATCATCAACATTTTACTCAAGGTCTACATCGCTAACTACTAGGAGAACATATCCCTTACTCTCTTTCCCTTAATTGTTGACCTTTAAAGCATTTAAGTAAAGACTTAAGGGTTTACTAGGTACACTAAATATAGAAGAGAAGATGATAGACTTTGTGTAACAATCCAACAACACATGGTTAGCAGAAAGCCAATCCATGCCAAGAATCCTGAGACCATGCATGGGTAAACAAATGAAATCTAGGACAAATGATCTACCTTCAATGGTGAAATGACAATCTAAGAAACACCTACATGTCCTACAGGTCTACTAGTGGGTGTAGAAACAGGTAAGGTCAAAAGGAAGTTCTAACTCATGTAAATGTAAGGACTTGACAATATCATGTGATATGAATGAATAAGTTATGCCAGAGTCATATAGTACAATTAAGGTCCTACCGTTCATTTCACACTTACCTTCTATGATGTCGTTGGACTTCACCGAGTCTTCCACATTGAGGGTAGAGACCTCCCTCACGCCGTAGCCTGGTGGCAGGGGCCGTTGGGTTCTTCTCAAGGCACTTTCTAGCATAATGGCCTGGCTTCCCGAGTTGAAGCAAACTCCTGCCCATTAAGCATGGTCAATCTTCATGTGACTTCCCACACTTGGGACATAATGTAGTAAGTGTAAAAAAATGCAACATGGCAAAATGTAACACCCTAATATTTAACCCAACATGCCTAGGACGTATTTAAGTTAATTATTAGTTATTACTCTTTGGTTTCACTTCTTAACTTTAAATTGTGAAAAATACTTGGTAAAAATAGGGGTAAAGTTTTTTTTAAACTTGAAAACAAAACGTGAGGCACGCGTACTAAAAAAATACTCCTTGTTTGCCTCGTGTGTAAGGAACAGTAATAATGATACAAACATACCTGAGAACCATATCACAACACAATAATGAACATAAACAAATTATATATATATATATATATATATATATATATATATATATATATATATCTCCATGAATGTTAATCGTTCCATATCATGCACCATAACAAAATACTAAATAGTATCATGCCCACCAATAAAGGTTGGGCTAAGTATAGTAATCTGTTAGAAAGTATAAACAGAACATAAATAGCAGATATAGTCAGCCTCCTGAACTCTTCCCTTTACTACTCCTACTAAGATATGCCTAGAGTAGATAACCCATAACATAATAACAAAAGAAGGCTATCCTCTCAATGAGATATGCACATGTGCTCCATGAGATCTCTCCCTTCTAAGAATGTTGCTATCGGAGGAGGAAGGTACTTGAGCACACAGGCAAGATCGGTAATGGTAGCAAGACGACCAACGGGATGAAGATGAGCACCACGGCTTGGACGAAGCTCCTCTATGAATATGCTAACTCCCCTCAAGGGCTTCATCGCCATATCCTCCCTATCGGTTACCACTCCCCACCTCCATGGGGATCGTAGGTGCAGAGTTACTCGAGGAATGCTAGGACGGTGACTCCTTAGATAGGTCAACCATGGCATGGAGGGGTGAGATGGCGACTGGGCACATACATAAGGAAATCTTTCACGGCAAAAGCAGGAGGCGAGTGTAAGGTGTCACGACCAGCCTAGGCAATCATTAATGCATGGAAAACCTTCTAGGAAGTTAACACACCAAATTTTCTAGGAAAACGGATAGAGTTCCCTGTTTTACAGATCATTCCCCAAATAAAATACAATCTTGCACATTCCCAAGGTTAAATGTAGACTTGGGCATCAAACATTCTTAGAATGTGCCCTTCCAGGATATAGCAGGATCTTAGCATATTTCACCATAATACCAAACTTGTTTTCACTTCTATTAAACATAATAGAAAACATAAAACCTTAGTAAGTTTAAAACATAACCATAGTATAAGTCCAAAGACTTTGCGTCTTAACATATTGATTAAGAATTTAAAAATAATAAAACTCAAACAAACATGGTCCATTACATAGAAAGGCCTTCTCAAGAAGGCTTACCACTTAGCAATCGGCTATGATTGAGCGAGAATTGGAACCTGAGCTTAACATAGCCCGGAAAAGAAAGTCAACAACGGGGTGAGTTTTGCAACTTAGTGGTAGACAGGATGTCATAACCCACATGAGACAATAATGTAATCCATAAGTAGAATAATAATAGTTTCATAGTTCATATAAACTCAACAAATCCTTTTATTTACGAATAAGATTCTTAAAAACATTCCACTTTATATAAAATAATAGTGGATCATCAAATTGAGGATAAAAATAAGGACCACACTCACGGCCATTCCTTCGTGTAATCCTTAACGGTTCTACCCATGCGAGTAGCCATAGAACAGAAGGATCCACTATATGGTTAAAATTATAGTCAAGGTTACTAGGCTAACGCTACCGCCGTTAGCTACAGAATTCTTCATAAATTCTTCCCCAAAACATATACTTATTTTATACAAATCAATAAAAGGGTCATGCCCACTATCCATAAATCATTTCTCAAATCCATATCAGTGGTCGATCTAAATTTCCAAGTCATGTAATATTGTCTCATGTGTAAATTTTCAAATAAAATATACAATATTTGCATTAGATCGATTTTCATCAAAAATCTATATAACATAGCCAAATAATTATTTCTGAGCCTCTAATTTACTAAAATATATTTTTAACTAATTTAGAATTTAAAGACAATTATAAACATAATGTCTAGCCACAAATAGTTCAGAATTGAATATCAACTTCCAAGTGCCATTATCAACAATCTGACCTTAATTGCTTTATAACTCTAGAAACAATATAAATAAAAATTTTAGTAAGAATAATAATACCAATTTACACAATTTACCCCAAATCATTAAAATCCCTAATTTATAGGGTTAAAAAAAATCTAAAATTAATCCTAAATTAATAGAAAATTTAATAAAATAAACTAAAATAAATGGAATAGAGTAGAGGCCTATTTACCACTTGAAGAGTACAATTAGTGAAGAAAATCACTCTAATTTCTTGAAAAGCTTCAAGCTCTCTAATGGAGTTTAGAGAGAAAATAAAGGTAGAGGAGAAAGAGAACGGTAGAAATGATGAGAAGAGGAGGAGGAAATGATAATTATGGAGGTGATTGTGATATTTTTTTCTAAATTAGAAGAAGAAAAAGAAAACACAGAACAAATAAAGAGCAAGGAGGGAGAAAGAAGACGGAGGAAGAAGCAAAGAGAATGAGGGAGAGAGAGTTCACTGATGGGGGGAAGGAAGGGAAATAAAGAAAGAAAAAGAAAAAAAGAGAAAACTATGGAGTCTATACCACTTAAGGTGCACGGTGGTCCTCACTTCAATTTTTTTTTTGGTTATTACATAAGGGAAACTCCTCCATGCAAGGGCGAGCATGCTCAAAGGCAAAATCATTAATGAAAGGAGTAGCTATGGAAAACCAAAAGCTAGTAACCGGGTGCGCAAATGGATGGTCGAGGAACAAAAAAAGGTGTAAACACAACGACCTACAAAGTGATATGACCAATTGCTCAAGTCGCAGTGCATCTCCCATGTGAGGGTATCAATGTAGATCACTAACATAGCCATCAACATCTGAAGATGAGATGGAAAGAAAGAAAGAGGGAATGAGAAACTTGTACAAGAATCTCAGGAAAGTTTCGCCTCCAAACATATGTCATCATCTTCGTCCTCAGAACTTTCAAGTTTCATTATGAAACTAGTAGACATAGCAGGGTTCGTTTATTTAAGTTTAAAAGCTATTAGCCTAGGTCCATGTCATTTAGTATGAATCTTAATGCTATGGATGCATCATACCACATTATGAATGCATGTTAATGTCTTATGCAACATATCACAAGAATCATAATGAATTAACATAGCATAAGAAACATGAAACGTCATTACATCACTTTTCTTCTTGTTCTTTAGGTGACTTAGCCTTCTTATCATTTTCTAAGGGGCCACCCTAATACTCTCTCCTCTTGAGAGTTGTAGGTTATGAGCTCATACTTAACTAGTCGTCACTAATCTCCTCTTATCCTCTTAATAAGTTAATTCCCGACTCCTGAGAGTGTGGATAGGGGGCATAAGATTATCTTTTATAACCATTAATTCTTGGAGTCTAACTAGAATCATAAATATGTTATGCAAGCTTAAATATGCCATGCAAGCTTATTTTAAGTCTTTAATAATATAAGATGACAACTTGGAAATATAAACATGATGTGCAAAGCTTAAATTATAAACATGAAATACAAGTCTATTTTTAAGCCTTTAAGAATACAAGGTGACATTATTGGAATGTAAACATGTTATGCAAGGCATAAAACATAGACATGAAATGCTAAACTTGAAACATAAATATGAATGCAAGTCCATTTTTATATATCATTAGAGCTAAAAAACTCAAGAATTTAAAGAGTAAAACTTTCAACCCCATTAATCTTAACAAAATAAAAGTGAGTTTTAGAGTCCCTCAACTTCATGGTTTTAAGAACCTCATTATCTTGGACTCACCATCAAGCTCAAAGATAACCAAAGAAAAACCAATAATCATTCTTTCTCTCTTTTTGTTTTTTTTTTTTTTTTTGAAGTCAAAGATCAAGCCTTGAGCTCTAGTGGTCAAACACATGATAGTCTCACAACCATCATCAAGAACACTCATCATCAAGCTATGACCTTGATCACAACCAAACCAAAAGAAAAAAGTAGAAAAGAAAGGAAAACTTAAGAATAAGATCCCTACCAAGGAGGTTTCTTTCTTGCAAGATGAAAAACACTTGCTCTTGTGAAAGGAAGAGAAGAAAAATCTTCTCTTTGAGGACATAGAGGTTTCGACCAAAGCAAGAAGAAATAGGAGGAAGGATTTTTTGTGTTGGTTTGATGTGTAGAGATGGAAGCTTATGTGTTTTAGGGAAGATCTATGGTGGTGGTGTATTTGTTTGATGTTTGAAGCTTGGATAAAGAACAAAAATGGAGATTCTCAGGGTGGAGGAGAGGAGAAAGAAGAGAGCTCAAGATGGAGAGAATAAGAGTATTGTTTTTACACAACTTGATGGACAATTTTGGCCAAAAAAGTAGATGGAAGAAATGAGAGTGTGAGTGTGAGTGTGTTGAAAAAAAATCAACATATGATAGAGGGAATGGCCGCCAGCCATGTAGAGGCATTTGAGGGAAATTTTATTTTATGTGAGTGTGGGGATTAGGGTTTTTGGGTAATTTTGATTAGGGGATTGGTTAGGAATTTGTAATTTGGAGTTTAGAATGGTAACTATGTGTTTAAGGCTTTCAAGACAAGGTTAAAGAGTTGTCTTGTATGTTTAATTGGGTTAAGCTTGATTAATTCAAAATTCAAATGCCAACATGTTGCTAAACTTAAGGAAAAGAAGGAGAAAGAGTGTACTTTTGTCCCCTACTTTTACTTTTTTGGTCTTATGAATCATCTTTGAATAAGAATAGGATTAAACTTTTCCTAAGCAACCTTGGGACTTAATTAACTTCAAATAATTATTTGGACTCAAAATTAATTAATAAAAATAATTAATCTTTCATTAGAGCCAAATATTGCCTATGTCCTTAATTACTTTGATTAAGCTTAATTAGCACTAACAAGGGGCAAAAATGTAATTTTACACACAAACTTCCCTGACTCATCCTAATATCATATATCTCCTCTAATTAACATATCCAAGTCCCAGAGTGATGACCAGGTTCCTGTACTTAATCTTGCGTCAAATTACCTCATAGGTATTTTGGTAATTTTGAGCACGGGGAAATCAGGAATTAAGATTTTTCACATCCTTCCCATCCAAATCACACCTAGTCTCCTTTAAATATCAAACTAACCCCTTGAGGATGGCTAGACCAGCGCCCTTTACTTCTATGCAAAATAACCTCAGGACATTTTTATCATTTGTACACGGAAAAATCGTGATTGCGATTTTTGCATAAATTTGTTATCTAAACCTCATATAGTCTTATTCTAATATTAATTACCCTATTGAGGATGGCCTGACAGCCGTCCTCAATTCTTGTATAAAAATTATCTCTAGAGATATCCCATTTTGCATAGCTGAAAAAATAGAGACGTTACACAAAAGCTCTTTCATGGGATAAGAGTAGCTAGTCTTCTTCCTGCTTTTTTACATAATAGCTAACATCGACCTAAAAGGATAGATTAGTTCTTACAAAAAAAAAGAAGGAAAATCAAAGCTAGATTGCTCACATTACAAAACTTAATACATCACAAAATAACTAGGATCTTCCTAAGATAAGATCAATCCTATCAATACTGCTATTTAGTGGAATTTCAGACAGGAAATTTTGCACTAACCCGGGTGGCAGCTTTGACTCCAATTCTTGAGTTTCCCTAGCCCTTTTTCTTGCACGTTCACTGACTTTCCAAGCATCTCCCACTAGCGCATTAGCGCCTTGTTCCAGACTGTTGTACATTTGACTCCACTGATCATTTGTTGTGGCTAAGTTCAAATTTTCATTTTGCAGGAGAGCTATTGTTTGCTGGCTTATTTCCAGCTCTTGCCCTTCCGTAATTTGGTCATTCTCTAAGCCTTACACCTCAGCTCCATACATTCCCTGTAGACAGTCCTTTTCATTGATTATGTTCTACATGGATTGACACATGTTTCTTAAGTTCTAGAAGAAGAAGCAATAGATAATAATAAGGCAAGTGTCGATATCTTCAGATAGGAAAGAAAGTCAAGACAAAAATTATCAGCATCCTTCGATAGTAAAAGAAGATGACGTTCGAATTTCTTAAAGCAGATGCCACAAAAGTCAAGACCTATTCTTTGCAAGGTAGAATTATTGGAGTCCTTCAATAAGAAAAGTAAAAGGTGATAAGATTATCCTCAAGAAAGATAAGTAATTTGTCTTTTAGCCATCATTGTAATAGTTGAATTGGTCACGAGCCATTATTGTAATAGTTGAATAGGTCCTCTATAAATGTAGTATCGTAAGTAGAAGAAAGGAAAATGAGAAAATATTGGCCTTAACTTACTATCAGAAAAATTTTATATCATTCCTCTACTTGAACAATTCCCAGCATTCAATAAAATCTCTAAAATTTTCAAGTTTTCAAGCCAAATATTTGTAAGTTTTCTATACTTAAAAGTTTTTTGTGGTTTATATATATAGAATTAAAAGTTATCTTAGGACCCCAACACACGACCAGAATGGAGTATTAAATTTAATAGATCTTATTGAAAATTATCCAATACCTAATCTAGCATTAAGAGTCAATTATATGAAATGTTTTATGCAATAGAATTTTATATTAACCTTGTGAATAATATTTAGATGTTTAAGTCATTGTTAAATGTATCATTTATACTCGTTAAGGTTAAGATTAAAGCTCCTTAATCATCTTTGGAAGCAAATTTTTCCGAGATTTTCCTAAAGGTGATCTCATGCCTTCCTTCAACTTCTGCTCGATAATCTACAGGCTCATTAAATGAATGGGCTGGAGATTCTAAGCCTTGGACTGCGGGAGCTACAAATCCCTTCCTTCTAGTGGCTTGCCAGAGGGGGTAGCCAGGATTAGTATCTTTTTGGTGGCAACTTCATCCCCATATGTGAAATCAACTTCTAGGAGGTCATGAGTCATCGGAATGAATTGTAGTGAACCCATTTGCCTTCTTACTAGTTGCCATGGCAGGGGCGTAACTTATCACCCTCCATGGTCCTGTAAGTGGCACTCATGGTTTGCTCCTGCAATGGTAAATAGCATGTGTGAGAGGGAGCCATTTATCACGCCACACAATCTCATTCATACTCAAGAAAGAAATTGATCCATTGATATTTTTTGGTAGGGATCTGGCGTGGCCACTTTGCCTTAACTCCAAAAGCGGGTGCTTAAATCCTGTGAACATGTCACATTTGACGTGAGGACAGCCAAATTGCCAAAACCTGCTCTTTTGGCGCGGTGGCCAGCGTTGACGCAGAGCGGCGGAGCAGTGGCACTCGCTTTCGCTATGCTCAGCGGAGGAAAAGGAAAATCGTGAACTTTGCGCGAGGGAGCTTGCGACGGGAAGGACGTCAGGGCTGTGGCTCCGCAGTGGTGGAAGCGCGCGGCAAAGTTCGCGGCTGACGCGAGTCAACGATGCACGATGACGGCAGAAACGGGTCCACCACCCCCTTCCTCCCCTTCTTTCCTTTTTTTATTTTTCATTAATTTTTTTTCTATCTCCTAGTTCCTATTGATTGTGAATGTTTGGGTCTGAGGATGATTTTTTCCTTGGGAAATTTCTGTTCTGAATCATGTGTGTGACCCCTTTTTTTTTTTGTTTAAGTTATATGATGCTGTGTTGTGGCTTGTGGGATTTTAAGAAAAGAAAATTAGATAAAAAAAAAAGTGTTTTACTGAATACGGGGTGACATTGCTCTGTTTCTTGCTCAATTTTAACAATATTCATTGACTTGCTTATGTGAATTTGAAACTCATGCCATTATTTGTCTTATTTGGATTCAACAAGAATAATGTACTTCACTTGAATTCTTTTCATTTGAAATTATTTTTCATCATAGCAATTAAGCATAATGTGCGCAAAAAAAAAATAAATAAATAAAAGAAAAAATAAAAGCAAATGATTTATTCAATGCAACAGTCTAACAGATGAGAAGAGAGAAAAAAAAATTAGGATTGAATGAGCTGGGATTGCTTCTTACTCTTCTCTATCTTTGATAGTTGTTTGGATTCATCTTTCCGTTTCCTCCCAAACTTTGCACTCCTATTAGCTTCCTTTCACAATATTTTTACTTATTTTCTCTTTAATGCTTCTGTTGCGTTGTTTTTCCTCTACTGAGTCTTCCTATTTGTAGCATGATGCACCTCCCCAATTTTACCAAGTTGCAGTTTTTCATAATGAGCTCTGTGGAGAGATACAGTAGGTTGCAGAATTACCTTGGTAGAGAAACAGGGATTGCAGCATTTTCCATAGGGATATATAAGGATGAGGTTTTATGTTATATTGTTCCCATGCATGATGGACATTTACTGCATGGCAGACCATGACAGTTTGACAGGAAAATTCTCCACGATGGTTATAAAACTAGATATAGTTTGGAAAGGATTGACAAAAGTTTATTCTTGCTGCATTGACCCCCCAGCAGGTGTGTAAGGATCAGTTGAAAATCCAAAGACGATGGGAGGAGAAAAAGAAAAAAAATATGGAAACGAATAGAAAAGATTGCATGGAGATGATTTTCTCCTATTGATATGAATGTCAATTCGAGGACAAATCGCTTTGAAGAAAGAGAGAATGATATGGGCACCATATGACAAATTGGTCACTTTAGCACTTTGCAAGAGAATCTAACACAACTAGCTTTGACCACTATCAAAGATTTGGGATTCATCATGTGATTTGGAAGAGCAGTTATGTGGAATGCACACATATTAAAAGCATATCATAATTAATGGGATGACTTAATCTGATTGGGCTCAACATATCTATAGAGAATATACGTTAATTAGTTGATTCTGATTGTTTCATAAATTAGGATTTAATAAAAATTTATTATTAGATTTTAATAGATCTATTTATTTTAATTTATACAAATATGATCCAAATCTCATAAGGGTCAAATATGATTTAAATTGATTAGGATTAAGTATTTTAGTTTAGGATTAATTCTTTTTAGCATCTAATCTTTAAGTTAGAATTAATCTTTTTAGATTCTATTTTTATTTATTCTGATCTACTCAAGTTTAAATAGGCAAAACTTGCCTCCAAACAATTCAGTTTTAATATTAATACAATGTGTGAGGTTTATTCCTTATTCTATCATATTTTGGCGAGTTTATGACATTCTTGGTTCTCGTTTCATTTATACACAACGAGTCAAGGGTCCTAATCTTCATCCCAAGGTTCTTTCATGGCTTGAGTAAGAGTTGTAGGCGCCATGGTTCTATATCTTTTACAGGTGTCTTGCTCTACACGGAATTCATATCAACTGAATTGGAATGCAAGTTTTTATGGTTTTCAACATGATGTGGTTGAATGAATTCTGAAGTAAATATACTAGTGGTTGAAGTTTGGAGCTAATATGTGATCTACTTAAGGCAATTCACAGTGGAGGTGAAACTTCAACTATAAATCAACTTTGAAGTGGATGCCAATAAAAGTGACAGGAGATGATTCGTTAAAACTTCAGGAGGAATGTAGCACTGTATTGGGGATTGAGAATGTAGTGTGCCTCTGCGTGACTATCTATGAAGTTGGTTGGCAGTAAAGAGGGTTGCTCAACTTGGATCGTAACTCACAGGTGTAACTTATTGTAGTTGGTCAACTGTCTGATATTTGATGTATCCGTTGGGTGTTCAATTGGCAGGCCGGACCTCTAGGAGGTTTGTGATGTTTTACTAGGTCTCACAAGGGTCCAGTTAGATGCTAATGTACTCTTTATCCACTCGGCTTGAGTGTTGAACTTCGTTCAATTAATTAATAATAATAATAAAAAAGCACACACCCGAAGAAAACAGAGTAAAGAGTAAACACCCGAAGAAAACAGAGTAAAGAGTAAACAAAAAATAGATAAAGGAATTAGATTTCGAGTAATTACACTATTTTGCCTAAACCAGACATTCCAATCAGATCTTAATGTTTGACAACTACATTTCTGGAGACCAACTAATAGATAAAAGGAATGAACTGTACTTAACTTTGCTAGCATATTCTGTGTAACTCTGACCAAAAGTCTCAACCATCAAAGCCTCCTCCATCTCTGCCTTCTGCTTATAATAAAACAAACAAAATGCTACAACAAATAGAAGACTCATAGGTGCTCGGAGTGCAAGGCAGTATGTTACAAACAGGAGCATCGTTGATGAATATATTGGATGATGGAGCCAGCGATAAGGTCCAAATTGCACAACAGCAGTTGGCACCACCACATTTTCTGAATACTTAGCAAGATACAGTGTGGCATTATACTGCATTAGCAGAGTTGTGATAATTAAAGCCCAAATTCCAATATTGCTCCACCCACCAGGTATGCGGTGAAGCTCTGGCCCTTCAAATGCTGCAAGCCAGTGGCCAACCATGACCCCAGCACTAAACAAAAGGCGAGACCACATCGGCAAGTTCACATCCCATTTAGGGTCATGGGGCCGAGAATAATAGTCACCATATAATCGTTTTAACGCTAACGTTGAAGAAAAAGAAATAATGATACACAAAAAAGAAAACAAAAGGCCAACCTTCAAGGTAGCCATTGAAATGCCCTGGCGGAACAAGAGTGAGCCATGTGAAAACTGATGTAACAATTGCCAACTGCTCAAAGATGTTTGCCTCGCCATGCATGTGTTTCCGAAAGCAGTATAACCCATAAAATGCAATCAATATAGCTGCCAACCACGGCCAGAACAGCCAAGTCCAGCTAAAATACATCCAGAAGAAAGGACTGAAGAGAGTATTCCTAGTCCATTTTGTGGCTGCAGTTATGATGGATATTATCCCAGACCACTTCACAATGTCAATTGGAGTCAACTGTAGAAGAGTAGCTTTAATTGACTCAACCGATATCTCCAAAATACTTCAGAATTGGATTTTGAGGTTCAGTGCTGGCTTTACTGGAAATGGTGCATCTGGGAGAAGGTAGCAAATCAGCCCTTTTTATTGTTGGTTCCAGTAAGGAGGAAAAATGTTTTCCATAGGAGCAATTCAACTGAGAACCAATGTGCATGGGTCTAGGGTGAAATTGGCCACCGTTAATAGGTACAACAGCATGAAAATGCTTGTTGAAAGGTCTCAGAAAGACTTTGTTGCTGACGACGGAGAAACCAAACGGAACGGCCTTGGAAGGTGAAAGAACCTTTGCTGCTTCCATTACAGTTGGAGAAAAATATTACTAGCTTTCCAGATAAAATCACACAAAGCTTTGCCTCCTGGCGCAAGTAAATCACGAAACCGATGGTGCACTGTAAAAAAGGAGGCTCCAACCCACAACGTGAGAGGCAATCAACACGAACATGCTTGTATTATTTTCAATGTTCTCCCTCTGCATGTTCAGAGAACAACCTAGATTATTAACAATTCGACATCATTCAATCTCTAGACAGCATAATAGGCACATTTACACCACATCCACAAACAAATATCAGAACATAAAATGAAAACTCACTACTCAGCTTCTGCATCCTATGACAAACCAGTTCCCAGCCAATGAAGAAGCACTATCAAGACAAGCACGCAAAACCAATTATCATCTACTTAACAAAACTAAAACAGTGAAAAGGTCAAAATTTCACAAGTCCTAAACCGTCCTCAATTTGCACACACAAAAAATACAGTAAACGTACCATAACCAATTCCAATTTCTCCTTCCTTCCTTCTGAGTCGCGGCGGGCGGCAGCAGCTCTCCTTCTCCCCCTTCCTCGCTGAATTGACGAGAGGAACTGAAGAAGAAATGGTGAAGGGAGAACGCAGAGGCTTGGATGATTGGATCTGGGACTGAAGGCGGCAGCGGCAGCGGCGCGGTTAACACTTAACACCCACAAGCACAATAAATGCTAACTCTATCTATCTTTTTTTTTTTTTTTTGGTAATGAACTCTTATCTTTCTCGCAGTCTTTCTCAATTCTTTTCTGTTTTCTCACACACACATGACATGACACAAACTGTTTTAATTTGTTGGGTGGGTTTGTCACGGTGACGTTGCGGGTTTGGTCCAAGGCCAAGGGCAGTATTAAGAAAACAAAACAGAAAGGTCCAATGTCTATGGGCGGGAAAAACAGAACAAAGAGAAGGCTAATGGGATGACTCGTTTATCACCCGGGCTGCTCCATTTAGCCCACGGATTAAACACTCCGGGCGGATGACGGGCTAGTTTAAACAGGCCGAAAATGTTAAGGCCCAAATCACCAATTTTTTCATGAATTAGTGGAATGGCCCGATGGTTCTGACCCATTTTACGGTCCTGTCCGGCACTTCACAGAGCCAATTACAATAGACCAGAAAATCAAAAAGGAAAGAGCCACTTACAAAGATTCCAACAAAGATTCCAACAATGACCAATTTCTCGAAACATGAACATGTATACCCTGAAAATTAACGTGCATTCACAAGGTCTGAGTATATTTTGATGTCGGGCCTCTTGTAGTGTTGCATAATTTTTAGAGATAAATGTATTTTATCCCCTAAAACTTTAGGATATATGCAATTTACACAATAACTTTTCAAAATATTAATTATCATCTTAAACTTTTCAAACTTGCAAAACATCTCCAGGATAATTTTGGTAACTAATGAAGGTAAGATTTATGTGCATTTAACCCTTCTGATATTTCTAATTCACAACTTCTAACACATTGTCTGGAAATTCTATGTACAATTAACCCCTTTCACTTTTTTATTGTATACAACTTGACACCCTACTATGACTTAAAGTTTTGCACGTTTAAATGTTGAAGGATTTTGCACAGTTGGAAAGTTGAATGTAGGAATTAACATTTGAAAAGTCAAGATTAAATTGCACATAACTTAAATCAAAAAGTAAAATGTATTTAACCCTAATTTTTAAGACAAAAAGTTGCATAATATTATAGGCTCAGTGCGTTATGGATTTGGCTCATTTGTTTATGTTGTGATTAGAGACGAGGATTTAATATGCAACCAAGTGATATTATACTTTGAAACCATAATAGAGATTATGCACTTTGAAGTCATAATTTATTATGACTTTTTTAAATGAGTATATGAATATTAATTATTATTAATTAATTTTTTTTATCTTGACCACCTATATATAGTTTTACTATTCATATTTGATTCCCCACTCTTATAATAAGCCACCTATCTCATGTGATACTCATTTATATATATATGAACCAAGCAGTGTTCTGAGATGACCATAGGTCCACTTGTGCTTATTGGGTCTGCAAGTCATAAGGCCTCAATAAGAATTAAGGCCCACCCCTTAATTCACTTGAGCTTATTGGTAGAAACCTATAGCTTGGACCGTGAGAAAGGCAAGTAAACCTCCTCAAATCAAGGTACTTGAGAAGATAATTTAGTTACAGGAAGGAGAGATCTCCTCTAAGATATCCAAAGAATAATATTCAGATCTACCCTAAGATATGGGATAAGATCAACACAAATTCTTCTATACATAAATAACCCTAGCTTAGAGCCAAGTAAGTAACATCTCAATTATTACTCTAGGAGAACCATATTTAACTTGAGCGTCAGAGTTCTAAGTCCCCACCCTCATGTTAAGCTTAGGACATCCCATCGTGAGGATCAATTGAGGACCCTATATTGGGAAACAGTATAAATATATATATATGATGTATCATATGAATGAGGTTTTATATGAGAAATAAGAAAGAAATTTTCAACCATTAGGTCAAATTAAATGATTAAGATTATACTTTAATAATAAAGTAATAACGTTATCTCTTCACATTAACTCCATCTCCTAATCAAAATACTTTCCTAATGACTCCATCATTATCAATCACTCTCTCACTCTCCTTTCCATTTCATAACATCTTTACCTAAAAAAGTGATTTAGTTATTCCAATCTGGAATTGTACTTTTGTTCTACCAATTCTAGTTAATTATGTTGTAAAAGAATTGTTATATTTAAGAAGACATGTATAGAATGGATTCCAATTGTAATCGACTTTTGTTCCTAGCAATTCTAGGTAATTTTGTTGTAAAAGAATTGTTGTTTTTAAGGAGACAAGTTGTACGTTCAATTTTTCCCATGTACAAATGACCAAAATACCTCTGAGGTCATTTCACCCTTAAATCAGATCACTTTCCATCTCAAGGGGACGTTTTGATAATGATAGTGGATTATATATGTTATGTGTGAATAGATAAGAATCATTTTTAGTTTGATGTGTAAAATTACCAAACGCCCTATAGCTATTTGAAGACGAATTACATGTTGATTGAGTCCTGTTCGCCAAAAGGTTTTAAATGATGTTTTTAATTACGAAGTTAGCCCTGATTAATTTTGTAAAAAATTACCATTTACCCCCATAAGTGCATTTTGGGCCTAATGATGTGATTAGTAAAATCTAAGCAATATTAGACTCTAATTAAGATTAATAAATTCTAATTACTGATCTAGAGTCAAAATAATTAATTGAGGTTAATTAGAACCTAAGATTGCTTGAGAAACTCAAAATCCTTTTATTGATTTAAGACTTTATGTCATATTTTCATGAATAGTAAGATTCCAATCAATTTTCTTAAATCATGGAAGTTGTCACATGATGAGATTCCTCCTAAAGGTGAATTTGCATTAATCAAGCAAGACTACTTTTTAATCTTGTCTTTAACAACCTTAATTATCCATTATCTCACCTAAAACACAAATTACAATTCCTAACCCATAGCTTAACCAAATGAACTCCTAAACACACTTATAAACCAACTTTAAAATGAGATTTTCTTCCCCCATTATGCCTTAATTATGGATGGTACTTGTGTAACGCCCAATTTTTACCTGGAATTTTCACTGTCATTAGGAATTACCGAATCACCATAGGTAAATATTATATAAAATTTGAGACCAAACAATCCTTAATAAAGGAATATAACGTTAGAAGAGAAGTTAGGAGCAATTCGTGCAAGTATTGCAAACCCCAATTTTCTGTACGTGTAAAATGACCAAAATGCCCTGAGGTTATTTTACTAGAAAATGAGGATCGTGGGCCCCACCCATCCTCAAGGGATGTTTTGATGTTAATAAGGGATTGTTTGTGTTATGTGTGTTAATAGAGGAGAAGAATCCTAATTTTGAGTCTCGACGCGAAATGACCAAAACGCCCTTGGCCGTTTTAACTTCAATTTGCGTGCCAACTTAGCCCGAACCTCACTAAAATGTGTTAAAAGGTGTTTTTAAGCCATGATTAACCATTGGTTAAGCTCGGGTGGTCTGGGCAATTTTTAAGTAAAATGACCGTTTTGCCCCTGCTCTTTGTAGTTTTACAAATTTTGAGATTTTGATTGCTAACGAAACCTAAGCAATATTAGGCTCAAATTAAAGCTTATTAAATTCTAATTATTAATCTAGAGTCAAAATTATTTATTTAAATTGATTAGAACCTAAAATTGCTTTAAAACACTCAAATTGCTTACTAATTCACCTAAGCCCTTAACCGTAAATTCTCTAAATTGCATGAATACCTTGCCTACACCTAAATAATACATGGAACACACAAATTTCTCTTCCTTGGGCTGTAATGCACGAAATTATTGAGCCATTATGCATCAGAATAATTGCCCAAAGATACACTAAAACAAAATGCCAAAAATCCCTAAAACATGGCATAAAACATGCCTTAAACAAGGATGATTTTCCTCCTTTTGTTCCCCTGAAAATCCATCAGCCTTCCTCCTTCATTTGTCCATTTATGAGCTTCAAAATCTCTATAAATAGGCATGCTTGAAGAGGTGTTAGAAGCCTTTGATCATAACTTACACAATTCTAGTTTTAGAAGCACCAAAAGCTCTCATTTCCTCCTCCTCTTGGCTGAATTCTTTCTTCAAGTTTTCAAGAATATTTTCTTTCATTTCACTCAAGAAACCAAGTTCTCTTCCTTTCCTTCAAATCAGATTAGGTAGGGAGTTGTTTCTAAGTTCATTTTATGCTTGACAAGTTATGTTTCTAGCTCAAAAATGATGATTTCATGGACTTTCTTTAGCTCAAGTTTTGTTTTCCTTTTTCTTTTAAAAACATTTCAGCCTTATGGCCTAGATTATGATGAGACCATGGTTTGATGATGAGGTTCTTGAGTGTTGGTTGCAAAGCCATCACAAGTTAGACCTCTAAAACTTGAAGGTTTCACTAGTTTTTAAAGCTTTACATTTCTTTTTCTTTCCTTATTTTTCTTTATGATTTTGGCCAAATGGCCTAAGAAGGAATATGATGATAGCTTGATGATGAGGACCTTGAGTGTTGGTTGTAAATCCATCACAAGTTAGGCCTCTAAAGCTTGAAAATTCCACTTGATGCAAAACTTTAAAGAATAATGTTTTTATGATGTAAAATATGATCTTGAGTTTAGAACTTGAAAGATGTATTTTTCACTTTGTCTTGCTAAGATATATATATTGGGTTGAATTTATATTTCTCTAAAGTCTTGGAAGAGCTCTAGTAAAGAAATAAAAGAACTTGCATCCATGTTTAAGTTTATGCCTTGCATAACCATGTTTACTTTTATGTCATCACTAAATTCTCAAGAATGAATAAATGAACTTGCATATCTCATGTTTAAATTTCCAAGCTTGCATTTCATGTTTATATTTCAAGTTGTCACTTAATCTTCAAAGATAATAAAGAGGATGCATCTCATATTTATTTTATGCTCTCACTTTATTTTATAATGGCTAAAAGAATCAACGCATGACATGTTTATTTTTATGTCATCACCTAAAGATCCTAGAGCTCAAAGACTTGCCCAAGTATCACAAGCAAAGAAATAAGATTATTGGAGTTAAAGAATTGATTCTTTAAGAAGTCTTGAGATTGGAGCTTAAAAAGATGTAATAATAATTCTCTTCTCCCTTCACCGGTCCAGTGCGGATTACGCCGCTCCTTCTTAAGATTCTCTTCTCCTCCACTTGTCCTGCGGACTACGCCGCTCCAGCTTTCTTGCATCATGTTTATATTTCAAGCTCTTGCATCATGTTTAATTTTCAAGTTATCACCTTAAATCTTAAAGATAAAGAAATGGTTTGCATATCATGTTTATAATTCCAAGTTATCACCTTATAATGACAAGATTAAAATGAGGTTGCATAGCATGTTTATGATTCTAAGATATCACATAAATCTCTTAAGCTCAAGACTTGCTCCTTTTATCTTAAGTGAAAATTTTAATCATGAACATTCTTTCAATGTATAAATGGCCTCATGATTGAGGAAGGCCTAAAGTCCTATGACTTCTTTCAATTTTAACAAAAAGAATTAGTTTCTAAAGGAGTTTCAAGGTTTTACAAATATTTATGGGAAACTAGGATCACATGTGTACTTGAAATGTGACTTCTAGCAATTATATGAGGTTCATGATTCTGCCATTAATCAAGTTTAGTACTACTGTATGATGATGGTTTAATATGTTTGAAGTTGTGATAATCATGGTTTATTGCTGAGAGAATGATTCATAATTGGTTTAGTAATTAATTTTAGCACCATAAGGAAAGCCGGAACGAGAAAGGGTTAAAAATGCAACTTCTAGCACACGTAAGCCTTAAATATAACTTGCTGCCTATGCTGTCCCATATAGTTTAATAATATTCTTAAGGCTTATAATTAATGGTAATGATGATAATGAATCCTTTAGATGCATGATTAATTAGTTTGATAATTAAGATTACCCGATTCTAAAGTTTTGGTTGTTTAAGACAGTTTTCTAAGAATTTATGATGATGGTTCTTTGAAGTTTGAAATGATAAGTCTATGTAGTGATTTGATGCTTATTAAGTATTTGATATCATTGAATGACTTCATAGTTTGCATGATATAGTTGCTGTTGCAAACAATGAGAATGTTTATGCATCTTGATGATTATGAATTAAGTTATATTATGATATAACATGCAAAGACTTAATGGTGACTTAAAATTATGAGGAAAATGATCCTTTGGACCCATCAGACTATAGGTGGTGAAAAGGTGATCCTAAGAAAATGATCCTTTGGACCCTCAGACTATAGGTGGTGAAAAGGTGATTCTTGCCCCTAGCCCGTTCTCTCAAAAGGGTAGAGTTGATTAACTTATCAAAGGGGATAAGTATATGCTAGTGACGACTAGTAAGGTATGAGCTCATAACCTAGATTACTCCCAAAAGGGTGGAGTATAGGGTGGCCCAGGAAAATAATGATGATGATGACAAGATTTAAGTCACCTAAGACACTAAGTAAATGCAATATGTGAATATGATGTCTCTGTGCATAGTATTTATGAGATGATGATGGAAATATGATGTTCTTCTATGCATAGTATTTATGATATGATGATGGAGATATGATGTTCTTTTATGCATAATTTATGATATGATGATATATGTGATAAAGGAAAAGTTCATTATAAACATGACATGCTAAGTTTATGATGCATTATAAGACGCATGATTAAAACCGACGAACCTCGGAAAGTATATTTTCGAACTTAATAAATCAATCTTAGCATGCTCACTATTTCATAATAACCCGAGGTTCCTGGGGACGATGATGATGACACAATGCATCATGAGGTGAGTACCCTACTGAGATTCTTTTATAAGTTTCTCACTCCCTCTATTTTTCTTTCCATCTCGTCTTCAAAAAGAAGGAAGCGTTCGTGAATCACATTGAGGCTTTACCTAGCTGAACTTGATCCTTAGTTTCACTCGTATATTTCAGATATCTATCCCTATCCCTGGAGTGTTATTACTAGGTGCCATTAATGGATGTCCTTCCATCCATATATTATTTATGTTTTGTTAGATTGCCTACACTTAGTCTTATTCTGTTGGTAGGCAAAATATCTATATGATATGTAATTATGGATGCTTATGATGGAGCCAATATATTATGATGTGATGTTTGTAAATTCCTATGTGTCTTTTAAATTTTGCTAAATCATTCACGTTAAGCGCGCTCACGTTTTCAATTATGTTTAAAAAAAAATGGCTCGTAATTTCACTAAGTATTTTCAAAGCATGATTAAGGAACTGAAGCAAAGAGTAAAGTCTAGTAATTAATCATACCCTAGGTGTATTGGGTTAATTATTAGGGTGTTACATTTTGGTATCAGAGTTTGTTCTATGGAGCCTTAGGATTGGACCGGCTATGCTTCTAAAGCATACTACGTTAGAAATGTCATGTGTATATGTTTATCATTAGGATGAGCTTGAGGATTAGAGATGCATGACTGCTGTATGTTGCACGTGCCATGGTAACTTGCTCACTTTGCATGGAATGTTGAGCCTGATCACCTCAGTGTTGCTGTTTTGTGTGTATAGGGACCAATGGCACGTCGACAGACTAGGAACGCGGCAGAATAACCAGAACAATGAAACCGCTAAGCACTTCGTGATGTGGCAAGGACAATGAGGATGATGATGGAACGAATGGATCAGGATCGCCAAGCTAATGCGAATCAAGGCCATGAGATCCCGAACACGCTCGTTTTGGGAGTTTTGTAGGCGAACCCACCAGTTTTCAAGGGGACCCTCAATCCAAATGTTGCAGAAGAATGGATTCGGAATATTGAGAAGGTCTTTGCTGTAGTCCCATGCTCAGAGGAGAGAAGGTCACTTTTGCCACCCATATGCTTGAGGGTGATCCTTTGGTGGACAGGTGCTCGAAGACTCTTGGAGGCAACCGACGTGGACATTGATTGGGAGTTATTTAAGGTCCATTTTTATGAGAAGTATTTCCCAGAGTTAGTCAAAAATGCCAAGGACATTGAGTTCATGCAACTTGTGCAAGGAAACATGAATGTAGCCCACACCTGCCAGATTTGAGGAACTCATTAAGTTCTCAAGGATGTATCAAGGTAACCCGACGAGTATTGGAAATGCATTAAATACGAGTCAGGGTTAAAGGCGAGCTTAATGTGGAGTTGCGCATTTGGAGATTAGGGATTTCTCTACCTAGTTAACAAATGCCGCATCATTGAAGAAGGGAGAGAAAGTTGAGCACCTCAAAGTCTGATAATATCACCAAGAAGCTGACACCTCAAGGTCAGCAATTCAAGAGGCATAATCGACCCCATTCCCACCTCAATCAGACCCCAAGGTCCACAAAGGAACTTTCAACAAGGAAGGCCAAACAACAACAACAACCGCTATAACAATACAACAACAACCCCAACAACAATCACAACAACAACAATAACAACAACAAGGGAAAGCACCACAAAGGGGTCCAGGAGCACCTCCACGACCCCCACCATCCATGGAATGTCCCAAGTGCGGCAAGAATCATGGGAGCATGCCATGTCGAGCCGGAACAAATGTATGCTATCGTGTGGAAAGCCGGCCATTACTCTCGAGAATGCAGAGAGGAACCCGCCAACCCCCAATCCCAAGCCGCAATATCAAGGAAGGGTTTTTACCATTAATGCTGAAGAAACGACGAAGTCACGGAATCTCGTGGAAGGTAAGTGTAACATGTATGGAAAAGACTTAATTGTACTATATGATTCTGGCGCTTCCCATTCTTTTATCTCCCACTCATGTGTTAAAAGCCTTAACTTACATGTGACTGAACTTCCTTTTGACCTTATTGTTTCTACCCTACTGGAAACCCGTTAGGACTTGTAAATGTTGTTTAGATTGCAATTTTGTTATTGAGAATAGATCCTTTGTTTTAGATCTTATTTGCTTACCCATGCAAGGTTTAGATGTGATTCTTGGCATGGATTGGCTTGAAGCCAACCGTGTACGTTAACTGCTATGAGAAAACCATCACTTTTCTTCCTGTTCCCATTGAACCTAAGAAACCCATAAGTCTTACATAACATGGAAAGACTGGTAAGGGTGAGAATAAAGGTTATATTTTCCTAGCCGCTAGTGATGTAGACTTTGAGCAAAGTATCGATGAGATACCAATAGTAAGGAATTATCCCGAAGTATTTCCAAATGAGATATAGAGTTTCCTCCCAAGAGAGATAGAGTTTTCCATAGAATTGCTTCGGTGCAGGTCCCATATCCATAGCCCCATACAGGATGTCCCCATTAGAGTTGACCGAGTTAAAAGCTCAATTGGAAGATTTATTGGAGAAAAAGTTTGTTAGGCCTAGTGCATCACCTTGGGGAGCCCCTGTTGTTTGTGAAGAAAAAGGATGGAGTATGAGGATGTGTGTTGACTATAGGCAATTGAATAAAGTGACAGTGAAGAACAAATACCCTTTGCCTAGGATAGATGACTTGATGGACCAGCTTAAAGGTGCAGTCATGTTTTCTAAGATTGATTTGAGGTCAGGTTACCACCAATTAGAGTAAGAGATGAAGATATACCGAAAACGGCCTTTTCAACTCAACGGCCATTTTGAGTTTGGAGGAATGTCCTTTGGATTAACCAATGCTCCAGCAATTTTTATGGATTACATGAATAGGATCTTTAGACCCTATTTAGATCAGTTTGTGGTTGTCTTCATAGATGACATTCTCATCTACTCTAAGACCCACGAGGAGCATGAATGCCACCTAACCATAGTACTGGAAATCCTGAAGGAAAAGAAACTATATGCCAAGCTTTCTAAGTGTGAATTCTGGTTGGATGAGGTGAAATTTTTAGGGCATGTAGTGTCTAAGAGAGGAATTGCTGTAGATCCTAGTAAGGTGGAAACGTTGTAAACTGGAAAGACCAACCACGGTAACTGAAGTAAGGAGCTTCTTAGGTTTAGCCGGTTATTACCGTCGGTTTATCAAGGGATTTTCCCAGATTTCCCTACCTCTGACCAAGCTAACTAGGAAGACACACCTTTTTCATGGACCCTGAGTGTGAAAAGAGCTTTCAAGAGCTAAAACACAAGCTAACCTCAACCCCGTTTTAGTATTACCCAACCCCAATGTGCCTTTCGAAGTATACTGTGATGCTTCAAGAAGGGTTTGGGTTGTGTATTGATGCAAGATAGGCAAGTGGTGGCCTATGCGTCGAGGCAACTCAAGCCACATGAGGCAAATTACCCTACCCATGACCTTGAATTAGCCGCCGTCGTGTTTGCTCTAAAGATTTGGAGACACCATTTATATGGCGTTAAGTTTGAGGTGTTTTCCGATCACAAGAGTTTGAAATATCTCTTTGATCAAAAAGAGCTAAACATGAGGCAAAGAAGGTGGATGGAGTTCTTAAAAGATTATGATTTTGGGTTAAACTATCATCCAGGCAAAGCTAATGTTGTAGCCGATGCCCTAAGTAGGAAATCCTTACAAGTATCCCATTTGATGGTGAAGGAGGTTGAGTTAATTGAGCAGTTTAGAGACTTAAACCTAGGGATGACCTTGACCACTAAGGGCATAAGAGCTTGCCATCTTAGTGTGACGAGTGAATTCAAGGAAAGAATTGCTCAAGCCCAAAGGGAAGATACGGAATTTCAAGAGACCTTAGAAGCAGGAGCTGATAAGTTGAAAGGTTTTACCCAAGGGAATGATAGTTTGTGGAGGTTTGAAGGTCGTATATGTGTACCTGCTAGTGGTGACCTCGAAGGATATTTTGGAGGAAGCCCATAAGAGCCATTTACCCTTCATCCTGCAACCAAGATGTATCAAGATTTGAAGAAGATGTTCTGGTGGCCAGGATTGAAGAAGGATGTGTGCACATGGGTGAATAAGTGCTTGGTGTGTCAAAAGGTGAAGATTGAACACCAAAAACCTTCGGAATGTTGCAACCTTTGTCAATCCCCGAATGGAAGTGGGATAGTGTCTCCATGGATTTTGTAATTGGACTACCAAGGACCCAAGCGAATCATGACGCCATTTGGGTAATAGTGGATCGTTGACTAAATCCCCACTTTTTACCTATTAAGGTGACTTATTCCTTGGATAGGTTAGCACTTATATATTCAGGAGATAGTAAGATTACACGGTAAGACGACGATAATCTCTGATCGGATCCGCGATTACGTCACGATTTTGGGGAGCCTTTCAGAAGGCGTTTGGTTCAAGCTGTGTCTAGACTTATCACCCCAAACGGACGGTCAATCTAAAGAACTATCCAAACTTTGGAGGACATGTTGAGGGCATGTGTTTTAGATCAAAGAGGAGTTGGATAAGTACCTCATTATTGAATTTGCATATAACAACAGTATCATGCAAGTATCGGTATGGCACCATACGAGGCCCTCATGGACGGAAGTGTCAATCACCTCTATGTTGGTATGAGCCCGAGCAAAGTCTACTTGGACCTATATTGTGAGGAAACGACAACAAATCAAGAAGATTAGGGATAAGATTCTTACTCTAAGTCGACAGAAAACTATGCGGACAGCGGCGAAACCGCTAGATTTTCAAGAAGGGGACCATGTGTTCCTAAGAATCACCCCCACCACATGCATAGGCCGAGCAATGAAAGTAAAGAAATTGAGCCCAGATTTCTTGGTCGTTGAAATCCTTAGCAAAATAGGATCTGAGCCTACCATAGCCTTACCCCCCAGTTTGTCCAACCTTCATGATGTTTTCCATGTCTCCCAGTTAAGGAAATATCATTCTAGACCCAAGTCATGTACTAGAGCCAGAACATGTACAATTAAGAGATGACCTAACGTTTAACTTACCACCCACGAGACGTTGACCGAGGAGTTAAGCAGTTAAGGAACAAGGCTTGGACCAGTCAAAGTAGCATGGGGACGAGATGAAACCGAAGAAGTTACATGGGAGCTGGAATCAGACATGCAAGCACAGGATCGAGACTGTCTCATGTACGAATTTCGAGGGCGAAATTCTTTTTAAGGAGGGGAGTAATGTACGCCCCAATTTTTACTTAATTTTCACGTCATTAGGAATTACCGAATTACCATAGGTAAATATTATATAAAATTTGAGACCAAACAATCCTTAATAAAGGAATATAACGTTAGAAGAGAAGTTAGGAGCAATTCGTGCAAGTATTGCAAACCCCAATTTTCTGGACGTGTAAAATGACCAAAATTGAGGTTATTTTACTCAGAAAATGAGGATCGTGGGCCCCACCCATTCAAGGGGATGTTTTGATGTTAATAAGGGATTGTTTGTGTTATGTGTGTTAATAGAGGAGAAGAATCCTAATTTTGAGCTTTACGCGAAATGACAAACGCAAAACGCCCGCTTTTACTCAATTGCGTGCCAACTGCTCGAACCTCACTAAAATGTGTTAAAAGGTGTTTTTAAGCCATGATTAACCATTGGTTAAGCTCGGGTGGTCTCGGGCAATTTTTAAGTAAAATGACCGTTTTGCCCGTCTTTGTAGTTTTACAAATTTTGAGATTTTTGATTGCTAACGAAACCTAAGCAATATTAGGCTCAAATTAAAGCTTATTAAATTCTAATTATTAATCTAGAGTCAAAATTATTTATTTAAATTGATTAGAACCTAAAATTGCTTTAAAACACTCAAATTGCTTACTAATTCACCTAAGCCCTTAACGTAAATTCTCTAAATTGCATGAATACCTTACCTACACCTAAATAATGCATGGAACACACAAATTTCTCCTCCTTGGGCTGTAATGCACGAAATTATTGATGCCATTATGCATCAGAATAATTGCCAAAGATACACTAAAACAAAATGCCAAAAATTCCCTAAAACATGGCATAAAACATGCCTTAAACAAGGAATGATTTTCCTCCCTTTGTTCCCCATGAAAATCCATCAGCCTTCCTCCTTCATTTGTCCATTTATGAGCTTCAAAATCTCTATAAATAGGCATGCTTGAAGAGTGTTAGAAGCTTTGATCATAACTTACACAATTCTAGTTTTAGAAGCACCAAAAGCTCTCATTTCCTCCTCCTCTTGGCTGAATTCTTTCTTCAAGTTTTCAAGAATATTTTCTTTCATTTCACTCCAAGAAACCAAGTTCTCTTCCTTTCCTTCAAATCAGATTAGGTAGGGAGTTGTTTTTAAGTTCATTTCTATGCTTTGCTAAGTTATGTTCTAGTTCAAAATGATGATTTCATGGACTTTCTTCTAGCTTTCCATTTCGGTTTTCTTTTCCCTTTTCTTTAAAAACATTTCAGCCATATGGCCTAGGTGGGATGAGATGATGGCTTGATGATGAGGACCTTGAGTGTTGGTTGCAAAGCCATCACAAGTTAGACCTCTAAAACTTGAAGGTTTCACTTGTTTTAAAGCTTTACAATTTCGTTTTTCTTTCCTTATTTTTCTTTATGATTTTGGCCAAATGGCCTAAGAAGGAATATGATGATAGCTTGATGATGAGGACCTTGAGTGTTGGTTAAATCCATCACAAGTTAGGCCTTTAAAGCTTGAAAATTCCACTTGATGCAAAACTTTAAGAATGATGTTTTTATGATGTAAAATAAAGATCTTGAGTTTAGAACTTGAAAGATGTATTTTTCACTTTGTCTTGCTAAGATATATATTGGGTTGAATTTACTCTAAAGTCTTGGAAGAGCTCTAGTAAAGAAATAAAAGGAACTTGCATCCATGTTTAAGTTTATGCCTTGCATAACCATGTTTACTTTTAATGTCATCACTAAATTCTCAAGAATAAATAAATGAACTTGCATATCTCATGTTTAAATTTCCAAGCTTGCATTTCATGTTTATATTTCAAGTTGTCACTTAATCTTCAAAGATAATAAAGAGGATGCATCTCATATTTATTTTATGCTCTCACTTTATTTTATAATGGCTAAAGAATCAACGCATGACATGTTTATTTTTATGTCATCACCTAAAGATCCTAGAGCTCAAAGACTTGCCCAAGTATCACAAGCAAAGAAATAAGATTATTGGAGTTAAAGAATTTATTCTTTAAGAAGTCTTGAGATTGGAGCTTAAAAAGATGTAATAATAATTCTCTTCTCCCTTCACTGGTCCATGGATGACCGCCTTCGCTTCTAAGATTCTCCTCCTCCACTTGTCCTGCCGGACTACGCCGCTCCAGCTTCTTGCATCATGTTTATATTTCAAGCTCTTGCATCATGTTTAATTTCCAAGTTATCACCTTAAATCTTAAAGATAAAGAAATGGTTTTGCATATCATGTTTATAATTCCAAGTTATCACCTTATAATGACAAGATTAAAATGAGGTTGCATAGCATGTTTATGATTCTAAGATATCACATAAATCTCTAAAGCTCAAGACTTGCTCCTTTTATCTTAAGTGAAAATTTTAATCATGAACATTCTTTCAATGTATAAAATCGGCCTCATGATTGAGGAAGGCCTAAAGTCCTATGACTTCTTTCAATTTTAACAAAAAGAATTAGTTTCTAAAGAGTTTCAAGGTTTTACAAATATTTTATGGTAAACCAGGATTCACATGTGTACTTGAAATGTGACTTCTAACAATTATATGAGGTTCATGATTCTGCTAATCAGTTTAGACCTACTGGATTATGATGGTTTAATATGTTTGAAGTTGTGATAATCATGGTTTATTGCTGAGAGAATGATTCATAATTGGTTTAGTAATTAATTTTAGCACCATAAGGAAAGTCCTGAACGAAAGGTTAAAAATGCAACTTCTAGCACATTTAAGCCTTAAATATAACTTGCTGCCTATGCTGTCCCATATAGTTTAATAATATTCTTAAGGCTTATAATTAATGGTAATGATGATAATGAATCCTTTAGATGCATATTAATTAGTTTGATAATTAAGATTACCCGATTCTAAAGTTTTGGTTGTTTAAGAATTTTTCTAAGAATTTATGATGATGGTTCTTTGAAGTTTGAAATGATAAGTCTATGTAGTGATTTGATGCTTATTAAGTATTTGATATCATTGAATGACTTCATAGTTTGCATGATATAGTTGCTTTGCGGCAAGAATGAATGTTTATGCATCTTAATGATTATGAATTAGAGTTATATTATGATATAACATGCAAAGACTTAATGGTGACTTAAAATTATGAGGAAATGATCCTTTGACCCATCAGACTATAGGTGGTGAAAAGGTGATTAAGAAAATGATCCTTTGGACCCATTTAGACTATAGGTGGTGAAAAGGTGATTCTTGCCCCTAGCCCGTCTCAAAAGGGTAGTTCCTGACATTAACTTATCAAAAGGGATAAGTATATGCTAGTGACGACTAGTAAGGTATGAGCTCATAACCTAGATTACTCCCAAAGGGTGGAGATAGGGTGGCCCCAAGGAAAATAATGATGATGATGACAAGATTTTAAGTCACCTAGGACACTAAGGAATGAAATATGTGCACTATGTCTTGCATAGCATTTATGAGATGATGATGGGAAATATGATGTTCTTCTATGCATAGTATTTATGATATGATGATGAGAATATGATGTTCTTCTATGCATAGTATATATGATTTGATGATGAGAAATATGATGTTCTTTTATGCATAGTATTTATGATATGATGATGAAGAATATGATGTGTTGATAAAGGAAAAGTTCATTATGAACATGACATGCTAAGTTTATGATGCATTATGAACATGAACATGTTGATCACTACTAGATCAAGGTATAAAGTTTTGTTTTGGTTTGTTCTCTTAACTATGGAAAGATCAAGTTTTTCTAAGGATGAAACTTATAATCAAGTAAACTTAGATGCTTCTTTTTAAATTCTTCCTAGAAGAATATGTTATTGAATGAGTGTTAGAAAGAAGATTTTGGTAACAAAAACTAATCACAAGAGAATGAGAAAAATATTGAAAAGCTTTCATGTGTAAGGAGCAAGAGCTCCTGGCAAAAAGTCCTTTTCTCGTTTGAAGGCATCATCCTTTTATACTTGGATTTTGAATCAACCGTTGTTCCTCCATTTCTCCTTCTCTTATCATGTGTTGGCTTTCTTTTGTGTCCTAGGAATTGTCCTCTTAGAAGAGTAGTTGAGCATGTTTACCTCGTCTCATTGGTGTAGAACGTTGTCAATTGTGATCTCTAATAAGGCTTTAGAAACTACTTTTACTTTCTGAACGTGGTTCTAAACTTTTCTTTAATAGAATTTAGGTACTTGACCAAGTACAATAGCTATGTGTTACTATCAGTAATTTCCTGAAGTTGAATTTATTTGAATTTGAAATTTCCCTTTACTTTTAGAATTTAGCTAGGTTTCTAAATAATGGGTGGTTTTTGATGTAGCTCCTCAATTTCTGATCTTTGTGTTGATCTTCTTTGCTTCATTTTGAGCTTGATAAGAGAGATCTTTTCATTATTTGAAATGTCTTCAGAGTTGAATCTCATTTAGATTGAAGATTGTGATCATGACTTGCTCAAGATTGAATGTCATTTATTCAATATAGGACTTTCCAAATACTTGTTACCTGTGACATTTTTAAGATTCAACTTGGTTTCTGACATTGAATTTTCTTTCATGTCTCTAATATACTTTAGTTCCTTTTACCATTTTTCACATCATTTGAATTTCTTTGAATAAGATTATAATCATGTTAAACATGATGTTGTGATAAATATGTCATTATTAATTATATGTTACAAGAATTGTCCTGTCAAAGTTAGAAAATCAATTTCCATACCAGATCATTTTTTAAAAATTTTAACAAATTTGTCTAATGTCACTAAACACAAGCTATAAAGCTTTCTGAAAGGGTTTTGGTGCTAAGATTCTCCCTTTTTTATGATGACAAACAAATTTTGAATAATATTTGTAAGATTCTTCAGTTAGCTCATCTTTTCACCAAAAGAATTTGCTTTGAAAAACTTGATAAAACTTTGTCTTATAACTTAGCCTTTTAGGAGTAAACTTCTCAAGGTTTATCATTATATAGAAAAGTTTTAAGTTTCTTACCTTTAAAAGAACCATATCAGCTAATAGAATAAATATCTAAGTTGTATTTAAGCATTATTAATATTAGAACTGAAGAAGAGGTATTAAAGCTAAAACCGATTTTATTGCTGATACTAAGTTTACATCAAAATCGTGATTCAACATAATTTTCTCCAAATTTTTTAACTTATATACTTTTCTTAGAGAATCAATATCTATTTTATATATATATATATGTTCAAGACCCTAGATGTATCAAGGCATGAGACTCATATGAGTATAAACATTTTTAGAAACTATTGTATCAGAGTGTGAAATATATGAGATGGAAGGATCATAGTTTCTAAACTCTAATGCATCGGAGCATAACTATTAAACATAAAAGAGAATAATACCATAGAGCATAAACAAGAGTATTGAACATAACTATTAACCATAAAGGAGAAATTTGTTCAAATGCTATTTCATAACAAAAACATAAAAAAAGAACAAAAAAAAATATGAACAAAATTCAAAGTATGATATGCATGTAGAAACTGAACTCCCCTTAGCTTTAACCCCTTGGCATAGTGCAACATAAAAGATTTATCTTATTTCTTTCTCCCTATTTTTTCATTAGCAAAAGGGTGTTCACATGGTCATACCATCATTGGCCTCCTCTTCCTCTTCTTAATTCATGAAGAATTTGTAGAAGCAAATCCTCATGTCTCCTTAGTTGTGCTAGATCTCTATTGGAGTCTTCCACTCTGTCCTATCCTAGTAGCCATATCTCTCTGATTATGCACTAGTAGTTAGACTTTAGTGAAATTTGGCTGAGACTCTAGTTGAATTTGATGTTGGCTTGGCAAGTGAATGGTTGGTGCTGGCAGTTTAGGTGCAGCTTACTTTTTAAGAATATCTAAGGACAGGATCCAGGTTCTATGATTTTTGAGATCTTCCTGCTTAGTTTGTGTGTGTGAGGAGCAGGAACATAGTGGATCAAGATGGAGTAGAAACAATAGTAGTTGGAGTAGGAGTATTGCTAGCAAGATTAGGAATGTTATTGGCGGCATGAGCCTGGCTTCCTCAGATGAGAGCTAGTTTTTGAGGCTTCATCACTTCCTCCAAAGAAGTGATTCTAATGGATAGTGGAGGTTGAGGCATGCTCTTCAGAATGATTGCAATTGATGGCTTAACTGGTTATTCCTCCTTAGGCTCCTTTATGGTTGGATCCAAGACATAAGACAACTCGTCATGTAAAGCCTAATATATTCAGAACTTTCCCCTTAGGATGAGACTCTTCTTTCATATTTTTGGAAGTAACTTTAGAATATGCTTTAGAGTCATGGAGTCATCTTCATCCTCAAGGGTGGTTTTTGGAACCACTTTCACAACATCTATAGCAGTGGAAGTTGTTTTTCTCAAGTTCCATTGATTACTCAATGGCCTTCTCTAAGACAACATAGGCAGCTTCTGGTAATTGTAGATTTTGTAATGGAGGTGATTTCTGAGGAGCTTGGCTTCTTAGGGCTGAGTATTGAGAAAAAAGGTGTACCCAAATTGGTGAGTCATGGGCCTTGAGAGTTGTTCATCAATGACCACAAAGGGTTCAGAACTGGTACCCTTGTGCTTTTCTACTTGAGCTCTAGATCTCTTGGCCTTTTGGATTCTCAAGCTTCCTTCATCTTTCTTTTCTCCTGAGAATTTTATTCTTGTTGAGAGTTTTCTTTGCATCTTCCTCATCCTCTGAGAAGTCCTTGTCTTTAGCAAGGAGCCCAAGCTTGTTTAGCCTCAAGCAAGTCCTTTAGGATCAGAGCAACTCTTGGAACATCCTTTGGCAATTCCTGTACTTGTGCTGAATGTCCTACCTTGTGATAGGTAGCTTGTCAAGTATCTTTCTAGGTTCTTCACTTTTTGAGGGTTTTACCTCAGTCTTGAGTGTTTTGGGAAGGGGCGCCACTTTTTATCTTTCTTCTGTCTTCAGCTTAGATCTTCTTTCTATTCTCAGGAGGACTATAATAGAATCAATCTCCTTTAGTTTTCAGGATCACTTCTATCATAATGAGCTTTCTCTTTCCTTTTCCCTTTCTTCTTCTTTTGTTCTTCTTTTCTTATCTTTTCCTTTCTTTATCCTGGGGTTGTACCTTATGGAATTGGTCTTTAAAGTAACTCTTTTTGTTCTCCTCATGGTTTTAAAGGAGATCATTGTGAACTCTGCTCCCACCATATATTCATACTACTCTTTAGCAAGGGGGTATCCCATGAATTGAAATAGCTTGGTCAACAACATCCCATAGGGAACACTAGTAGTCTTTCTTTATCCTTGGTGATGGCACTAAGTATGTAGTCCATTATTAGCCTTGGCAAGTTCACCTTCTTCTTTGCCATTAGGTAGTACAACAACATGCAGTCCATACCAATAAGCACATTTGTGCTTCCTAATCATGGCAAGACTAGAACTGACAACTATGAATACCTTTTTGGCCCTAACACTAAGCATTGTAGTTGTAATCTCATTAGGTTTATGCAATATTGAGTCTATAGATACCTAGAAAGTCTCCTTCATTCACACTCAAGGAGCAAGTCCAATTGTTTTGGAGGACGAGACAATCCTTTCGTAGGGTACTTTACAACAATGGACAATCCAGGGCTAACCTCTAAAGAGAAGTCTTGATAATGGTTCTTAGAGGAATGTCATGGGTTTCCTTGAGTTAGGAGTCGAATCTAGTAGCCATGCCAGGGGAAGACTCTATCATTGATTTCAGAAAATCTTCCCATCCTTGAAAAGAAGACTTCTTTTAGAATAGGAACTTCTTCAAGAAGCCCCCTTTTTAGAGTTTTCCAAGGAGTGACTTTTTCAAGGGAGAAGTTGTTTACATAGTGCTCTTGCATATCAGGAATATTGTACATGTGAAGGGTTCCTCTTTTGGTGAGGCAATCTAGTTGCTTTCCTTCTACCATTAATTAGGGTGTATGAAAGAAGTGTTTGGATTGAGAGTTTGTGATAAAGGAAGGTTGAAGAAGTGAGGGTTTGCGGTGAAAGATGAAACCGTTTTGTAAAAGTATTTGATATTGAAGATGAGGGGGTTTATATATGAAGGGTTATGTGTTTGGGAATTTTTGAATTTGTGGGATGAAAGGTTTGGTAACTGACAAGACGTTGGAGAGAGAAGATCAAAAGGTGGAAATTATCCCACCAAAATATCACTTCAGAAACTAAAGTGGTATTCAACCTCTTAGAAGCTAAAAGTGGTATCTGACATGGAATTTAGTTTCTGAACCTTTAATCCATTTCTGAAGTATCTTCTAAATTTCATTTTTCAACCATCTTCCACTTTTTTAATTCATATAACATTTTTTGACCATATTTCTGAACCTCTGATCCACTTTCTATCTTACAAACTAACTTCTCAGCTTGATTTGATGGTATTCTTTGAAGGGCCTCATTTAGAGTATCTTTAGGGGACTTTAGAAATGCAATTATGTATGAATCCAAGTTTTAAAAACATTTTAGGTTCAAAGGCTTTTTTAGATAACAAAAGTGATCCTTAGTTAACGGTTTAGTGAATATATTAGATACTTGATCTTTAGTATGTACAACTTTAGCTCAACATCACCTTTTTGAACATGATCTCTAATAAAGTGATGTTTTATATCAATGTGTTTGTGTAATGCCTCGATTTTTCATTTGGTCTTAATTGAGTGATTAATTAAGATTAGACTGATAAATTAAGAGTTAATTTTTAACTGATTAATTATTAATAATTAGTCTTTCCTGATTAATTTTAGCCTTTTAATAACTTATTAAGATGCATGATTATGTTAACTGCTGTCTTTAATTATTTTAAAGTTTAAGATTAGCACTTTTATATATGACATTACTAATTTTGATAGTATATATGAGTACAACACTATTATTAAATTATATAATTATTGTAAAATAAATTTGATCACTATAACTGTTATATAAAAACTTTAAATTTTAAAATATACCAAATTATTGAAAATAGATTGCTATTATAAATATAGATATATATGTAAAAATATCAAACATATTCATCACAAGGCATGCTTTGGCATATGTGTGTGATTATGATGATCACATATCATAGTTTAACTGACTAGAATAGTGACATATATTTTCTTATATTTATGGCTATAATTGTTGATTGATGGAACTTTTTATTTCAGACACTATAAACTAGTTATTGTCCCTAATTCCTTGCCAAGTTATACAAATAATATAAAAATAGTGAACTAAAAGCACACATATAACACTATATCATGTGTTAGGGATACACCGTTAAATTTTATATGAATTTTCTTAAATGATATGCATGCAATATAGATGTTCTTCTTCACACCTGTCCTCCACACTTGTTGTTCTATCATCCTGCTCAAGCTTAATAATATTTCTTTCCCATTCCCTATTCCCCATCACTACAACAATGAGCATCCTGCAAGAGAGAATGAGAATGATGGGCAAGATTGAAGCATGAAATTATTGATTATTAAACAAGATCATTCACTTCTGTTACCATCTCCCCTTTTAAAAGAAAAACCACAGAAGCAACGAAGATAGGCTTTCATACATTAGTGATAAACAAAACGAAGAAAAAGAGTGAAATTATGGAGAGTAGAGGAGAGGAGAGGAAGAAAAATAGAAGTAAGGAGCTGTGCTCTCTTATTGTTATTGCCTAAATTTCATGTTCCTCTATTTTGGTCTCACAAAATCATACATGCACATGCATACACCATAACTCTTCTGATTCTCAATTCATATACATACCAGCAAAATAACCCCAAAATCAAATACTCAAACCCATCAGCAACCAAAATCAAACCAACAACCCATATCACAACCAAAATAAATGTCTAACCTTCCAACATGATCAAAATGTCCAGCAGTTCATATACGAAAATACAAAGCAACACTAAACAAAATTGAAAAAAAAAACTCAAAGAGAAGGAGAGAGGAACGGCCACCATCCCTCAGTGAACCACCAGCTCTGCCACCTTCTTCTAAAACCCAACCAAAAATCCAACCTAAAACAAAGCTTAGCCAAACAACAATAATCAGACCACATGATACAAGATCAAGTCCAATCTTACAAAATAAAAACAAGGAAAACCGAACCTGAAAGCTAAGAGGAGGAGGGAGGTCATGGCTTTCCCCTTGCCAATCTGGCCCACGTCACGCCGGCAACATCGTGCGCTTGGTGAGCTAGCACTCCTCCTTCGCTGCCTCTCCGTCCACCATGCTCTTCGCGCACATCGCCATGTCCTCCTCGGCCATCGCTGCGGATCACAGCCAACCCGACCAACCCATGAGATCGCCCTTTCCTCGACATGGTCCTCCCTCTCGCAAGCCCCTCCACGCTGCCTACCCTTGCTTATGCAATTGGTGAGAGCCACGTCACCTCAGCCTCCTTGTACACGTCCCGCTCCCTCCTTCAGCCTCT
Source organism: Dalbergia oliveri (assembly GCA_030441495.1). Classification (NCBI taxonomy): domain Eukaryota; kingdom Viridiplantae; phylum Streptophyta; class Magnoliopsida; order Fabales; family Fabaceae; genus Dalbergia; species Dalbergia oliveri. Next base: position 37,188,741 of record JAMLFY010000008.1, on the reverse strand, counting down.
CCCCTTGTTTTTCAGCCTCTTATCTTTCTCTCTTCTCTTCTCTGCTCTCTATCTCTCTCTATTTCTCCCTTTGTACCTGTGTATATGAGTGAGAGAGAGCAAGGTTTGGGTTTGGATGAGAGAAAGGGAGAGTTGTGAGTGTGAGTAGCATGAGTTTGTGTGTGTGAAGGAGCCATGCTCTTTGTCAGTCTCTAAAAGGAAGTGAAACCCACTCTTAGTTCCTAGTGCATGCATGAGTCCTAGTGCATGCATGAGGATAAGCTAACATAGGATTCCCCTTTCTTTTGTTCCTTTAAATTTTGTTCAGAATTCATTCATATATTTTTAGGTGTTATTTCATTCATTTTCTTGCATTTGAGCTATCATGTTAAGGCTTATTTGATATATCCATTTTCAATTTAAAAAAAAAGGTAAAAAGAGTCAAGATGCTTAAAGCACATGCACGGTTCTCTATTGTTGCCTTTTGTCTTTTTTTTACTTTTAGGAACTTTAGTGTTTGTTAGGGAAAAAATGAAACTTAAGTCCCAAACATTCTAGACTTTCTTTCCTTGATATATTTAGTTGTAATTATATTGTTTTATGTGTGGAATTCATCTTAGTGTAGTGTAGGTGTGTTTGGGCTTGTGAAGACTATCCTGCATGTAGGAGTGCTTGGGCTTGTGAGGACTTTTATTATTTGTATCTTATTATGTTATGTGTTGTTATTTTATGTGTTTGAATGTGCCTCCATTAGTTACTAAACTATATTGTTTGGGCTATCTCAAAAATAAAATAAAATAAATAAAAATAAAAATAATAAATAAATAAATAAATAGGACAAGAAAGATAAAGATAGTTGAATGATTGCCTATTTTTAATTTGTTAAGCTCAATTCAACTTTTAACAATTTTCATTGTTTCTCGATTTATTTTGCACTTATTTAACCCTTTGATTAATCTTGCATTGTTGTATATAATGTGCATGTATGTATTCCTGTAACACCCTAATATTTAACCCAAACACGCCTAGGACGTATTAAGATTAATTATTAGTTATTACTTTCTTTTAAATTCATTTGCAAAACTACTTAGCGGAAAATCAGGTAAATTTTTTTTAAAAATATATAAAACAAAATGCAAGCCATTGCGTGCATATGAGCGAAAAGTAAAGAGAAGAAAAATAAATTATACAATACAAAAGTAATAAAGAACACCCCAATCATAGGAATAATCGTCATAATATTAATTAACATAGTTTAGTACATAACTGAATAAAACATAAAGTCATACCCATATAAGTGGGTAGAGCTTGCAGTACATGAAACATAAGGTATAGGAAAAGAAATAGGAAACAACTAATACATGAGTGCCCCAAAAGATACAATCGACTAAAAGCAACTCTTCCTCTCTAAAACCTCCAGATGACGCTAATCCTCGGACGGGGAGATATAGCCCGCTACCGAAGCTCCTCGGATGTGGCCTAACAAAGAGGGGGCGTAGGCATGCGGATCGGCGGAGCGACGTGGCCTCCTCGGAGGGTGCCTCCTGGGCCACGTACACGCCTCATAGGCCTCGGCGAGAAATCGTGTCCTCGCTACTCCGACGCCATAGGCACCAGGGTCAAGAACCCTCCGAATAGGGTAGAGGGGGGAATCCTCAGACAAGTCCTTCCCACAACGAGGTATGAGGGGCACATACTCTGGATAATCACGCACCACTAAAGACGAAGGTCGGGACGACGGCGGTCTGCTGTCACGGGGCCGCATCCTCTCAAAGATCAAATCGTCGCCATAGGGAGAGGTCGGGTAAAACGGAACTAGACCGGGAATGCAAATGGACGACCCATGTATGCAAAAATATGCACGGCACAGCGACCCTCAAAGTGATAGGACTGATGATCTGATCGTAGTGCACCTCCCACACGAGTGTGTCAACAAAGATCACGAATGATGCCATCACGGTCGAAGACGTAACGGAAAAGAAGATAGAGGGGTGAGGATCTTGCTAAAGAATCTCAGGAGGGAATCCTCCTATCCTAGTGTCTTTGTTTACATCCCAGGAACCTTGGGTTTATTATAAAAAGTTTAAACATGCAAGGTTCATTATGAGGTTTTCATAAAAGATAATTATCCAAGGTCCGTGTCTTTTAGGATGAATCTTAATGCATGTATGCAGCATGCCAAAACATGAATGCATGGCAATACTTTATAAAACATATCATCATCAACTAGTACTCATATAAGTGGCATGTATCTTCTCATAATCAACTTCTCACTTTCATAGGCAAAAATGCTTCACATCTTTCTCATTTCTCAAACTTGTGACATCATGGTATGTAAAAATAGTAACCGACCCCTGATACTAGGCTATGAGCTCATACCTTAACTAGTCGTCACTAGTTCTTACTTATCCTCTTGATAAGCGTATCATAATCATAAAAATAATAACCCGACTCCCAGAGTACGGCGGGGACCTAAGGAATCACCCATCATGGAACTTTCTTCCTTCTCCAAACGCATTAACTGGTTAAGACCAGTGACTTTGTCCGCTTTGGGAGGGTAATGTCGATGCCCTCACGGTTTTACCTTCTCCTCACCGTAGCAGGAGAAGTACGTCTCGGCCTGATGCATCATTGGTTAAGTGACATTGTCCACTTCGGTATGGCTCCATGACCATACCCCCACGGTTTTCCTTTCTCTCACTAGCAGGAGAAATGCGTCTCGACATGTCACATATAAATCATTATTTTCAAAACTTTTCTCAAGTCCCTTAATTTTGATGAAAATTCGAGCATAATGTCATCACTCAGAATTTCCTCAAATTTGAGTCATGCCACATAACTCAAATCACACATGTTGTTCTCATGACATTTCTCAATCAATTCAATCTTTTAAACATAGGAGCATATCCTCCTTACTTATTCATATTTCGCATTCTCATGCATCTCAAGCATAGCATACCACGTCATCACAACAACATGTCACAAATGCACATATAGTCTCATGTTCATGGCATTAACATATTCACATCATCATAAGTATACCCACTCGGTCTCATACTCACATCACACCTTCTATCTCATGGTGTCTTATGCTTTGGCCATTACGGGTCTTAACTTACGTTCTAATGATTTTAACTTTCATTATGGATCTTTATTTCACCTAAGGGATCATTACCTATAATTTCCTCTAATTTTATGCTTACTAACATAACCAAACAACACTACATCTTTTGGGCAGAAAATTATCATGTGATTACGGGTCCAGAATCTTCGTTTTTACCCTTTCTAAGTTCCGCCTAAGGCTCCATAATTAATTCCTAAACCAATTATGAGGGATTCCTACACATATCCACTAATTATGAACCATTTTTATTAAGTCCAATTATGCTGGAAAAAAATTTACAATTTGTGCATCTAAGTGTTCTAGAATTCACATTTTAAGTCCTTTTTAGTTACTTGTTCTTTCCTAACTTCCCTAAATCGATCCTTGCTTCACTCAAACATAATTTTACACATTTTAACACCATAAAACAGAATTTATACAGTGGCCAAGTGCACAAGGCAGAACCAAAAATATAAGTATCATATAATCACATAATCTCATGATTTAAATGCATATAAGTTGCTAGTTTCTCTTGGAATCATTTTAGGAACTCAAAACTCTTTTAGAAACCAATTTATCTCATTAAAATCATACAAAAATGGGTAAGGTCAGTAGCTAAATTATTTAGCTCAAGGAATAGATTTAAAACATAAAACTTTGTTCATAATGTTCTTTAAGTACACCTAAGCTTAGAAAAATTCCAAGACTTAGACTATGGGCACTTATGATTAGATGAACTCATCTTAAGTCCATCATCATCATCACAAGGCCGAAATGGCATCCTTGAAATGCCTCCATTTTCTAAAACTTTATGTAAGATACTTGGGCAAGTCTTTGAGCTCTAGAATATTTAAGTGATGGCATAAACTTAAACATGCTATGCACTTGTTTTACTCTTCATTAGAATAAAGTGAGAGCATAAAATAAATATGAGATGCAACCTCATTATTATCTTTAAAGATTAAGTGATAACTTGAAATATAAACATGATAAGTGCAAGTTCATTTAGTTATTCTTGAGAGTTTAGTGATGGCATCAAAATAAACATGCTATGCAAGGCATAAACATAAACATGAATGCAACTCATTTTATCTTAACTAGAGCTCTTACAAGACTTTAGAGGAACATTACAACCTTAACCCAATATGTATCTTAACAACATAAAGTGAGCTTTAGAGTTCTTAGCACCAAGTCTTCAAAGAAGCCTTTGGTTTTGAACTTCATCATCAAGCTCAAGAAAATGGACACAAAACTCAACACTTTGTCTAAACAAGCATACAAAGAACTAAGTCATATTCTTTATTTTATTGCTCATGGGCTTCAATCTAGAGTAAAACTCTTAGAACGGCCAACCAACTTTAAGGTTGGCAAGGGTAAGCTTAGAGCTCTTTGAAAACATATGATTAATTTTCTTAACAAAACTTTTGTGATCTACTTAACATTTTTAACAAACTTTGTTCAAATAAAGGAAAAAGGAAACCGAAACCATCCAAGGGAAAGGAAAAGAAAACCGAAAACTTTGAGGAGGAAGAAAGGAAACTGAAAACATAAGCAAGAAAAGGAAAGAAACCCAAAAGCATATATGGTCCAAGACCAAGTTTTTCAAGCTTTAGAGGTTTTTCACATGACATCACAAGACCATTATCTTGAAACCTCATCATCAAGCCAAAGTTTTTCTCAAAAAGGCCTTAAGGCCGAAATGAAGAAAGGAAAAAAGAAGCTTTGAAAACCAAGAGAAAACTAGAACTTTTCTTAAAGAAAGTAAAGAAAACTTTGAAAACAAACCCCTACCTAAGGAAGTCTTGAAAGAAATGAAGGAAAGCTTGAGTTCTTGAAGGATTGAGAAGACAAAATCTTCTCTTGGAGGAGGAGGAGGAGGATTTGGCCAAGTGGAGAATTCAAGGAAGATGAATTTTCCTTGAGTTTGTAAGCTTGGAAATGGAAAGTTTGAGTGTTTAAGAGGTGGTTTGAGGTGAGGGAGTGGTGGTTTATGGTTGTTTGTGGTGGTGGAAAGGTTTCTTTGAAGGAGGAAGAAGAAGCAAGATGAAGAGAAATTTGAGAGAAATGAGAGAAAGTGCAAGAAAGCTAAACTTAGCAAATGATCTAAAGTGTAACAAGGTTCTTTCAAGGCTTGGTATTTATAGAAATTTTGCAACATGGAGGCTGCACAAGGGAAGGAAGGCCGACGGCCTTGAGGGCAAGGGAGAAGAAAATATCTCTTGATTGGCATGGGCTTAGGCATGGGCAAAGCATGGTGAGGTATGGCTTCAAGTATGGTCCAAAGCATAGCTCAAGGCATGGTCTTTGGAGTGAAACAAAATCAACATGTGACACTTCTTCAAGGGTATGTATTCGGCCAGATTTACAGCCCAAAGGAGGAAGAGAAATTGTTCATGTAATTGTGGGTTAATGATGTGTTTAGGTGTTTCTTTGATTAAGGTTTTGATTAGGAGTTTGTAAGAAAGTGTTTAGGTGAGGTAATGGCTAATTAAGGTTGTCAAGACTTGATTAGGAGAGTGATCTTGCTAGATTAACAATTTAAAATCATTCTTTTAGTCAAATGAGGTATGGGCACAATTCCTTAATTTAAGGAATTGGAGAGAGAAAACACTATTCAAGATTCCATGACTAGGAATCTTGAATTAAAGAATGTAATTAGAGTTTAACCAAGAAATCTTAGGTTCTAATTAACCTTAATAAATTATTTTGACTCTAGATTAATTATCGAAATAAATTAATCTTTGATTAGAGCCTAATATTACTTATGTTTGCTTAATTACGTCATTAGGCTCACTGTACACTGTTCTAGGGGAAAAATGGTAATTTTGCACTAAAACTAGTCGGACCTCCCGGGCTAACTAAACATCAAACACCACTCATAAACATCATTCCAAACTTTTGGAAAAGTTCTGGGCTCAAACGGCACCTTTACCCACGTAGAACACTACAGAGGTATTTTGGTCATTTTGAGTCGAAAGTTTTGAAAACGAGATTTTCACCTCGGATATCAAACATAACAGATATAATCCCCTTCAAACATTGAGTTGACCCATTTAAGGACTAGGGTCGGCTTCCCTCGAATTTCGGGTAAAAATGACCTCAGGGGTATTTCGGTCATTTGTACTCAATAGAAAAATCGGGGCGTTACAATTACTATACTATGTTGGCATATTTTAGTGGTAGCATTTTTAAAGAATATCCTGTCAAGTATTAATTATTTTATTTTAGCACATATATGTTTTGCACTAAATGTTGCATATGATAATGTTATGCTACATATTGTTGATTATAATTAAAGATCTGCACGATCAAATATTAGATATGTTGTTTTTGTCTATAATTATAATATTTTTGTACATCTATATGTATTTTGCAATGCTAATACAACTTATTTTCTATTGATACTTAACGTTTTTGGTCATCAGTTTATATTCTCAATTCTTTTTCAAAGGAAATAAAATTAACCAATCAATAAATATTTTATAGAGAACGACGTGGTTTTGAGTTCCTCATTGCACCATGGGATACGTTGGCGTAGCTAACCACTATCAAGCCAAAAATTAATTTTCCAAAAATTTTATCCTCCTTTTTCTTTATTATTATTATTATTCGACTTTTCCTTAATTCTTTATTTTGTACATAAAATGTTAATTCATAAGTTATGATGATAGCTATGATTATATGCTCATGTGATTATGACTGAAGTATAGAGGTGCATGATTTATGTGTTTCACGAGCATGAAATGTTAAATGATCTGTTATGATTATATGTTCATATATTGCATCTCTTAATAATATGCTAAAATTAATAGGTGACATAAGACATATGGAAATGATCCTTTAGACTCTAGGAATTAATGGTCATGAGAGGTGATTAATAAGGGACTCTTTTAGACTCCAGGAATTAATGGTTAAGAAAGGTGATCCCATGCCCCCTATCCCGTACTCTGGGAGTTGGGAATTAGCTTATCAAGACAATAAGTAGAGACTAGTGACGACTAGTTAGGTATGAACTCATAACCTAGAACTCTCAAGAGAAGAGAGTAGTAGGGTTGCCCTTAGCAGAACAAGAAAATTAAGTCACCTAAGATTATTTAAGAGGAAAGATCAAGTTATGATAGCCTGTGTTCTTTATGCCATATTGATTTATTATGATATGTGTTCACATGGCATTCACATGCATTTATGATGAGATCTGATGCACTCATAGCATTAAGAATCATGCTAAAAGATATGGACCTCGGCTAATAGTTTTTAAACTTAATAAATGAATCTTATTATGTCCATTATTTTCATAATGAAACCTGAGGTTCTTGAAGGCGAAAATGATGACACATGACTGGAAGCGAGTCTCCTGATTGTTCAGATTTCTTATTCTCTCTCTTTTCCTTCCATTTCGTCAGAAGGCGATGGCCACATTCATGATTTACCTTGAGGCTCCCACCTGGGAGGTGCATTTCGATCACACTAACTAGTCTTATCATTTTTTGGGTCAATGTGCGTTCTCGTTTTCTTAGACCGTCCTTTCACATGCCTAGTTACCAGCTTTTGGCTCTCCACTGCTACCCCTTTTACTGATGATTTTGTTTCGAGCGCACCCATCCGTGTACCGAGAGGCCTCCTCATGGCCACACTGCGCATCAGATCCGCAGTTTCCAGTTACACACCCCGACCTACCGCTCTAGAGTCTGATCCGTAGAAGGAATCTCCCTCCCATCACTTTTCAGGTCGTTCCCATCATTCCCCGAGGTATGGGAAGTGGCAAAGATGGAGAGGCCAGAGTGACGCAGCCTATAAAGGGAGTCCAGGACGCTGTGAGGAGCCACCTGTCCACGTCGGGGAGCCCATGTTCATCCTAGGTCGACTCGCTTCCCCTTTGACCCTGCTCATACGCCTAGCTACCTTCCTCCTTCTCACGAGCATCGTCAGTAGGATGATCTTAGCGATTGTATATATACTGTTTATGTTTCGTGTGATGACTATCACTGGCCTAATCCGTTAATGGGCATATTACTGTCTTAGTGGTTTGTTTGGTGTGATTATGTTCATAAGGTTGTCGTATTTTATATATGCGTATGAAGAGTGGTATTTTCCCTTTGTTATGATAGGTGACTAATGGGTCTCAGTCATACGCGTGGCTCACGTTTTGTTTCAAATAGTTATAAAAAAAAATTTACCCGTATTTTCACTAAAGTATTTCCAAGTTAAAGGATAAGAACTGAAACCAAAGAGTAATAACTAATAATTAATCTTGAACGCATCCTAGGCGTGTTAGGTTAATTGTTAGGGTGTTACAGTTTATCTAGAGTGCTGAATTAGGTTCTTAGCAAGATTAATAGCACTAATATTATCACATAGAATAGGGATTTTGGAATTCCTAGGTGATAATCTTCTAATTAGATTCTGATCCATAGCATTTGTGAGCAACAATTTGTATTTGCAACGTATTCAGCTTATGCTATTAAGAGAGCAATTGAGTTCTACTTTTTCAACGATCAAGTAATGAGGCATTTTCCAAAGAAGCAACAACATACACTTATGCTTTTCTTGTCCACTTATCTCTAGCAAAATCAGGATCACCAAAACCTACAATTTTGCTAGATGTCTCTTTCTCATACCACAAACCAAGATTAGTAGTGCCTACTAAATATCTTAAAATTATTTTGACAGCATTTAAGTGTGATTGCTTTGGGTTAGATTGAAATCTAGCATAAATTCCCACCTTTAATTGAATTTCAGGTTTACTAGGAGATAAAGGAGTGAGCCAATTATACCCCTATAACTACTTTCTGAGACCTTCTCACCATTCTCATCTATATCAGTGACTTGAAATGGGTGCATGGGGGTGCTTATAGGTTTGGCTTGATCCATGTTGAACTTTTTTAAAAGATATTTAGTGTATTTTTCTTGATAGATCAATGTTCCCTTTTTTTGTTGTTTGATTTGAAGTCCAAGAAAGAACTTCAATTCAGCCATCATGCTTATCTCAAACTTACTCCATATAAGCTTAGAAAATTTTTCACACAGAGAATGGTTTGTAGCACCAAATATAATGTCATTAATATATATTTAAACCATCAAAAAGTGATTATCTTGCTGGAATGTAAATAAGGTAATGTCAACATTACCTCTTTTAAACCCATTCTTAAGTAAAAAAGTACTGTTTTTATACCAAGTTTTAGGAGCCTGTTTTAGACCATCAAGTGACTTTGTTAGCTTTTAAAGACATGGTTAGGAAGGGTTTCACTCTCAAATTCTTAAGGTTGTTTAAGACAAACTTCTTGAAAGAGAAATCCATTTAGAAAGGTAGACTTCATATCCATTTGACATAGAGTGAATCCTTTGAAGGCTGTAAGTAAGTAGCATTCTAATGGCTTCTAGCCTTGCTATTGGTAGAAAGGTTTCATCATAATCAATTCCCTCTTGTTGATTATAACCTTGTACAACCAATTGTGCTTTGTTTCTAACCACTTTTTTAGCTTCATCTAGCTTATTTATGAACACTCACTTAGTTTTGATGATGGATTTTGCTTTTAATTTCTCCACAAATGTCCAGACTTTTCTATTCTCAAAGTGATCTAAATCTTCTTGCATAGCATCCACCTAGCTTTGGTCATTCAATGCCTCTTCAATACTTTTTGGTTCTATGGTGGATATGAAAGCACAATTGGTTTCATTTCTGAGGGATGAATGTTTTGACACCCCTTGAAATGTCCCCAAGAACTTGGTTATGAGAAACTACTCTTAAATCATAAACTCCTTTGTAGTTTTGTACCCTTATTGATCTACAATATCTTTATGATCTTTAGATTATTCTCCTTCGGGTTCAGAAATGTTACTTTTTGAAGGCTTTGGAATCCTAAGAAAGCTTTTTGAGTTCTTTACTTTCTAGAGCTCACTTCCTGAATATTGTGCTTTTTCTTGCTTGCTTTTGAAGGTTCCTTTGACACTCAGCTTCTCAAGGTCTTCTTTCAGATTAACCAAATCTTGAGCAAAGTCCTTTTTATATTCCTTGAACTTGATATGGATTGTCTCTTCAATGCATAGTGTTCTTTTATTGTATACCCTATACGCTTTAGACATGAAAAGTATCCTAAGAAAATGTCATTATCAGATTTAGGATCAAACTTTGTGAACTTGTCCTTGGTGTTAAGAATAAAGCAGTTTGATCCATAGACATGGAAATATTATTTGTTGGGTTTTTTTTTTTTTTTTTTTGAAGCTCATAAGGAGTTTTTTGAGGATTGATATTAGAAATACTATATTTTGGATGTAGCAAGAAGTATTGAACCTGCCCAAATTTTTTGGATAAATCACTCTCTAAGAGCATTGTTTTTGCCATTTCTTGCAAGTTTCTATTCTTTCTTTCAACTACCCTATTTTGTTGGGGAGTTCTAGGAGAAGAAAACTTATGAGAAATGCCATGGTTTCCACAAAAGTTTTCAAAAACATGATTTTTAAATTCTCCTCCATGATATGATCCAATGGAAGTAATTTGAGAACCTGTTTATTTGAAACTTATTGTGCAAAAACTTTTAACTTTTCAATCACCTTATCCTTAGATGCTAAGAAAATAATCATCCACCATGACAAGATAATATCTTTTTCTAGCAAGACTTGAGTCTTGGTTGGTCCAAAAAGATCCATATGTAAAAGTTCTAGTGGCCTTGTTATTGTGGAAATAAGCCTTAGTTTGTTTGCCTTTCTTATAGAAATCACAAGTTGAATCCTTGTCATAACTGATCTTAGGTTGGTATTTAACAAGTTCTTTATGAGATAACTCAGAAATTAGCTTCATATGAGCATGACCAAGTTTCTTATGCCACAACCACTTATCATCCATGAAGGATATAAGATATTTTACATCTTGATCTAGAAGGTCATCCAAGAATAACACATAAGTGTTATCATGTCTTTTACTAAATAAAATGACTTGTCTAAAAAGAGGATTTATTAGGTGGCATGCCTTGGCATTGAACTAGACATTAAAACCTTGATCACAAAATTGACTAATGCTCAACAAGTTGTGAGCCAGACCATCAACTAGTAATACATTAGAACTTTGGTAAGAATCATCTTTACTAACATTTCCAATGCCTATGACTTTAGCTTTACCTCCATTAAAAAACTTTACTAAACCTGAGTTTTTTGGCCTTAAGTTTCTGAACCATTTTCTTTTGCCTGAGCAACCATCTGTCCATGTACCACTTGTTATCTTTTTCAACATGTGTCCTTAGACATCCTGCAACAAAAGTGATTTTTGTTTTAGGTACCCATACTTTCTTGGGTCCTTTTGGTTTAGTCACTCTTAGGGATAGTTTTAGACTGTTTAGTTGCTTTATTTTTCATATAGCATTTGTCAGGTAGATGCCCCTTTTATGATAGAAATTACAAGATGTTTAATCTTTGTTTTCTTAGATGAGGTTGCTTTTGCTTTCTCATCCAATTCCTTCTCATAACCTATTCCTGTCTTTTGAAAATAAGGTCTCTGACCTCTAAGCATACTTAGAGCCATTTACCATTTTTTTCTAAATCTAATTTTAGAATATTTGAAGTTCTTTCAAGTTTAGAAATTTCTGTTTGAGCTTTTTGATCTTTGTTAGAGACTTCAATTTCTAAGGATTTGAGTTTCACATTTAAAAACTTATTTTCTCCTTAAATATCTTCTTTCTCAAGCCTTAGATTCTTATAATCACTTTTCACTTTCTCAAGCTCTATGTTAATTTCTAATGATTCTTTTTAAGAGAAAGATAATGAGAAGTTAATTTTTGAGAATTTTTTAACAACTTATCATATAATTTTAATAGATCATCATAGGAAAGATCAGTTTTTGAAGAGTTTTTTTACCTCTGTTTCCTCTTCAAGATGTAGTTAGCCATAAAGCATAGGTTGACAATATCTTCAAGCTCATCTTGGCTTTCTGAACCTTCCATTTCTTCTTCTAAATCATTCCAATTGGTAAGCATTTCTTTTTCTTTGGAGTGAACTTATTTTGTGGCCCTTTGAACTTAGGACAATCTATTTTGAAGTGCCCTTTCTCTCTACACTTGTAGCAGCTTACGTTCTCTATCTTTGCTTTGCCTTTCTTGTCTTCTCTGAGGTTCACGTCCTTCCTCTTTCTAATTATGCTCTTCCAAACTCTTGACATCTTCCTTACAAGCATGGAGATTTCATCTCCATCCTCTTCTCATATTCCTTTTCTAAATATTACACATAATTAGAAACCTCAACTTTCATTACTTTTCCTTTACTTGGATTTTTGTGAGAGGACTACAAGGCTACAGTTTTTTTTCTTCATGGCTTCACCATGAGCCTCAGAAAGCACAACTTCATGAGTTTTGAGGGACCTAATAAGGACATCTAAGCTAAGAGTTTCAAGATCCTTAGCTTCTGAATCGTTATAACCTTGGGAAGCCATTTGGACAAAGCTTCTCAGAATCTTCTCACCATCTAGAGTTTGAGTATCTCTTACCCAAGCCCTTAGTTGGTTCACTATGTGCATGAACCTAATAGTTGTTAGCTCCAGAACTTTCAAGAAAGCTTTAAAGCTTGAGTTTTGAGTGACAATAAAATAAATTTTGTTAAAATATTTTGAAGAATGAACTAATAGTTTACTTGAATTTCCGTAGCATTTAACAGGCTCACTCTTGTAAACATACAATTCAATTAATGAGATATGTTTCATAATATCATGTTTCAACATGATTTTCATCTCATTCAAAGAGATTTAGATTTCTTAGATGTGAAAAATAGTTTTAAAAGAGAACTTGAGTATGTTAAATACATGAGAAATGTATTTCAAGTTCAGAAACCAAGTTCAAATTTTCAAAAATAATTCAAGTGTTCAGAAAGTGTTACTCAATGAAGAAATCTACCTTTTTCTTAAACAAGTCATGATTGTAGTCTTCAATCTTGATGAGAAGATTCCTATCAAGCTCATATTAAAGAAATAAAGATCAACAAGAAGATTAGAAATTGAAAAAGCTTATCAGAAATCACATGTATTCAGAAACCGTGCACGCTTTATAAAAAAGGAGGAAAAATTCAAATTTTAAATTTGAGTCAACTCTCAAAAGGGCTGATGGTGACATCACTTTTTAACTTGGTTAATCGTCCAACTTCTAGAAGAAAAAGTTTAGAAACCACGTCCAAAAAGTAAGAAGTTGTTTTTGAAGCTTCACTTAGAAACCTTATTTGACAATCACTTTGCAACTACAAAAGTAGCTCTGACATCTAGCTAGTTTTCTAGTTGGTATTTCCTAAGACACAAAAAGATGATCAACATGTGTTAAGGGGAAGTAAAGTCAAGGGGCAATGGTCTAATTTGAAGATCAATTATAAAAGGATGTCATGTGCATACAACTCCAGACTTTTGCCACTTTGTCAAGAATGTTAAAATCGTGAATCCCTTCTTCTTCTTTTGTAAAGTACATTACATCATATAATTAGTTTTTGTTTCTAGCTAAAATCTTCTTTCTAGCTTTTATTTGATAATATGTTCTTCTTAGGAAGAAATTTTAGAAAGAATTCACTCAAAGTTTTCAGAACATACACTATTTCATTTATAGAAAAAACTTGGGTATTCATTTGTTTGAGAGAACTAACCTTAAACTAAATCATTGTACCCTGATCCTATAGTGACCATTATGAGGTTAGCTTGGAGAGACTAGTAAAAGACTACTTGGAAGTGATAGTAAATTGGAACTACTGGTCATGGGAATAGCTTGAGAAGCCTATACAAAGACTATCGTTCTTTCTCTAGGTTAAGAAAAAGGTTTTAGTGAAACTTAACAGGTTGTTGAGAACTAAGAAGCAAGGTTGGCCTAACTAGTATTAAAATCACTATGTAGTATCTCTCTATCTCTCCTTATCTCTTTTACATTAAGCATTTGTAATTTACTGAAATACCCTTTTGAAAAATGTTTTGAAATTGGTTCTGAGTTTACACTTAGTTCAGAAAGTAACTTTCTGAACCTAACTAACAAACATTTCCGTTGCCTTCAAGTGTAAACTTGATAGGCTTGGTTTAAGTTTTTCAGAATCTTGAAAGAAGTTAAAGCACGATTCAACCCCTTTTTCTCGTGGTATCTTCAACCTACAATTGGCATAAGAGCTCAGGCTTCTAAGGGGTTAAGTAGTCAAACAATTGTAGAGGTTAAGATCCTAGGACATATGGCACGAAACATACACATTGTAGAAGGACACTCCATAACATACAACCATTCTTGGATGGTGGAGACTATGCCTATTAGAGGGATAGAATGAAGTTGTTTATCAAGTACACAAGTCTTGACTTGTAGGAGATACTATAAGAAGGAGACTATACTCTTGTGGAGGAAGTTCCATAAGTTAAGATAGATCTTCCACTTTAAGAGAGATTTAGGAGTAGGTGGATAGAGCAACACAAAGCAAGCTAAATACCTACTCACCTGTGCAATAAGCAAAGTTGAATATGACAAAATCATTGCTTGTGACATGGCAAAAGAAATCTAGGACAAATTACACATGCTGCACAAAGAGATATCAGGTCAAGGAGACCAAGATAAGCATGTTGGTACATCAATATAAAATGTTCAAGATGATGAATAAGAGAGTATTGATTACATGACCACAATGTTCATGCACATTGTAAACTAACTCAATGGCTTAGGTAAGAAATACTCAAACTCTGAGATGGTCAGAAAATTCTAAGAAGCATACCTACAAAATGGCTTCCCAAGATCATAGCCATCACAAAAGTTAAGGAGCCCAAACCCTTAGTTTAGATGCCCTCATTGTCTCTTCAAAAACCCATGAGGTAGTACTTTCTAAAGCTCATGGTGAAACCATGAAGAAGAAAATTGTGCCTTGAAGTCCTTTCACAAAAAGTAAATCAAGGTAAAGTAATGAAAGCTTCTGAAACTTCTAAAGAAGAAAAAGACTCTAAGAAAGGCTAAAGAAGAAGATGGAGATGAGATCTCCACATTGGTGAGAAAGATGTCTAGAGCTTAGAAGAGCATAAGGAAAAAGAAGGACTTCAACCTCAAAGGATAAGAAGGATAATGGGAAATTGAAAACGTGAGCTACTTCAACTGGAAGAGAAGAGACATTTCAAGACAGACTATCCTCAACTCAAGGGTCCATAAAAGAAGATCGCTCCAAAGAGAAAGGGATATTGGCCACTTGGAGAGACTCAGAAGATGGAAAGAAGGATCAAAAAGCTAAGAGGAGCTTGAAGATGTGACAAATCTATGCTTCATGGCTGAATACACATTTGAAGGGAAACAAAGGTAAATAAACCTTGAGAAACTAATCTCACTTATGATGATCTTCTAGCTTTATATGATGAATTGTTTTAAAATTCTTGGATCCTAACTTTTCATTATCTCATTCTCAAAAAATAAAAACCATTAGAAAACCACTTTAGAGCTTGAGAAAGCACAAACGGATTTTGAGAACCTTAGGTTAAGAAAGAAGAAATACAAGAAGAAAATAAATTTTTAAATATTAAACTCAAGTTCTTAAGATAAGTTTTGAAAAGTTAGAAATCTCAAAAGTAATTTCTGAACTTAAGAAAACTTCAAGCCTTCTCAAAACTAATTAGAAAAGATGGTGAATAGCTCCAAGAATCTGGAAATGATGCTTAGAGGTCAAAGACCATACTTTTAAAATAGGATTAGGATATGAGAATAAAATGGATGAGAAGGTAAACCAAGCTCATAAAAGAAAATCTAAACTAAAATATCCTTAATTTCTATCACAAGAAGGGGTATCTACTTGATAAATGCTTCTTGAAAGAAGCAGGAAACAGGTTGGAAAATCTCCCCCTAAGGCAATTAACCCAAGAGGACCCAAGAAATATGGGTACCTAAAATAAAAACTATCTTTATTATAGGTGTATTGAGAACCACGTTGAAAAGGACACAAAATGGTGCATGGATAGTGGTTGCTCAGGCACATGTAGGAAGAGAAATTGTTTAGAAACTTGAAGAACTTAGGTTTTATCAAATTTGCTGATGAAGGTAAAGCCAAAGTCATAGGTATTGGAAATGTTGGTAAGGATGACTCTCACAAAATTTCTAACGTGTTATTAGTTGATGATTTGGCTTACAACTTGTTGAGTATCAGCCAATTTTGTGATCTAGGCTTTAATGTCTGTTGAATACCAAGGCATGCCATGTGATGAATCCTACTTTTGGATAAGTCATTTTATCTAGCAAGAGACATGATAAACCTATGTGTTATTCTTGGATAACCTTGTAGATCAAAATGTAAAATGTTTTGTATCCTTCATGGATGATAAGTAGCTATGGCATAAGAAGCTTGGGCATGCTCATATGAAGCCAATTTCTAAGTTATCTCATAAAGAGCTTGTTAAAGGCCTACCAAAGATTAGTTATGACATGGACTCCACTTGTGATTTATGTGAGAAAGGCAAGCAAACCAAAGCTTCTTTCCATAATAAAAATGTGGTTTCTATCACTAGGCCACTAGAGCTTTTACATATAGATCTCTTTGGACCAACCAAGACTACTATTCTTGTTGGAAAAGATACGTTTGTGATAGTTGATGTTTTTTCTAGATTCACATTGGTTGTTTTTCTAACTTCTAAGGATGAAGTGATTCAGAAATTCAAAGTTTTTACAAAATGAATTTGTAAAGAAAAAGATTTTCAAATAACATCTATTAGATCAAATCATGGAGGAGAATTTGAAAATTGCATTTTTGAAATTTTTGTGAATACAATGACATTTTTCATGAGGTCTCGCTCCTAAAACTCCCCAACAAAATGGGGTAGCTGAAAGGAAAAATTAAAGCTTGTAAGAAATGGCCAGAACCTTAGTCTTAGAAAGTGGCTTATCTAAAAGCTTTTGAGAGAGGCTGTAAACACCTCTTGCTATATTCAAAACAAAATCTTTCTTAGGTCAATCCTCAAGAAAATTCCTTATGAGCTATGGAAAGGAAGAAAAACCTAACATTTTATAATTCCATATCTTTGGATCTAATTGTTTCATTCTTAACACCAAGAGCAAGCTCACAAAGTTTGATTTTAAGTTTGACAATGGAATTTTTTTAGGGTATTCTTCAAGTCTAAGGCTTATAGGGTGTATAATAAAAGAACACTTTGTATTGAAGAGACTATCCACATCAAATTTAAAGAATATAAGAAGGATTTTGCTCATGATCTAGTGGACTTAGAAAAAGATCTTGAGAAGCTCAGTTTCAAGGAGGCCTTAGGCAGCAAGACAACAAACACAATCTTTAGAAGTAAGCTCCAGGTACCGTCAATTCAGAAAGCTTACTCAGGACTCAAAGCCTTCAAGAAAGTGATATTTCTGAACATGAAGATGAACCATATGAATATGATATAGAAATTGCAGATCAACATGGATACATTGATAAGTATGCATTTCTATACATATTTTGTACCCTATTCTTAGTGTCCTAACTTTTTTTATGCATAATTGGATGCATTTCCATCATGTTTGAGTTTGGACATTGATTTGAGCATTGATGAGAATTTTCTATAATTGTGCTTCTGTTGTATTTTACACTTAACTAGAGTTGTAGACTTATAAAACTTATGCTCTTTGGCTTGTAAGAAGATTATCTACAATTTTCATGAAGACCTCAAAAGTCAAATCAAAAAGCTAGCTGGTCAAAATAAGCTCTGAAAGTTAGAACTGAGGTGTTGAATTTCCAAATTGGGCATGCTTCAAGAATTAGGGCATATCTCTCTCATTCGGAATCCAAATTAAGCAAATAAGGTGTCCATTTTGAAGAGAAGAAAGATCTTACAACTTTTAAGAAGACAACAAGAGCAAATTTGGTTTTTCAGGGGTCAAAACTTGATAAAACTCATTCTAGTGAGGGCAGGGTCACTTACGAGTTGTGACAGTGCTATATGTGTTTTAATGAGTTTTTAGGTCTTTAAATAATCCCAAAACTCTCAAACAGAAAGACATGACCTCTTTGTTCAAAATAGCTTAGGTTAGACTAGTTTTAGGTTCTTTTTCTCTTCTCTCTTTTCCTATCTCCTCCTCTTCCTCCACCTCCCTTTTTCCTTTTTTCACCCATCTTCTTCTCTCATTCATTCTTTTCTTAGGTTAGGTTTTACCTTCTATTTTTATTTTAGTTTCTCCATGGAGGAGTTAGTTTGTGACTAGTACTAAGGATTCTCCAAGTCCAAGGGTTTGTCTTGAGGTTTGCATATTCAATGAATACATGGTTTGGTTTCTTGATTTTCCTTTTCTACATTCGTTCCATTCCTCTTATGTTTATGTTGATTAATTGATTGATTATGATATGTGAATGTGTGAGTATGTGGTTAGAATGAATCTTGATTTTGTATGCTGATTCATGATTATGGGTTGGATGCATAACTTGGATTGTTGGCTAGACATGAATTAATTAATTGATTAATTAATGCTTGGTTAGCATAGGAAATTGAGATTAATTCTTGATTGAGGTTAGACTAATGTAATTGGTGCTCAAGTTAGTGTATGCATTTAGGATTGAGATCTCAATTACTTAGGTGTTATATGCTAGCCAAATGCTTGGTGATTGATAAATTGCTAAGTGAATTATGGTGCCAAGGTTGTGTGATTGCATGATTCTAGTATAAGTTAGTCACATACTATGTATTTGATGAAATGCGTGTGTCAAGGATAGATGAATTCTAGGCCTAGGAAATCCTTATGCTAGTGCTTTAGTTAATTGTTAGTTATTTCCTTGTTTTAGTTTATATTCTATTTTTGTTTGATGCACTCATTGAGAAACCCCCTTTTCGCATAGTCTCATTAGTTCACCGAGATCATTGGGATATGACTTGAGTTGCGCATCATTATACTACATATTGTTGCAATTCAGTTTTAAATAAATTTGTTAATTTGTTAGAGCTAGAGAGACACTCTAGTCCTATCGATACATAGCTGTTAGATAGGACATAGTTGAAACTTCAAACAGAGATATTGGAGCCCAATTGAGAAGACATGAAGAATTTCTCCTGCAACTTCTTTGTGAGATCAGAAGAGAAGGCCAATGATGGTGTAACTTGATGCACAACCCTTTGCTGATGACAAAAGGGGAGAAAGAAAAAGAAGAAAATCTTTTGTATTGAGAGTCAAGGGTCAAACATTGAGAAGGAGCTTAAGAGAAACACTTTAGTTTCACACGCATATCATCATTTTTTTTTATCATGGTTATTTTATTACTAAACAATTTCTAATAGGCCTGAATATTTATAGGTTGATTATAATCTACTTTGATATTGCTCTAATACTTATATCATGCTCTCAACTTATGGTTTTATGAATATGTTTATTTGCTCTAACATATATAAGTATTATGCTCCTGATCCTAATATGGTACTCTGATACATGTTCATATGCTCTGACACATATGTGTATGCTTTGGAATATATGGTTTAGAAATGATAAACTTGTTAACAAAAGTGTTCAATTGTGCTCTTGATACATATGTATAGAATTTGGTTTTTATGCTTTGATACACAAGCTCATACTCTGGCATATACATGTTAAAAAAAAACTCTTGTATCATTTACTATTATCAATTGCAAATTTCAAACTGTTGTTTATACAAACATAGAAACTAATATTGATTCTCAAAGAAAGATCATATTTTTGAAATATCTTGAACGAAACTATGCTAAATATTGAGTTCTATACAAGATAAATAATACGAGGATTATCATCTTAATCTCTGATACCTTAGTTGATTACTCTCATAAAGTAATAATGTAATATTCAAGATGTCTTAGTTCAATAATACAACTTTAATACTCTCAAGTTGTTTTAGTTCAGTAGAATATAATGTTCTATATAATTAAGAATCTTTTTCAAAATAACTCTGATACAAGCTATTTAAGGTGTTATGTATCTTGATGAAAATAATGAAACCTTAAATTAGTTCCTTCTGAAAGAATTATGTCATCATGTTTATCTTTTTGAAAAATCTTTTTAAGCTCTGATATAATGTTTTCATTTTAAGCTTTGATACAAGGTTCCAACCTTGTAAGGTCTTTTATAGTATTCTCCAAAAGATTTTCTCAAAATTTGGTTTGTCATCATCAAAAGGGAAGATTGTTAGCTCGAAACCTTCAGAAAGCTTTAAAGCTTGAGTTTTGAGTGACAACAAAATAAATTTTGTTAAAATGTTTTGAAGAATGAACTAATAATTTACTTGAGTTTTTGTAGCTTGTAATAGGACCACTTCATAAACATACAAGTTCAATGAATAAGATATTTTTCACAATATCATGTTTCAACATGATTTTAATCTCATTAAAAAGATTCAAATCTCTAACGATGTGAAAAATAGTTCTAAAAGTGAACTTGAGTATGTTATATACATGAGAAAGCTATTTCAATTTCAAAAACTAAGTTCATATCTTCATAAAAGATTCACGCATTTAGAAAGTGCTACTCAATAAAGAAATCTACCTTTTTTAAAACAATTCGTGATTATAATCTTTAATCTTGATGAAAAGATTCCTATCAGCTAGATTCGAAGAATGAAGATCAACAAGAATATCAAAAACAAAAAGCTCATCAGAATGCATTTAGAAGGGTGTACGCTTTTAGAAAATGAAGGAAAATTTAAATTTCAAATTGAGTCAACTCTCATAAATGGCTTATAGTGACATTTCACTTTTTAACTTGGCCAACCATCCTAACTTATAGAAGAAAAAGTTCAAAACCACGGCTAGAAAGTAAAAAGTTGTTTTTGAAACTTCACTCAGAAACCTTATTTGACAATGGTCTATGCAACTGCAAAAATAGCTCTGACAGAGCTAGTCATCTAGTTGGCATTTCCCATGACACAAAAAGATGATCAACACAAGTCAAGAGGAAGTGAAATCAAGGAGCAATGGTCTAATTTGAAGATTAAGTATAAAAGGATGTCATGTGCATATGGTAGAGACTATAATGTCAGGTCTCTAGCTTTAACAAATTAACAAATTTATCTAAAACCGAATTGCACCAAAACATAGTATAATGGTGTGCAACTCAGGTCATCTTCCAATGATATTGGTGAACTAATAAACTATGTAACAAGGGGGTTTTTTAGTGAGTACATCAAACAAAAATATAATATAAACTAAAATAAGGAAATAACTAACAATTAACTAAAGCACTAGCACAAGGTAGCCTAGACGCCATCTATCCTTGACAAACACATTTCATCAAACACATGGTAGGTGACTAACTTGTGCCTAGAATCATGCAATTACACAACCTTGACACCATAATTCAGTTAGCAATCAATCAATCACCAAGCATTTGGGTAGCATACAACACTTAAGTAATTGAGATCTCAATCCCTAAATGCATACACTAACTTGAATACCAACTACATTAGTCTAACCTCAATTAAGAATTAATCTCAATTTCCTAAGCTAACCAAGCATTCATTAATCAATCAACTAATTCATGCCTAATCAAAAATCTCAATTATGCATTCAAACCATAATCATGAATTAGCATACAAAATCAAGATTCATTCCAACCACATACTCACACATTCACATATCATAATCAATCAACTAATCAACATAAACATATGAGCAATGGAAGGAATGTGAGAGAAGGAAAATCAAGAAACCAAACCATGTATTCATTGAATATGCAAGCCTTAAGACAAACCCTTGGACTTGGAGAATCCTTAATGCTAGTTACAAACTCACTCGTCCATGGAGAAGCTACAATAAAAATAGAAAATAAAACCTAACCTAAGAAAAGAAGAGAGTGGATGAGGAAGAAGATGGGTCAAGAGGAGGAAATGGAAATGTGGAGAAGAAAAGAAATAGGAAGAGAGAGAAGAGAACGAAGCTTAGCCTAACCTAATTTAAGCTATTTTGAACTAAGAGGTCGTGTCCTTGATAAGACTTTTTGATCATTTAAAGACCCAAAAACTCATTAAAATGCATACAGGCTTCACAAATTGTTGTAGTGACCCTAGCTTGCTGCAGCGAGCTTGTCTAAACCAAAAGTTACAAACGGCAGCACTAGGGGTCGCTGAATGACCCTCTCTCCTAGCTCACTACAATGAGTTTTATCAAGTTTTAACCCCTAAAATGACCAAATTAGCTCTGTTGTCTTCATGAAAGTTGTATATCTTTTTCTTCTCTTCAAAATGGACACCTTATTTGCCTAATTTGGACTTGATGAGATAGATATGCCCTAATTATTGAAGCATACCCACTTTGGAAATTTAGCACCTCAGTTCTGACTTCTTGGCTTATTTTGACCAGCTATCTTTTTTATCTAACTTTTGAGCTCTTTATGAAAGTTGTAGATAATCCTCTGGATTTCCTACAAGACAAAGATCATAAGTTTTAGAGGTCTAGAACACTAGTTAAGCACAAAATACAAAACAATGCCATAAGCACAATTATGAAGAAAATTTTCATTAATGCTCAAATCAACTTCCAAACTCAAATATGATGCAAATGCATACAATTAAGCATAAAGGAGAGCTAGGACACTAAGAATAGGGTACAAAATATGTATATAAATGCATACTTATCAGCATACAACTCAAGGCTTTTTCCACTTTGTCAAAAACACTAAAAATGTGAATCCATCTTCTTTTTCTGTAAAGTACATTACATCTTGTAATCAGTTTCTATTTCGGCTAAAATCTTCTTTCTAGATTTTATTTGATAATACGTTCTTCTTAGTAAGAAATTTTAGAAAGAAGTCACTCTAAGTTTTCAGAACATATCCTGTTTCATTTACATGAAAAACTTAAGTGTTCATTTGTTGGAGAGAGCTAACCTTAAACAAAATCATTGTACCCTAATCCAATAGTGATCATTGTGAGGCTAGCTTGGAGAGGCTAGTAAAAGACTAATTGGAAGTGACAGTAAATTAGAACTCCTGGTCATGAGGAATAGCTTGAGAAGGCTATACAAAGATTATCGTTCTTTCTAGGTTGAGAAAGGATTTTAGTGAAACTTAACACGTTAAGAATTATGTAGAGAAGTTAGTCAAACCTATAAAAATTACTATATAGTATATCTCTATCTCTCCTTATCTCTTTTACATTTAGCATTTGTGATTTACTGAAATACCTTTTTGAAAAACATTTTGAAACTATTTCTGAGTTTACACTTAGTTCAGAAAGTAACTTTTTGAACCTAACTAACAAAGATTTCGCCTTCAAATGTAAACCTCATAGACGTGGTTTAAGTTCTTCATAATCTGAAAGAAGTTAAAGCATAATTCCTCCTTCTCGTGCTATCTTCAACCTATAGCAGTCATTTCATTAATATTTTCTTATTCAGTCATTTTAAACATTTCATATTGATGGACTAACATGCTTATTTTGGTCTTCTTGACCTGTTGTCCTTCTCCAGCATGGGTTATCTATACCATATATTTAGCTTTAGAGTTCAGTTGAACTCTTGCTTTGTGTTTCTCTATCCATATACTTTTAGAGATTTCTCTTAAAGAAGGTCCATCTTCAGCCTCTAGTACCTCCTCCATAGGAGTGTAATCTCCTTCTTGAATGATCACATGGAAGTATGAGATTTAGGTTTTCTTCCTTTCAATAGCTCATAAGGGGTTTTCTTGATGATTGGCCTTAGAAAGATTCTATTTTGAACATAGCAAAAGGTGTTTGCTGCCTTTTTCCAAAAGCTTTTTGATAAACCACTTTCTAAGAGCATTGTTCTGCCATTTCTTGCAAACTCCTATTTTTCCTTTCAACTATCGTATTCTGGGAAGTTCTAGGAGCAGAGAACTCATGAGAAATGCCATGATTTTCACAAAAATTTTCAAAAACATAATTTTCAAATTTTCCTCTATGATATGATGTAATAGAGGTAATTTCTCTATGATATGATCTAATAGAGGTAATTTGAGAATCATTTTCATTACACACTTTTTGCAAAAACTTTGAATTTCTCAGCCACCTCATCCTTAGAAGCTAAGAAAATGACCCATGTAAATCTAGAGTAATTATCCACTATGACAAGACAATATCTTTTCCTTGCAAGACTTGTAGTCTTGGTTAGTCTAAAAAGATCCATATGTAAAAGCTCCAGTGACTAATAGTTGACACTATATTTTTGTTATGGAAAGAGGTTTTGGTTTGTTTTCCTTTCTCATAGAAATCACGAGTGGAGTCCTTGTCATAAGTGATCTTAGGCAGGCCTTTAACAAGCTCTTTCTAAGATAACTAAAAAATCAGCTTCATATGAGCATGTCCAAGTTTCTTATGCCACAGCCACTTATCATCCATGAAGGATGCAAGACATTTTATACCTTGATCTAGAAGGTCATCTAAGAATAATACATAAGTATTATCATGTCTCTTTCTAGATAAAATAACTTGTCCAGAAGTAGGATTCATCACATGGCATGCCTTGGCATTAAACCAGACATTAAAGCCTTGATCACAAAATTAGCTTATGCTCAACAAGTTGTGAGCTAAACCATCTACTAATAAAACATCAGAGATTTGGTGAGAGTCATCTTTACCAAAATTTTCAATGCTTATGTGTAATGCCCCATTTTTCCTTCTGTGCAAAATGACCAAAATTCCCAGAGGTCATTTTTGCACGAGAATTGAGGACGGTCTCTGGCTATCCAAATGGTTAGTTCAATATTTGAAAGGGACTGTATGTGTTTTGGATAGCAATATATGTGAAATCTCAATTCCTAGTTTCCCCTGCACAAAATTACTAAAATGCCCCTGAGGTAATTTAATGCGATTAAGTGATGATCGAACTGCATTACCCAGGAGTTGGATATGTTATGTTGAGGGGATATTTGATGTTTGGGTAAGTCTTGATGAGTTTTCATGTGAAATTACCATTTTACCCTAATTAGTACTAATTAAGCTTAATTAGTAATTAAGAGAACATAGGCAATATTAGGCTCTAATTAAAGATAATTTATTTTTATTAATTACTATGGAGTAAAATAATTATTTTGAGTTAATTGAGGGCAAGAATGATTAAGGAAACTTAATCCACTCTTAAAGACAAAGAGGAGACATGGTGATGTCATCACCCATTACTCTTGTCTTGTAGTAGCTACACATTATGACACTCTTAAAGACAAAAGCCACTTTATTTAATGATGATTAATTCAAATTAATCATGGTTAGACCAAGTTAATCCTATTTTGACTATTGCTTTAACTAAACTACCCTAATTAGTACCTTTATACCTAAACTACCCTTACTTTTTGTTTAATCCCTAAAATACCCTTAACCTTAACCTAACCACTCGCTTTTCCTCCTCTTGGCTCCACCTCTCCCCCAATCTGATCATAATTTATTTTTTTCAAAGAACACTCACACTCTATCTCATTTCCTCTCATCTCCACCATTTCCTCCATCACCTCCAACCTCATAGCTTCTTCATTTCTCCACCAAATCTAATAAACAAAGACACTTTTCTATAGCTATTCCACCCAACAAACCCAAATCCACCATTAGTTTTTTAATAAAAAGCCTCCTTCTACCTATTTTAGTAGTGGTTGAATTGTGTTGTTAAGGGAAATGAAGAGATTTTGCTTCTTCCTTGAGAGCTTGAGCTTCAAAGAGCTTGTGGCTTCCTTGACCTCCAATAAAGACCCTCTTTTGGGTAGGGGTTTGTATTCAAACTTATTTTCTTATTTTGTTCTCTCATTTTTACCAAAAAGGTTTGAGTTTTGATGGATGTTCATGCTTGAAAGTTGATTATTTTGCTCAAAACTCTCCCTTTGTTTTGAAAGTTTTTGAAGAGCTCACCATTCCTTTCCTTTCAAGTTTTGGCCACCTTCATCTTTCATAGGTAGAGATTTTTACTTTGAAATCCAACATCATATCTTTATTCTACACTTTAAAAGAGTCACTTTTATATATTTTATGACATTTTTGAGTAAGATTTAATATTTTTGAGTAGGTCATTGATTTAGAAGGTTCATTATGTTAGTCATGTTTGTTTCAAAAACCATGTTCATATTTAGAATCCACACATCAAAAGGAGCACATTCATGCATGTTTCAAAGTTTTGTGATAACCTTGGATTTTGGGGTGTTTAGGTTTAACTAGGCCTTGTTGTCATAGAAGGAAAATTTTGTTTGAAAAACTAACAACATATTTGGAATTTACATGAAAAATGGATTGGGTACTTGTGATTTGGGTATTTTTGTGATTATGTAGAGATTTTGAGGTCAAAATGTAATTTTACAAAGTTTAGGGGCTTTTATGTAAAAACTGAATTTTTAGAGTGTAAATCTATAAAAATAAACTCTAAAACAGTAAAATATGTGTTTAGAGAAAAAAATAAGTTTTGGGATTATTTTGCAATTTTAGTGAAGTTTAAGGGTTCTTATGCAAAAATTGAGTTTTTGAGTGTAATGCTATCAAAATGGGTTCTGAAACGGTAAATGCATGTGGTTGGAAGAAAAATTGAGTTTGGGTATTTTGTAAATTTTATAAAGTTTAGGGCTACTTTGTAAAATTAGAAGTTGTAAAATCTCTAAAAGTAAATTTTTAGAACTTATAACATGAAGGAAGATGGGCCATAGTAATAACATATCTTGGGAAAAGGAAAATTGAGTCTTTCAAAATACTTTTATAATCAAACTCAAACCGATTTAGCATATGAGATTTATAATTGTGAATTTTAAAGGCACTGATGACTTTTAAATATCTATTGGATGCAAGATGATTGTTTACTGATTGAGTATTATGCTTGATTAGGTTATGAATAACTGTTGTGACATACTTGACGAGTTGCATTGGTAATATATGTGATATTAATTGTTATACTGAATATTGTTGACTGAACTGTTACTTTTGCATTTATTCTAAGTATTGTTTGTGATTATTCTTGAATAAGTCTTATTAATGGGATATGTTGAGTCAAGTATGCATTAAGACATGGATAAAGAACTTCATGAGCTTTGACACTATTGCGGTGTACCACTTAGTGCATATGCGCCCCCACTTGTGAAGTAAGGAAAGTGAGAAGCAGTGATTGCTGATGTACTAAGTGTTACACCGTGGCACAAACCATGGAGAACAAAAGTATAAATGTTATATGCCTATGTAACTAAAAAAGAACTCACACCCCCTTTACACTAAGTTTAGTATCGATTGAGGTTCAGTGACAATGATTGCATTACATATCATAGTGATGAATATTATTTATGACTAGTCAAGGTTTAGTGACGACTCGCATTATATATGTTAGGTATGAGCTCATAGCCTAGGGGTCCCTGAGAGGTTAATGAATAAGTGAAGATGATCTATGTTCAAAGAAAGTTGAAAGTCTTATGTCTGCTTACTATGTATGTTTGCTTCTTTCATGCATACATGTATGGGTATAGGATTCTGTTCGTCTTTTTCATGCATGCATGTAGCCTAAGTGATATATTTATTCTCTCCATGCATGCATGCCCTTATGAAAGGTATATTTCAATGTGATGCCATGATCATGCATATACATATCTAACTTGATGCATTCATGAATCAAGACCATATTAAAATAAAAAGTCCACTTGATAATAATGTTTGCGAAACTCTAAATTTGGACTACATTGTGGCATGTACACATTTTCTATAATAAACTAAGTAGGCGAGACGTACGATGATGACACCATGTATGTTTTACTATTACTAAGATTCATTAGGATTCTCACCCCTTTAAATTTCCATGTATGTCTCTAGATAAGTAGGATGCCGAGCTGATGTTTGAGTTTGCGGACGGATAGAGATAGTATGTTGGAGACATTGTTAGGATTATTAGATATATATCCCACTTATATCTCTTGACATATGACTATCATTTTGGTTTATATTATATTAGAACCTATGTGGCCATTTTACATGCTTATTTATTATGCTTTTTACTGCTATATATCAGCTTTAGTAGACAGTTAGATGGTTATGCATTGTGGCATAATTATACATATTCGATATTTTGTGAGTTGCAGGCTTATGCTAGATTATATATTTATATATATATATATAGTGAGGTATTATATGTGATGGGCTTGCAATTGCTAAGATGATAATTTCATGCTGTATGTTTGCTTATATCTACATGGTTTAGTGTCAAATACTATTTATATGCGAAGGCTTCTATTTTTGAAATTAAAAGTCTCTTTATAGGAATAAAAAAAAATAGCCCATATTTTCCACTAAGTATTTTATGAAAAGTTCATGGTTAAGCTAAGGTCCCAAAGAGTGATCCTTTAACATTAAATCCAAGTACGACTCGAGCGTACTTCATTATACTTTAGGGGTTACATTATGACTTTGGCTTTATCTCCATCAAAAACTACAGAACCTAAATCTTAGGCTTTAAGTTTTTGAACCATTTTCGTTCCTGACATGTGCCTAGAGTAGCCATTATTCATATACCATTTGGTGTCTTCCTCAATGTGTGTTCTTAGACACTTGCAACAAAGACAATTTTTATTTTAGGTGCCCATATTTTCTTAGGTCCTCTTGGGTTAGTTGCCTTAAGAGAAGGTTTTCCAACCTGCCTCCGCTTTCCTTTTAATGAAGTATTTATCAAGTGGATGCCCTTTCTTGTGATAGAAATTACAGGATATCTTATTTTTTATTTTCTTTGATGAGTTTGCTTTACCTTTCTCATCCATTTCATTCTCATATCCTAATCTTATTTTATGAAAATATGGTCTCTGACTACTAAGCATCAAATTAAGATTTTTGGAGCTATTTACCATTTTTTCTAAATCAGATTTGAGAAGCTTTGAAGTTTTTCCTAGTTTAGAAATTAGTTTTTAAGCTTTTTGATCTTTGTCAAAATCTTCATCTTCCAAGAACTTGAGTTTTATATTAAAAAACTTATTTTCTCCTTGTATTTCTTCTTTCTTAAGCCTTAGGTTGTCAAAATTTGTTTTCACTTTATCATACTCTAAAATGGTTTTTTGATGATTCTTTTTAATGATGATTCTTTTTAAGAGTGAGATAGTGAGAAGTTAGGGTTTGAGAATGTTCAAGCAGCTTATCATATAAAGCTATCGGTTCATCATAAGAAAGGTTAGATTCTGAAGGGTTGTTTACCTTTGTTTCTCCTTCTGATGTGTAGTAATCCATGAAGCAAAGATTGGCCACATCTTCAAGCTCATCTTGGCTTTCTTATCCATCATTTTCTTCTTTTGAGTCGCTCCAGGTGGCAAGCATTCCCTTTTTTTGAGGGAACATTTTTTTGTGGACCCTTGAGCTTGCGATAGTCTCTTAAAGTGTCCCTTATCTCCATAATTGTAGCAGCTCATGCTCTCCATCTTCCCTTTGCCCTTTTTGTCTTTTTCTAAAATTGATGTCCTTTATTTTCCTATTTATGTTCTTCCATGCTTTGGACATCTTTCTCACCAACATGGAGATCTCATCTCCACCTTTTTCTTCAGACTCATCTTCTGAGTCTTCTTCCTCTTTGAAGATTCAACAACTTTCATTACCTTAACCTTGATATGCTTCTTGTGAGAAGACTTCAAGGCAACTATTTTATTCTTCTTTATAGTTTCATCATGAATTTCAGAGAGTACTACCTTAGGAGTTTTTAAGACTCAATGAGGGCATCCAGGCTAAGGGTATGGAGATCCTTAGCTTCAGTGATGGTTGTGACCTTGGGAAGCCATTTTGTAGGGAGGTTTTTCAAGATTTTCCTTACCATCTCACAGTTTGAGTGTCTCTACCCAAACCTTTGAGTAAGTTCACAATGTGCATGAACCTAGTAGTCATGCCATCAATACTTTCTTATTCAGTTATTTTAAACATTTCGTATTGATAGACTACCATGTTGATCTTGGTTTCCTTATCCTTATCTATTCCTTTTTGTAACATGTATAATCTGTCCTAGATTTCCTTTGCTATGTCACAAGCAATGATTTTTTCATATTTAGCTTTGCTTAGTGCAGGTAAGCAGATATTTATCCTTAGAGTTCAGTTGAACCTTTGCTTTGTGTTGTTCAGTCCATCTATTCTTGGGAATTTCTCTTGAAGTGGAGGTCCATCTTCCACCTAGAACTTCCTCCATAGGAGTATAGTCTCCTTGTATTATCTCTCACAAGTCAAGATGTGTGTAATTGATAAACAACTCCATTATATCCTTCTAGTAGGCATAGTCTCCACCATTAAAGAATGGAGGTCTATTTATAGAGTGTCCTTTTACGATATGAACATTTTGTGTCATTTATCCTTAGGATCTTTAACCTCTGCACTCGTTTGAATGCTCAACCCCTTAGAGGTCTAAGCTTTGCTGCCAATTGTAGGTTGAAAGTAGCATGAGATGGGGGTTGAATTGTACTTTAACTTTTTTATTTTTTGAAATCCTTAAACAAAGTCTATCAAGTTTACACATGAAGGTAGCGAAAACTTTGTTAGTAATATTTAGAAAGTAACTTTCTAAACTAGGTGAAAACTCAGAGACTATTTAAAAGCATTTTTTAGAAATATATAATAGTAAATCTTGAGTGCAGAATATAAAAGAGATAAGAAGGAGTAGAAAGGTCCTGGACAATGATTTTTATATTGGTTTGGCCAATCTTGCCTACATAGTTCTCAACAACCTATTAAGTTTCACTAAAATCCCTTTCTAAGCCTAGAGAAAGAACAATAATCTTTGTATAGCCTTTTCAAGCTATTCCTGTGACTAGTAGTTCCAATTTACTGTCACTTTCAAGTAGTCTTTGACTAGCCTCTCCAAGCTAACCTAACAATGATCACTAATGGATTCAAGAGTTGTGATGTGGTTGGTTCATTCCAACAAATGAACACTGAAGTTTTCCTAAAATGAAACTATGTATGAGCTGAAAACTTGAATGACTTTTTTCTAACAATTCTTTCCAAGAAGCGGATATTATCTAATGAGAACTTAGAAAGAACATTTTTACAAAAGCACAAACTGATTACAATATGTAATATACTTTACAAGAAGAAGAAAAGGGATTTGCGTTTTGCATTCTTTGCAATCTACTAGAAGTCTTGCAAAAGTCTTGAGTTGTAAGCACATCACATCCTTTTATACTTGATCTTCAAATAAGACCGTTGCCTCTTGATTTAGCTTCCTCTTGATATGTGTAAATATGCTTTTTATGTCTTGGAAAATCCATCTAGAAGACTAGCTTGGCACTTGGAATCATGAACTGATTCAGGAAAAGATGGATTTCTTCATTGAGTAGCACTTTCTAAATGTGTGACACACTTTCTAAAGATCTGAACTTGGTTTCTAATCTCAAAAATTCTTTCTCATGTATTCCACATACACAGATTCACTCTTAGAACTATTTTCAAATCATTAAGGTTTTGAATTTCTTTAAATGAGATTATATTCATGTTAAAACATGATGTTGTGAAAAATAACTCATTGTTTGAATCAGTATGTTTACGAGAATGGTCTTGTTAAATATGAAAACTCAAGTAAACTGTTAGTCCATTCTTCAAAACACATTTTAACAAAATTTGTTTTGTTGTTACTCAAAACTCAGCTATAGAGCTTCTGAAGGGTTCTGGAGCTAACAAAGAAAAATGTATGAAATCAAGAGAGAAGGGAGAGAATTCTAGAGAGAAAAATTCTTTTAAACATAATCTTAACCCAATATGGTAAAAGCTACTACATTTTTCTCAATCAAGGTATTTATGACATCATGAAAATTACCAAAATGGGTAGTACGAGGATTAAAATGCCAAATCCAAATTCTGGTGCTAATGTGATATCTCGCCAGGCTAGCTCAATGGCCTTGCCTTGGCTTGTTGGCAGAGCTGAGAAAACATGCTTGCGGACTTCATGTGTGCTTGCTAGGCAAGAATGACAACTGAATCTTAGGATTGATGGAGCTTTCTCGCTTGGCAAGGGTGGGATGTTCACTTGGCGGGTTCTAAGAGATTGGCTCACAGATGGTTTTTTTTCTCGCAGGTGAGCTCTACAACTGTGCCTAGGTAAAAATTGAGCTTCCAATCTTCCCTCCTTTTATTCCATGCTTCTTGGCTTCCTTAAGTGAGCTTCTTGCAATATTGTTCTAGCCATCACTTGAGTGTCTCCTCTAACATCCTAGTTCTTTTCTTTAGAAATTGATTGAGGAATGGTTAATGAGAATCTTAGATTCTGATAAACATAGTTGTGATGGGAATGACCCAGTGATCGAGCAAAAAAAAAAAAGAAGAATAGTGTTTTGCGGCTGCAGCCGGGAAGCCGAAACTTCAAATTCAAGACCGAAGGTGCCCGAAGTTAGGAAAATATGAGGATAAGGTTAGAAATGTGTGGGAATGACAATTTTATACCTAGAATTAATTTCAGGCAATATCGATTTTATCGGGTAAGGTGTTTACCCGTTCGGTGAGATTTCGGTGTGTGATTTTTAACACCAAAAGATATTTCTATCACCACAAATGGATGATATCTATCTAATTAGGACATGTGGAAGGCCAAGATTTAATCTTGGAATCCAAGATTAAATCTTAGCCATCCATTTTGCTTTATGACATAAATAATTATTACTTTACATAATATCTTCAAGGCATTTAATACAAGGAAACAAGTCATCATCTTCTCCTCCAAGCAAGAAGAAATTTGGCCAGCAAGAGAAAGAAGAGACCAGCCACCATTGTTGTCCTGAAGAGCTTGTTCTTGAGTTCCAAGCCCAAAAACACTAGCCTAGAGTTGTTGAAACCTCATAGTTCTTTCATTAAACTTGTTCTGCACCTAATTCTTTACCAATCTAACCGAACAAAATTTCCATTTCTTATCAAAACCTTGTCTTGTACCTCATACCTCACTGATATCAGAGGGGTTTGAAGTTGGATTGGGAGCTTTGGAGGAGAAGGAAGCAAGCTTGGTTAATCTTGAAGCTAAGGAGCTAATAGGTTACTCAAAGTAGGGTTTTTACTACCTTTTCTTGTCAAATTTTTCTGATCTCTTTTGGAATGACCTAGGTCTGAAATTTCTAGTTGTATTGATGGATAATATGTTGATATTGATGTGTGAATTTTGGTGGTGTCTTTGGATGGGGTTAGCAAAGGGTTTTTCTCAAAGGAAATTGGGACTAGGCCTAGATTCCTAGTTATCCTGCAAGCAGTAATTATGCATGAATTTTATGGTATAGTTGTGGGTAATTTCATGAGCTATAAAAATTATATGTTGTATTTAACATCTTAAAAAAACTACAAGAATTTTCTTGGGTGTTAATTTTAAATTTTACTCCTAAAAAAAAATCAAGAACCGAAATGTGACTGATGTTGTCTTGGTTGTTAAAACTGAAGCAATAAATTTGTCTGAATCTATTATCATAGAAATTAATTGAATTAGCCCATGAAATTTTTACATGAAGTTAGTAACACATTGAAGTATCACTGTAAATTTTCTTGTCCTTGATTCCATCAATTACTAGGCAAAAATTTTGGGAACTCGGGTTCAACTTGAATTGGTGGTAGGACCCTGAAATTTGTACATTTCCTGAAGTAGCTATAGAGCTCTGTTTGTCCTCAAATTTTTACAGGGTATCCTAGACATATTGAAATGTCATATAGAATTTTTATGACTCTTTAAATGGCCATTTGATATGGCAAACAAATGTTGTTATTAGAATGATAAATCTGCCAAAGTGCTAGAATGGCAGTATTAGCTGGAAACTAATGGTGGAATGATATCTATTCAAGTGTATGGCTTATGAGTGCATGCTAGATGTTTTAAATAATTGTTCATAAGGTATGAATAAGCCTCTAATATAATTGAATACTTATATGTGATGCATATATGCCCTTAATAAAGAAAGAGAAATACATGATATAAGTTTATGACAAAGGAGCACATATACATTTCACAAGTGCATGTTTGAACATATGGGGAAAAAGAGACAATGCCAAAATGGAATAGAGAGGGAAGGCAAAAGTAAGGACTTTCCTAGAAAATTTATAAGCCGGTAGATATATCGGCTAGGAATAAAACTGTGATTCGGAAATGGAAAAAATGAAGTCCAATGATCACGAATAGGAATGAGCTCATGTCCTAGTAGTCTATTGTTCTCTGTGAAATTATTAACTAGATGCAGCTCTATGTAGAATTAGGTCTTCCCTATGTTAACAAATTGAGGAAAATACATGGAATTGAACCTATGGATGCAAATAATAGTACAGGATTGATTACAGTGGTACCATTCTACGTTCCCATAATCTACATATTTTAGCATTGATGCTTACGATCTTTATATGAATGATTTATATGCATAATTTCCTTACCTGTATTTTGTATAGTATCTGGGAATTACCCTCCTGAGAATTTTATAGTATTCTCACCCCTCCAGCTATATGTATTGTATTACTTAGATTCGCAGATGTCATCACTTGGTATTCTTCCTTGACTCGCCACAATGGGTGTGGCAGTACGACCCAAGCACTTGACTCTTTGTATGCGTGGGTTACTCCAGTTTCGTGTATATATGTTTTTTGACCGTTCCTTTAGTACGTCGCTTTTAGCAGAGTTTGACCCTGCTTTCCCCTACGATGGAGTGCCTCTCCATATGGCACACCCTGATGTATTTGAGGTTCCACTTGCTCCACCAGCACACCGCCAGATGCACCTGTTTCTTCATCCTCCTCTTCAGACTCGGATCCCTCTGGCCCAGACGCCCCGGTGGAGGCGAGGTCATCGCGCCATGGCCAACGGTTTCCTGTAGTAGGAGGCGAGATCGAAAGACTGTTGGCATGCACATAGCAATAGTATAGTATTAGGGCTTTACCAGCCTGAGACCGATGTACTATTGGTTTTCTTTTGCTTCGTTGTATTTGTATGATATTTTGTCAGCTAAATATTCAGCAGGTTAGGTATCAAGTAGGGGGACTAGCCTCATTCCACAGAGCCCTTGACTAGTTAGGGATGTTTCGTTGGCTTTTCTTTTATGATGTATATATTGCAACTGAAACATGATGTTCATATATGTGAATATGGTTGTGGACATATATGTGTCAAAAATTTTCTTATTCCTATATTTCGACTAGGATAGATCAGTAATGTCAGTAATACTCTCCTAATTTCTACGTCAATACTTGAGTAGACTATGGTAATTAGGAGGGTGTTACACTCCCTACACCACACATGCTTCAGTCCAATGTAATTCAATTAAACACATTTAGAATCCATATTTCTCTACAATTATGCAAACTTCGAGCAAAAATTGTATGTGATGCACAGTGAGGGCAAGTGTAATTCTTTTGCGATTAATGACCTTTAAGCACACAAAACTTATGAAATTCCCTAGTGTAGGAGGCAAAAGCTGTTAATGGAATTAACACGTATCAGTAGCAATTTAATAAAATGATGTGCTATGATTTCTTATTAATTTTGACGAGCTGACTGACCATCTTTTGGAATTTCAAGAGATGTGCGCCAGTGGCATGAAAATTCAAAATGCAGTCGGTACATTCCGTTGATCAACCCGTTGGTATGTGATAAATAAAAATGAATGTAAATTGTTTTAAAAAATGACAGTCGGTAAGGTAGTCTGTTTGCGAAGCCAGTCATTATCGATGGATGTGTCAACTATAGTTATTTTAATATTCTTCACTAGTCGTTAACCCAGTCGACAATAAGCATGTGCTAAGTGATGCCAAATGGCACTACATATTATCAACTGCATTATCGATGGGCTGTCAAATGCAAAAACTGTGGAAAAATCCATCGATATTACCAACCGACGAGCAATCCATCGGTATCCCATGTGTGTCTAGTAGTAATTTAACTTGTAGTTGAAAAATAAGAAGAGGAATAGGATGTCTTACAAAATGTGATGGAATTAAGTCAATGGCTTAGTTAGTGAATGTTGGGATTCTCGAATGGAACTCCAAACCCACGATTTTGACCATTCCCAAAGAAAAACCAAACATGAACATACTTTTATAAGGCTAACCACATTGTTTCTAAAGATTAAGTCCACTAGGTTATTAGCCCATAGATAAGAGTAGAATATTTGTGGATTTATTGCTCCTCTTTCCTCTTTATCTCTTTTGGCGCCTCCATCCACAAATCCTTTTTCTACAATAGTTGCATCTTCCTCCAATCAATGTAGGTAGCCAACATAGTGGCACCTACTCACTCATGTAACATAGACGATTGTCCTAACCTCCAACCATCATGTCTCAACCATTTCTCAACATTCAAAATTTCTGGCGGTCATGTTCTAGCCACATACCATTTGTGACTCAGACTCAACTAACATGTATGATTTTTTCTTAATTGATCCTTTTTTCTCATTTTATATGAAAATTTAGCAATTAAGTCTTTCAATCAATTTATTCTTCGTGGATTTTTTTATTGAATCTAGACACGTCAAAGCAAATCAAGTGGGTTGTTTGATTGGTTCATCACAAAAATGACTTTAGAACTTTATCCAAATTGGCTCAAGATTAGCTTGCTATTTCTTTAAGTGAAACAACCCATATAGTCTATACAATTATGGTATTATGTAAGAAAAATATCCTTTGGTTTTAAGACTTAAAATTTCTAAAAACGCAATCCTCATAAATGGTTAATTTGAAATAGGTCACTTCCAAGAAAAAAATACCCATGTCTTTTTGATACGCAAGGTAAGTTAATGTTTTCAAAATTCAAGGATGAAATTTTATTTTAAGGAAGAATTGTAATACCACAGCTAAAAAAAAGAGAAAAGAAAAAGACAGAAAGTGGCAGTAGCATATTTGTAATTATGCCACAGGTTTTAAAATAAAACAAAGAAAATGGTAGGGAATCCACCGCATACACATACAACATTCTCTCTTTATTTCTTCTCCTTATTCCTTCAACCCTTCCCCCTCCTTCACTTTCCATTCCATTTTTTTGGTTCCCTCCTTGCATCATCAATTCCTCTTCATTGTATTCCACCTTTTTGTCAAATCCTTGAACCTATTAGCTTCATAATCTTGAGGTGAGTATCGATCTCAATCTCATTCTTTTTTGTTGCTTTATGGTTTATCTCAAAGCTAGTGAGCTATAAAAAATGGTAGGATATATGTATACATATTTGGTATTTTAAGTATAAATCTAGTGAGTTAGAAGCTCTAAGATTAATAGCTTGAAGTGGGTAAAGTCAAGTTTTGATTTTTCTCAAATTCTTAGGAATCTTAGACCCCACAAATTGAGATTTTGCTCTATATGCTTTCTCATTAATAATTCATATGTTGGTTAGTTTCTTTTGATGCAAAACAAGCTACTCCCTCTGATCTATGGGAGATTCGATAACTTCTTTGTGTGATCCAAGTGAGTATTTACTTAGTGACAGTGTTTATAAATTTAATTTTATGAGAAACTAATTTATTCAAGTTAATTTTTTATTGTGTTATTTGAATTACTCGGTAATTATTTTGACTAGTTGATTTTCTTATCTATGAGGATCGTAAATTGACTTAAAGGTTGGTTTGAAATGATCGCTAGTTCTTTTTATCACTTTTATAACCTCATGATTTTATTATATCATATTTCAATTTGGATTGAAAGGATTTGTGAGAATTGTCACTTTCAAGATCGGGATTATATAGAGATTAATTTAAGAATTCAAAAATTTATATTTGATATAATTTGTTTGAGAAAACCATGATGTGTTCTAAATTATAACAACCACTTGTCATAGAAAAAGATACAATGACAGTACTCATAACAAAGATATATAACAACAATACCACTCATCAGACTGAAGAGTTAACAGCACTATCACTTGTAGTAGTGAAGAGATGTAATATCCTATGTGCATGAGAAATTCTTGGGTGGTCCTAGCCTACCACCTAGGATCATGCTCTTTCTAGTCAAATAATGCCATCTAGCAATGGGATCGCCACTAAGTTAAATTTTAGATCCATTAACTCTACATAAATGAACTATAGTTAACTCTTTTTGTTTTTGTTTTTGTTTTTTGTTTTTTTTTTTTGGTTTTTGGTCTGTATTGTTAACTCTTTCTGTTTTAGAGTTTTTGCATTGAAAAACTAATATGGGCCACCACGCCACTTAAAATAATAAATTCTTTAAATTATTAATAACTCCATCTTGACAAGTCCGTTCTTCTTCCGCCTCAGCAAGGTAACATTTTTAGTTTTGAGTCTTTTTGAGTTTTGACAACTGTGGCAGTGGTGGTGTCATTGTGGATGCTTGGGCTTCGTCTAGGAAGAGAAGAAAGAGTGCTTGAATGGTAGTGCATCGACAGAGGAAGCTAAACGAGCACGAGTAGCGACCTTCCCACTTCCATTTTTTACCTGTTTCCAGACTGTGAATGGGGATAAGATTAGAAGCAATGTGGTCGATCGAAATATGAATAATCCATAGACTATTTTTTGTCCCAAAACTTTGAAGCAAACAAGGTTAAGGAATGGTATATGACCTTATGAGGGTGTCGCCGGTTAGGGATTTGAAGATGTTGGAAGAAGGAAACGAACAGAAGAAAGGATGGTGGATTTGCTAGATATGATAAAGGGAATGGGATTTTAGGTAAAAAGGCATCAATATTGTGAGAACCCAATTTTTTTGGGTACAGTGATAACCCAATAAAAAATAAAATAAAGCTAGCAATCTGCATGAAATAAAATATAACAGAAAATAAAATAAGTATGTTTCATTTTACTTGCTCACTATATTTGATGGCAAACAAGGGAATGAGATTTAGGATATTAAGAGTCCAGCATTGTAAGAACTCCAACAGGTTTGCAATGTGCTTGTTAAATGTTAATGTTTTGTTTTTTATTCCAATTGAAAGATGTTGTAAAGAAAAGTTAACTATAGTTAATTTATGACTAAACATTGTACTTAGTCCTTCATGAATATTATGCCAACAATTGGTCTTACAAGAAAATAAACCCAACTCATGGTCCCTCAAAAGTTAAAATGTGGGACAAGTTAATCCATTTGTTAAGTCTCTGGTAATGGAATGACACACGTGGTACATTATGTAACACCCTAATATTTAACCTATCACGCCTATAATGCATTGAAGTTAATTATTATAATTTATTCTTTTGTTTTCAGTCATTGTCTTTAACTCTTGAAAATACTTTAGTAAAATTACAGGTAAATTTTTTTTTGAACTTCAAAAACAAAATGTGAGCCACGCATACTAAATAAAACACATATTCCATCTCATACAATAAAGAAAATGAAATACTCCACAACATACATAAAATCCAAAAGCAATAACATCATGAGCATAAACATGTCATCATATATATACAATTCATAAGTAATAACTATTTCATATCACGCACCAAAATAAAAGACTAAATAGTATCATGCCCTACAACAGAGGTTGGGCTAAGTACAGTAATCAATGGGAAAATATCAACAAAATATGAGTAGTCGATATAGACGCCTACTAAAACCTCCCCTCTCACTACTCCTATCAAGATGCACGTAGAGTAGATAACCCATGATATAATAACAAAAGAAAGCTATCCTCTCCAAGACATATGCACAATTTAACATCTTCCTAACTATCATATATTACTCGATTATCAACGTAATAATTAGAAGAATATCACTACCTTTTTATAATATATACTAGTCGAGGGAAAATAGAATAAGGTAAATTAAACTCATAGGTTACAAAGAAAATAATATATATATATATATATATATATATATATATATATATATATATATATATATATAGATATATATCTATGTGTGTGTGTGAATGTGTGTGTGATTTTTGTTTGGACCTTGGTGTTTGAGCAAATATTTAGCTAGGTTTTAAGTGATGGATATATCTTTTGATATGGTCCTAAGTAGTATTGAAGCGAAATAACTTATAGTGTAATGTGTATAAGTACAAGTTGTGTATGAAGTATTTATATATACATATATATAGATAGATATATATATATATATCCTTGAAGATCTTGTGTCCTCCTAAGGAAAGCTGTTGATGGCCTCGCCTCCACCAGGGCATCAGGACCCTTGGGTGGATCCGAGTCTAAGGACGACAATGAGGAGGGTGCATTTGCTGGAGGAGGTGCTGGTGGTGCAAGCGGGATATTAATATAACTGGGTGTGCCATATGGAAGGGCACACCATCATAGGGGAAAGGGCCAAACTTCAGTAGTAAAAACAAACACATGAAAAAAAGGCCGAAGAACACGTATACGTGGACGAATAACTACAACATAAAGATAATAAAGTGCTAGGTCGTAGTGCCACACCTCCTGTGGCGAGTCAAGGAAGAACACTAGGGACGACATCGTGAATCAGTAATATAAAATAAATACAACCTTAGGGATGAGAATATTGTATAATTCTAGTAGGGTACTATATGATACAGAACATAAACAATAAGCTCATTCATGTAGGAATCTTCATGCAAAATTATATGTATTAATACCAATGTATACACATCATGTAAAGTCAATGTCAAATATAGTAATGATTTGTGCATTGTTCTTTTGTAACCATAGAATTCAATTCAATGCATTTTTCTCTTTCTATTAACATAGGAAACTTAAATCTATACCAAGTGGTATTTCCGTGGACAACTCCACAATGGGCAATAGACTTTCAGGACATGAGCTCATTCCTATACATGATCAGGACTTCATTTTTTTCCTATTTTTGAATCGTATATAGTTTTATTCTTAGCCGATATGTCTACCGACTCATAATATTTCTAGGGAAGTCCTTATTCTTGCCTTCCCTTTTAACCAACATAAGTCTTGTCTTATTTTCCCATATGTTATGATATGCACAACAGAATTTCTTACTTATTCTTTTGTCACATATAGTCCATCATCTTCTTTCATTGTTACCAATGCATGCTCCAAGTCTCATATAAGTATTTATTCACAATGAACCTCTCATCCATTCTGCATAAATGAATCTCTAAATAATATAGCATGCATTGAGATCCCTCATACTTGTGTCAA
Organism: Dalbergia oliveri; assembly: GCA_030441495.1. Taxonomy (NCBI): domain Eukaryota; kingdom Viridiplantae; phylum Streptophyta; class Magnoliopsida; order Fabales; family Fabaceae; genus Dalbergia; species Dalbergia oliveri. The sequence goes on along the minus strand of JAMLFY010000008.1, from coordinate 37,147,805 downwards.
AAGTCATTTTATTTCCATTCCAAGAATTTAGTTCATTTCCTGCATATTAACAAAATTTTAAATCAAGTAGCAAGATTTATTTCTTCTATCAAACAACCAATTACATGTCCACAAAAATTCTCCATAACACCTCAATGTACTGTAAAATTTTCATAGCAAGAATCATTCCTTAACTATGTTAACAAAATTACACAAGTTTGGTGGTCAGAGACCACTTACACTCAACTTGGAACTGGAATCTCATAATTTTTAACCCTAGCAAATGATTGAATCAATTCAAAATAAAAATCACAATTACACTTCAAGATGTTGTTAATACCCTGTAAAAATTTCAAAGGATAAATCAATCATTTGCTATAGTAACAAAATTTGACAAATTAGGAACTTTAGTTCTACTATTCAGTAGCATGGATACCATTTCGGTTCTTATTTTTTAAAGCATTAGGAGTCAAAAACAGAGGTCAAGAAAATTTGTGGAACTAGCCTAGGATGTTGGCTTCAACATATATTTTTTCTAGCTCATGAAAATACCTACAATTCCCTTAGAAAATTTGTGATAAATGGCTGCCTATACAAAAATTGAAAATCCAGCAGTATGGTTCAAAATCTCTTTTCACAAAAATGAATTTTCCACCATAAAAAACTAACCACCAAAGCAAATACATACATACATACACACACACACACACATATATATATATATGTGTGTGTGTGTGTGTGTGTAATCACAATAGAACCAAAAATATCAATTTTAAACCATCAAAACCTGCAAGATACAAGAATTTCATTGAATAAGACAACAAACCCTACTTTGCAAATCTTTAGAGCTTTATACTTCAAAGGTGTTCCAAGGGATTTTCTCTTCACTTTAAGGACTCCAAATCAAACCCCACACCTCCCTTAGGTAGTGAGGAAGTGATATATTAAAGCGAGGATTGGTAGAGAATTGAAATTTTAGTCAATTAGAATTGTAGGTGTTAAGGTGTAGATTAAGTTTAGTGAAGGAAGTTGGTAGTTTTAAAAATTCTAGGATAGTGCTTTTGGCATTTGAAATAAAGTTTGGAGCTGATGGACATGGAGCTTGTTGGTTTCTCCTTGCTATAGCGTTAGGAATGTCTCTTGGCTTCTTGGAGAAGATTAGTTGTATTTATCTTATACAATGTTGGAATATTATATAATATTAATAGATAATCATTAATCTAGGAAAGAAAAATGGGTGGCTAGGATTTAATCTTGCAATCCAAGATTGAATCTTAGCCATTCATATCTTGAGTGGATAATCTCTTTCATTTTGTACAGATTAAATTAGTTTTCAGTGTTAGAAATCACACACTGAAATTTCACTAAACGGGTAAATCCAGGTGCCAAGGTAATCAAACATTGCCCAAAAATTAATTTTAGGTATAAAATCTTTATTCCTACTCATTTCTAATCTTAATCCTATAATTTCTTAGTTTTGGACACCTCAAGTCTTAATTCTAAGGTTTTGACTTCCTAGGTCATAGGGCCCACAAAACACTATTAATTTTTTTTGGTTCATTCATCCAGTCGTTCTCATTATTACTACGTCTGTTAGAAAATTAAGATTTTCATTAATAAAGTCTCAATTAATTTGTAAATAAACTCAAGGTGTTACACACAAGCACTCTATATGATCTACTATCGGTTCCTAAGCATGTCACTCCGGGAGGGAGGAAGGTATTTGAGCACGTGGGCGAGATCGGTAGGTGTAGCAAGATGACCAATAGGATGAATGTGAGAATGACAGCCCGAGAAGCCTCTATGGACAGCCTGGACTCCCCTCAAAGGTTGCGACACTGTAGTCTCCACATTGTTACCAGCCCACCTCCATGGGGGCCATAGGTGAGAGTCGCTTGAGGAGTGCTAGGAAGGTGACTCCTCAACGGGTCGAACCACTGGGCATAGGGATGAGGTGGCGCTGGGGTATGTAGTCCAAAAAATCTCTCACAACAGAGGTAGCAAGGCAATCACGAGGGATCTCCTCCACATAAGGGGGAGCACGCTCGAAGATAAAATCGTCGATGTAGGGAGTGGTTGTGAAAACCAGAAACTAATAAGGGTGCGCGAAGTGAAATGATCGGTTGCCCGAGTCATAGTGTATTTCCCAGGTGAACGCATCAATGTAGATCACGAAGGTGGCCATCAACCTGAAGACGAAATGGGAAATAAAGGGAAATGAATAAAAAACTTGTACAAGAATCTCGTAAGGCTTTCGCCTCCAAACAATGTCATCATCTTCGTCCTTAGGAACTTTGGGTTTCATTATGAAAATAGTGGACATATATATAGTTTATTTATTAAGTTCCAAATACCCTTAATCGAGATTTGTATCTTTTAGCATAAATCTTAATGTCATGAATGCATCATACCATATCATGAATGTATGTTAATGCTTATGCAACATACCACAAGACTTGAATAATTATCATAGCATAAGGAACATAAAATCATCTTAATATAATATTTCCTCTTTACTCTCTTAGGTGACTTAGCTTTCTTGTTCTTTTCTAAGGAGCCACCCTAATGCTCTCTCCTCTTAAGAGTTTTAGGTTATGAACTCATACCTAACTAGTTGTCACTAGTTTACACTTATCCTCTATAAGCTAATTCTTTACTCCAGAGTATAGGATAGGGGGCATAGGGTAAACTTTCATAACCATTAATTCCTGGAGTTTAAGGATCCCCTTATTAGATCACCTCTCATAACCATTAATTTCTGGAGTTTAGAATGTCATTTCCATGTGTCTTAAATCACTTTTAATCTTAGCATGTTATTTAGAGATGCCAACATGAGCATATAAATATAGCCATCATCATAACTTATCATTTAACATTTCATGCTCATAAACTTCATAATTTCTCTAAGTCCACAAATTTGGCGGAATTTCGGCAGCATAGCGGCTAGGAATTGCTTCTCCAAATTTGTTTCATGCCATAAAACCCATCAATCATGTATCTTAATCATTCATTCATAATCACAACATGCCACAAATCATCATGTAATTGATCATATAAGCATGCATCACATTCTTTGCATATATCCATAAAGCATGTTATCTTCAATATCTCATTGAAAAGTAAACATGCTACCCTATATGCAGAATATCAAGGGTGGATTTAGCTAATGCATATGCCATGTTCAACAAGATATATACAACATAATAGTAATAATTACTTGCACAATTCAAGAATCAAACATGCATAATCATCAATACATAATTTTGCATAATCACTTCAAATCATATAATTTCCAAACAATTCATATGAACATAGCTCTCACGACACATCATTCACATTAATATCATCAATTTTTTTATAATTATACTTTAGCCCTAAAAAGGTCAAACACTAAGTTTCTAAAAGTTTGTGGTCAAAGTGTAAATTTCTCATTCAATGCATTTTCTCAAACTAATGATCCTCAAAATTAGTCTACACTTTAAGAGACCCATAACACTTAGAAATTATTTAAATTCATCATGGAAACCATTTTGGCCGTTGGCCAAATTTTGTTAAATTTTAGGGGTCAAAGTGCAAAGTTTCACATTCTTGACACTTAGCAAGCGCCAATACCTCTAAAAATTATTCGTAACATCATAAATGATATTTTGAATACATGAACACATTCAAAATCATTATTAACTCTAATTAAACTCCTTTGGCCAAAATCCCATAATGAGGTGTTTAAGACACACTTTCCCACATTTTACAAAACGGTCCAACCTAACACTTGCAATTATCCTTTTAAGCATGTAAGACACCAAAAATAATTTTTATAACAATTATCACTAATTTTTAAGCATGTGAAAAGTACCAACAATCCTGCATATGCTAACAGGATTAGAAAATTCAATTTAAAAGCTTTAGAAAACATTTTTGACCCTTTTCTAGTTACTAGTTTTTCCTAAGATGCTAGAAATAATTTTTATGACAATTATTGATAATTTTTATACATGTGAATAGTGCCAAACAATGTTGCACAGTGCTGAACATGTCAAATAGTACCAGAAATTAAAATTACAAAAGCTTTAGAAATTACATTTTTTACTATTTCTAATTACTAGTTTTTCCCAAAAGCTATTATAAGACATCTAAGAAATATGAAACAATTTTTAACACATTTTTGACCATGTGAACAGTGCCAAACAATGTCCTATAGTACTAAACAGTGTCAAATAGTGCCAAAAATTAAAATTACAAAAAAGCTTGTAAATTACATTTTTAACCTTTTCTAATTACTAGCTTTTCTCAAAAACTATCTTGAATACTTAAAACACATGAAATCATTTTGTCCCTCTTAGAAAGTAATTATTACTATTTAAATTAGTAGCAAAACTTAAAGTTTCATAAATAAGGTTTTATTTATTTAAAATCACATTTTTTTCCTTTAATTTTTCAACTCCTTCAAAATTCCTTTGTACACTCAAAATACAAGATCCTAATCTTAAAATAAAATAAAACCAACATCAAACACAATACTTGGACATGGCCAATATATATATATATATATGTGTGTGTGTGTGTGTGTGTGTGTATGTGTGTGTGTCCATAATCAAAATTTCCATTTAAGACCAAATGGGCAAGTCTTGAGCTTTAGAGACTTAGGTGATGACTAGAATCATAAATATGTCATGTATCTCATTTTAAGTATTTAACATTACAAGGTGACAACTTGGAAATATAAACATGATGTGCAAGGCTTAAAATATAAACATGATATGCAAGTTCATTGTTAAGTCTTTAAGATTATAAGATGACAATATGAAATATAAGACTTGAAATATAAATATGAAAATGCAAGTCTTTAAGATTACAAGGTGTAACTTGGAATATAAACATGATATGCAAAGCATTGAAATATAAACATGAAGATGCAAGACTTGAATCATAAACATGAATGCAAACACAGTTTTATATCTCTTTGGAGCTCAAAAACTCAAGACTTTAAAGAATGAAACTTGCAACCCTATTAATCTTAACAAGATAAAAATGAGCTTTAAGTCCTTCATTTTCATGGTTCAAAGAACCTCAATTCTTGGCTCACCATCAAGCTCACAAGTAACAAAGAAAACCAAATGAGCATTCTTTCTCTCCTTTTTATTTTTTGAACCAAAGATCAAGCTTAAAGCTTTAGAGGTCAAGCTCATGATGGTCTTCAACCATCATCAAGAACACTCATCATCAAGCTATGGCCTTGATCACAACAACAATAAGGGAAAAGAGTAGAAATGGAAAAAAACTTAAGAATAAAATAGGAGGAGAATTTTTCTTGTGCTCTTGTGTATGGGAATGGAAATGTTAAGTGTTTAGGGTCTGATCTATGGTGGTGGTATGGTGGGTTGATGTTTGTAGCTTCAAGGAAAATCAAGAATAGAGGTTTTTGAAGGTGGAGGAGGAAGAAGAGAGCTTGAGTTTAGAGAGAATAAGGGCATTTTTTTTTACAAGTCTTGATGAGCAAGACTTCACCAAAAAGTGGATAGTAAGAATGAGAGAGTATGTGAGTGGTTGTGTTGAAAAAAATCAACATATGAGAGAGGGTGTACGTCTCGATTTTAGTTTGAGTACAAATGACCGAAATGCCCGAGGTTATTTTTACCCAGAATTCAGGAAAGTCGACCTGGCAATCCTGAATGGGTCAACTCAATGTTTGAAGGGGATTATACCTGTTATGTTTGATATCCGAGGTGAAAATCTCTGTTTTCAAACTTTCGGCCAAAATGACCAAAATACCCTTGCCGTGTTTTACGCAAGTAAAGGTGCCATTTGACCCTGAACTTTTCCAAAAGGTTAGGATGATGTTTATAGTAGTTGATGTTTAGTTTTTCGGTAGGTCCCTGGCTTTTAGTGTAAAATTACCATTTTGCCCCTAGCAGTGTACATGAGCCTAATGAGGTAATTAAGCAAATATAAGCAATATTAGGCTTAATCGAAGATTAATTTATTTTGATAATTAATCTAGAGTCAAAATAATTTATTAAGGTTAATTAGAACCTAAGATTGCTTAGTTAAACTCTAATTATATTCTTTAATTCAAGATTCCTAGTCATGGAATCTTAATAGTATTTTCTCTCTAATTCCTTAAATTAAGGAATTGTGCCCATACCTCATTTGACTAAAAATGATTTTAAATTATTAATCTAGCAAGATCACTCTCCTAATCAAGTCTTGACAACCTTAATTAGCCATTACCTCACTTAAACACTTTCTTACAAACTCCTAATCAAACCTTAATCAAAGAAACACCTAAACACATCATTAAAACCACAATTACATGAACAAACCTCCTCCCCCTTGGCTGTAAAACTTGGCCGAATACATGGCCTCAAAGAAGTGTCACATGTTGTTTTAATTCTCACTCAAGAGCCATGCCTAGGCCATACTTGGAACCATACCTCACCATGCTTTCAACCATGCTTTGCCTATGCCAATCAAAGAGATATTTTCCTCCCCAAAGCCAATGAGTCCATCGGCCTTCTTCCCTTGGAAGCCTCCATGTTGCCAAATTTCTATAAATACCAAGCTTGGAAGAACTTGGTTACACTTTAGATCATTTGCCAAGTTTAGTTTTCTTGCACTTCTTTGCTTTTCTCTCAAATTTCTCTTTATCTTGCTCATCTTCTTCTTCTCAAAGAACCTTGCCACCACCACAAACCACCACAAACAACCATAAACCACCACTTCCTCACTTAAACCATCTCTTAAACACTCAAACTTTCCATTTCCAAGCTTACAAACTCAAGAAAAATCATCTTCCTTGACTTTTCCCCTTGGCCGAATCCTCCTCCTCCTCCAAGAAGATTTTGTCTTCTCATTTCTTCAAGGATCAAGCTTTCTTTCATCCTTTTCAAAGACTTCCTTAGGTAGGGGTTTGTTTCAAAGTTTTCTTGTTTTCTTAAAGAAAAGTTCTAGTTTTCTCTTGGTTTCAAAGCTTTCCTTCTCCTTCCTTTGTTTCGGCCTTAGGGCCTTTGATGAGAAAAACTTTAGCTTGATGATGAGGTTTCAAGATAATGGACTTGTGATGTCATGTGAGAAACCTCTAAAGCTTGAAACAACTTGGTCTTGGACCATACATGCTTGTGTTTTCCTTGCTTTTTCTTGTTTATATTTTCAGTTCCTCTTCCTTTTCCCCTTGATGTCTTCGGTTTCTTCTTCCTTAGTTTGAACAAAGTTTGTTAAAAATGTTAAGTAGATCACAAAAGTTTTGTTAAGAAAAATTAATCATATGTTTTCAAAGAGCTCTAAGCTTACCCTTGCCAACCTTAAAGTTGGTCGGCCATTCTAAGAGTTTTACTCTAGATTGAAGCCCATGAGCAATAAAATAAAGAATATGACTTAGTTTTTGTATGTTTGTTTAGACAAAGTGTTGAGCTTTGTGTACATTTTCTTGAGCTTGATGATGAAGTTCAAACCAAAGGCTTCTTTGAAGACTTGGTGTTAAGAACTCTAAAGCTCACTTTATGTTTGTTAAGATACATATTTGGGTTGAGGTTATGATGTTCCTTTAAAGTCTTGTAAGAGCTCTAGCTAAGATAAAATGAAATTGCATACATGTTTATGTTTATGCCTTGCATAGCATGTTTATTTTGATGCCATCACTAAACTCTCAAGATTAACTAAATGAACTTGCATTATCATGTTTAAATTTCCAAGCTTGCATTTCATGTTTATATTTCAAGTCATCACTTAATCTTTAAAGATAATAATGAAGTTGCATCTCATATTTATTTTATGCTCTCACTTTATTTTATAATGAAGATTAAAATAAGTGCATATCATGTTTAAGTTTATGTCATCACTTAAATATCCTAGAGCTCAAAGACTTGCCCAAGTATCTTACATAAAGTTTTAGAAAATGGAGGCATTTCAAGAATGCCATTTCAGCCTTGTGATGATGATGATGGACTTGAGATGAGTTTATCTAATCATAAGTGTCCATAGTCTAAGTCTTGGAATTTTTCTAAGCTTAGGTGTATTTAAAGAACATTATGAACAAAGTTTTATGTTTTAAATCTATTCCTTGAGCTAAATAAATTAGCTACTAACCTAGCACATATTTATGTGATTTTAATGAGATTATTTGGTTTCTAAAAGAGTTTTGAGTTACTAAAATGATTCCAAGAGAAACTAGCAACTTATATGCTTTTAAATCATGAAATTATGTGATTACATGAGCTTTGCATTTGGTTCTGCCCTTGTGTTTGGCCACTGTATAAATTCTGTTTTATGGTGTTAAAATGTGTAAAATTATGTTTGAGTGAAGCAAGGAACGATTTAGGGAAGTTAGAAAGAACAAGTAACTAGAAAGGATTTAAAATGTGAATTCTAGAACACTTAGATGCACAAATTATGAATTCTGTTCCAGCATAATTGAACTTAAGAAAAATGGTTTATAATTAGTGGATATGTGTAGGAATCCCTCATAATTGGTTTAGGAGTTGATTATAGAGCTTTAGGCAAAGACGGAACTTAGAAAGGGTCAAAGACGGAGATTTTAGGACCCCATAATCACAAGACAAAATTCTGTCCAAGGTGATGAGGTGCTGAATGGTTATGTTAGTAAGCTTAAACATTAGAGGAAATTATAGGTAATGATCCCTAGGAGTGATAAAGATTCATAATGGATGTTAGGATAATCAAACACAAGTTTAAGCCGTAAGCATCAAGCATAAGACACCATGAGATAGAAGGTGTGATGTGAGAATGAGATCGAGTGTGTATACTCATCCGATTGTGAATGTATAAATTCCATGGATATGAGACTATATGTGTGTTTGAGACATGTTGTGATAATGTGATATATTATGCTTGAGATGCATAAGAATACGGAATATGAAATGAGTTTAGGAGGGTATGCTCCTAAGAATAAGAGATTTACTTGATTGAGATATTTCATGAGAACAACATGTGTCGTTGAGTTATGTGGCATAACTTCAATTTGAGGAAATTCAGTATAGTTGTTATGCTGCGAATTTCTCCAAATTTGAGGGACTTGAGAAAAGTTTTGAAAAGAATGATTTATATGTGACATGATGAGATGCATTTCTCCCTACGGTGAGGAGAAAGGAAAACCGTGGGGGTATGGTCGTGGAGCCATACCGAAGCGGACAATGTCACTGGTCTTAACCAGATGATGCGTTTTGCAACTGAGACGTACTTCTCCTGCTACGGTGAGGAGAAGGTAACTGTGAGGGCATCGACATTAGCCTGCCAAAGTGGACAAAGTCACTGGTCTTAACCAAGTTGATGCGTTTAGAGAAGGAAGAAAATCCCATGATGGGTGATTCCTTAGGTCCCCTTCCCGTACTTGGGAGTTGGGATTGTTATTTTTATGATTATGATTCGCTTATCAAAAGGATAAGTAAGAACTAGTGATGACTAGTTAAGGTATGAGCTCATAGCCTAGTATCGGGGTCGGTTACTATTTTTACATACCATGATGTCACAAGTAGAATCAGAGAAAGGACATGCCACTTATATGATAACTAGTTGATGATTATATGTTTTAATTGTTTGTTGCCTAAAGTATTGCCATGCATTATGTTCTACTATGCTGTATACATGCATTAAGATCATCCTAAAAGACATGGACCTTGGATAATTATTTTTCATGAAAACTCATAATGAACCTTTGCATGCTTAACCTTTGTCATAAACCCAAGGTTCCTCGGGACGTAAACGATGACACTAGGATAGAGGA
>JAMLFY010000008.1:36998745-37137590 GCA_030441495.1 Dalbergia oliveri | reverse complement strand
CTAACTTATCAAAAGGGATAAGTGTATGCTAGTAACTGACTAGTGAGGTATGAGCTCATAACCTAGAAGTACTTTCAAAGGGTAGAGTATAGGGTGGCCCCAAGAAATAATGATGCACTAACTTAAGTCACCTAAAGAACTAAGATATGCCACTCATAAATCATGTTTTATGCATAATGTGTTGTTATGATGTTGATATGCATGGTAGAGAGCTAAGTTTCACTACATGTTAAAGTATGATGCATTACAAGATGTATGATAAAACAAATGGGCCTCGGTAATTTATGTTTTTAAAATTGAATAAATGAATCATTGTATGCTCACCATTTCATAATAACCCCAGGTTCTGAGGACGTTGATGATGTCACTTAGATAGGAGAATGCCCTACTGAATTCTTTAGTACTCACTCCTATTTTCTTTCCATCATGTTTAGATTCCTATGGCGACATTCATAGTGTTCATTGATACCCCCACCTGGGGAGGTGCATTTTGATCCGGAGCACTGATCATATCATTTTGAGGGACGTTGGGCCGTTAGAGTGTTCATGTTTGTAGGACGTCCTTCGCACACCCTGTCCTGAGCTACCGTTTCTCTCGACATTCCCCCGATGGCGATGACATGGTCTCGAGCGGGCACGCACGCATAATGAGAGGATTCTATGTACGTACCTCTCTAATCTGCTTTTCGTGACTTCCCACTATGTTCCTTGTTTGAGGCATTCCAAGACCAACCCGTTGGAGGATTCGCCTACCCACATCTACTCCGAGACTCTGCCTCTACTCCTCCACGGATGAGGGAGGATAGCGAGGACACGATTGTTCAGCTGAGGTTGGACGAGGCCATCATCCATAGATGGAGAATATTGCGCATACCCCTGCCCGAGGAAGTTCGCTCATGGATTGGTTACGTTCCACCTTTTCAGGGCCAGTAGTCATAGAGTTCTTGGAGGCCTTTAATGCACAGACACCACTAGCTATAGCCTTTTGTGTTGAGGTTATCTATTTTAGGTGTATGAAAGCGGTGTATGTTTTCCATTGTATTTCCTTTTTCTATGTATTTGCTCCTATAATGATGTACGAACTACTCACTCTTTCAGTGGTGGGTATTTTATTATATATTTCAGGATGGTGTGCTTATGGATGATCTTGTGGAGCCTACATGATGCTTTTGTTTATGTTATTGTTCTATATGTTCCGCTTCATGATGACGATTATTTATATGTGCGCGGCTCACATTTTTGTTTATATTTCAAAAAAAAAATGGCTCATATTTTCCTTAAGTAGATTTTAAGTATGATTAAAGAACTGAAGCAAATAATATCTAATAATCAATGAAAATACGTCCCAGGCGTATTGAGTTAATTATTAGGGTGTTACATGCGAGGCTTGAAATGTAAACATGAGTAACTGCAACTCTATTTTAAAATCTTTAAGATTATGAGGTGACAACTGAAATAGTAAAACATGAAATGCAAGACTTGAAAATAAACATGAATATGCAATGCTTGAAGTATAAATATGAGATGCAAAACTTGAAACATAAGCATAAATGCAATCCATTTATATCTCATTAGAGCTCAAAAACTCGAGACTTTAAAGAGTAAATCTTTCAACTTATTAATCTTAACAAAATAAAAGTGAGTTTAGAGTCCCTTAACTTCATGGTTCTAGAACCATTCTCTCTGACTCATTATCAAGCTCAAAAAAATAACCATTTGCTAACAACTAAGCATTCTTTTTCTGTCTCTCTCTAATATTTACTACATATATATATATATATATATATATATATATATATATATATATATATATATATATATATATTGAAACCAAAGGCTCAAGTTCAAGCTTTAGAGGTCAAACACATGATGGTCTCACAACCATCACCAAGACATTATTTATCAAGCTATGATCTTGATCATAACTAACCAAAAGAAAAGAGTATGAAAGAAAGAAAAGCTTAAGAATAAAATCCTATGGAAAGGAGGTTTCTTTCTGCAAGATGAAAAACACTTGTTCTTATGAAAGGAAGAGAAGAAAATTGAAGGCAACAAGAGGTTTGGTCAAAGCAGAAGAACTTTTTGTGTTGGTTTGATGTGTAGATAGAAGCTTACTTTGTTTTAGGGAAGATCAATGGTGGTGGTGTGTTTGTTTGATGTTTCTAACCTTGGATGAAGAACAAAAATGGGGGGTTCTTAAAGTGAAGGAGAAGAAGAAGATAACTCAAAGATGGAGAGAATGAGAGAATTTTTTTTTACACAACTCTATTGAGTAAGTTTGGCCAAAATAGTGGATGGTAAGGAATGAGAAGTCTGAAGTGCATGAAGTGTTTGAAAAATAAAAATATGAAATAAGAGAGAAAGGGAAGGTTGATCCAAACTTCTAAGACGGTTAAGTGGGATATTTTGTTATGTTTCACAAGTGTCAGGGTCCCCATTAGGGGTAGGTTAATTAGGAGACAGGTTAGGGATTGGTAATTAGGTGTTTAAGGCGTTTACAAGGTTAGAGTTGTCTTGCATGATTAATTGGGTGCTTGATTAATTCAAAATTCAAAGCCCAACATGTCGCTAGACCTTAAAAAGAAGGAGAGAATGTACCACTATCTCTACTTTTGCTTTTGTGTCTCATGAAGCACTTTTTTTTTCTATTAATCCTAATTAAGAAATATGATTAAATTTCTTCAAACCAATATTGGGCCTCAATTAACACCAAATAATTATTTTACTCCAAATTAATTTATAAAAAAAATTAATCTTTAATTAAAGTCTAAGATTATCTATATTCCTTTAATTATGTTAATTAAACTCAATTAATCTAGGGATAAAATGATAATTTACATAAAAACTCCTCTAAACTGACCCAAACATCTAATATCCCTCTAATTAAATATATCAATCCTTGCCATGTGTCTTTAATTCCGTCACTTAATCATGCATTAATTAGCTTAGGTTCAATTTTGGTAATTTTGCGTATCTGAAATGATTAATTTAAATTTTCACATCATTGCTATCCAAAAAACACATCTAGTCCTCTTCAAACATTAAACTAACCCTCTGAGAACCTAATGCTGTATATTTCGTGGAAAAATAACCTCAAGGCATTTAGTCATTTTGCGTATTAAAAAAATCATGGATGCGATTTTTTACACAAATTGCTACTCTTGACAACATAGTCTCATTCTAATATTAAAATACCCCATTAAGCTGAACTTGCGTGCTCTCATCTCGCACAAAATGATCTTAAGGGCATTTCAGTTATTCCACAACGGGAAATTCCTGGGTGTTACAATCATTCTCCATTCGTTACACACACATGCATGTCTTGAATCAAGTGGTGTCTTGCCTTTGGTTGAAATGGGGCTTAGGTGAAGTTGTGGGTAATATATATGCCAGAATGGGTTAACCTCTAGTCAAATGAGAGCAAATGCATACATCGGAGCATAAGTGCCGAAGGGTATCTTTGTCCAACTCTAACATAATCACAGACCTTTAAGTTCAATATGGCACACCTTCAACTAAAATTTTTCAGGTTTTTTTTCCTTTAGATTTTCAACTTTACCTTTTTGTTTCTTCCTTGTTTTTTTATTTATTTTCTTGATGTGCTACTTGCTGAATTTGTTTATATACACATTGTCCCTCCCCCACACTTAAATTGGAGCATGTCCTCATGCTCTCCACTACACTTATGATCAAGAAGACATCATAATTGCACAAATGCTCTCCTAAACCTAAAAGGTTGGGAATTTTCATGGTTTTCCACTTTTGGCTAAGGATGTTTAAAAACAAAGAATGGTAATAAGGCTCAAATGGGCTAAACAAGGTAACATGCAAAGGGTAACCATATGGGCAAGTGGCTAAAACAAGAAAAATGTCTTAATCATATTCAAGCATGTACATGGGAAACAGATATTTTCAAACAAGACCTTAAGTAAGTTCTAGAATTCAAATCCAAAAAGAAGGAAACACACATGAAAGAAATAAGGATTGCACACACGCATACTCAATTAAAAGAGGCTCAAAATCTCACAAAGTAAATCATATGTACTTAATTGAAACAACAAAATGAATCACATAGCATGTAATACAAAATAAAGTCAATGCCAAGCAAGTTAATATGGTGCATATGATGTTAAGCCTATGAATGTAACCTCCAAGGTGTCAAGGGATGTTGCAAGATGCAAATAAAATAAAATATGATGCTAGATTTCAAAAATAAAATAAAAATAAATAAGATGAAAAAATGTAAAAGATAAAAGTAAAGAAAAACTCTCTCATGATGGATTGTCTTCCACCCAACACTTTGCTTTAACGTCCTGAAGTTGGGTACTGTTAATGCCCTCATGAAGGGTGTGCAGCTTCAACCATAGAGTTACCATCCTTGAGTCCTAGATCCCTTGGAGCTTCATGAAGGTGCATCAGTCTGATGCTCATCAATTTCACTTGCAAGTCATGGACCTTAGTTCCTCCAACTCATTACACCATGGGGGTAGACATGGGTGACTAATAATGGTTTTCATTACAATTTTGGTCTCCCAGTCATCAGCTTTTGCCCGGGTCTGTAGAGGAAATATCATTTGCCCACACAGGGCTTCCTTTCCAATATAGGCTGATCATGGGGCCGTTTGAAACTGATGATTTTCTTGGCGGCACCTATATCTAAAAACTTGGAACATTTTAATGGCAAGCTCATCATATCCCAAGGAAGAAGCTAAGAAAGCGGGGACGGGGAATGGCACTCTACTAAGCAAGCTACCACATGCATCTTCTACTAATGAATCAATGGCTAATATTAATGCTGAAGATAGAGTGTTTCTGGAACACCTTCAATATTGAACCCAACAGCCTAGGACAATTTAAAGTTAATTATTAAATTATTACTCTTTTGTTTGAATTATTAGTTTAAACTCATGAAATATTTAGTAAAAATACTAGAATTTTTTTTTATTTTTAAAACAAAAAATGTGAGCCATACATACAAGTAAAATACATTGTTAATCTTACATTTAGGAGGGGGAAAGTCTAGAAACATGTCACGGGCATACACAAAATACAAACAACACAATATCATGAACATAATCATATCATCATATATTTATATATATCATCTATATGGACCATTCCTCATCAAGCACCAAAATATGCATGTGTATAAAAGTCTACGCTGACCCCAATAAAAGTTGAGCTCATTATATCATTAAATATAGCATGACAGTATGCATCATTTGAAGGGAAATTGAGAGTATAGTCTTTACGCCTTCTAATTTCCGCTCAATTGAGGGATTGGAGAAAATTTTGAAAGAATGATTTATATGTGATGTAACACCCATCCTACTATAGTGCTATGCTCGAGTCATAACATTATAGTAAGTAGTTGTTACTCATAACTACTTTATAGACTTTATCTTTCTCATTCATAGGAATTTTATGCGTAGGTGTTGTAATAAATATGAGCCTTGCACTAAAAGCTATACTAATTTTTTTTTTTTTTGCATATCACAATCCTTTCAACATAATAATCGTCGTATAGAAATATCGGAAAACAATACGCATCCTAAGAAGTCGTTACATTGATAATTTACATTTTTATATCACGTCCATAGTCAGTTAAGTCATATGAGCATAGTATATACATTCACACCTAATTACATATTTACTTTGAACAACCCTACCCTGTCCTCAGAGAACCACCTAATTGGGTTAGGGCCTAACAAAATACAGCCAACTATATATATAAACCTAACTCCCTCAGCTTAGCCTGATCAAAAGGTCAAACATAAGAGCCATGATAGTCAGATAATGTGAAGGGACTCTAAGCATACGACACTATCAACAAACTGGGTACACCATAGTCGATCATGCGGGTGGAGAGTAGTGCCCATTAGGCACGTCAGCTGAGTAGCCCTCCAGCCTCCGTACCCCTGGAAGGAGTAGAGGAACCAGGATGTCTCCTCTAAGGATTAGACTTAGCATCGGAGGAGGCCGTGGTGGCTGGTGGGTGAGTCATATACAGCTGAAGCAGGAAAGGGGACGCGGATCAAAGTAGGACTCATAACAGGTAGTAGCAAATGGGCGAGCGAAGTACATAATACGGATACGAGCTCAGGAACCAGGTATAGTGACCCTAGCTCCTGTCGTAGTGCCACTGCACATTAGGCATCTTAGGAGAACACGATCGAGGCCATCTATATAAAATACATCCCACAGGAGGAATGAGAATCAACGATTCCCAGGAGGAAAACACCAGCTCTTACTCAATGATATTCAACTTAATGCAAAATAAGCAATATAATATGTGGTGGTTTATGTAATGGTCTCATTAATTAGTGTCATTATTTCTTATGATCTAATTTCTTATTAGAGAATGTTAAACTTAATGGTAGAACCCATAGGACTTTCCGATATACTTCTCTGGATTCGCAACTGTCAACGATGTAACGTCGTCGCGTTACAACCTGATATAGTTCACTAGATGGAGTACGTCTACTACATCTCATCTGAATAGCCTCGCTATTCTTTCTAGGACATCCCTTTTCTCATAACGAAGTAACGCCGTCGCATTACAACCATATAGTTCTAAGGGCGTAGCACGTCTACTACTACCCGTGATCCATGAGCTTACCACTAAGCAATTAACATTACATAAGGCTTATTTCTTAAAATTTCCCTTTTTATAAAGATCTTTAATTTTTGGCTTAGGGGAACCTTATGATTTTCTAGAGAAATCTTCTAACAATTCTATATCTCATACTCTTGCTTGAGATTTTCTGAAATCTCCTTAATTCTTATGAGATATTCTGGAAATCTATTAAACTTTTTATGAAATTTTATATCATCATAACTTGTAAAATTCTTCATGACGAAATTCTTATAAATTTTAAGGTAAAGAACCCAAGTTTTCTTGAACAATAATTGCTCCTAAATTTTGAAGACACAACCAAGTTTTGCTGCCATTTTTTTTCAAGCTTGATCATTATGTATAGCAAGATAAAACAACTCAAGAATTATTGCAGAAAAATTCCAGCACATAAGACTTTAGCACATACCCACTTATAGCACTTCTTATATCATGCAAACCAAGATTTAGTGCTGTAAAATTTCAGCACACTAAAAATTCCAGCACATGAAATTCTAATACACAAGATTTCATAACAATCCAAGCACTTATAAATTCTGAAATTTCTGAAATAAAATTCTGGTTGTTTGTATACAAAATCTCATCACAACTTAGTCCATCATAGATTCTAAGAATTGGTTTCAGATTTTTCAGCAAGTTCACAAGAGTTGTTCTTGATGTATTCTTCCATATCTATCAATTCCAACACATGTAGTTGCTAGAAAAAATTCTGATTTCAACATAAACAATTCCATCATAACTCAAGCAATCATAAACCCTAAATTGGTTCAGATTTCAGCATCATAACACCAAGAAAATCAAGCACTTATCTTAGCAAAATAGCTAAACATCATGAAGCAAGAGACTAAGATAATTTTCTACCTTTCTCAAGCTTTTTCCCTAACTTATCAAGCCTCAAAACCCCAAATTCCAGCCCTTATTTGTGCTGCCACTAGGACCAAAAGCAAGGGAAAAACAAAGTTTTTAATTGATCTTGATGTAAAGAAAATGTTCTTGAAGAAGTTTAGAAGCTTACCTATGAGTATCCTTTGAGATTATGGTGTTTTGATGGAGTTTTGCCCAAAGAGAAAGCTTGGAAAATGAAGAACAAAGAAGGAAGAAAGGAGAACGAAGAAGAAAAGCCTAAAACGTGAATTCTGAAACTTCACCGAGAACAAAATGCAAATTTTTGTTTCTTTTTCATTTTTTAATTGCCTTAACTTGGAGAGAAAGTAAGGCAAGTGTTATTTCCGGATCGATTTGTCTTGTATCAGAATTTGGAATATCTATATTTATTTAATTGTCACAAGTAAAAATTATTTGGAATCCAATAATATCCATTATTTTTACTAAACTCAATGTTTTGGTGTACCGTTATTACCACTTCGGTGTACCAATTATTATCATTTTGGTACCCATTGATACCTAAGAATTCTTAATGGGTTAAAAACATCTATTTAATCTTATCATTATTTTTCAATGTCTTTATACCACTTATAGGTCTTATTCTATATCTCTAGTTATAATATTATTATATTGAATTTTTAATAATATTAAATGAATTTTCATTTTTTTTTATTTTTTAATTATTTTTTTATTTTTTTTTTGTGAATCTTATATTGTTTCAATCATACCTCGTTGTCGAAATTTTTAAAATCCCTACCGATTACTCGCAATTAATTATTTTATCAGAGACAAAAAGGCGAGTCGTTACATTCTACCCTCCTAAAAAAAATTTTGCCCTCAAAATTTAGTACCTGAAGAGTGCGGATAGTCTTCTTTCATACTTGGACTCTAGCTCCCACATATACTCCTTGGATCCTTCCTTTCCCCATGCAACCTTGACAAGAGAAGATTTCCCTCTGAGTTGCTTCATGCTCTATCTACTATTTGTGCTGGTGGTAGCTCGAAAGTTAGGTCATCCCTAGCTGTAGTGATTAGGTTCTAGTATATGACTAGAATCAGGGTTGTATTTTCGAAGTTGTGACACATGGAATACGTCATGGAGGTTTGAGAGATGTGGAGGTAAAGCTATACCGTATGTCATGAGCCTACACGACCTAGGATTTGGAATGGACCAACAAAGCGAGGATTTAATTTTTTGACTTTAATAGTTCTACCTATCCCTTGTAGGGGTAACCTTCAAAAATACGTGATCTCCCTCTTGAAATTCTAATGGTCTCCTCCTTTTATCAGCGTAGCTTTTCTGCGACTTGAGCAGTCAAAAATCTTACTTCGGATCCTCTTTACCTTCTGGAGTCTGCAATGAGGTCTGGTCCCAAAAGACTAGTCTCGCCTGATTCGTACCAACAAAGAGGCGATTGACACTTCCTTCCATACAGGCTTCATAGGGAGCCATTCTGATACTTGCATGGTAGCGTTGTTGTAGGAAAATTCGATCAGTGCAGCAATTGTCCCAACCTCCACGATATTCTAGCACACATGCTCTCAACATATCTTCCATGTTTGAATGGTCCTTTCAGTTTGCCCATCAGCCGGGGATGATAAGCCGTGCTCAGACAAAGTTTGCTCCCGAAAGCTTTCTGAAAAGCTCCCAAAATCTTGAGGTGAATCGGGATCCACTGAGATTATAGTTGAAGGAACGCCATGCAGCCTTACAATTTGTTCTATATAAAGTTTAGCCAACTTCTCCAGAGAATATGAGGCTCTGATAGGTAGAAAGTGTGCAGACTTAGTTAGTCTATCCACTATAACCCAGATAGCATCATATCCCATGGTGTTTTGGGTAATCCCGTGACAAAGTCCATGGAAATGCTTTCCCATTTCCATCCTGGAACTTCAAGGGGTTGTAATGTACCTGGTGGCTTCTTATGCTCAATCTTTACCTTCTGGCAAGTCAAACACTTAGACACCTTTTCCGCTACATCAATCTTCATTTTTGGCCACCAAAACATCTGCTTAAGATCTTTATACATCTTTGTGACTCCTGGGTGTACAGAAATTACCTTGGTGAGCTTCTTCTAAAATGTCACGACGAAGATTTCCCGTTCTCGGCACATAGATCCGATCTGATACCTCCATATCCCATCTTTATCTCTGCAAATCCGTTATGCTTCCCAAATTGAATGAGGCCATGGTCTCTTGAAATTCTGAATCTTCTTGCCTGGCTCGTGAAATTTCCTTCTTGAAGTCACTTGTGATCCTAATTTGACCTAAATATACACTCTTAGGCCTCTCTTCTACTCCCAATTTAAGGTTTCAAAAGTCTCTTCTAACTCTGCCTTTAATCATCATCCATGAAATACTCAAGGTCTTTCTGCGAAGAGCATCTGCTACTACATTTGCCTTTCCTGATGGTAGCTTAGATCAAAGTCATAATCTTTCAAAAATTCCATCCACCTACGTTGTCTCATGTTTAAGTCCTTCTGATTGAAAAGGTATTTGAGACTCTTGTGATCAAAAAGACTTCAAACTTCACTCCATAGAGATGGTGTCTCCAAATTTTCAAAGCGAACACTACGCTGAGTTCAAGATCGTGAATAGGGTAGTTCACCTCATGCAACTTCAGCTGCCTTGAAGCATAGGCCACCACATTCCTGTTCTGCATCAAAACGCACCCTAAGCCTCTTCTTGACGCATCACAGGAAACCTCAAATGGACCGTGTGGATCTGGCAAGACCAACACTTGTGCCGTTGTCAATCTCGCTTTAGTTCTTGAAAACTCTTCTCACACTCTATCGACCAAGTCAATGGTGTATTTTTGCGAGTTAGCTTTGTCAAAGGCAAAGATATCTGGAGAATCCTTTGATAAATCTTCTAATACCCAGCTAATCCTAGGAAACTTCAAATCTCTGGAAAGTGTTGGCCTTTCCCACTTTAGAATCTTCAATCTTAATCAACGATTCCTCCGTGATACGACATGACCAAGGAATTTTACTTCCTTCATCCAAAACTCACATTTTGAGAGCTTGGCATACAATTTCCGCTCTCGAGAACTCTAGCACGTTCGGAGGTGCGTCTCATGTTCTTCCTCACCTTCGAATAGATGAGAATATCATCTATAAAGACAACCACAAACTTGTCGAGATAAGGTTGGAAGATTCGATTCATGTAGTCCATGAAAATGGCTTGGAGCATTCGTTAATCCAAAGGACATCACCGTATACTCGTAATGCCCATACCGTGTTCTAAAAGGTTTTGGAATATCTACTTCTCGAACTCGAATCTGTGATACCCCGATCTCAAATCAATTTTGGAGAATACTGCGCTCTCAATTGATCCATGAGATCATCAATCCTTGGGAGAGGATACTTGTTCTTGATCGTCACCTTATTTAGTTGTCTATAGTCAACACATAGCCGCATACCTCCATCCTTCTTTTTCACCAATAGAGGAGCTCCCCATGGTGATGCACTGGGTCGGATGAAATGTTTACTCAAGCTCTTCAATTCTTCTTCAATTCTACTAATTCCAAAGGAGACATTCGATAAGGAGCTATGGAAATCGACCCGCTCCTGGTACCAAGTCAATAGAGAACTCTATTTCCCTTTGTGGGGGAAATGCCGGTATATCTTCTGAAATACATCGGAGTATTGAACTACCGGTATCCCTTCTAATTTCTGCTCACCTCTGCTACACTAGTCAACAAGAATACGTACCCCGTTTACTAGACTTCCCACATCCTAATTCGAAGGAATTTAGGTAAAAACACATGGAGACTTTTTGTTCAGAGAGGACATCTGATGGGAATACTACGTCTTATCATAGCACCTTAACATTACACGGTTGGCAGAGAGCCAATCCATGCCAAGAATAAGATCAAGACCAACTAATGGTAGACAGACTAAGTCAATTATGAATGTCCTACCCTCAACTTGAACAAGAACGCCCTTACAAACTTGACTCGTCTTAAGGTTTATTAGTAGGTGTGTGGACAGCCAAATCATGGGGTAAATCAGATATGGGCAGTTTCAGAAAATGCGCACATTTCAAAGATATAAATGAGTGTGTGGCTCCTAAATCACAGGACTACTAGGGATTCTTGATTAATTCTGCACGTACCTTGAATGAGTTCCTCTGATATGTAGCTTCCTCAGCATTCATAGTATAAACACGTCCCGTTGTTGTGGCCTGGAAAAAGGCGGCAAATCTCTAGTCGGACATTCCCCACTCATGTGACCTGGCTTCCTGCGATAGCAAATGTTTTGTCCAAACAAACATGGTTTATCACCATGATACTTTCCACATTTTGGGCATTCCTTGTTATTAAACGATTCTGTGCTTCCCTTTTCCGTTCCCATAGGAAAAATCCCTTCGTGGTGGTAGGGCAGGTTAAATCTTGGGCCTTGCGGTGCAAACTTCCTCCTATTATCATATTGCTTCGCTCGGGATATATTCAACTTCTTAGCATATTCTTCCACGAGAGTGCTCTTATTCACCAATGTAGGGAAATCTCTAATTTCCATTGGCCCTATAGTCATCAAGATATTCTCGCAGACCCCTTCATATTTCACACATTTCCACTCTTCATTGGGGTTCTGTGGTAGATGGTAGAAAACTTACATAATTCCTCAAATTTAGCGTGTACCAGACAGCCATATTTCCCTGTTGGAGTCTCAGGAATTCCAACTCCTTTGCATTTCTTATAGAAATAGGAAAATACTTCTTATAAAAGGCCTCCTTGAACACTTCCCAAGTAATCTCAATCCCAACTCCTTCCAAGAGTCTTCGTTCCAACCCACCAGGAATTTGCATCAGCATCCAGGACAAAAGCAGCAAATGTCACCTTCCGTTGATTTGAGCAGTCCAGGATGAAAAGATTTTCTCCATTGTCTGGATCCATTCTTCTGCCTTATCAGGGTTCACATTCCCCTAAAACGAGGTGGACATGCCTTTTGAAACTCCGAGAACATTAACCGCTCATTGCCATTGCCATTTTGATCCCTTGTCCCATTTGTCTTCCCAGTGTTTCCATCATTCGATTAGAGCCACTGCGTTCTCTAAGCTTGAGCCATATTCCAAAATCCTGCGGAAGGCTGCCGTGTCTTCATCAGGCGTGTTGTTGCGGTTATTGTTAGTACTAGGACGCCTACCTGGAGCCATTAGTTCCTGTCACACATAACAAAAATATTGAGGTGATCAAACTCAACACAAAGCTCAGTGTGACAGAACTAAGTACTTCAAAGGTAAAATCATGCATATAAAATTTTACTCCTTATCTAAAGAATAAGATTTTATTGCATGACACTAAAGTCTCAGAGCATGCTTTAGAAGCAAGTTAGACCATCCCAGGCTCTAAAAGGATGACCTTTATACCAAAAATGTAACACCCATCCTACTATAGTGCTATGCTCGAGTCATAACATTAGTAAGTAGTTGTTACTCATAACTACTTTATAGACTTTATCTTTCTCATTCATAGGAATTTTATGCGTAGGTGTTGTAATAAATATGAGCCTTGCACTAAAAGCTATACTAATTTTTTTTTCTTTTGCATATCGCAATCCTTTCAACATAATAATCGTCGTATAGAAATATCGGAAACAATACGCATCCTAAGAAGTCGGTCACATGATAATTTACATTTTTATATCACGTCCATAGTCAGTTAAGTCATATAAGCATAGTATATACATTCACACCTAATTACATATTTACTTTGAACAACCCTACCCTGGTCCTCGGAGTGACCACCTAATCTGGGTTAGGGCCTAACAAAATACAGCCAACTATATATATAAACCTAACTCCCTCAGCGCCTCATCAAAAGGTCAAACATAAGAGCCATGATAGTCAGATAATGTGAGGGACTCTAAGCATACGACATCTATCAACAAACTGGGTACACCATAGTCGATCAAGCGGTGGAGAGTAGTGCCCATTAGGCACGTCGCTAAGTAGCCCGACCTCCCGCTACCCCTAAGGAGTAGAGGAACCAGAAGATGTCTCCTCTGAAGGATCAGACCAGGATCGGAGGAGGTGTGGTGGCTGTGTGGGTGAGTCATATACAGCGAAAAGCAGGAAGGGGACGTTGGATCAAAGTAGGACTCATAACAGGAGTAGCAAACGGGCGAGCGAAAACATAAATACGGATACGAGACTTAGGAACCAGGTACAGTGACCCTAGCTCCTGGTCATAGTGCCACTGCACATTAGGCATCTCTAGGAAGAACACGATTCGAGGCCATCTATATAAAATACATCACAGGAGGAATGAGAATCAACGATTCCCAGGAGGAAAACACCAGCGTTACTCAATGATATTCAACTTAATGCAAAATAAGCAATGTAATATGTGGTTGTTTATGTAATGGTCTCATTAATTAGTGTCATTATTTCTTATGATCTAATTTCTTATTAGAATGTTAAACTTAATGGTAGAACCCATAGGACTCTTCTAATATACTTCTCTGTGGATCGTACTGCAACGATGTAACGTCGCGTTACAACCTGATATAGTTCACTAGATGGAGTACGTCTACTACATCTCATCTGAATAGCCTCGCTATTCTTTCTAGGACATCCCTTTTCTCATAACGAAGTAACGCCGTCGATTACAACCTGATATAGTTCTAAGGGCGTAGCACGTCTACTACTACCCGTGAATCCATGAGCTTACCACTAAGCAATTAACATTACATAAGGCTTATTTCTTAAAATTTCCCTTTTTATAAAGATCTTTAATTTTGGCTTAGGGGAACCTTATGATTCTCTAGAGAAATCTCTTCCTAATAATTCTATATCTCATACTCTTGCTTGAGATTTTCTTGAAATCTCCTTAATTCTTATGAGATATTCTGGAAAATCTATTAAACTTTTTATGAAATTTTATATCATCATAACTTGTAAAATTCTTCATGACGAAATTCTTATAAATTTTAAGGTAAAGAACCCAAGTTTTCTTGAACAATAATTGCTCCTAAATTTTGAAGATACAACCAAGTTTTGCTGCCATTTTTTTTCAAAGCTTGATCATTATGTATAGCAAGATAAAACAACTCAAGAATTATTGCAGAAAAATTCCAGCACATAAGACTTTAGCACATACCCACTTATAGCACTTCTTATATCATGCAAACCAAGATTTAGTGCTGTAAAATTTCAGCACACTAAAAATTCCAGCACATGAAATTCTAATACACAAGATTTCATAACAATCCAAGCACTTATAAATTCTGAAATTTCTGAAATAAAATTCTGGTTGTTTGTATACAAAATCTCATCACAACTTAGTCCATCATAGATTCTAAGAATTGGTTTCAGATTTTTCAGCAAGTTCACAAGAGTTGTTCTTGATGTATTCTTCCATATCTATCAATTCCAACACATGTAGTTGCTAGAAAAAAATTCTGATTTCAACATAAATAATTCCATCATAACTCAAGCAATCATAAACCCTAAATTGGTTCAGATTTCAGCATCATAACACCAAGAAAATCAAGCACTTATCTTAGCAAAATAGCTAAACATCATGAAGCAAGAGACTAGGATAATTTTCCTACCTTTCTCAAGCTTTTTCCCTAACTTATCAAGCCTCAAAACCCCAAATTCCAGCCCTTATTTGTGCTGCCACTAGGACCAAAAGCAAGGGAAAAACAAAGTTTTTAATTGATCTTGATGTAAGAAAATGTTCTTGAAGAAGTTTAGAAGCTTACCTATGAGTATCCTTTGAGATTATGGTGTTTTGATGGAGTTTTGCCCAAAGAGAAAGCTTGGAAAATGAAGAACAAAGAAGGAAGAAAGGAGAACGAAGAAGAAAAGCCTAAAACGTGAATTCTGGAAGCTTCACTCGAGAACAAAATGCAAATTTTTGTTTCTTTTTCATTTTTAATTGCCTTAACTTGGAGAGAAAGTAAGGCAAGTGTTATTTCCGGATCGATTTGTCTTGTATCAGAATTTGGAATATCTATATTTATTTAATTGTCACAAGTAAAAAT
Organism: Dalbergia oliveri; assembly: GCA_030441495.1. Lineage (NCBI taxonomy): Eukaryota > Viridiplantae > Streptophyta > Magnoliopsida > Fabales > Fabaceae > Dalbergia > Dalbergia oliveri. The sequence goes on along the minus strand of JAMLFY010000008.1, from coordinate 37,122,080 downwards.
TATTTGGAATCCAATAATATCCGTTATTTTTACTAAACTCAATGTTTTGGTGTACCGTTATTACCATTTCGTGTACCAATTATTATCATTTTTGTACCCGATTTATACCTAAGAATTCTTACTGGGTTAAAAACATCTATTTGATCTTATCATTATTTTTCAATGTCTTTATACCACTTATAGGTCTTATTCTATATCTCTAGTTATAATATTATTATATTGAATTTTTAATAATATTAAATGAATTTTCATTTTTTTTTTAATTTTTAATTATTATTTTTTTTTTGTGAATCCTTATATTGTTTCAATCATACCTTGTCATCGAAATTTTTAAAATCCCTACCGATTACTCGCAATTAATTATTTTATCAGAGACAAAAAGGCGAGTCGTTACATGTGACATGCCGAACGCATTTCTCCTATAGGAGAACGGAAACCCTTGGGGGATGCGTGGAGCCATATCGAGCCCAATGTCACTGGTCCTACCAATAGCATTTCGCAGACTTAAACGTACTTCTCCTACGGTGTAGAAGGTAGAACCGTAGCGCATCGACATCAGCCTGCCAGCGGACAAGTCATTGTGCTTAACCCAGTCATGCGTTTTAGAAGGAAGAAAGTCCCATGATGGGTGATTCCTTAGGTCCCGCCGACTCTGGGAGTCAAGATTGTTATTTTTATGATTATGATTCGCTTATCAAAAAGATAAGTAAGAACTAGTGATGACTAGTTAAGGTATGAGCCATAGCCTAGTATCATGGTCGGTTACTATTTTTACATACCATGATGTCACAAGTTGAGAAATGAGATGCCACTTTTATGAGAATCGAGTTGATGATGATGTGTTTATTGGTTTGCGCCTAACATATTGTCATGCATTCATGTTTTCGTATGCGCATACATGCATTAAGAATCATTATAAAAGACACGGACTTGGATAAATAACTTTGCGAAATCTCATAATAAACCTTTGCATGTTTAACCTTTTTTAATAAACCCAAGGTTCCTGGGACGTAAATGATGACACTAGATAGAGGATTCCCCTACGAGATTCTTTAGCAAGATTCTCACCCCTCTCTCGTTTCTTTCCGTTACGTCTCCAGGCTGCAATGACATCATTCGTGATTTTTGTTGACGCACCTATGTGGGAGCTACACTACGATCCAGATGACCAGCCCTACCATTTCGAGGGTCGCTGTGCCGTGCACATTTTTACATACATGGTCGCCCGTTGATTCCCCTCTAGCTTTCGTTTTCACCTTGACTTCCCCCTATAGCAACGATTTGATTTTTGAGAGGACGTGACCCCGTGACGAAATAGAACCATTCGGGCTTTACCATCGTCTTCAGGAGTACGCAACTATTCCTGAAGTATTCCTCGCAGGAGCATCGGAGACCAATCGTCAAAGGATCCCCCTTCTCATCTTTCTGAGAGGGTCTGCTTCTACGGTTCCCATGGATATTGGAAGGGGTAGTGAGGATACGGTCACGCAGGAGGGCTAGAACAACGCCCTTAATGCCCCATGTAGTGGAGGTCATGTTTGTCCACCCTTACATCTACATGCACCCGAGGACCTTGCCCAGTTCATTGGGTATGTGCCATCAAGGGACGAAGAGGAGCGTCATCCATAGTTCGAGGGAGGAGGTAGTCTTAGTTTGGGTTTGTATCTTTTGGGACTTCTCTGTATCCGCCATTTATGTTTCTTGTATTTTATATTTCTGGACTATAGCTCTCCCACCTATATGGGTATGACTTTATGCTTTCTTTTGTGTTTTAGATGATGTACTAAACTATTATGATTAATATTAAGATGGATGTTTCTATGATTGGTGTGTTCATACTTGCTTTACATTACGTGATTTATTTATCTTTCGCTTTACGTTTTATTTACGTTGTACGCAATGGCTCGCACTTTGTTTTACGTATTACATGTATTTAGAAAAAAAAATTTACCCATATTTTCCGCTAAGTAATTTTATAAATGAGTTAAAGGGAAGTAATAACTAATAATTAATCTTAATACGTCCAGGGCGTGTTTGGGTTAAAATATTATGGTGTTAATATCTTTCCTTAGGCCCATGAGGCATGTACGTTAGCCCGAGAGGCGCCTTTCACCGAGGAGGCCACGTCTGCTCCACCGATCTCATGCCCACGCCCCCTCTTTGATGGGCCACATCCGAGGAGCTTCTGCAGTTGGAGGTGACATCTCTCCATCTGAAGGAGTAGTGTCTCTTGTAGGCTTTTAGAGGGATGTTGTTTTGAGGTGGTAGTATCTTTTGAGGGCTTTCTATGTATTAGCAGTTATGTTTCTTGTATTTTATTTTCTACTCAAGCTCTGCCCACCTATATGGTATGACTTTATGCTTTTTCCTTTGTGTTTTAGATGATGTACTAAACTATTATGATTAATATTAAGATGGATGTTTTATGATTGGTGTGTTCATACTTGCTTTACATTGCGTGATTTATTTACTCTTCCGCTTTACGTTTCATTTACGTTGCACGCAATGGCTCATATTTTGTTTTACGTATTACATGTATTTCAAAAAAAATTTTACCTGATTTTCGCTAAGTAATTTCTCAAGTGAGTTTTAAAAGAAGTAATAACTAATAATTAATCTTAATACGTCCTAAGCATGTTTGGGTTAAATGTTACTTACATTTAGGAGTTGATCTATGGTAGAGGTATGGTAGTTTGGGGTTGAGAGCTTGGATGGAAGTTTGAGAATGGAGGTTCTTGAAGGTGGAGGACGAAAGAAAAAAAAAGCTTTGAGTTTAGAGAGAAAGAGAAGTTTCTTTTTTTTACCAAACTTGGTGGGCAAGACTACAACAAAAAAGCAAATGGTAAGGAATGCGAGTTTTTGAGTGTATAAGTGTTGTGAAAAATTAAAATACTGATAGATAATGGGAAGGAGTCCACGGCCTCCTTGGCTATTTGGGAGAAAGATTTTCATTTTTTTTATGTATGTTAGGACATGAATTAGAGATAGATTTGATTAAGAAAGGGTTAGGGGTTGGTAATTAGATGTTTGGGTTGGTAACCAAGTGTTTAAGGCTTTTTAAAACATAATTAAGGAGTGGTCAAACATGAATCTGAGTTAAGCTCAATTAGTTTGAAATTCAAACTTCAACATATTTCTAATTTTTAGGAAAAGGAGAGAAAAAACACTATTTACCATTGACTTTGACATTATGGTCTTAGGAGCTCTTTGATTAAGAATGAGATTTAAACTTCCCCAAATAACCTTAGGCCTTAATTAACCCCAATAATTATTTTAACTCAAGATTAATAAATAAAATTAACTTATCTTTAATTAGAGTCTAATAATGCCTCTATTTCCTTAATCACTTAATTAAGCTCATTTAGCACTAACTAGAGGTAAAAAGTTAATTTTACACAAAGACTTCCTGGGACCACTCTGACTTTTTGAGATATCAAACATTCCTTATAATTAACATTTCAAATTCCTGAGGATCACTTCAATCGTCATACCTCTAGGTATTTTAGTAATCTTGCGCATGGGAAAAACTAAGAATTGAGATTTTCACCTCTAACACATCCATAACACATATAATCCCCTTCAAATATTAAACTAACCCTTGAGATAGCTTGGATTGGCCTCCTTTAATTTCCAGGAAAGAAATGACCAGGGGCATTTTGGTCATTTTACATCAGGAAAAATTGGGCGTTACAGTTTCTCATGGGGATATTTCATAGAATCAATATAAACAAAATTGGACTTTCATGTCCCTATATTCTAACGATAGTGTAAAAAGGGTCTTCCTAAGATTAATATATGTCTGCAGGCATCAATGTCATTCTCCATTTCAAGCACATAAAAATCAGCAGGAATATTAAATCATTTACCTTTACTAGAACATCTTCTTATACTTCCTCTAGCTTAGTGATTTTGCCGTTGACAAGTTGGATTTGCAACTTGGGAAGGTTGAGCTTCTCCAAATTGCAAGGACTGGTAGAGTGATTTAGGCATAACATTAATGCCAATTCTAAGGTTAGCCAGGGCTCGCTTGATGTGCAGGTTTCCAATAGTACAAGGAATATTGAATGTGCCCAATCCTCACACTTGGGTGGTAAGTTGCCTAGCTTGATAATGGAGGAAGCATTCGCCCCCATGGTCACCTTGTCTTCCCTCCTCATTTTTCTTCTCTTTATTGGTGCACAGATCCTTCAAAAATTTTCTATACTTGGAATCTATTTAATTGCATCTAATAAGGGTATATTCACCTGCACATTTAAGGTTTCCAAGTTTCTAGATCCAAATTTGCTATAGTTACTTTCTGGTATAGATCCTTTGAGGAATGGCAGCGGGGGAGTGAATATTTATCTCTAAAAGCTTTTATTGAGCACTACAACATTGTTTAAGCACTTGTGGCACTTTCCAGAACCTCCCTGATTGTTTGTCAGCCCAGGCTAAGTATCTACAGCCAGGTTAAGCATAGAGCACTCATCCGAGAGGCCTTATGCCATTGAGTCTCCATTTGGACCATCTGTTGAGCGCTGGCACTCACAAATTTCCTGGCATTCTTTCTCTTACGCCCTTCCTCTACAAGCCTAGTTGTACGTCTCGATTTCCGCCGTTAGAGTACAAATGACCGAATGCCCTAAGGTCATTTTACCCGAAATTCGAGGACAGTTGCCCGGAACCGAATGGGTCAACTCGATGTTTGAAGGGGATTATGCTTGTTATGATGATTTTCGAGGTGAAAATCTCGTTTTCTAAACTTTCGGCTCAAAATGACCAAAATACCCCCGTGTTCTACACGGGTAAAAGGTGCCGTTTGAGCCCTGAACTTTTCCAGGAAGTTTAGAATGATGTTTATGAGCAATGTTTGATGTTTAGTTAGGCCTGAAGGTCCCGGGTTTTAGTCAAAATTACCATTTTGCCCCTAGAACAGTGTACAGGAGCCTAATGACGCAATTAAGCAAACCTAAGCAATATTAGGCTCTAATCGAAGATTAATTTATTTCGATAATTAATCTAGAGTCAAAATAATTTATTAAGGTTAATTAGAACCTAAGATTGCTTAGATAAACTCTAATTGCATTCTTTAATTCAAGATTCCTAGTCATGGAATCTTGAATAGTGTTTCTCTCTCCAATTCCTTAAATTAAGGAATTGTGCCATACCTCATTTGACCAAAAGAATTATTTTAAATTACTAATCTAATAAGATTACCCTCCTAATCAAGTCTTGAACCACCTTAATTAACCATTTTCTCACCTAAACACTTGCTTACAAACTCCTAATCAAAACCTAATCAAAGAAACACTTAAACACATCCTTAAACCACAATTACATGAACAAAAATCCCTTCCCCTTGGCTGATGTGTTGGCCGAAATCCCCCCAAAATGGTGCCACATGTTGATTTTTGTTGCACTCCAAGCCCATGCCTTAGGCCATACCTTGCCCATGCTTCCAACCATGCTTGCCATGCCTAAGCCCATGCTTTTGTAAGAGATATTTTCCTCCTCCCTTGACCTTGAAAACCATCAGCCATTCCCTCCCCAAATCAGCCAACATGTCTCATTTTTCTATAAATACCAAGCCTTTGAAGAACTTGTTACACTTTGGTTCATTTGCCAAGTTTAAGCATTCTTGCACTTTCTCTCATTTCCTCTCAAATTCCTCAACTTGGCTGATTTCTTCCTCAAGACTCCAAGAGGATTTCCTTCTCCTTCCATCAAGAAAACAAAGCTTTCTTACATCTCTTCAAGACTTCTTAAGGTAGGGGTTAAGTTTTGATGATTTTGTTTGTGTTCTTCAAGAAAGTTCTAGTTTTCTCTTGGTTTCAAACTCCTTTCCCTTCCCCTTTCTTTTTCGGCCAAGAGGCCTTTTTATAAAAAGAACATGAGCTTGATGATGAGGTTTCAAGATAATGACTTGTTGTTGTCATGTGAGAAACCTCTAAAGCTTGAAACAACTTGGTCTTGGACCATACATGCTTGGATTTCCTTTCTTTTCTTGGCTTAAGTTTCGGTTTTCCTCTTCCTCTTTCCCTTAAGGATTTCAGTTTTTCTTCTTGGATTTGAACAAAGTTTGTAAAAATGTTAGTAGATCACAAAAGTTTTGTTAAGAAAATTAATCTTATGATTTCAAAGAGCTCTAAGCTTACCCTTGCCAACCTTAAAGTTGGTCGGCCGTTCTAAGAGTTTTACTCTAGATTGAAGCCCATGAGCAATAAAATAAAGAATATGACTTAGTCCTTGTAGTTTTGTTTAGACAAAGTGTTGAACTTTGGGTCCATTTCCTTAAGCTTGATGATGAAGTTCAAACCTTAAGATTTCTTTGAAGTCTAGGTGCTAAGAACTCTAAAGCTTGCCTTATGATACATAATGGGTTGAGGTTTATGTTCCTCTAAAAGTCTTGCAAGAGCTCTAGTTAAGATAAAAACAAGTTGCATTCATGTTTAAATTTATGTCTTGCATCTCATGTTTATTTTGATGCTATCACTAATTTCACAAGAGTAAATGAATGAACTTGCATTACCATATTTAAATTCCAAGCTTGCATTTCATGTTTATATTTCAAGTCATCACTTAATCCTTAAAGATAATAATGAAGTTGCATCTCATATTTATTTTATGCTCTCACTTTACTTTCTAATGAAGAGTAAAATAAAGTGCATAGCATGTTTAAGATTATGTCATCACCTAAATACTCTAGAGCTCAAAGACTTGCCCTAAGTATCCTAAAAAGGAAACTCCATTCAAAAAGAAATGGATGAGTTTTGGTATGATTCAATAATGGTTTGATTTTGTAAAATACATGAATGATTTCAAGAAAATGTTGGAAAACTGTTTTATGAGGTCTCAAGATGTTTAAATAGTTTGGAATGTGTCAAAATCATGTTTTCTCAAATTCCGGAGGTTCTGTAATCGATTACCATCCATGTAATCGATTACCAGAAGGTTTTCGAAGGACTTTTGGTTCTGGTAATCGATTACCAGAGTGTAATCGATTACCACGGCTTTTTCATGCCCAGAACCTGCTCAAACCCTGTAATCGATTACCTTATAGTGTAATCGATTACCCTATGTTCTTTATTTTTCCAAAAATTTAACCTAAGTAATCGATTACCATTGTATGTAATCGATTACCCTTGTTTTTGAAACCCAGAATGAATTGAGCTCTGGTAATCGATTACTAGGAACATGTAATCGATTACCAGAACACCTTTTGTTTCCAAAATCCAAGAGAAAACTAGTAACTTATATGCATTTCAACCCAAGAGATTATGTGATTTTATGGGTTCATGATTTCGGTTCTATGTTTGGCTACTGTATAAATGCTGTTCTAAGGTGTTAAATGTGTAAAATTATGTTGAGTGAAGCAAGGATCGATTTAGAAAAGTAGAAAAGAATAAGTAACTTAAAAGGGATTTGAGATGAGAATTCTAGAACACCTTAATGCAAAGAAGTGCAAATCTGTTCTAGCATGATTAATTCAAGGATAAATGATTCATAATTAGTAAGACATGTACAAGATCCCTTCATAAATGATTAGGTGTTAATTTCTAAGTTTAAGATGATGATAAGAGATTAAAGTGGTTTATAACTTAGAGAACATGCCTAGGAATCCTCATAATTGGTCTAGGAATTAATTATGGAGCCTTAGGCGAAGATGGATCTTAAAAAGGGTCACGAATGGAGATTTTAGAGCCCCTTAAGCAAATGATATTTTCTGCCCTTTTATGTAGTGCTGATTGGAATTTTAGTGAGTTCAAATCTTAGAGAAAAGTTTAAGTGTTAACCCCTTGAGGGTAATAAAGATGCAAATACAAGTTTAAAGCCCGTAAGGGTCAAAGCATAAGATACTATGAGATAGGTGGACGAGAGAGTATGATTATGATGATGAACCTCGTGCACACTTATGATGATGTGATTATGTTAGTTCCTTGAGCATGAAACTTTATGTGCATAATTTGATTTGGTGATATGATGAAATGTTGTGTTTGAGATGCATAATGTTTCAAAATATGAATGAAATTGAGAAATATGCTCATGTGAACTAGAAAGTTATTGCAATGAGAAAGTTCCATGAAAATGATGCATGTGACTGAAATTATGTGGCATGACTCAAATTTGAGGAAATTCGGAGAGTAGCTGTTATGCCGCCGAATTTCCGTCAAATTTGAGGGACATAAGAAAGTTTTTGAGAAATATGATGTTTAAAGTTATATGCCGAGACGCATTTCTCCTTTGAGGAGAAGGTAAAACCGTGAGGGCATAGGCATTAGCCTCCAAAGCGGACAAAGTCGCTGGTCTTAACCAGTCGATGCGTTTCGAAGAATGAAAAGTATATGATGTTTAAGGTGACACACCGAGACGTACTTCTCCTGCTCTGAGGAGAAGGTAAAACCGTGAGGGCATAGACATTAGCCTGCCAAAGCGGACAAAGTCGTTGGTTTAACCAGTCGATGCGTTTCGAAGAAGGAAAAAGTCCCATGATGGGTGATCCTTAGGCCCCTACCCGTACTGGGAGTCGGGATTATGATGATTATGATGAATATGATTATGTTTATGATTCGCTTATCAAGAGGATAAGTAAGAACTAGTGACGACTAGTTAAGGTATGAGCTCATAGCCTAGTTTAAGGGGTGCGGTTACTATTATGATTGGTGTCACAAGTATGAGAAAAGGAAAGATGTTCAAGAGAAAAGTTACATGCCACTTATATGTTGTTTGATATTTGTTTGATTTACCTAAAGTACTGCCATGCATCCATGAACTATTATGTTGCATACATGCATTAAGAATCATTATAAAAGACATGGACCTTGGATAAATACCTTTGTGAAAACCTCATAATGAACCTATGCATGCTTAACCTTTTCATAATAAACCCAAGGTTCCTGGGACGTAAACGATGACACTAGGATAGAGGATTTCCCTATGAGATTCTTTAGCAAGATTCTCACCCCTCTCTGTTTCTTTCCGTTACGTCTTCAGATCGATGGCGTCGTTCGTGATTTTTGTTGACGCACCCATGTGGGAGGTGCACTATGACCCCGAGCATCAGTCCTACCACTTCAAGGGTCATTGCGAGGTACGCATTTTTGCATACGGGACGCCCTTTTGCTTTCCAGTCTCCAGCTTCGCTTCACCGACTTCACCCTTTGGCGACGACCTGATTTTGAGAGGACGCGACCCCGTGACGAGCAGAACGTCGCGCCCGTCCGGCATCTTCAGCGGTGCGAGGTTACCCCGAGTACGTGCCTCGCCCGAGGCGTTCGGAGACCGACCCATCAGGATCCTCCTTCTCATCCTTTCTCGGTGGGTCCCGCCCGCCGTACCCATGGATATCGGATGGGAGCGAGGAGACGTGACGCAGCGGAGGTTAGCACGACGTCGGAGATGCGCCCTCACGCGTCTGATGCTCGCCCATCCTTCCGCCTTCATGCATCCGAGGAGCTTGCCCAGTTCATTGGATATGTGCCACGAGAGACGAGAGGAGCGTCATCCATAGCTCGAGGGAGGAGAGTCTTAGCTTGGGAGTATCTTTTGGGGTTGTTCCATGTATTTGTCTTCATGTTTCTTATTTTATGTTATTGTACTAAAGCTCTGCCCACTAGTATGGGTAAGACTTTATGTTTCTGTTATATTTCTGTTGTGATGTACTAAACTATGTTATCTAATGTGATGAGGAATGATGTTTATGATGGATGTGTTCTTTAATGCTTATGTTCTGTATGTTTTATTTATTCTTCCGCTTCACGTTGTTTATGTTACGCGCAAAGGCTCGCACTTTGTTTTATATAAATCATTTCAAAAAAAAATTTACCTATTTTCCGCTAAGTATTTTGTAAATGAATTTAAAGAGAAGTAATAACTAATAATTAGTCTTGATACGTCCTAGGCGTATTGGGGTTAAATATTAGGGTGTTACATAGTCACCTCTAGAATATTTGTCCCAGACCTTAGGGTGATTGCACATGCATTTTCCCCTTGGATTGGGTAAATTTGAGGATAACTAGGAAGCTAGGGCATGTTGATCTTATTTAAGCTAGGTTGTTGCCTACCTCCTCAAATTAGAAATGATTTTATGCTAAGGTGCACCAAGAAAATATAGTAAAAAGGCATAACCTAGGTCATCTCTTAAGGGAGGCTTTATCACTTAGTTGGGAAATTAAAGCAATTGAAATTAATTAAGAAAATGTAGTAATTAAGGAGGAGTGCAAAGTATTTCTAGGATTTGAATTAATTATCATTGACCAATATTGAATCCATTAGTAGCTATTAGTAATTAATTACTTGCAATTTTATTAGTGGTTGATTTAACTCTACAAATTTGACTAATGCAAATAACTAATAAACAAGATCTCAATTTATTTAGAAATCATGATTCAATGTACCAATTGCTATAACCAATCTGCGATCAAAGGTTAATTTTAATGTTCTCCTTCAAACATAAACCATGGATCCATCAATGTATGCCTAAAGGGTTTTACTATAAATGACAATCAATTTAGTTATTCCAATAAAAATTAGACAATCGCAACAATAATTATAAGAATAGAACTTGGAAATATTAAGAAAATCAATGCATTCAATATCAAATGAGAGTCCCAAAACACCATCCGAATCCATTTGAAAACCCCTTGATAAGGGCATTTATGCCACTTATCTTGCTACCAAACCTTAGCTTTTTGTGTAAGTTTTCCTTAATTATTGATGTCAATACTTACGATTTTGATTTAGTCTTCATTTTTTGATTTTGATAGAATTATTGATCATTGCATTGATTTTGGAAATAGTTTGTAATTACACCCTGTTGTGTTTGACTTATCTTTTTTAGTATGGTTTTGTGCATACGAGCTTTGGATCAAATGCAAAGTGCCAAGAACAAGGCTGGAAACTCTTTGGAAGGAGCTTGGAGCAATGGAAGAAAAGCATGGAAGCTCATCCTCTGCGAAGCGTTGGAACTTGCTCGTAGAGACACCAAATTGGAAGCTCAGGACGCCTCTCGGTGAGCGCTGGACGCTAGTGCAACAAACGGGATTGTAGATAACTTATCTATTTTGGGGCCCCACTTTGGGCTATATTGGAGAGCAGTATTTAAAGGATTGATATAGATGTTTACCCTAGTTTTTGACACTCCAGGCTGATTTTAGTTCTCTCTACATCTTCTTCTTTTTTCCTTATTTTTCTCTCTCTTAGGGATTCCATTAGTGAAGGTGCTTTGTCTTGGAGATTGTAGAAATAATTGTTGCTATTATTTTCAGTTCTATTTTATTTTCACTATTGTAATCCTCCACAGAATAGTTCCTATATTTTCTTACTGGTACATGGATTTCCGAATGGATTGGGATGATATTTGAAATCCTTTGTTTATATTGAATGCATTAGTTTTCTCAATGTTTTAGTTTCATTCTTATAATTATTATTGCAATTGTTACAATTATTATTGGAATAAATAAATTAGTGATCGTCATTTAGAGAAATCCTTTGGCATAAATTGATAGATCTATTAGTTTATGTTTGAGGGAGAACATTAGAATTAACTTTTGGATTGGAGTTTTGCTATAGTAATTGATTCATTAAATCAATGTGATTTCAAATAAATTGATGAGATCTCGTTTATTATAGAGGTCGATCGATCATTAGTATAATTGTCAGGAATTTATTACTAATAGCCACTAATGAATTCAATATTTGGTCTATGATAACTAGTTCCAATCTTATGAATATCTTGCACCAGTGTCCTTCTTTATCATTGCTATTATCTTTTAATATCAATTGTTTTAATTTCATTCTCAAAACCCCCCCAAGATTTCCAACTAAGTGATAAAGTCCCCTTGAAAGATGACCTAGATTATGCCCTTTACTATATTTTTTGTGCAACTTAACATTAAAATAATTTCTAATTTGAGGAGGTAGGCAACAACCTCATTTACCCATACATAGTAAGAAAATCTACTCCTCCATTTTGAAGGATTACACAATGAATCTAAAAGTATATCTGAAATAATAATAAAGATCCTTGCCACAATCCACAAGAACAAAGAAAATTCACCTTGAATCCCTAAAGATAGAACAATAAATAAGAAGATATAGAGAGAGAACCTTAGCAACCTAAACTGTCAAATCAAAACTAAAGCAAAAACTAGGAAAGTTTATGTCAATTCCTTAAATATTGCTCTCTAAAATAACCAAAATGGGGCCTAAAAACAGATTAATTATCTATAATCCCATCATCACGAGCGTTAGCACTCAACAGAATGTTTAGCTTGAGCTATCTTGGATACCTCTATCAAGCCTGACAGTGTCTAAGTGATTCTTTGTGACTTTACTCCTTTGCAATCCCTTGGTTCAAAGCTCCTTCCAAAGAGTTCCGAAACCTTATTTTTGACATTTGCACTTACTCCAAAGCTTCTATACAAAAACCATACTCAAAGAGATAGGTTAAATGCAACAAGCTTTAATTCAATAATTATTTCAAAATCAATGCAATAGTCAATGATTTTATCAAAATTGCACAACGATGTACAAATCAAAATCCTAATTATTCACATCAATAACACAATAAAACTCATGCAAAAAGCTAAAAATTCAAGCAAGATAAGTGATACTCCTTATCATGAACATATTATTATCATTGAGATAAAGGGTGAGAGACTCATTTGAGTCATAAACCTTGTGATTAAATGAGTTAAGATTATCCCAAATAAATTTGGTTATTCTTATGTAATCATAACCATTTTAATATTTGACGATGAAGTTCATTTTATTTGAGAATGAGAATTTGTGAAAATAATGAGTAGGCATATTAAGTATTTATTTGGAGTTTCTACTTAGAAATGAAGTTTCAAGGAATTTTTTTTTAATATGGAGAAAACATGGAAAGTCAACCTCATTAGTGGTACAAGGCTTAGTTGTTATAGTTGTATATAGAAAAGATGGAAATTATGAGCAATTACACCTATTAACTATTCTTAGCAATTGCATGATTACTTATTTTATTTATTTTAATGTTCGTGCAGCATAAGTTTCTTCTGTCCACTTTGTTTATATTCCTTGAAGTCTATTTGACTAGCTCATGACTTCCTTCAGGTTCATATGTTACAAAGTAGCAAGCTCTTGGGATTTGTTGTTTTGCATAGGAGATTCCTTTTAGGAGGGCATCCATTGTTAGTAGAGGCATTTGGTTGTTGATTTTAATATTTTGCAGCTGTAGGATAAAGGTTGAGTATTCTGAATTATGTGGATAAACAAAAGTTAAGTACAAACCTTTTGTATAATTAGTCCTTTCTATGTCTATAATTGAAACTTTAGAAACATGCTGGCTATTTATTTTGGATTATGATGTTTTGATAGGTAACATGTTAATTTGAAATGTAGACTATTTAGTTTTTTGGAAGGTTCTGGTTATTTCCAATAGCCAAACTAATATATTGAGTTATTAGTTTATATTAGTGGAACTATATTCTCGGGCTTGTCGGTTAAATTAGTTCATTTAGCCTTGCGTCGATCATAATCTAGCTTGGTCATAGGATAAATTATTCAAATGTGAAAGCGATAGATAAAATTGACTAAAATGTTTTAGCCATTGTGATAAATAATGTAGATTAGAGGTAGCAATATTTTTGTCTACCAAAATAGTTTGAATATCTTTTGGTTTCAAAGATTTAGGCCCTGGTTTGTCAATCCCTAGAAAGTCGAAGGTGTGATTCAAAAAATTGTCCTAAGCGTCAAAGTAAATTCAACAAACTCCTAAAGATATGAATTTGAGCTTTATACGGAACAATTCTGTGAAATTCTAGTTCGAAAGCACATGATCAAATTTTATTGGCACGTGAGTTCAATGAAATGTATTGAAAAGGGAAGAGTTAGTGGATTATGAAGTCTTAAGGAATATGGAATAGTTACCAAAGTTACAAGTTAGAAAGGTGTTTCTGACATAAAGGGGAACTTTTTCTTTTCTTTACTATCAGGTACTCGTTCATTTAATTTGTTTACGAAAGTAACATATAAAAAATAAGAGTCATTGACGGTTTCATACAAAATTGTCAAGAACAAGTACTAATGGTTCATAAAAAATCGTTGAAAATAAGAATTAAGATTTATGAAAATCCTCAAAAATAAGTATTGATAGTTCACACAAAAATCATCAAAAATATGTATTGGCGGTTCATACAAATCAAAAATAAGCATTCTTTTGACAAAATTTTCAATTATGAGAATCCATAAGCGAGTTGTTTTCACTCCCAAATTGAGATATGTGAAGAAAAGTAGGAATTATTCATTATTTGTTATCAATGATAAGAGTCAAAATCCCCATAAAATAGGTCCTTAAATGATAAAGATTTGTAAAATGTTTCCAAAATCAAATGAGAAATATCAATGTTCTTATAATTATTTCCTTTAGAAATATATGAATGAATGAGTTAAGTTCATATATCTTGCAAATCAATTGCTTCAAATTTACCATTTATGAGTATTGCATTGTCATAAATTTCAAGTCTTAAAAAATGGAGATTTCTCTTACATAATACCATGATTGTATAGAATATACCAATTGTTTTGCGAGATAATGTATTAAAGTCTTTTTTGTAATGAACTAATCAAACTATCCACGCTTTAATTGACCTATCTAGTCTCAATCAAAAATCATGAAGAATAAATTGATTGTATAACTTAATTGCTAAATTCTCATATAAAATGAGAAAACATAGATCAATAAAAAAAATCATGTAACATCCTCCCAGTACAACTCATCCTTAAGTCATGACATCATACTTGAGAGTTGTTACTTGTTAATTAGTGGACCTTTCTTACGTATCTATAGCAAGCTGATTAACGTGTGTAATAACTAAGCAATTCTACTAAGATATATAACAAAGAAACACGACATTTATTGAATACATAGTTGAGTACAAAGGAAGCTCCTCTATGAGCTTTAGTACATATCTCTTCTCTAATATAGTTACATACATACCCATTCCACTAAATACAACATAATAAAATCATTAACTATTACTATTACAATTCCGAGTTCTTTTGCATAGTAGCATCATAGTCCTCTGACTTAACCTGGAGGCGACATGGAAACACAAACACATAGGGGTGAGAATTATAAAATTCTCAGGAGGGCAACTCCCCAGATACACAATCATAATGTCATCGTTATCGCCTAGCCACTTCGGTTTATTTGGAAAATGTGATCATGCAATAAGACTAAAGGCTCATTTTAAAGTTCTAAAATCATCTCTTCGAAGTGGGTAGCTTTTACAATCAATCACTTAGTGCACATATATCCTAATGTCCCAATGAATAGTAAATTATCTCTAAATAACAATTCAGAGTAACATGACTATGCATATAATACATGCAATGAACTTATCTCAACGTGACATGGTTTCACTTATCCATAGAAATCAAATCAATGCATTTTCTCTTTCATTGACATAGGAAAGACTTAGTTTATACCCAACGGGTATTTGCCATGGACAACTCCACAATAGATAGTTTATACCAAATGATATTTATAGTGGATCACACCACACAAGGGAAATAGATTGCTTATCAAGACAAGCCTAGTCCTATACGTGATCATCAAACTTTATTTTTTTCATTTCCGAATCACACAAGATTCTATTCTAGCCGTACGTCTACAACTCAAAATAAATTTTGAAAAGTTCCTCTTTTTTCCTTCCCCTAATTCAATCTAAGTCTTGTTTCTGTTTTGTCCATATGTCATAACATGCACGATTGAAATTTATATATTCTCTTTTCCAAATGCATGCATAAGCCACATGTAGGTATTTCATTCACAATGAAATTTCAATCATGCTTCATAAACCACTCTTTATTTCCTCTAGCATGCATTTATGTGTCACAAGTCATGTGCCCAAAGATTTAACATCAAGTATTCATGTCATACTAGAACAAAAAATGCCATTGCATTCTCAATTCAAGGTATCAATTCATTTTCAGCACAAGGGCCAATTTCACATATTCGTAGCATAATTTATTTGCACATCAAAAGATCAATTCAAGGGCCAACAAAAATTATCAAAGACACTTCAATGTGTCCACAAGGTTCTATAAAATTTTTGGGTAAAGAGTTATCTAATTATGATAATAAAATTCAACAATTTTAGTGGTCAGTACCCTCATATCTCAGTTTAAACCAGATTTCACAATTTTTAATCCTAGCAAATGATTGAATCAATTCAAAAGAAAAATTATGGGTATACTTAAGATGTTGAAAATATCCTATAAAAATTTCAAAGGATAATTCAATCATTTGCTATTTAATAAAATTATACAAATTTACAGTTTCAATTCCACTAATCCAGCATACAAAAACCACTTCAGTTCTTGATTTTTAGAGCATTAGGAGTCACAATCAGAGCTCAAGAAATGGGACTAGCCCAAGATGTTAGCTTAAACATATATTTTTTATAGCTCACAAAAATGCCTACAACATACCCAGAAAAATTGTGATTACACACTGCCTAAGAAACCGAAAATCCAGCAGTATCACTCAACATCTCTTTGACCAAAGTGATTTTTCCCAACATCAAACCACTCCACCAAAATTAACACATCAATATCAATATATTATCAACTAATACAATTAAAAATTTAAGACCTACTTCAATTAAAAATCATTAGAATAAATTTGAAGAAAAGGCAAGGAAAACCCTACTCTTGGAAGCTAGTGGATCCTTGGCTCCAAGGTGCTCCAAGATTAATTTCCTTCACTTCAAGGCCACCAATTCCAGCCCCAAACCTTCCTTAGGCAGTGAGGAAGTGAGGTACCAAGATAAAGATTAATGAGGAATTAAAATTTTAATCGGTTAGATTTGTAGGTTATGATGAGTAGAACAAGTTTTGTAAAGGAAGTTTGAAGTTTTAGTAAGTGTAAGTTAGGTGTTTTGAGGTTTGAATAAGTTTAAGCTCTTGAAAGAAAAAAATTGGAGGTTGCTGCCCCTTTATTGTTCATGGCCGAGAATGTATTTAAGATGATAAGGTTTTATCATTTTTAATGGTATTATGATATCATGTAGTAAGAATTATCTAATAGGAAATCTAATTCTTTAAAAGAAATATGATGAATGGCTAGGATTTAATCTTGTAAAGCAAGATTAAATCTTAGCCTTACACTTAGCATATAAAGGATAGACATTATCCTTTTATAAGATTAAACTATCTTTCGTGTTAGAAATCGCACATCTAAATTTGCCGAACGGGTAAAACACTTTACCCGTAGTCAAATATTGCCCGAAAATTAATTCTAAGTATAAAATCATTATTCCTAATTATTTTTAACCTTAACCATCTTTTTTAGTCCTTCCTGTCCTATCTAGGGTTTCACTGTCCAACTGGTCATAGACCCGCAAAGTTACTATTCACCCAGGTTCAAATTTTTTTTTTTTATAAAATCCATTGGGCCATCCCCATCATTGCTCAAGTATCATATTTTTGACATTACGACTAATAAAGTTCAAATTAATTTTTAAATAATTTTCAGGGTGTTACAAATCATATACCATAATTGGGCATAAGTCACAAATGTTATGTGGCTAGAACACAATGGCTGATGGTTTGGTAACGATCATTATGTTACTTGAGTGAATATGCACCACTATGGTGGTGACCCTGCATTGATTGAAGGAAAATACAACCATTGCAGAAAATGATCTATGGATTGAGGCACCAAAGGAGGTAGAGAGGAAAGAGAATAATAAAACCCTAAGACGAATGATACATGGCCATCAATACATACATTCTATACTTACATCATGCTATAAGACAAAAAAGAAGTATAAACTACAAAGGATAAAATGGGAAGAAAAAGATAAAGCAAAAAGCAACATACAAACTTCTTCTCTCCCTCACCCACCATCTCCAAAAGCTTTCATTTTCTCTTCTTTCACGTTTCCGTTCTCTCTCTCATTCTCCATGGTTTGTAGGAAAAAGAAAAAAGAGAATCAAGATTTGTTGGTAGTACACAAAATTAATCCTTACGTATGAAGGATTAACTCATTCCATTTTGATTTTTCATGTGATTGTGATTTATGTCCAAGACATGGATGATTATTTTTTTTTTTACAATTTTTTTGGTAACAAAACGAACTAAAAATAGCTCAACTAGAAGTTGCAATTTACTATTATTGTTAGAAACTGAGTTAGATAATTGTAAATGCATATTATGAAATATTGTAAACCAATACCCAAAAAGTTGTAAAATCAATGTAAAATGTTGAAACCAGGATGCAAAATTTGTAAACCAATTGAGGACACATACTAAACAGTTCAGGATTAAATGTGAAACCATATGCAGAAAGTTATAAACCAGGATAAATGTTCTAAACCTTACGAAAAGTTGTAAACAAATTTATAATTAAACAAATATGTATTATAATAATATAAAATTGAATGTTTTAATTTTATATGTATTGTAAGAATGCTTTATGAATTAGATTTATTTACTGTTGCTTTTAAAGTTACTTCAACTTAAATTTTAATCAACGCTATTAAGACATATGTTGATAAAGATTGTGAAATTTGATTTTTCATGTGTTTGTAGCTTATGTCTCAAGACATGGATGATTAATTTTTTTTTTTTCATTTTTAAGCAACAAAATGAACTGAAAATGACTCTACTAGAAGTTGATTTGCTGTTATTGTTGGAAACGGAGTTAAAAAATATAAATGCTACGTGTAATATCCTCCCAAGTACAACCTCATCCTTAAGTCATGACATCGGACTTGAGAGTTGTTACTTATAAATTGTGACCTTTCTTAAATATCTATAAGAAGAATTGGTCGTATTCGTGTAGTAACTAATTCGTGGTTCTATCAATATATATAATCAACAAACAAAACGTTTATGGAATACAACGTCAAGTACAAAAGGAAGCTCTTCTATGAACTTTAATACACATATGTTCTCTTTATTATATTTACAGACCTATACATATAACTAAGTACAACATATACGAATCTCCACCATAACTATGGATTCATTTCCTTTCACATAGTAGCCTCCTTGCCTCTAGATCAACCTGGAGACGACATGGGAACACAACATAGGGTGAGAATTCTAAAATTCTCAGGAGGTTATCTCCAAATACGGATTATAAATGTCATTGTCATCGTTACAACCATTTTGGTTTATTTAAAGGATGATCATACATTACATGACAATGATTCATTTTTAAAGTTTAAAATCAATCTTTTTGAGTGGGTAGCTTTTAGTAATCAGCACTTAGTGCACATATATCATAAAGCTCAAACACATAGTAAATAATTCTAATCAAGCAATTAAATATAATATGAGTATGCATATACTAAATATAGTGAAATTATCTTCAAGGGGCCATGCTTCTACTTATGGCCACAAATAAATTTAGTGGACTTGCTCTAACTTATGGCCTTAGAAATCAATTCAGTGTATTTTTTCTTTTTATTGACATAGGAAAGACATAGTTTATACCAAATGATATCTGCATGGATAACTCCACAATGGGTAATTCATACCAAATGGTATCTGTCATGAATAACTCCACAAATGGGAAATAGGCTACTTATTAGGACGAGCTCATCTTATACGTGATCATCAACTTCATTTTTTCCTTTTCCAAATCTCACATATATCTATTCCTAGCCGATACGTCTACCGACTCATAATATCTTAGGGAAGTTCTTCTTTTTGCCTTCCTCTTTACCCAACATAAGTCTTGTTTTTATTTTGTCCATATGTCAGAACATGCACGATTAAAGTTTATATATTTTCTTCTCACATAATTGCACTACGTACTTTTCTTTCTCAAATACATGCATAAGCCACATATAGTCATTCAATCACAAGTGATTCTCATTCATGCCTCATAAACCAATTTTTAAATTATATAGCATGCATTCATACTCATCATACTTGAATTAAGAGTCATTATATAACCAAATCAAATACTTGGATTCAATTCCAACATATTGGCAGAATTTACGCTTAAGTAGCAAGATTTATTTTGCAATCAAACAACCAATTCAATGACTATAAAAAATTTACATGACACCTGAATGTGTCCACAGGGTCCTGTAAAGATTTCAAAACAAGAATCATTCTCTAACTATGTTAATAAAATTAGACAAATTTGAATGTCAGAACCCCTAATTACAGCCAACGGTTCCAAATTTATTACCCTATCAAATGAATATATCAGTTCCTTAAAAAATTCAAGGTTGGACTTCAAGATGTCTTTAACACCATGTAAAAATTTCAAAGGAAAAATCAATCATTTGCTATGGTAACAAAATTAGCAAAATTTGCAGCTTCAGTTCCAACAATTCAGGCAACAAATGTATGGTTTCGGTTCTTGATTTTTTTAGAGTAGTAATAGTCCAAAACAAAGCTCAAGAAAATTCGTGGAACTAGCTTAGAATGTTAGCTTCAGCATATAATTTTTATAGCTCATAAAAATACCAACAATTGCACTAGAAAATTTGTGACTAACCCCTCCTAGGAGAAATCTAAAAATCCAATAGCATAGTCCAAAACTCCTTTTGACAAAAATGATTTTTCAACAACAACAAATTACTCCACCAATTTAAACACATCAATATATATCTATCATCAACCAATATAATCAGAATTTCTAGCCAAACCAATCAGAAAAATTAAAAACAAATTTTGAAGAAAAGAGAACAAATAAAACCTACTTTGGTGGCTTTAGGAATCTTGGCTCCAAAGGTGATCCAAGAATAATTTCCTTCACTTCAAAGCCTCAAACCAACACCAAAACCTTCCTTCACAATTTGTGAGCTCTCAAAGTAGAAAAGGCTAATGGATTCAAATTCTAATCAGTTAGTTTTGTAGGTGGTGATGAATAGAATAAGTTTAGTAAAAGAGTTTGAAGTTTTACCAAGTGTAGGTTAGGTGTTTGGAGGTTCAAAATCAAGTTTTCAAACTCTTTGAAGGAAAAAAATGGTGGTTGGCTGGTTCTTCCTCGGCTTGAAATGTTTGTGGAGTAATAAGGAAGATTGGTTTTATAGTTATCTTGTATTAAAGTTTAAATATTATATAATATAAATGTATAATTCTTTAAAGAAAAGAAAAATAAATGGATGGCTAGAATTTAATCTTGTAAACCAAGATTAAATCTTAGCCTTACACTAGGTTTAAATGGATATACATTATCCTTTTACAAAGATTAAAATATCTTTCGATGTTAAAAATCGCATATCTAAATTTTACCGAACAATAAAACACCATATCCAGGTAATCAAATATTGCCCGAAAATTAATTCTAGGTATAAAATCTTTATTCCTAACCATTTCTAACCTTAACCATGTCTTTTCTAGTCTCAGCATCTTCTAGTCCTGGTTCTAGGGTTTGGCTATTCTTACGGCTGGAGGCCTAAATCACTATTCACATTTTTTTTAACACATCCCTTGAACCATCCTCATCATTGCTAAAACTATTAGATTTTTGAAATTCTCACTAATAAAGTTTAAATTAATTTTTAAATAATTTTGGGTGTTACATTATGAAATATTGAATACCAATACCCAAAAAGTTGTAAATCAGGATGTAGACATTGTAAACCAGGATGCAAAAGTTATAAACCAATTGAGGACACGTATCTTAACAGGTTAAGGATTAAATGTGAAATCATATGCAAAAATTAAATCAGTATGCAAAAAGTTGTAAACTGGATGCAAAAAGTTGTAAACCTATATGCAAAAAAGTTATAAATCGATTTACAATTAATACTAAACCTATGAACAAACTTTGTGATGATGATAATCTTGACATAAGGGGACCATTCTTTTCACAAATTCAATTTCACCATTTTTGTCAACTTATGTCTTAATAGCGTTGATTGAAGAACTAAAATTGAAGTAATTTTAAAAGTAGCAATAAATAAATCTAATTTATAAAGCATTCTTACAATACATATAAAATTTGAAACATTCAATTTTATATTATTATCACGCATTGTTTAATTGTAAATCAGTTTACAACTTTTTTCGTACAGGCTTACAACTTTTTGCATATTGGTTTACAATTTTTTTGCATATGGTTTCACATTTAATCCTCAACTTGTTTAATATGTGTCATCAATTGGTTTACAACTTTTTAATACCTGATTTATAACTTTTTGAATATTAGTTTATAACATTTCATAACATGCATTTATAATTTTCTAACTCCTTTTCCAACAATAATAGCAAATCTCAATTTCTAACAAAGCCATTTTTCAGATTTAGTTTGTTATTGAAAAAATTGAAAAAAAAAATAATCATCCATCTTTGGAACATAAACCACAAACGCGTGAAAAATCAAAATGGAATAAGTTAAGTCTTCATGCGTAAGGATTAATTTTGTGCACTCCAACAAATATCAATTCTCCTTCTTCTTCTTCCATAAACTAAGAATGAGAGAAAGAAATAGAAATGTGAAAGAAGAGAGAGAATGAAAACTTTTGAGATGGTGGGTAAGAAGAAGAAGTTTGTACGTTACTTTTTGCTTTTTTTCTTCCCATTTTATCCTTTGTACTTTATACTCATTTTTTGTCTTGTATTATGGTGTAAGTATAGAGTATATGTATTGAATCCTGTGTATATTCCTCCAACCGTAAAGCTTATATTCTTATTTATGGACTAATAACCTAGTGGGCTTAGTATTTGAAAACAATGTGGTTACTCTTATAAAGTAGGCTCATGGTCTGATGGACGTGGTTTTGTATGGGCTTAATTAAATCATGTAAGGCTATTCCTTAGAAAGTAAGTTTTTCCAATTGTATCTTTTTCATTTGAAACACATCTTTTATAAAATTTGATAGGGAAAATATCTTTATCTAGTTTTTCTTTAGTACCATTATTTAACTTATTGTTGAATTGCTAACCAGGAGATTCAACCCTCTAACAACATTTATTATTATTATTATTATTATTATTGGGAACGCTCTAAACCATGGGTTTGGAGTTCCATGGGAAATCCAGATATTCACTAACTAACTAAGGTGAACTAATTTGTTGCTGTCTAGCTCAGTGGTAGCAGTCAAGGTAGATCTGTGTGTAGGCTTGGAATGAACTGAGTCCCCTTGGCTTCGGCCGAGCATATATCTTTAGCTAGAGATCCGTTGATCATCATTAATGTTCTGGCCGTGTCTCCATTCAACGGTCAACCCCCTACTGAGATATTAGGAGAAGCGTTTCATGTCTTGGGAAATCTAATGCTCGTCGGACTGGTCGGTATTTGCTTCGGGAGGCCCAACTAGTTTGAGGATATGGGCCGGTCATGGTGGTCCAATGATCTTGGGGCGTGGGTCAATCCAAGGAGGTCAGATCACCTTGGAACGAAGGGCGATGACGAGGTCGGCATATGTCGGACCGGTCCATAATTCAAGCCCATTTTCTAAGACATTATATTCCACAGCGCGCTTTGCAACCTGCGTCGACAAATATTTTTAATGTCGTAACTTTTCTTTCAATTACAGTAGCTTTTCCACCTCAAGTTGTAACTTAAAAGAAAGGTTGCAATTACTTTATTTTTTAAGGCAACACAAAAGTTAGTGCTTTTAAGTCAAAGTATTAGTACTTAAAAAGTTAGCCAACTAACTTTTGAGCTAATCTGGATAAAGTTCTAAAACCTTTTTTGTGATGAACCAATCTAACAACCCAATTTGATTTGACTTGTCCACATTCAATAAAAGGTTATGAAGAATAAATTGACTGAAAAACTTAATAGCTAAATTCTCCGATGAAAGGAGAAAAATAGATCAATAAAAAAAATTTATACACGGTAGTTGAGTCGAGTCACAAATTGTATGCGGGTAGAATACGGCAGCTAGGGATTGAGTGTTGGAATATCGTCCGGACATGATGGTCACCGTAGGAGACATTTGGGAAGTGTTTTAGGCATCTCACTCATCATGGGTTCAATTAAAGCAGATACAATTTGCAATGCAAAGTAAGAGAATGGGCGGTTGGCTGGATAGAGATGAAAAGACCATGTGTGTACCCATTAAAAAAGAGAAAAAAATTAAATCGGTGAGTTTTGCCTTTAGATTATTTTGGGTAGCATTCAAATAGAAGAGGGGCTTTGAAGTGCAAGTTTTTGCTTTGAGAAATGTTATTTGTCCTTATCATTTGAGAGATATTGTGCAACACGTTCATATTTACAGATTGGATGGAATGTGTACCTCACTTTATTTGGGACTAATCTAATTCAATGATAGATAACAGCTGTCGATACGTTCACCATATATGTAAGGACAAATAACACTTCTTTTACTTTTCTTCTTCAATTCTGGTCTTGTTATGCAATTTCTTATTTTTCTCCGTCAACCATGGAGGTGTAAGAGCCCTAACTAGTTCAAGAATTACATTAGATGCTTCTCGAGACATTATTCTTCACTAATTCGAATTTGCAAGATATGTTGCCTTACTCTTCTATTCTTTGGTTATAAGTTTCTAATTGACGATATTTAATTTCGAATTCATGACTAAGATGGTTGAAAGCATGTTGATTGATTGATTAATATAGATTTCATCATCTGGATGAGAAGGAGGTGAGTTGAGATTTGAACTTAGGTTGTATGCATTCTTGAACTTGTTGGAAAACATCAAATTAAAGCAAAATATAAAACAGTAGTGAACAAAATTTTTCCATCACATGAACTATTCATACAAGATAGAAAACACTCTCAATGAAATCATATTTCAAGAGGTTGGTATCACCTTGTGTCATTTAGATAACATAAATGCTTAAAGCAAGAATGAATAAATAGGACATGTACCGCTTATAGCGAAATCCCGTACAAAGTAGTTGTCGTCTCACAGCACGTAGCCGCACAACCGCACGACCTCTAGTTTGTCTACACAAACACGATATGCCAAGGAACTCCTTTTTGTCCAAGTCCCGTTCTTTGTTGCCCTTGGGAACCTAGACTAGTATGGAGTGAGTGTAGAGTGGTTTTCTCATAATGGAGAGCTTGCTCTCAAAAGGTTTCTTCCCTTTTTAAAACCATGAGCCACACTCTCTCTTCAATGTGTGTAATTCTTTTCTTTTTAGGGTTAGAGGTTTTTTTTTATATTATTGGGCGTGCAAATATTGGATGACATTTATGTCATATCAATTCTTAATTGATTCCTAATTAAAAACTTATTTAAAATTCGAATTAATTTATTTTCAAATAATTCTTATTTTAAATAGGCTTATGTAATTTTGGTGTTTACCAAAATAACATCATCTCACATATAAGTCATCTAATGCCTTATATTAACCTAAACTTAAAAAGACCAAAAATGCCCTGACACAAGTTTCTTAAATGTGAAGCTTCCACATAAAACCTTTTGAGAATTTACCACCATGTTGAATTTGATTTCCTGAATGTGCTAACAACCCAATCCAATTGCAAGTCCAATTCGGTAATTAATTTCTAGTTAACTACATTAATTAGAATTAATTTGTTCTTGGCATATACATGTTCTATTATGTGTGACTAACTAGGTTCATCACTAATTGGTAATGAGATCACAAAATCAAACTTTTGATCTTATCGGAAACTCATTTCCGAACCTAAATTATAATTCCCAAAATACCCTTAGTTCTCATAAGTCATGGGTAACATCTAGCACAGCATGCCATGACCTCCTAATAGTGATGAATGTATCAATTAGAACATTCTAGTGAACCAATAATCATATTTCTCATGCATTCAAATCCTTTCATTCAGGATCCCAATTAGCCAAGGTCATGGATAATGTCAAACTCTATAGCTTAGATCATATGGACTCTCTTTTTTTTCATTCTTTAATCAATATCATGAACTAAAAACTCTTAAGTCCAAGTACCATGGCCAAGATTTCATGATCAAGAACAACCCCTTATTCATAGGCCTATGAGTATAATGGCGAGTATCACATAATATAGTCACAGACTACTTAATACTAATGCATGGCATGAGTATAAGAGTCACAAACTATAGTTACCTATATGCAAGATAATCGGTCATCAGTCTAAGGATTATATGAACTAATATAATCCAATAGAATGCTTTATTGACATTAGTAAAATTACCATGTGAACTTTATTATTTGTCACGTTCAACCCACTTATCCTATAAGTGTCCATATCTATTTGATATTTAATGTTATATAGTATGAGACTCACTATTCCATCTTCATTAGTATCTCATACCAATCATGGAAACGGGCAGAGATGACGATCTTCTAAAATAATAACGTCCAATTAGAATTTCTATAATCGGAACTATTTTAAAGATATTTATCCTATGTTCCTTCATCACTCATATTCTCAACTTTAGAAACGAAGTATATAACAAGTATCTTATGGACTTATTCTAATAAATATGAAATATGGATAAAAGAATAATAAAATGCCATTAAAAGAAATTATTGATACATATATTTATTAGATCTAGTTTATACAACTAACAGAACCATCACAAATCAATATAGTTCTAGTTGTGAGGTTTCATGACTCATTCCATGTTATGTCGATTGAATTTTTGGAGGTTTCCATGTTCAATGCTGAGGTTCGGATTTAGTTCACAATAATAGCCATGTACTTTGCAATTTCATGAATTATTTGTAATCAATGATATAATCTTAATCAATTCTTGAATTGGTTGCTTTATTAATCTGCATTTTCTTACATTTAAATTCCCTATTGGGCTTTGATCAAATAGTTGTCAATGTCCATGAGAAACGACCCAAATATGCTTCATGTTCCGGACACTCACATCACTCAACTGCAATTAGTATACACAATAATATAATCTATTTGGACACCAATGTAACAGCCCACAAATTTAAAGCCAGAATAATTATATGCATGATCATGGTGGTGAACTTTGGTTGGTGTCATCGGTCAGAGGGGTTGGGAGGATATAGCTTACGCCAGTTTGACCACTATGAGTTAGTACATCGAACTCTCCATAGTAAAGACTGATCCTTCTTCAAAACAGGGCGCCGAAGTTCTACATATCCACAGTACTGCACTTCATATACTGTAGCATCTTTTCTAAATGAAGAAAGAGCCACCCCAACTCCTTCCCCTGCAAAAGTGCATGTCAATTATCAACTTGGGAAAATTCTCTTCAGCACATCAAATGCAAGGCAGGTTCATGATCTTTTTTGCTTTATTTAAAAATTTGTTCATGCTGACTATTTGTTAACCAAGGGGAAAAAAAATGCAAAAGGAAGAATCACAGCTAGAAGGTGCCTTTTCAGATGTAAACATGTAATTCAACGCCTAGGAATCAACATAGGAATCTCTTACAGTTATATGGACAAGGAATTTAATTTTTTACCATGTGTAACAAGCAGCAAGTTCTCAGTAGGATATTTATCCGCAAGGACCTTAATATTTGCTGATATCTAGCCCTTGCTAGCAGAACCGACTCTTCCCATTGGGGCAACTGAAGTTTATCAGGTAAAGTAAGTTTTTGTCAGCTCCAGTAATATTTGCATGATATGAAACTGCCAGAAAGTTCACAATTGAATATGAAACAAGTTCTCTTTACCTCTTTATACACCCTTTCTACGTTGCTATCCAGTGTCCCAGCTGGGAACATAGCTTCACACTCTGATATGTCAAAACCCCATCTCCCATCTTTAGGAGCAACATCAAGACAGATTGCCACCCTGTTCATCATTTCACACAATCCATGTTCAACAGATACCTACAGTTGTCGAAGTAAGGGAGAGAATTATAAACTTCATGGCTGATTTATCCGAACGGTGATAAGTGATGTATATGTGACTCATTTAGGATGATTAAATGCACAAACCAGAATACCCACACAACAGAGCCAATGCAATTTGTTTTTCATGCAATTTTTCACATACTTTCACCTTTATTTTTTATCGGAACAAACCATCAGTATCAAGAAAGTAATCAACTCTAACTAATCTAGTTCATGCTGAGTTGATCCTTATATGGACACATGTGACACAATGCCCTTCTACCATTGGATGGGGTGTGAATCAACTTGTTTGGATATCTTACTTTAATCCAATGGTAGATAAGAATGTGTTAGGCGTATTGTCACATATTGTGAGTCAAATAACATTATTCTTAATTTTATCATAAAAGTGAAAACTAATCTCTTAGAAATCAGATTGATATCCTCCGACTCTTCCTTTACCAAGAGTAGTGTTTAGAGTAAAATGAAATAAAAATGAATTTTTGAACACCAAATTGATATCAATAATCGTTTAAGAATTAAATGAATGTCGAGCAACTCTTTCTGAGAACCCATCTAAAATTTTATTCGAAATTTATCTGTAAAATCGTATCGAGCAATTTCTAAAGTTGTTATCCCATTTTTAGCCGCATACCCAACTGATAGATAAGAACTTTCTCAATCCACTGTTTTAAATAATCCATAGCTACGTCAAAAGGGCAAAAAAACAAAAAAAAAACCAAAAAAATCATGTAGCGCATGTAAAAGTGGATGTCAAAGCAACAGGAGATTCAACCAAAAACCCGGAAAAACAAAAGAAGCAAAAAACAATTACTCTATTTTCGATTAAATTAAAAATAAACGGAAATAAAATAGTCAAAGACCTCCGACCTTTACTTTTGAAGGATCGATGGGAACAGAGTCGCCGGTGACGGCGTCTGGAGCGTCATCCAATGCGCAGAGAACTGTGACGATTTCGGAGGCTGTCTGGACGCAGCGGAGGAAGGGGGACACGAAGACCGGTGAATCGGGAACCCGAGATTGTGTCGGAGCCTCAGACCCGTTTGGAATGCCCGAACCCGACCAGCTTGAGCAAGAGCCGGGTCCCACGGGCGCGCTGCAGTTGACGCCCACAGTGGCTCGAAGTTGTCGATGCGGTCCCCATGCCTCATTACGACGACGTTCTGGTACGAAACGGGACTCTGGTTTTCGTTTCCTCGTGAATCCATTTTCACTGAAGCTGCAGAAAAAAGAGATTAGGGGTGTCTTTGGGTTTCAGAAAAAATGATAAATGAAAAAATGGAGAGCGAATAAATGGGAAACAGGTCTTCTTTAAGAAAAGTGTGTGTGAGCGCTTTGTTTTCCCCAAGAAACTGATGTCAAGGGTCTTTGGTTAAGCTGTAAAAGTGATCGTGACAGGGTGGGATGGTGATGGTGGTAGGGGTCGGAATGGAAGTTGCGACTTGCGATGGCGGTTTCCCATGATTCTAAAGAGAGAAAGTGTGCTTTCATTTGGGATTCTCATTCGCAGAAAGAGTATGCCAGCTACGGACAAAGAGTTTTGTTTCCGTCAAGGGTGAGTCTCATGAAAATTTTGCAATTGGCGATCCCGTTAACAATGACATTAATTTTAATTTTGCTACGGACAAAGAATTTTGCTATTGATTTTTTTAATTTTGATTTGCTTTTAAGGTCAAGTCAATTATAAATTAATTATTAGTTCGGAGCAATTAACACTTTAGTAGCTACATTGAATTGATTAGAAAACTATAAATAAATACGAGATTAATTTATATGCAATTTCATTGTAATAACAACAATAATAATAAAGCTATATATGAGTGCTGAAAGATTGGGCTGCTACGTAATTTTAGTAAATAATAAAAGAATAATTAGAATGACATTCTACACACCTGTAGATGATGATGATGAGCTAAAGCCAGACACTTTTTGCACCTGGAACAAAATATCGGAACCATATGGTAAAGATGTGATGAAGATAGAAAATAGAAAAGAAATATTACACAAATACACAGTAAAAACACATGCATAAAAAGTGAGAAAGCTCGGCTTATAAAAACAAACAAAGGTGAGAAAGCTGTGCACTATGCAGGAGCAAAAATGATACAGAATTTCGTATCACCTTGCAGCTTTCTTGTAGGATGGGACGATGCTTGCACCTCGCATGAAGAGAGCACAATCGAGACAACCGAAGCATGACGATGAACAAGAGAGAGAAGGGTAATACTGATAATTTTAAAACACAGTGCAACGACGGAAATTCAGACAGAGACCCTTGAGTTGCGTAGCTAAATCGAAGGAGAAATAGAGAATTATTAAATATCGGTAACAATTGAACGATGGTAATTGAAGCTGAAAACGGTCGAACAAAGATTTCCAGGAAACTTCGTTGAAAGCCATCTTCGCTTTCCCTTCCTTTTGGGGCAGTCGCCGTTCCAGCTTAACCCGACGGTTACTTCATTGACTTTGACTATTCCCTGCGCGTATGCATCACTTTCATGTCTGAATATACGGCTGGAAATTTAAATCTTTATAATTTCAAGATCGTTATATGTTAAATGTAACAATTTCATATTTCCATATTAATTTAAGTATGGATATATAATTAAGTGTTCCTGGAGTACCATCTATACTAGTTCGGGATAATCCATGATAAGGAAGTCGTAATACATCTGTTTCCATAGCCAAATTTACATCCAAGTAACATGATAGAGTTGTACATCATAAAGATAAAGAAAGAAAAGAAAACTGAGAACGGCCACAAAAAGTCCAGAACTCGTATGTCTAAGGCATCATCCTGATACCTAACCTGCGGTAGTCTCTGACAAAATAGCATAGACGTATATACATATACAACAGAGCAAAAGGAAACCAAAAGTACATTAACCTCAGGTAGGTAATTCCCTAACGCTACACCACTACCCTATATATGTCGACTACTACTAATGACCCGCCTCCTCCTCCAAAACCATTGGCCATAGGTGCAATGGCCTCACCACGGGAGCATCTGGGCCCTCAGGAGTCCGAATCAGAAGAGGAGGATGAAGGTGCTGCATATCCGGCGGTACACAGGTGGGGCAGGGGGAACCTGGAACACGTCTGGATGGGCCATATGGAGAGCACACCCATCGTAAGGGAAAGTAGGTCGAAGTGGCAGGCAAATACAGAGGTACTAAACGGATCAAAGAACATATAAATACGAATGTGAGTACCCAACCGCATACATAGCATCCGGGCTGGGTCACCACACCCATTGTGGCGGTCAAGGAAAAAGATCAGGGACGGCATCTGTAAAATCTGAACAATACAATATATACAGTGTCAGGTGAGAATAATGTAAAATTCTCAGTAGGGTAGTTTCCCCATGTGCTATACATAGTCCAGAAATAAATTCATGTATATACCATGTTCATATATATAAGTCATAGGCGTCGATATTAATTGTAGATCATGAAAATTTAAACTAAAATATAATGATAACTCATGCCACGCCAAATTTTCAGTGCCACATATTTCTTAGTTTACAAACATAGGGAAGGCTTAGTTCACATAGGGCCATCTCAATGATTAACAATCTCATAAAGGACAATAGACATGCTAGGACATGAGCATTCCTATTCGAGATCACCAAACTTCATTTTTTCCATTTCGGATCACTCAGGTTCTATGCCTAGCCGATATGTCTCCAACTCATAACTTTCCTAGGGAAGTCCTTCTTTTTGCCTTCCCTCTCTATCCCTCCTAAGCCTTGTTTTCTCTTTCCCGTATGCTCAAGTATACCACAACAGCACATACACAAGCTATTTCAGTACTTTTTCACAATTTACATTACATACTTCTCTTCCTTGTCTCAATAGCATGCTAACTTTACAATTATATAGTCACTCGCATTAAAGGTTCATAAGTCAGAAATTTAAGCAATAAGTGTGCATCACATGCCATAGATTTGGGGTAACTAGCAAGTTATCATAATTTCATTCATTATCACTTTCCAGCACCCTGACAGGCATTCCCATTCTAGGTGCAACAATTAATTTTCATATCACCCGGCCATTTCCAATGCTACAAAAATTCCACAAGTTAGTTCAAGATGTCCAAGGTAACCTGTAAAATTTTCAAAGGAAACCAAGCTCTACAGTTGTATCAAAAAATGTACAAGTTTGGTGGTCAGAACCACAAATTCCATCAGATTCTAGTTTCTAGAATTTTTAGCCCTAGGAATTGACTGATTCAAGACCCAAGAAAATTCACAGTGACATTTCAAGGTGTCCTTAACTCCTCATAAAAATTTCAGGGGCTGGATCAATCAATTTCTAGGATAATAAAATCGGGTAATTTTGTTGCTTCAGTTTCAGCACCCAGGACAGCACCAGTTACATTTCGGTTCTTGAATTTTTCAGGCAGCAAACTTCAATATAAACACCAAAAATTTTTTATGGGACTAGCCTAAGATGTTAGGTTGAACATACATTTTTTTCAGCTCACGAAAAGACCTACAACATATCCAGAAAATTGAAGATCCCAGACTGCCTACAAGCAGTTCGAAAATCCAGCCTCCAGTCCAAACTTTCTTTGATAAAAACCCCTTTTTAACACAACCCAAACCCACCACCAAAATTTACACATCAATACCAACATGATATCAACCAAAACAATCAGGAATTTCGGACTTAGGGCATGTCCAAACAGGTTAGAAAAATTTCACAAAAACAGGCAGCAGGAAACCCTACTTGTGGAGACTAGTGTGCCTTTGCTCTTGATTGCTTCAAGAGGATTGCTCTTCACTTCAAACTCTTCAAACCACCCCAAATCCTCCTATAATCAGTGATGGATGAGATGAAAAGGATGAGGTTTTTGGAATTCCAATCGGATAGAATTGTAGAGGTGGGAGTGTAGATCAACTTTAGTGAAGGAAGTTTTGGGTTTTGTTGATTCTAAGCTATGGTTTTTGCAAGATGAAGTCAAGGTGAAGCTCTTGGCTATGGAAGCTCTTCCTCCTCTGGTTTCCTTGCTGTTTGGCCGAGTTTATGCTTGGATTTTTCAAGGAAAATTGGTGACTAAGCTTGTATTAATGGCAAAGCAAGATATTTGTTAAGAAATCATGATGACTTGGTGACTAGGCTATGATGGATGGCTAGGATTTGATCTTGGATTTCAAGATCAAATCTTGGCCTTCCACTTGTCTCAAATGGATAATATCCATTATAAATCATTTATCAATAATGTTAGAAATGTCTTTCGTGTAAGAATCACACACGAAATCTCATGAACGGGTAACGTCGTCGGATTTTAACCGATATTACCCGAAATTTAATTCTAGGTATAAAATTATCATTCCCACACCTTTCTAATCTTATTCTCATATTTTCTTAACTTCGGGCACCTGGGTCCCAATCCCGGTTTGAACAACGGCTGCGGCCAGCAAAGTACTATTCACGTTTTTTTTTTTTTTTTTTTTTGTACTCCCTCATGGAGGTATTCTCATCACAACGGTTCCTCAGAAATTCAATATTTCCATTCACCATTCCTCAATTAATTTCTAAAGAAGCTAGGGTGTTACATTACCACCCACCTTAATAAAAATTTTGTCCTCAAAATTTCGTACCTGGAAACAATTCAGGATAATCCTTCTTCATGGTTGATTCTAGCTCCCAGGTGAAATCTTCATGTCCTGGTCCACCCAAGCTACCTTGACTAGTTGCACGATTTGTTCCTTAGTTGCCTAACTTCTCTATCCACGATCTAAACGGGAGGTGCTCGAAACGTCAAATCATCCGTAACTATAGATTCGGGTTCAATGACATGGGTAGGGTCTGGATGATACATTCTAAGTTGAGATACATGGAAGACGTCATGGAGATTGGATAAAGACGGGGGTAGGGCTATTTGATAGGGCGCACGCCCAATGCGTTTAAGGATTTGAAAAGGGCCTATAAATCTAGGTGACAATTTTTTGACCTTTAAGACTCTACCTACTCCCGATAGTGGGTGTGACCTTCAGAATACGTGTTCTCCCTCCTAAATTCTAAAGGCTTTCTCCTATTGTCTGCATAGCTCTTCTGACGTTCTACGCGGCGAGGATTTTCTCTTTGATTTTCTGGATCTCTTCTCTCGTTTCTGGTTAACCAGATCGGGTCCTAACAATCGTGTTTCCCCAAGTCATACCAACACAATGGAGATTGACATCTCCTTCCATATAGGGCTTCATATGGGGCCATGCCAATACTAGCATGATAGCTATTATTATAAGAAAACTCCACCGCGGAAGTACTTTATCCCAACTCCCTCTGCTCAATCACGCACGCCCTCAGCATGTCTTCCAAGTTCTGTATGGTACGTTCGGTCTCCCATCCGTTTGGGGGTGATAAGCCGTACTCAAACACAGCTTGGTCCCAAAGGCCCGTTGGAAGGCTCCCAGAACCTTGAAGTAAAACGGGGTCCCTCTGGAAACTATTGAAGAAGGAACACCATGTAGCCTCACTATTTCTTGGATGTATAAGGAAGCTAACCTATCCAAAGGATAATTAGCTTTGATGGGCAAGAAATGAGCGGACTTGGTTAGTCTATCCACTATGACCCATATAGCATCATAGCCTGATGACGTTTTGGTAAACCCATTACGAAATCCATGGAGATCTTTCCCTTCCATTCTGGGATTTCTAAGGGGTGTAAGGTTCCGCGGCTTTTGGTGTTCTATTTTGATTTTTTGACAGGTTAAGCACCTTTGAACGAACTCCACTATGTCTCTCTTCATCCAGGCCACCAAACATTTCTTGAGATCTGCATACATCTTACTAGTCCCAGGGTGTATGGTGAATTCGCCTTTGTGTGCCTCCTTCAAAATCTCATTCCTGAGAGTACCGCTTGCAGGTACACAGACCCTGTCCTTGTACCTCCATATACCTCGCTGGTCGTGGTAAATTCGGGCAACTTCTTAGTGTGAGCTGATTTTAAAATCTCTTGAAGCTCTTGGTCTTCGGGTTGTGCAGCCAAAATTTGTTCCTGGAATTCGCTTGTTATTCTAATCTGACCTAACACCACACCTTCGGGGCTAACGACGAGCTTAAGCTAAGCTTCTTGAAGTCTTCTACTAGTTCCGTTTCCTTGATCATCATGCATGCTATACTCAGGGACTTTCTTGCTCAATGCATCGGCCACAACGTTTGCCTTACCTGGGTGGTAATTCGACTGAACTCGTAATCCTTAAGGAATTCCATCCATCGTCTCCTCATATTCAATTCTTTCTGATCAAAGAGGTATTTTAAACTCTTATGATCAGAGAGACATTGACTGTACACCATAAAGATGATGTCGCCAGATCTTTAAAGCAAAAACCACGCCGCAAGTTCAAGATCATGGGTTGGATAATTCACCTCATGAGGTCTCACTGCAGAGAGGCATAAGCAACCACATTTCTATCCTCATTAACACACACCCTAAACCCTTCCAGAAGCATCGCAATAAACCTCAAAGGGTCCTTGAGGGTCAGTAGCACTAAGGCGGAAGCCGTGGTCAACTTCTCTTCAACTCCTGAAAACTATTCTCACACTCTTGTGTCCATTTGAATTGAGCATTCTTTCGAGTTAACTTGGTCAAAGGTAGAGCTAGCTGGGAAAAACCCATAATAAATCGCCTATAGTATCCAGCTAGTCCAAGAAGCTTCGAATCTCATCACCGTAGTTGGCCGTTCCCAATTCAGTACGGATCTTTGGGATCTACGGAAACTCCTTCTCGCGATATCACATGACCAAGGAACTGAACCTCTCCCATCCAGAATTCGCACTTTGACAGTTTAGCATACAATTTCCTCTCCCTTAGGATTTGTAGCACGACCCTAAGATGCTCTCATGCTCCTCTTCAGTCCTTGAATAAATAAGTATGTCGTCTATAAAGACAACTACAAATTTATCTAAGTACGGACGGAAAATTCGGTTCATATAATCCATGAATACCAAGGGAGCATTGGTCAGTCAAACGACATCACCTTATACTCATAATGGCCGTATCGAGTTCTAAAGGCGGTCTTAGGGATATCTTCATCCGAACTCGAATTTGGTGGTAACCCGATCTCAGGTCAATCTTTGAGAAAATAGTTGCCCCACGTAATTGATCCAAAGGTCGTCAATTCTTGGCAGAGGGTACTTGTTCTTGATCGTTACCTTGTTCAACTGTCTATAGTCCACACAGAGCCTCATACTCCCATCCTTTTTCTTTACCAAAAGAACAGGGGCTCCCAGGCGAGGCACTAGGTCTAATAAAGTGTTTCCCTAGTAGCTCTTCAATTTGTGACTTTAATTCCTTCAACTCCAAGGGGACATTCTATAGGGAGCAATTGAAATAGGACCCGTCCAGGACCAACTCAATGGAGAATTCGACCTCCCGCTCAGGCGGAAACTCCGGAATATCCTCTGAAATACATCTGGATAATCCCTCACCACTGGAATCGTATTTACATCATGGTTACTTTCGGCTTCACTAGCCGAGAGGAGGACATATTCCTCGACGATCCACCTTACTAAGGTTAGGTGTTACTAGGTCTAAGTAAAACGAAAAGGGAACCACGGAACATAAGAAGACATAAGGAGAAAGATAGCAGTTCTAGTTGGACAATGTAAAAGTACATAATTTGGTACCATCCAATCCATACCTAAAATGACTTCTAGGCCAGATAAAGGTAGACAAAACAAATTAGCTTTAAATTCCCTAGTATTTATAAGAAGGGAGATGGTCATGCATGCTTGACAAGTCCTAATAGGACTCGCAGTAGGGGTGGATACAAGGAGGTCATACGATAATTAGACACAGGTAGTCCTAACCTTTGTACACATTCATGGGATATGAAAGAATGGGAAGCACCCGAATCATCCAGTACATCTAAGATATCTCCATTTATTTCACACTTACCTCGGTCAGAATCGCGGATGAGAAGCTTCCTTGGCACTGGCAGCAAAACACGTCCTTGTTGTTGTGGCCTAGGGTGGGACTGATGAACCTTCTTGTTGGGACACTCAAATATCTTGTGTCCTGGTTTCCAAGCCGAAGCATGTAATCTGCGTGGTCCAGCATGGCCGATTCCCGTGAAACTTCCCACATTTAGGGCATTCTCTCCTTGTCTCCGGCCGTGGAGATTGGATTTGTTTCCCTCGGTTGTTGTTGTTGTTGTTAGGTGGAAACCTTCCCTAGACTGGTGCACAGGCTTGAATCGAGGGCCTTGGGGTGCTAGTCCTCTCCTGATATTGTTTTGTGTATATCTGAAGCTAGCAAGCTTCTTGTTAGAGTCCTCACACGCGACACTTGTTCACCAATGTGGGATAATCGGATCTCCAGAGACTTAGAGCGGCTCTATATCTTCACGTAAACCCCTTCATATTTCATACATTTCCAGGCTTCATTCGGTCACGTTGATAGATTGTGGAAAATTTCAGAGTTCCTCAAACTTCAGTATACTCCGCCACACTCATAGGTCCTTGCCTAAGAGCCATAAATTCAGCTCCTTTGCATTCCTCAGAAGGGGAAGTACTTATGATAAAAAGCTTCCTTAAAGACATCCCAGGTAACCTTAGCTGGGACGCTTCGAACAACCCTCTTGTACCTACCCACCAAAACTTGGATCTGCCTTTAGCATATAGGTGGCAAAAGCCACCTTTTGAACCTCTATCAGGGTAGAATGAGAAAATCTTTTCATTGCCTTGATCCACTCTTCTCCTTGCAGGGTCAACGCGCCTCGAAAGGCGGGGGATTCGCCTTTCTAAATTCCGCAAATTTCTTGGTATTCTCCATCCACTTCATTCCCAGGGTTATAAATCGGGTGCTGGTCTCATTGATTCAACCTTTCCATCATGCGATTGGCAATTGTCGCTTGTTCCCTCATTGCCGCGGCCATCTCACGAAAAGTGTTCATCATCTCAGTGTTATTTCCTACCCCAGCTCCTAGTCTCCGATTCGTCATTGATTCCTGTCACACCAAATAAAATATTGAGTTGATCAGGCTCAATACCAATCCAAGTATGGCAGTAACCCACAACATTCCCAACCAAGTCATACATACACATATATATTGTAATGCATGACAACTACTAAAACATAGTCGGCCAAATCCTCAGGCTGATAGGATAGACTGGCTCTGATACCATAATGTAACACCCTCCTATTTACCATATTCCTCGAGTATGGATATAGTAATTACAGAGTGTTCCTCGAGTACCATCTATACTAGTCGGGATAATCCATGATAAGGAAGTCGTAATACATCGTTTCCATAGCCAAATTTACATAAGTAACATCATACCGCAGTTGTACATCATAAAGATAAAGAAAGAAAAGAAAACTAGAGAAACGGCCACAAAAGTCCAGAACTGGTGTGTGAGGCTAATCCCCCTACCTGATACCTAACTGCTCAGGTACTCTGACAAAATAGCATAGACGTATATACATATACAAAGAGCAAAAGGAAACCAAAAGTACATTAACCTGAGGTAGGTAATTCCCTAACGCTACACCACTACCCTATATATGTCGACTACTACTAATGACCTCGCCTCCTCCTCCAGAAAACCATTGGCCATAGGTGCAATGGCCTCACCTCCACCGGGAGCATCTGGGCCTCCAGGGGTCGAATCAGAAGAGGAGGATGAAGGTGCTGGTGCATCTTGGCGTACACAGGTGGGGCAGGGGAACCTCGAACACGTCTGATGGGCCATATGGAGAGGCACACCCTCGTAAGGGAAAGTAGGGTCGAAATCGGAAGCAAATCCAGAGGTACTAAACGACCGATCAAAGAACATATAAATACGGAATGTCGAGTACCCAACCGCATACATAGCATCCAGGGCTGGGTCATCCTGCCACACCCATTGTGGCGAGTCAAGGAAAAAGATCAGGGACGGCATTCTCGAATCTGAACAATACAATATATACAACTATAAGGTGAGAATAATGTAAAATTCTCAGGAGGGTAACTTTCCCCCATGTGCTATACATAGTACAAAATGAATTCATGTATATACCATGTTCATATATATAAGTCATAGGCGTCGATATTCAATCTAGATCATGAAAATTTAAACTAACAATATAATGATAACTCATGCCACGCCAACATTTTCGTGCCACATATTTTTCTTAGTTTACAAACATAGGGAAGGCTTAGTTCACATAGGGCCATCTCAATGATTAACAATCTCATAAAGGACAATAGGCTAGGACATGAGCTCATTCCTATTGAGATCACCGAACTTCATTTTTTCCATTTCGGATCACTCAGTTCTATGCCTAGCCGATATGTACCGACTCATAACTTTCCTAGGGAAGTCCTTCTTTTTGCCTTCCCTCTCTATCCCTCTAAGCCTTGTTTTCTGTTTTCCCCGTATGCTCAAGTATACCACAACGCACATACACAAGCTATTTCAGTCTTTTCACAATTTACATTACATACTTCTCTTCCTTGTCTCAATAGCATGCTAACTTTACAATTATATAGTCACTCGCATTAAAGGTTCATAAGTCAGAAATTTAAGCAATAAGTGTGAGTCACATGCCATAGATTTGGGGTAACTAGCAAGTTATCATAATTTCATTCATTATCACTTTCCAGCACCCTTGAGCATTCCCATTCTAGGTGCAACAATTAATTTTCATATCACCCGGCCATTTCCAATGCTACAAAAATTCCACAAGTTAGTTCAAGATGTCCAAGGTAACCTGTAAAATTTTCAGAGGAAACCAAGCTCTACAGTTGTATCAAAAAATGTACAAGTTTGGTGGTCAGAACCACAAATTCCAAGTAGATTCTAGTTTCTCGGAATTTTTAGCCCTAGGAATTGACTGATTCAAGACCCAAGAAAATTCACAGTGACATTTCAAGGTGTCCTTAACTCCTCATAAAAATTTCAGGGGCTGGATCAATCAATTTCTAGGATAATAAAATCGGGTAATTTTGTTGCTTCAGTTTAGCACCCAGGACAGCACCAGTTACATTTCGGTTCTTGAATTTTTTCAGGCAGCAAACTTCAATATAAACACCAAAAATTTTTTATGGGACTAGCCTAAGATGTTAGGTTGAACATACATTTTTTTCAGCTCACGAAAAGACCTACAACATATCCAGAAAATTGAAGATCCAGATGCCTACAAGCAGTTCGAAAATCCAGCCTGCCAGTCCAAACTTTCTTTGATAAAAACCCCTTTTTAACACAACCCAAACCCACCACCAAAATTTACACATCAATACCAACATGATATCAACCAAAACAATCAGGAATTTCGGACTTAGGGCATGTCCAAACAGGTTAGAAAAATTTCACAAAAACAGGGGCAGAAAACCCTACTTGTGGAGACTAGTGTGCCTTTGCTCTTGATTGCTTCAAGAGGATTGCTCTTCACTTCAAACTCTTCAAACCACCCCAAATCCTCCTATAATCAGTGATGGATGAGATGAAAAGAATGAGGTTTTTGGAATTCTAATCGGATAGAATTGTAGAGGTGGGAGTGTAGATCAACTTTAGTGAAGGAAGTTTTGGGTTTTGTTGATTCTAAGCTATGGTTTTTGCAAGATGAAGTCAAGGTGAAGCTCTTGGCTATGGAAGCTCTTCCTCCTCTGGTTTCCTTGCTGTTTGGCCGAGTTTATGCTTGGATTTTTCAAGGAAAATTGGTGACTAAGCTTGTATTAATGGCAAAGCAAGATATTTGTTAAGAAATCATGATGACTTGGTGACTAGGCTATGATGGATGGCTAGGATTTGATCTTGGATTTCAAGATCAAATCTTGGCCTTCCACTTGTCTCAAATGGATAATATCCATTATAAATCATTTATCAATAATGTTAGAAATGTCTTTAATGTAAGAATCACACAGAAATCTCATCGAACGGGTAAACGTCGTACCAATTCACCGATATTACCCGAAATTTAATTCTAGGTATAAAATTATCATTCCCACACCTTTCTAATCTTATTCTCATATTTTCTTAACTTCGGGCACCTCGGGTCCCAAATCCCCGGTTTGCTTTACAGCGGCCTGCGGCAAAAGTACTATTCACGTTTTTTTTTTTTTTTTTTTTTGTACTCCCTCATGGAGGTATTCTCATCACAACGGTTCCTGTCAGAAATTCAATATTTCCATTCACCATTCCTCAATTAATTTCTAAAGAAGCTAGGGTGTTACATTAAACCATCAAAAAAAATTAAATGGGGAAGTGTACTTAAATATTCATAGAAACTTACGATATTTGTACATGTGATTATTAAATTGCATATATAACTTGGAGACCATAATCTTTTATAGCTCAATAAACCCTAGTTTCTAATTCAGTCTTTATAAAATTAGTAATTAGGTAACATAATATCTACACATAATACGTTCATACTTAACGAGATGATTTAAGCTTATCGACTTGTCCTTATCAGACACTTAATTTGCACCAAACTTTATAATAGCACACAATATATAATTATATATAAGTCTACAAATTTTTACAATCTCCCACTTAGACATACGTATATGTACACAAATTATATATTAAATTATAACTTTATGAGTTCTAAATTTGCTATCGTGATCAAAACATCTCCCAACAATCTCATCCATCAATTATGTTAATATAAGATCAAGGCAACTTTCGTTATATATATCATAACTAAATCCATCAATGGTTACATATATCAACACAATCAAATGGCATAGATCAAGTATGGATGTGTAGCATGGAAATTGTATGTAATGTAATCTAACATGTCTATTTCCAACTAGTCCAACTTTATTCCTTATGAGATTCTATACAATATAGGTCAGAAGTGAAAAACAAAACAAAATATTTTACTTTTACAGAAAATATCCATAAACTTAAGGTTTATATAAAATATATGAGCATCCAAATGCACACTCCTAATGACACAACATATCATATAAAATGATATCACACCCATATGAGCAATATGCTCATGGAAGACCTTGGGTGTCAATCCCTTTGTAAGCGGATCTACAATCATGGACTTTATACTAATATGCTCTATAGACACTTTTATCACTCTATACTCCTCTTAATATACATGACAGCTAACATATTGTCAAATATAACTTAAGTGATCTTTCAATTTCATCTATAATTTGCAGCCCTTACAAAATTTTAGCCATATTGTATAATTGGATGCCTTATAATAAGCTTTATGTACAATTACTTTAGGTATAATAGTTTTGTGCACAGGAGCTTTGAATTGAGTGCAAAATGTCAAGAATAAGGCTGAAAACTCTCTACATGGAACTTGTAGTTACGATCAATTTGGGAGAATTTGGGAGTAAAATAGAAGAGTTCTTAGCTTATTGAGCACATGTGCAAAAAGTATAGTAATGGAAAATCTATATCTCTCTCTAGAAGGATTGGATTGAGACACATAAAGATGTTTTAAAAAGCTCAAGAAGTCCTCTAAAACATTCATGTTTAGCTCAAAACCCAGTTCTAAGAGCTTCTTGGTGAAAATTGAGTTGCAAGATTAAAGGTTGCTGATATTCTAATGCTGTCCAACTTGACCTCCAGTTAGTATTTTCGTAAATATCTAGAGCTACAAATGTCAGATTTAGGTAATTTTTATGGAATTGGAAAGCTTATTTAAAGGGCTACAATCGTTATTTCTAGTGCTAAGGATAGATTTGATGTTTAAGGGGTCAAAATGACCAAATACATAAAGACATCAATTCTCCAACATTGCAGCGCTCCAGAACTCGAAAAATGATTTTAATCGGCGTAGTTCACTGTTAGACATGTAGCGCTCATTTAGCTAGTGCTTGTCAAGTGTTTTAATAATTAATTAATCTATTTTTGGGCCCCATTTTAACTAATTTTAAAGAGCAGTATATAAAGGATCAACACGGATATTTACCTAGCTTTTGACTCACTTTTAGATCTACACTTTAGGTTGTTAGTATTCTCTCCATCTTCTCTTTACACATCTTCTTTTTCTCCTTCTCTCTCTTAGGGATTTCATTAGTGAAGGTTCTTTGTATTGGAGATTGTGGCAAGGATTGTTGCTATTATTTTTAGGTTCCATTTATTTTCACTGTTGTAATCCTCCTGAGATGGAGGAGTAGATTTCTTTACTAGTATAAGGATTTTTGGATAGATTGAAATAGTATTTGAGACCTCTTTTGATATTAAATGCATTGGTTTTCTTAATTTTCTACAATTTCTATTCCTATAATTATTGTGATGATTGCTATAATCTTTAATGGGATAACTAAATTGACAATCGTCATATAGGGAAACTCTTTAGGCATAAATTGATAGATCTATTGGTTTATGTTTGAGGGAGAACATTAGAATTAACTTTCTAATTGACAATTAAACTATAGCAATTGGCTCATTAAATTGATGTGATTTCTAAATAAATTAAGATCTTGTTTATTAGTTATTTGTATTGATCAAATTCTAGAGGTCGATTGATCATTAGTAGAATTGCCAGTAATTTATTACTAATAGCCACCAATGGGTTTAATATTTGGTCAATGATAATTAATTTCCAATCCTAGAAATACCTTACACTAATGCCTTCTTCACTATTGCTATTATCTCATTGCTATTATCTTTCAATTTTACTTCCTTTGCATTAATTCTTAAAGCCCCCAATTTTCCTAACTAATTGTTGAAGCCTCCTTGAGAGACGATATAGGTTGTACACTTTACTACATTTTTTGTGCGACTTAGTATTAAAATAAATTTCTAATTTGAGGAAGTAGGCGACACTTCGTTCAAAATTATGGCGTTGTTCAGGAAAGCATTAAAACTTAGTTGTTTATTTTACTATTTTTTATTTTTGTTTTATTTTATTTCAACTTTTATTTATTTACTGATTTTATTTTATTTTTTCTATTTATTTTATTATGCAATAAAAATGAAAATAGAAAAAAATTTGGTTGTTCCATTGTATAAGGCATTCCCTGCTGTTGGAAATTTAATACCTTTTGTATTCTAGATTGAGAACAGTTTGAGAAATTAGCAGGTAAAATGTTAACAAGAGAACCATCTGAGCATTGATTCGCTGTTTAGTGTTTCAAGTGATATAGCAAACATGGGGATCGAAATATGACACTTAAGGAACTCATTGCTCCTGATTTCACCAGGAGCCTTTGGCCTTTACATACCCCAGGCTTGAAAATGATTTTGAGCTTAAGGGGTATATGGTTCATGCTCTTCCCAAGTTCCATGGGCTTTCTGGAGAGGACCCACAGCATTTAAAGAAGCCATATGGTGTGTTCTGGCATAAGACCTAATGGGGTGGAGGTGGATGATGTTAAATTGAGAGTATTCCCTTCTTCCTAGAGGGTGCGGAGAAGATTAGTTCTTCAACCTTCATTATGGGGTTGTAAATAACTGGAGTGGCATGAAGAGGCTTTTCTTGGAGGTATTTTCCAGCCTCTAGATGATTTCTATTAGGAAAGAGGTCTCAGAATCTGCTAGACTAATGAGACTCTACATGAATATTGGGAGCACTTCAAGCTCTTTGTGCAAGCTGCCCCAATCATCAGATCCCAGAGCAACTCCTCCTTCAGTACTTTTATGAGGGGTTGGTACTTGCTGATAGATGTATGATAGATGCTACTAGTGGAAGGGCATTTCTGAATAAGACTTCTGGCAGAAGCCCGTGCTTTGATTGAGCATATGGCTGCAAATTTTCAGCAATTTGGTTCCAGAGCATTCACAACTACTAGAGGCTTGCATGAAGTGAGCCAGCCAGAGAATCCGTTGTTGACCCAGACTTTACAACAACTTCCTGGCCTTATGCAATTAATGGTGAGCCAGGCAGCAACTCTAGTAGTTCCTAAGGTCTGTAGCATATGTATTTCAAATGACCATCACACTGATATATGCCTAGCATTGCAAGATAACTCAACTACTGGGGTGGTAGTAGTAAACCCCTTCTACAATCCACCTTAAAATTGGCGGGCCATTTTCCATTTGGGAACACTTATAACTCTAGCTGGAAGAATCACCCCAATTTGAAGTGGGAAAATAATTCTCAACAACGGGGCCAACCCTCACA
This sequence comes from Dalbergia oliveri, assembly GCA_030441495.1. Lineage (NCBI taxonomy): Eukaryota > Viridiplantae > Streptophyta > Magnoliopsida > Fabales > Fabaceae > Dalbergia > Dalbergia oliveri. The sequence goes on along the minus strand of JAMLFY010000008.1, from coordinate 37,077,341 downwards.
GCAAAAGTATTGGCACCTCATCAGAGGCAATCGGCCCTTCCTGCACCTCTATCCCTAGATTCTACTATGACTGAAATGATGATGATGATGATGATGGAGCAAATGCAGGAAATTAGAAGAGAAATGGCCAGCTAGAGAGGAAGTAACTCAATGAAAATAATCAAGAGCCACCAGGTCCAAGCCCTAGTTTCCCTCTAGATTGTGCAAATCCAAGGGGGAATGTCTATGCAATCACCTTGAGGCCTGGTACAAAAATTCTAGAAAGAACAAAGCCTGAGGAGAAAGGATAATAGAACATTGGGCGAGAAAGGTTTCTGTTCAGCGACACAACACTCAATCAGCATTGTAGTGCTAAGCCAAGCATGCAAAATGTGAATTAGGAATGGAACACCCTCAGGTGAGCACCGCAACGCTCAATGGCAGGCCCAACGCTCCACAAAATCAAATAAAGGTGTAGACCCCACTCTTTCACTGCCTTTTCCTTAGAGGATGCAACCCAGGAAGGCTACTATTGGGATTTGGATCTAGACACACTAGAAACCTTCTAGAAAGTGCAAGTAAACATACTTCTATTGGATGCAATCAAGTAAATTTCCAAATATGCTAAATTCTTGAAAGATTTGTGCACCAATATGAGGAAGATCAAGGGTAGTGGGAAGAGAAGGTGACTATGGGGGTAAATACCTCTTCTATTATCAAGCGGACAATCTACCACCCAAGTGCAAGGATCCAAGAACATTCATTGTCCTTTGCACTATTGGAAATCTACACATCATGAAGGCCCTGGCTGACCTTGGAGCTGGCATGAATGTAATGTCTAAATCTCTCTACCAATCCTTGTATTTTGGAGAGCTGAAGCCTCCGAGTAGCAAATTCAACTAGCCAACCGCAGCATCACAAGACAGAGGAATTATTGGAAGAAGTTCTGGTAGGTAAATGATTTAATATTCTCTGTTGATTTCTATATGCTTGAAATGGAAAATGACACTAATGCCAGCCATCATACATTAATCTTAGGTAGACTATTTTAAAACTTTAGAACCATGATTGATGTTTATGCTCACACATTATCCATGGAGTGTGGGGACATGAAGGTCCAATTTAACTTATCTGATGTTATGAAACATCCCATGAGGAACACTCCTTGTTGACATTGATGTCATTGATTCTTTAGTTGATGATACTTGTGGTAATCTGCTTTGTAAGGATCTAGATCCCCCTTCTCTCTTTCTTCTTCCATGGGATATGATGCACCTTATTTTAGAATGTCCAAAGTTTGTAGATACAAGTACACCACCCAAGTAGCAATCATCAGTTTGCCAGGTGCTCCATGACTAACCATGTTAGGTAATAAGCCCTGTGAGGGGTAGTGGATCTTGCTCATGAGCCCCAAGTAAAACTAATGGCTGGAAGTTCGAAGTCTAGATGGAAGGGACCGTTTTTGGTCACCCATGTGAACCCCGATGATGCAACTTAGTTGAGGACCCAGGACCAAGATTTGGTATGATATTGATGGGCCGGCGATGCACCTCTATGAAGTCCCCAAGGACTTGGGGGCTTAGACTTCATATCTGTGGGTTGAAACTACACACCCTCCATGAGGGTCTTGACGTCCAACTTAGGGACATTAAATCAAAGTGCTAGGTGGAAAACAATTCACCGTGAGGTTTTTTTTTGCCTTTCCCTTTTATTTTTCTGCATTTTATTTTTTGTCATTTTTAGTTTTAATTCTTGCATCATGTTTATTTTGGTTTGCATTTTACACCATTCCTTTGATATCTTAGAGGTCAAATGCATAGGATCACACCACATGCACTATATTGACATGCTTGGCATTGACTTTATTTTGTATTGCATGTTTGGTGGATTCATTGTTGTTTGGATTGAGTACATGTACTTTTATGTGAGATTTTGAGCCTCTTGATTGGACTATCATATGTCATGTTTATTTGTTCATTATGTTTCTCTATTTGGATTTGCATTCTAGAACTTGCTTAGGGTCTTGTTTGAAAATATGCTCCCATGTGCATTCTTGAATATGATTGAGGCATTTTTCTTGTTTATAACTACTTGCCCATATAGCCACCCTTTACATGTTACCATTGTTTAGTCCCTTTGAGCCTTATTGCTCATTCTTTTGTTTTAGCATATCCTTAGTCAAAAGTGAAAAACCATATAAATTCCCGACCTTTTAGGCTTAGGAGAGCATTTGTGATTTCTTATATGTGCTTGAGCATAAGTATGGGGGAGATATGAGACATGCCCCAATTTAAGTGTGGGTGACGACAATGTGTACAAAAACAAATTCAGCAAGTGGCACACCAAGAAGAAAAAAATAAAGAAATGAGAATAAAAAGGTTAAAAAAAAATGTGGAAAAGTTTGAGTTGAAGGTATGGGACATTACAAAAGAAAGCCCTATAATTGTGTTAAGTTGGACAAAGTGTACCCTTAGGCACTTGTGCTCTTGATGTACGCATTTGCTCTCCTTTGACTAGAGGTTTAGCACATTGGCCTATATAATTACCCACTTTCACCTAAGCCCCATTACAACCAAAGGTAAGTCCTCTTGATTCAGTATACATGTGTGTGTGACAAATGAATAATGAGACCCATAGCAAGCTTATGGTAATGCATTTTCATTTGAGGTGATTGAGTGTGCATCATAACCCTAAACACTTAAGTGAATGAATGTCAAACAATAACCTTGGAAGGATTTTTGTACTTAGTTCATGCATCATGTATATGAATTCTACCTTGTGATATGTTGTTGTTCATGTCATGCTCATTAAAATTCTCTTGATTGTTGGTGTGAAAGCTTATTGGTGTGCTCTAGGTTCATTATTTGATGTATTGTTATTTAATTTCATACATCATGCATTTTTAGTGTTAGGAGTCTAGTGTAGTCCTTGTATATTGCTTCTCATCTATGCCTTGGTTTGATCTTAGTTTCACATGAGGACATGTGAAAGCTTAAGTGTAGGGGAGTTTGATAAGGGGCATTTATGTCACTATCTTGCTTCCAAACCTTAGCTTTTTGCATGAGTTTTATTGTGTTATTTATGCAATTAATAAGGATTTTGATTTATTCCTCATTATGTGATTTCAATAGAATTATTAGCTTTTGCACTGATTTTGGAATAATTTGTAATTACACCTTGTTATGTTTGACTTGTCTCTTTGAGTATAGTTTTGTGCACAGGAGCTTTGAATTGAGTGCAAAATGTCAAGAACAAGGCTAGAAACTTTCTACATGGAGTTTGTAGTTATGATCAATTTGGGAAAATTTGGGAGCAAAATAGAAGAGCTCTTGAGCTTATTTGAGCACATTTACAAAAAATATTGTAATGGAAAATATGTATCTCTCTCTACAGGGATTTGATTGAGACAAATAAAGATGTTTTGAAAAGCTCAAGAAGTTCTTTAAAACTTTCATGTTCAGCACAAAACCCAGTTCTAAGAGCATCTTGGTGAAAATCAAGTTGCAAGATTAAAGGTTACTAATGTTCTAATGCTGTCCAACTTGACCTCTAGTTAGTATTTTCGAAGTATATGGAGCTACAAAAGTCAGATTAAGGTGATTTTTGCAGAATTGGACATCTTGTTCAAAGGGCTAGTTATTTCTAGTGCCAAGGACAAATTCAGATGTTTAAGTGGTCAAAATGGCCAAATACATGAACACGTCATTTTGTCCAGTGCTTAAGCTCCAAGCTAAAGAACCTAAAAATGATTTTAATTAGCGTAGCTGCTGTTGAGCGCTGCAGTGCTCGTGCGATAATGTTTTAATAGGTAAGTAATATGTTTTTAGGCTCTATTTTGACCCATTTTAAAGGACGGTATATAAAGGATAAACAGATGTTTACCCTAGCTTTTGACTCACTTTTAGATATACTTTAGGTTGCTATTATTCTCTCTCCATCTTTTCTCTACACATCTTCTTCTCTATTCTTTTCTCTCTAGCGATTCCATTAGTGAAGGTGCTTTGTCTTGGAGATTGTGGCAAGGATTGTTCTATTATTTTTAGGTTCCATTTATTTTCAGCTTGTAACCCTCAGAGATTGAGATAGATTTCTTTACTAGTGTAAGGGTTTGAATAGATTGATGATGTTTGAGACCTTTTTTGATATTAAATGCATTAGCTTTCTTAATGTTCTGCAGTTTCTATTCCTATAATTATTGTGGTGATTGCTATAATCTTTATTGGGATAACTAAATGGGCGATCGTCATTTAGGAAACCCTTTGGGCATAAATTGATAGATCTATTAGTTTATGTTTGAGGGAGAACATTAGAATTAACTTTAGCGAAATTAGGCTATAGCAATTGACTCATTAAATTAATGTGATTTCTAAATAAATTGAGATCTCATTTATTAGTTATTTTGCATTGATTAAATTCTAGAGGTCAATCGATCACTAGTAGATTGCAAGTAATTTATTACTAATAGTCATCAATGGGTTTAATATTTGGTCAATGATAATTAGTTTCCAATCCTAGGAATACCTTGCACTAGTGTTCCTATTAATTCATTGCTATTATCATTTCAATTTTACTTTGAATTAATTCTTAAAACCCTCAATTTTTCCAACTAAGTGTTGAAGCCTTCTTGAAAGATGACCTAGGTTGTACCCTTTACTACATTTTTGTGTTACTTAGCATTAAAATAAATTTCTAATGTGAGGAGGTAAGGGATAGCCTCTTTAAAATTTTACAGTATTGCTAGGGAGGCATTAAAGCTTAATTGTTTATTTTACTATTTTTATATTTTATTTCAACTTTTATTTATTTACTATTTTTATTTTATTTTTTGCTACTTATTTTATTCTCCAAAAAAAAAATGAAAATACAAAAAAAAATTGGTTGTTCCCTTGTATAAGGCATTCATTGTCTGAAAATTTGATACTTTTTGACTTTGAGATTGAGAAAATTTTGAGAAAATTAACAAGCAAAGCATTGACAAGTGGAACCATCTGAGCATTCTGATCTCTGTTTAGTGTTTTAGGTGATATAGCAAACATGAGCTCCTCTGATTTCACCTAGCTTTTGGCCATTACATATCCCAGGCTTGACAATGATTTTCAGCTTAAGGGGTATATGGTTCATGCTTTCCAAGTTCCATGGGCTGTCTAGAGGACCCCAGGCATTTAAAGAAGTTGCATATGGTGTGTTCTGGCATGAGACCCAACGGGGTGGAGGTGGATAATGTTAAGCTAGAAGCATTCCCTTCTCCCTAGAGGGTAAACAGAAAATTGGTTTTTCAACTTTCCTAATGGGGTTGTAAATAACTGGATTGGGATTAAAAGACTTTTCTTTGAGAGGTATTTTTCAGCCTCTAGAGTGGCTTTCATTAGGAAAGAGATCTCGAAATCCGTCAGATGAAACTCTACATGAATATTGGGAGCACTTCAAGCTCCTTTGTGCAAGCCCCAATCATTAGATCCCAAAGCAACTTCTTCTTCAGCACTTTTATGAAGGGTTGGTACCTATTGATAGATGTATGATAATACTTTATTGGGGAAATTTTCAACATTGTTTCTAACTTTATTTTTCCCTCCAAACTTAATATCCTCAAAGAACTAACATTTCTATCTCAAAGACTGATCTAATTGTGGGATCATGATGCTTATACCTAAAACTATATAAAGTATCCAAACTAAGTAGCCACTGAGCATTTCTTGAGTCTAGTTTGTTTTTAGTTAGCCTATAAGGCCTTGCCTCAATTGGACAACTCCAAATGTCTAAATTCTTTATATTAGAAATTTTTCCAGTCTATAATTCATAAGGAGTTTTGGTCACCACTTTGATTGGAACTCAATTAAGGATATTGGCTGCAACTTTTAATACTTCTTCCCAAATGATATTGGTATGATAGTTTTACTAACCATACTTCTTACCATATCTTGTAATGTTTTGTTTCATTTCTAACCAACACCATTCATGCTAAAATAGCATCCAACATGGTATACTATGAGACGACACTATATTCCTCCAAGGATTTGGCAAATGATTTTGGACATTGTTCACATAATCTATCATATCTACCATAACATTAACTATCGTGTAAGATTTGATAGCCTAAATGCTTTTACCTTGATTTTCAATATAATCCTTAAATACCTTAAACATGTCCAATGATTCAAACTTCTCACAAATGAGATAAAGCTATTTATAACTTAAAGATTGACTATGAATAGCAAAAATATTGTTGATCATTCTAGGAAATTGTATGAAATGATCAACAAATGACTGTATAAGTTAAGGACGTATGAAAATCTCCAAGACGAGTCTTTTTGTGATTGTTTGTTTCTCTTTAATACACACTTATGGATAGTTGAACCATAATCTATCCATCTAACGTATCAAAAATTAACCTTAAAACAAATCGAAATGAGAAGTATATAGTTCTTTACACGCCAAAAGTGATATTTGGAACAATTATTCTTTATAAGTCCAATAGTCCAATAGAAGTTACAGCTAAATTCCTTATTTATTCCTATTAATTGTTTCTTCCAAGGTGAATTATTTGCAGCTTTATCCTTTTTCTTTCATGTTTTTGTCCTTAAAGGTAGTTGCTAATGAACACTTTTAGTCTTTTTCTTTTTTACTTCCACACATTTCTTCTTTGGTACACAATAAAATAAAATAAAAATGAGAGCTCTAATCCCACAAATTTTATTTTCCTTTATACTTTATGAAAAAAAAGGTTGATAAAATCATACTTGTTCCAGCCTTATCGCTATTAACAAAGCCTGCCTTTTTTTTTTTAATTCCTAAACATTGAATAACTTTTTTGGACATATTGCCCTTGAATGTTTCTAGAAATTTATGCTTCATGATCATAAGACTCGAGCAATTTGAACAATGCCCTTTCTCAAAATCATCTTTTTCCTTTTAGTCCTTGTTGAACTTTTATCCATAAGAGTAGTGGGTTGTTCAATCCTTAGCGCACTATCTAGATCCAAGTAGCCAAGCATGATCATTACGTTCGCTTTCCATTCCTTAAAGTTGGTCTCATTTAATAGAGGAAGAGATTGATATTGGCAGATACAACATAAGTGGATGTAATATTAAAATCAAAACAAAACAACATACTCACTTGAATTCAAATAAACTCAAATAATGGTAGGGCCCATCACAAGAAACCTAGCACAACATTAATATTTAGTCTTTAGAGAAATATTAACTTGTAAGTGGTACTCTCAATGTAGTATGAGTATTAATAGTAAATCTTATCAAACAACAAGTCTATCTTTGAAAACTTCCGACATAGAACCTAATAATCATCACATACTCATGACCACAATTATGCATATAATTCGGCTAGATATAGACCTTCCTTTGGGTTGGTCAACATCCGCATGAATTATCTGTGGTAATTAAATAGTGATAATAAATCATGTCAAATAATAAGCTTATCTTTGGACCTGCTTATTATTCACAAGGAACCTAACAATCACCACATATTGATCACCACAAATGTGTGCATGTAATTTAGCCAAATATGATTTTCCTTTGGGCTAAACAATATTCACAAGAACGACATGCTCACAATCTTCCTTATGTTCGAAAATAAATTGACTTAGACAAGAGAGGCTACTTTAGCATGTTGCTTAGTCAATTATTTCAAACCGTAGAACTATTACCAAATCTCCGAACAGAATATGTTTTTCCAATACTGCTTAATAATTAAGAAAACCATATATAATGTGCTCTAAAAAACTATATATATAGAGTACTCCAAATATCAATAACTTAAATCCTTGTTAGTAATTAAACAAATAATTAAACCTTTTTTACTTTACACATAAACATGCCAAAAGACCAAACAAGAATGACAACTCACATGCCAAACAAAAATTATTTAGGTTTTAGTTTTAAGCCTAAGTTGAAATCCAAACATCAACAAAAGTTATTTCTCAATGATTCAATCATGGGATGCTCTGATACCATTTGTTAGAAATTTAGTTCTTTATAATTCCAAGATTATCCATGTTAAATCATCAAGAAAATTAGAAAACTAGATGGAGAAGCATTCTGAACATCCATATGAACTGACTGATGTGTGGACATGTGGTTATTGATCTTCCAAGTTAATACGCATCCTTCATATGGCGGCTCTCCCTTTCTAATGATGGGAAGTCAGGAAAAGAAGCATACATATAACTTGTGGACCATAACCTTTTATAACTTAATAAACCCTAGTTTCCAATTTAGCTCATCATAAAATTAGTAACTGGGTAACATGATATCTACACATAATAAGCCCATACTTAACGAGATGATTTAACCCATTGACTTATCCTTATCATATCATTTTAATTTGGGCCAAACTTTATAATAAAACACAATATATAATTATATAAAAGTCCATAGATTCTTACATAGACATTTGTTTATTGTTTTGGTTGAGACAACAACCACTTTAAAACCCTACAAAGATTATACTACTAGCAAAATAATTTCTGATAAAAATTATATTTGTCCATGGTCCTCAAAAGATTAATTTCATTTGACAAATTAACCCAAAGTCAGATATGTTTAGAATCAGTAAAAGTTTTGTCTTTTCTTGACACTCATGATCGTCCTCAAAAGATTATGACAAATTAACCCAAAAGCCATATATGTTTAGAATTAGTAAAAGTTTTGTCTTTTCTTGACATTCATCATCATATCTTTTTTCCTTCTTACTCAACGTGTGAGTATGACACCTTCAAACCCCCTTCACATCCAACGTCTTTGCTCGTAAAGGTAGTCTAATGACATGCTCATTTTAGAGCCTTGCAACATGCAATGTCAGGTTAAGAAGGTGTTGACCAGGCAACTTGAGAATGGGATGCATCCAAGTACAACATCATCTTAAGCCATGACATTAGACTTAGGAGTTGTTACTTATAATTTAGTGGACCTTACTTAAGTATTTATAGCAAATTCGATTGATTTGTGTAATAACTAATTCGTAATTTTTCAAAAACATATAAGAAGGAAGCAAAGTATTTATTTAATACAAATCTAAACACAAGAAGAGGTATAACACCCTTCGAAGTATAACATCATCCTTAAGCCATGATATTAGACTAAGGATTTGTTACTTATACATTAGAGACCTTTTTAAATATCTATAGATGGGTTGATCAAGTCGTGCAATAACTAATTCATAATGCTATTAAAATATATAGAAAGAACACATAATATTTATTAAGTACAAATTCAAATACAAGAAAAACTCTTCTATAAGCTTTCGTATACATCTATCTATTTATATAATTACTATCACAACCCGATCTAGAAACATGACCGGCATGTGAGAATTCTTATTCTCGTAAGCCTCATGATCTGTTGATTGTTTCTACATGCATGCTCTCTTTTATAAAAATCCATTTAAAATAGAAATGCTCTTTTCTAGATTCAAATCACCTGTCTTTAAAAACCCATAAGTAATCATAGCTGGTTTTTCATAACTCATATTCAAAGTCTATGTATCATAATACAACACGTATGCTAAAAGTTTGCTTTTACAAAAATGACTATAAAACTAATACAAATAATACATTGGAAACCAAATGCAAATCATGCTCTATGGCCGGATCTTGTCTACATCTATACTTGGAGCACTCTAGAGAAAACAATAATCACTTCACCCAAGTGAAGCTCACCACTAAAACTCTAGTGCTATTGGGAGGATGATGACCAAGAAGAATCTATAGCGATGTTCTATCTGTGAAATAGGAGAAAGGAGAGAGGTGAGTTTCGTGCAAACTTAGTAAGTGAATCCCACCTATAACCCCTCTTCATAAGAGATTAAAGAACAATGCATAAAATAATAATAATATTATAACAATTCTAAAACATTTCATATATACATATATATAATCAAAATCATGATTTTCTATAAATCAGATCAATAGTATTGTAATAGAGAAACATGAATCTCTGCTCTATGATTCTTCAAGTTAAAATGTTCTGCTCATGATCCATCAGGGATCTAATGTGAACACCTAAATAGGTTCTATTCTTTGCTCTATGAGATTGTCCTTTAGGGAAACTTGGTACAAAGGTTAACGATTATGCAGTTGTTAACTCGCTATCTGTTTCTCTATAGCTACTGTAAACTCGTATTCATAACTCAAGTAAATCTGAAACTTTTAAATCTCTAAGTACTCTTGAGAGCTCTAATCCATGTAACTCTAACAGTTTTACCTTAGTATAACCTGACTATGAAATCATTTCCAAGGGATCACCCTTTGCAGACATTATGATTTGAAGTCCACAAAATATGTATCCGCCAACTGTCCAAGTCATATGAAGATTCATGCTTTAAAATCCTTTTATGTCTGAGTTTCTAAATCAATTCTCAACAACATTCTTTCATAAGCTTGAAAATTCTAAAATCATAATAACATTCCTTAATATCTCAAAGTTCTCCAATAATCACTTGCATAATCCATATTCAACATAATACAACATTTTAACAATCATAAATATCTAATAATCACAATTAAAACTAACTCTAAACAGAATCATTTTATCAATAATGGTCCCATAAGTTTTCTAAAATATAGTTCATGCTATTCAAAAACCACAATTTCATAAATCAACATAAACCTCAAATCTTATACAATAATTTCCAGAAATCATATTGAGTCATAGTTTGATGAAAATAACTCTAATGGACAATATAGAGATTACAAATGTGAACCCACTCACCTGGTAGGGTGGACAATGAAGGATCTACACTCAGAGAGCTCCTTAGAGGGGAACAACCCTAATATCTGACATAGGAGCTATAGTACTCTAGATTAACTTCTAGAAATCACTAGATAACTCAGATCTAGCTTTAACACCAAGGAAGAACATCACCTCTTGGATAACATGGAGGAATGCAAACCAACCTCAAGAACAAAGGGAAAATGGAAGAAAAGAAGTCGAAACATCAAAATGACCTTTAAGCTTTGGAAGTGAAAGATTGGAGTTAGATTGAGTGAAATGGAGTGAGAAAAGGGTAGAGACGAGTTCTTTGTGTTTTGGAGGGGTGAGGGTTGTGTTTGGTGTTCTAAAACCCAAAATGAGGGTCTTTAATGCAATTTTTACTGGCGCTCACCAGAGAGTGTAAAATCTCCAATCGCATCGCCTTACTATTCCCAACCGCTCCAAGCACTTATGAGCGCTAATGCTCTCCAGAATAATTTTTGTCCTAACATTGAATTATAATTCAAGTACCCCTTTGGATTCAAATAAAATATCAGAAAAATTAAAATCATAACAAATCATAATCCAAATTTTGGGTTTTAGTTCAAATTTGGGAATTTTTGATTTTATAAACTTGTGGACTAAAAACGAAATGTTTAAAGGTTTCATAAAATTTATTAAAAATCATTCTTTAACTTGTTTTTCTCTTGGGAACAATTACCTGGACTATTGATCTTAAGAAAGTGGTTCTATTATGTAGCCCTCTAAGGGCGTGTAGGATCCAAACTTAGTGAAATTCGGGACCCAAACGACAGATAAGGGTAACTAGCACCTTTCCTGTTAAAATTTTTTTCTAACATTTTTATTTAAAGCTAGGGGTATTACAATTACAAATATATATACATAACAAAATAAAATTGATAAAAAACTTCAACTATCAGGCTAATACATATCAGATTCTTCTATGGCGGTAACTTCATAATTCCCTGAGCAATGTTGAGATGACGCGGAAACACAAAACATAGGGGTGAGAATTCTAAAATTCTCAGTAGGGCATCCCCAAAATGTATAGAAAAATCCATGTCATCGTCATCATTCTAGCCACTTCAGTTTACTAAGAAAAAGTGATAATACAATACATATCAAAGGTTCATTTTAAGGTTCAAAATCATCCTTTGGAAGTGGGTCACTTTTATCATTCAATCCTATAATGTACATACATCATTATCATCATTAATCATAATTGCTTTGTTTGGATATCATCATCAAAGCATTTAAAGCATATACTATTAGGTTTCAACTTAAACATATTAGTCTCAACATAGATATTAAAATCATTCACTTAGCACATAATAGAAAGGACTACTAGGATAATGATAATGGTGGCTTATTCCACTCCTAGGTAATAGATAACTTTTCAAGACTGAGCTTATTCCTATACATGATCCTTGGATTTTCTCTCCAATTCATACACAGATTATTCTAGCTAGGTTTTCTTCCAACTTAATTCAAGGGTAGTCAGGTTTACTCCCTTGACCATACGACCTTCCTTGGCCCAATAGGTCATATTCATTCTTGTAAGCAATTATAATAAGTATTGATATTTGTATGTAACATCATCATTTAATTCATATAGCATACTAGACATCAATTCATTTAATTCAAGGGTAATAAATATTTATAGTTTAGTTTGCTATCCAGATTTTCAGTCTTAAAGAAAATTATGGATCAGCTACTAAATCTCATCAAAATAGAGCAAATTAAATTTTCAAAGTTAATTTAACATGTCTATGAACTCTGTAAAAATTTCAAAGCAAAATAAGGTCTCTAGTTATATTGACAAGATTCAACAAATTCGGAGGTAAGACATGCTCAATTTCGCCCACAGTCAAAAGTCTCAATTTATTACCCTATTAAATGAACAAATAAAATCCTACAAAAATTAAGGATTAGATCCCAAGATGTCCTAAACATTATAAAAATTTCAACTCAAAATTTGATCATTTGATATAGTAATAAAATTAGACAAATTCAGTATTCAGAATTTCCTGTGGCAAAAGCCTTACCAGCTTTCTTGAATATTTAAAAATAGCAAAAGTGCTTAAAATGACTCAAGAAAAAAATGAAGACACTTAACATATTCCCTTCATCACATAAAATTTTTAACTCAAGATAAGGTTTTTAACTAGATTAGAAAAATCAAATAATTTCACCTACTTGCTTAAAATTGGGATTTCCAACAACATAGTTTACAATATATTTTAACAAAAAGGATTTTCTAACATTAGCGAAACACTCCACCAAATTAAACACATCAATATCTATGTATCCTCAACCTATATAAACTAAAATATCAAGCCAATTTAACCAGAAAATATAAGATTAATTTTTGAAAGAGTAGAAGCCAAACAAAGCCCTACTTGAATTTTCATAGCTCCTTGCCTAGAATAATCTTCTCTGAGTACTTTTCTTCATTCAAAACCTTTCTAAACAGCCCTTAACCCTCTCTTTCGCAGTGATGTATGATGGCTTAAAGTGGGGAAATAGTGATGGAATAAAATTTTAATCGGTTAGTTTTTTAGATTATGGAGAGTAGAATAAGTTTAGTGAATGAATCTTAGTATTTTAGTTACTTTGAGCTTAGGCTTTGAGGCCATGGAAGCTAGGTTTTGGGATTTGGAGCAAGAAGAACATGCAGGCTGAAAAGAAAGAGGGTTGGCCAAAATTTTAGGTTAGAGAAATGATAAGGTTGTGATTTATTTATTTAAGATAACATACAAATAAATATATATTATTAAAATTGTTTTCTTAAAGATAAATCTTGAATTTTTGTAAGATTCCTATTGGCTATTGGAAAAGATAATGGAGTGGCTTCTCTTAAGCCACACACTTGCCATATTAGGTGTTCAACTTACACTGTAAGTTTTATATGGTGTAAGAAACTACGCACCGTAATTTAATTAAATGGGTAAAATACCATACCCGTAAAATAGATATTGCCTGAAATTTAATTCTAGGTCTAAAATCTTCATTCATAACCATTTCTAACCTTAATCCAATATTTTCTCATTCTAGCATCTCCTGGCCCTGATTCTAGAGTTTTGGTGGTCCCAACAAGCCTACGGGCCCACATGGTCACTATTCATTTTTTTTCACTAAATTGTTCTTATCAAGACTAATTTTATACAATTTATGAAATTTTGATTAATAAAATTCCAATACAATTTTTGAAATAAATTTCAAGGTGTTACAATATGATCCTTCCTAAAAATATTTTGCCCTCAAAATTCTAACTCAACATTCTCATTGCTAGTATGTCTGTGGTTTGCCATTGGTTCCTCAACACACCAACAAAAGATATTGAGTTGATCAGGCTTAATACTATGATAAGTGTGATAGCAACTAACTACAGGACCATTAGACTTCATCACATCTAAACCTTATATCCTATCATATAGTAAGATTCAAGGCATGACTTATCTGAATATTGGAAGTATAGCCAATCTATTCCTTAAGGTTCTACTAGGATGAGACCTCTGATACCATAATGTAATACCCTCCCAAGTATAACATCATCATTAAGCCATGATATTAGACTTAGGAGTTATTGAGTCGTGCAATAACTAATTCGTAATTCTATTAAAATATGTTGAATGATAACATAATATTTATTAAGTACAAATTCAAATGCAAGAAAAAATCTTCTAACACCTGTCTATTTATATAATTACAAACATATATACATAACAAAATAAAATTGATAAGAGACGTCAACTATAGGGCTAATACACATCAGATTCTTCTATGGCTGTAGCTTCTTAATTCTCCCAACCAATTTGGAGATGACACAAAAACACAAAACATAGGGTGAGAATTCTAAAATTCTCATAGGGCATACCCAAAATGCACAGTAAAATCCATGTGATCGTCATTGTCCTGGGCACTTCAATTTGTTAAGAAAAGGAGATCATACAATACATATCAAAGGTTCATTTTAAGGTTCAAAATCATCCTTCTGAAGTGGGTCTCTTTTATCATTCAATCTTTTAATGTACATACATCATTATCGTCATTAATCATAACTACTTTGTCCAAATATCATCATATAAACACTTACAGCATATATGTTAGGTTTCAACTTAAACATATTGGTCTCAACATGGATATTAAAATCATTCATTTAGCACATAATATAAAGGACTACTTAGGACAATTACTACTAACACTTGTCTTGGCTCTGATTATGGTGGCTTATTCCACTCTTGGGTAATGGAATACTTTTCAAGACTAAGCTCATTCCTATATATGATCCTTGGATTTTTCTCCAATTCACATATAGATCTATTCTTAGCTAGATTTTCTCCGACTAAATTCAAGGGTAATCAGGTTTATCCTGACTAACTGGATGACCTTCCACGACCTATAGGACATATTTATTCTTGTAAGAAATTGTAATAATTATTCACATTTATGTGTGCCTAACTTGATCACTTAATTCATATAGCATACAAGACATAAAGTCATGAACATTTCTTCATAGTTTCAGCTAGTTTAGTATGTTGTAGATTTTTATTCTTAAAGAAAATTATGGATCAACTACTAAATCTCATCAAAATAAAGCAAATTAAATTTTCAGAGTTAATTTAACATGTTTGAGACCTTGTAAAAATTTTAAAGCAAAATAAGGTCTCTAGCTATATTAAAAAAATTCCACAAATTTAGAGGTTAGCAATCTTAGTTTCAGCCAATAATCAAAAGTCTCGATTTTCTTATCCTATAAAATAAATAAATAAAATCCTACAAAAATTCAGATTGGACCCAATGAAAGTGAAAGGTGCCTACAAATTCCCAAAACGAGCATGTTCGGGAATCTCATGGCTTTGATTCGCATTAGCTTGGCGATCTTGATCCATTCGATCCATCATCATTCTCATTGTCCTTGCCACATTGCGAGTGCTTCGGCAATTTCGTTGTTCTTGGTTATTTGTGCGTTCCTCGTCTATTGTCGACGTGCCATTGGTCCCTATACACACAAAACGGCAACACTGAGGTGATGCTCAACATTCCATGCAAAGTGAGCAAGTTACCATGGCACGTGCAACATACAGCAGTCATGCATCTCTAATCCTCAAGCTCATCCTAATGATAAACATTTACACATGACATTTCTAACGTATTATACTTAAGAAGCATAGCCAGTCCAATCCTCAGAGCTAGATAAAACCAAACCTACTGATACCAAAATGTAACACCCTAATAATTAACCGAATACACCTAGGTTGTATCTGATTAATTACTAGACTTTACTCTTTGCTTCAGTTCTTTAATCATACTTTGAAAATACTTAGTGAAATTACGAGCCATTTTTTTTAAAAACATAATTGAAAACGTGAGCCGCACATAACGTGAACAATAATCGAAATAAAGTGAATAACATGCAGATATAGCATGAAAAACACATCATATTGGCTCCATCATATAACATCCATAATTACATAACACATAGATATTTTGCCTACCAACAGAATAAGACTAGGTGTAGGCAATCTAACAAAACATAAATAATATATGGATGGAAGGACATCCATTAATGGCACCTAGTAATAACACTCCAAGGATAGGGATAGATATCTGAAATATACGAGTGAAACTAGCAGGATCAAGTTCAGCTACCAGGTGAAAGCCTCAATGTGATTCACGAACGCTTCCTTCTATTTCTTAAAGACGAGATGGAAAGAAAAATAGAGGGAGTGAGAAACTTATAAAAAGAATCTCAGTAGGGTACTCACCTCATGATGCATTGTGTCATCATCATCGTCCCCAGGAACCTCGGGTTTATTATGAAATGTGAGCATGCTAAGATTGATTTATTAGTTCGAAAATATACTTTACCGAGGTCCGTCATTTTAATCATGCGTCTTATAATGCATCATAAACTTAGCATGTCATGTTTATAATGAACTTTTCCTTTCATATATAATAACATAATTATGCATAAAACCACATCATATTCCTCATCATCATATCATAAATACTATGCATAGAAGAACATCATATTTCTCATCATCATCTCATAAATACTATGCATAGAAGAACATCATAATCACATAATACATTACTTAGTTCCTTAGGTGACTTAAAGTTACTTTCATCATCATTTTCCTGGGCCACCCTATACTCCACCCTTTTGGGAGTAATCTAGGTTATGAGCTCATACCTTACTAGTCGTCACTAGCATATACTTATCCTTTTTGATAAGTTAAAGTCCCAACTCTACCCTTTTGAGAGAATGGTTAGGGGGCAAGAATCACCTTTTCACCACCTATAGTCTGATGGGTCCAAAGGATCATTTCCTCATAAATTTAAGTCACCATTAAGTCTTTGCATGTTATATCATAATACAATTCTCAATTCATCATAATATTTTCTCGTTTATAGTCTTATTCTGGAATAATATATACCAACTATAATCATGCATCTGGAGATTCCAGGAAAGAGAGGTGGGTCACAAATGGACACGCTTAAATACCAAGTCTTTTCTAGCCAGAACCTTTCCAAATTACACTTTTACAAGTAATATACTTTCTTCCATCAACAAGGGTAACTTTTTAAGTAACAAAGAATATTTCATTATTTCATGCATAAGCATTCTCATTGTTTGCAACAACAATATAACATTCAAGCCTAGGAATCATTCAATGATGTCAAATACTTAATAAGCATCAAATCACTACATAGACTTATCATTTAAAACATCAAAGAGGCATCATCATAAATCCTTATCGAAAGCTATCTTAAACAACTGAAACTCTAGAATCGGGCAACCTCAATTATTGAACTAATTAATTATGCATCTAAGGGATTTATTACCATCAATTATAAGCCTTAAGAACATTATTAGACTATATGAGGCAGCATAGGCAGTAAATCATATTTAAAGTTTTACCTTTCTTTATGTAGCTAATTTCACTTCTAACATGCATAGAATTATTCCTTATTAATAAACATAATTATCACAACTTCAAACATATCAAATCATAGTAATACTAACTTAGATCAGTGGCTGAATCATGAACCTCACATAATTGCTTAATATCTTATTTTAAGTACATGCAAGATATTAGTTTCCCGTAATATCATTTCAAGCCTTAAAACTCTTTTAGAAACTAATTCTTTTTTGGTAATCTTGAAAGAAATTATAGAACCAACTCAGTAGCTATTTAAAATTACTTTAGGCCTACCTTAATCATGAGGTCAATTTATACATTGAAAGAATGTTCATGATTAAAATTCTCACTTAAGATAAAAGGAGCAAGTCTTGAGCTTTAAAGATTTAGGTGATACTAGAATCATAAACATGCTATGCAACCTTATTTTAATCTTATCTTTATAAGGTGATAACTTGGAATTATAAACATGATGCAAGACACGAGCGCGGTAGTCCGCACTGGACCAGTGGAGGGAGAAGAAAATCTTAAGAAACGGAGCGACGTAGTCCGCACTGAGACCGGTGAAGGGAGAAGAGAACTCTTATTACATCTTATTAAGCTCCAAACTCAAGACTTTTAAAGAATGAATTCTTTGACTCCAATAATCTTAAGGAAGCTTTAGAGTTTTTATTACCATGGTTCCAACTTTGCTTGTGATACTTGGGCAAGTCTTTGAGCTCTAGGATCTTTAGGTGATGACATAAAATAAACATGCCATGCATTGATTCTTTTAGCCATTATAAAATAAAGTGAGAGCATAAAATAAATATGAGATGCATCATCTTTATTATCTTTAGAGATTAAGTGACAACTTGAAACATAAACATGAAATGCAAGCTTGGAAATTTAAACATGAATATGCAAGTTCATTTATTCATTCTTGAGAATTTAGTGATGACATAGAAAGTAAACATGGTTATGCAAGGCATAAACTTAAACATGGATGCAAGTTCATTTTATTTCTTTACTAGAGCTCTTCCAAGACTTTAGAGAAATATAAATTCAACCCAATATATCTTAGCAAGACAAAGTGAAAAATACATCTTTCAAGTTCTAAACTCAAGATCTTTATTTTTACATCATAAAAACATCATTCTTTAAAGTTTTGCATCAAGTGGAATTTTCAAGCTTTAAAGGCCTAACTTGTGATGGATTTACAACCAACACTCAAGGTCCTCATCATCAAGCTATCATCATATTCCTTCTTAGGCCATTTGGCCAAAATCATTAAAGAAAAATAAGGAAAGAAAAACCGAAATTGTAAAGTTTTAAAAACTAGTGAAACCTTCAAGTTTTAGAGGTCTAACTTGTGAAGGCTTTGCAACCATCACTCAAGAACCTCATCATTAAACCATGGTCTCATCATAATCTAGGCCATAAGGCCGAAATTTTTTAAAAGAAAAGAAAACAAAATCGAAATTGAAAGCTAGAAGAAAGTCCATGAAATCATCATTTTTGAGCTAGAAACATAACTTGTCATAGCATAAAATGAACTTAGAAACAACTCCCTACCTAATCTGATTTGAAGGAAAGGAAGAGAACTTGGTTTCTTTGAGTGAAATGGAAGAAAATCTCTTTGAAAACTGAAAGAATTCAGCCAAGGAGGAGGAAGAAAGAAAGCTTTTGGTGCTCCTAAAACTAGAATTGTGTAAGTTATGATCAAAGGCTTCTAACACCTCTTCAAGCATGCCTATTTATAGAGATTTTGAAGCTCATAAATGGACAAATGAAGGAGGAAGGCTGATGGATTTTCATGGGGAACAAAGGGAGGAAAACATCATTAAAGACAAGTTGTATGAATTTAGGGAATTATGTTTCATGGTGACATTTTGGCATTTTGTTTTAGTGTATCTTTGGGCAATTATTCTGATGCATAATGGCATCAATAATTTCGTGCATTACAGCCCAAGGAGGAGAAATTTGTGTGTTCCATGTATTATTTAGGTGTAGGCAAGGTATTTTGCAAATTAGAGAATTTACAATTAAGGGCTTAGGTGAATTAGTAAGCAATTTGGTGTTTTTAAGCAATTTTAGGTTCTAATCAATTTAAATAAATAATTTTGACTCTAGATTAGTAATTAGAATTTAATAAGCTTTAATTTGAGCCTAATATTGCTTAGGTTTCGTTAACGAATCAAAAATCTCAAAAATTGTAAAACTTGCACAAGATAGGGGCAAAATGGTCATTTTACTTAAAAATTGCCCGAGACCACCGAGCTTAACCAATGGTTAATCATAGCTTAAAAACACCTTTTAAAACATTTTAGTGAGGTTCGGCTTAGTCGGCACCCAAATCGAAGTTAAAACAGGCAAGGGCGTTTTGGTCATTTCGCGTCGAAACTCAAAATTGAGATTCTTCTCCTCTATTAACACACATAACACAAACAATCCCTTATTATCATCAAAACATCCCCTTGAGGACGGTGGGGCCCACGATCCTCATTTTCTGAGTAAAATAACCTCGGGGCATTTTGGTCATTTTACACGTCCAGAAATTCGGGGCTTGCAACTCTTGGGAATCGCTCATAACCTTTTTTCTAATGTTATATTCCTTTATTGAGGATTGTTCGGTCTAAATTTATATAAGAATTACCTAGGGTAATTCTTTAATTTCTAAATGACAATAAAAGTTGGGCGTTACATTATGCAATAGCTCTGAATACAAGACGAGCTACTCCTCTAACCGCTTTTCAAGACACAAACTCAATGATTAACACGTGTTACTTGGACAACAGATCAAGGACAATGGCCATAAATGTAGACCATCTATAAGTAGAATGCTAAGCCTTCAAAATATGATCTTGACAAAGAATAATGTTGTTACATTGCAAAAATTTCTCCTCATCTTTTCTATGAAGTTTATTACTTCTTCTAATTAGTTTCCTTGCTTGCAAAAAATCTTCTTTCTACATTCTTAGTAGATAACACGTTCTTCCAAGGAAGAATAGTTGGAAAGAAGTGATTAAGTTTTTCCAGGACATTGATTGTATATTTTATGGAAACTTGAATGTAGGTTAGTTTGAGTGGCAAACTAAAACACAAACCTTTGTATTCTCGATCCATTAGTGATCGATGTGAGATAGCTTGAAGAGGCTACGGTAAAACTACTTGCAATGCTTCAAGTAAGGTGTTCTTGCTCATCACGGTTTAGCTTGGAGAGGCTGGTCAAAGACTACTCAAGGTTAGCTTAGAGAGGATAGTACAAGACTACTCGGGTTTAGCCTTGAAAGGTTAGTGAATAATTACTTGGTTTGTGACAGAAAAATGTACTTGTTGTTCATTGGTTTAGCTTGGAGAGGCTGGTGAATAACTAGTTGGTTTGTGATAGTAGAAGTTGTTACTAGTCACAAGTAATAGCTTAGGAAGGCTACTGCAAAGACAAACATATTTCTTTCTTGGTTGAGAAAGGTTTAGTGGAACTCACTATTGTTGGAACTGGATGTAGGTAGGTTTGGCTAAACCTATAAAAATATTTGTGTAGTTTTTTCTCTTCCCTAACTTTCCTTTCTTTTATTCTATGCTTTGTGAATATTAATTTGTGTTTAACTTACATATATCTCTTATGCTAATTTATTGTATACTTGGTAGTACAGAAAAGTATCTTTAAAGCATCTAACGCTATTCCATTGCACTCAAGCTTAATACTTGATAGTAATCTGTTTAAGCTTTCAGAAATTTAAAAAAGGAAGAAAGAGCGAAGCAATTATAACCCTTCTTATGCGCCTTTCACCTACAAATACTATGCTAAGTGTGATAACAACCAACTAGGACTAGACCTTCATGTACATCTAAACCTTATATCCTATCATATAGATAAGATTCAAGGCATGACTTGTTGGACATTAGAATCATAGCCTATCCATTCATTAAGGTCCTACTAGGATGAATTATTTTGATACCATAATGTAACACCCTATAACAACATTGTTAAGCCATGATATTAAACTCAGGAGTTGTTACTTATACATTAGCAAACATTTCTTAAATATCCATAGCAGAGTTGATTGATCGTTAATAACTAATTCATAATTCTATTAAAATATGTTGAAAGATAAACATAATATTTATTAAGTACAAATTCAAATGCAGGAAAAACTCTTCTATGAGCTTTCATATACATCTGTCTATTTATATAATTACATACATATATACATGACAAAATAAAATTGATAAGAGACTTCAATTATCGAGCAAATACACATAAGATTCTTCTATGGCAGCTTTATAATTCTCCTGAGCAATCTAGAGACGACACAAAAACACAAAACATAGGGGTGAGAATTCTAAAATTCTAGAGGCATACCCAAAATGCATAGTAAAATCCATGTGATCGTCATCGTCCTAGGCATTTCGATTTATTAAGAAAAGGAGATCATACAATACATATCAAAAGTTCATTTTAAGGTTCAAAATCATCTTCAAAGTGGGTCTCTTTTATCATTCAATCTTTTAATGTACATACATCATTATCATCATTAATCATAACTACTTTGTCCAAATATCATCATATAAACACTTAAAGCATCTCTGTCAAGTTTCAACTTAAACAATTGGTCTCAACATAGATATTAAAATCATTCACTTAGCACATAATATAAAGGACTACTTAGGACAATTACTACTAAGACTTGTCTTGGCTCCGATTATGGTGGCTTATTCCACTTTTGGGTAATAAACTATTTTTCAAGACTGAACTATTCCTATGCATAATCCTTGGATTTTCTCTCCAATTCACATATAGATATATTCCTAGCAAGGTTTTCTCCTAACTCATTCAGGGTAGTCAGATTTACTCCTCTGAATGGATAACCTTTGGGCCTAGAGGACATATTCATTCTTGTAAGAAATTATAATAAGTATTCACATTTATATGTGCCTAACTTGATCATTTAATTCACATAGCATACAAGACATAAAGTCATGAACATTTCTTCATAGTTTCAGTTAGTTTAGTATGTTGTCTAGATTTTCAGTCTTAAAGAAAATTATGTATCAGCTACTAAATCTCATCAAAATAGAGAAAATTAAATTTTCAGAGTTAATTTAATATGTCTATGAGATCCTAAAAATTTCAAAGAAAAATAAGGTCTTTAGCTATATTAACAAAATTCCACAAATTCGGAGGTCAAAAACTGGTTTCAGCCACAGTAAGAAGTCTCTATTTTATTACCTTATCAAGTGAACAAATAAAATCCTACAAAAATTCAGGATTGGATCTAAGATGTTCTCAACACCATAAAAAAATTTTAGGTCAAAATTTAATCATTTGATATAGTAACAAAATTAGAGAAATTTAGTGCTCCAGAATTTACACAGAAACCCTGACCAACTAATTCTTGAATTTTTAAAAATAACAATTACAATGACTCAAGAAAAATACAGAAGATATCTTAACATGTTAGCTTCATCACATAAAAATTTTAGCTCAAAATAAGGTCTCTAACCAAATCAGAAAAAATCAAATAAGTTCACCTGCTTATTAAATCGAGATTTCCAGCAACATAGTTTACAACATATTTTGACAAAAAGGATTTTCTAACATCATCCAAACACTCCACCAAATTAAAAACATCAATATCTATGTATCCTCAACCAATATAACGAAAAATTCAAGCCAATTAATCAGAAAATATCAATGAATTTTTGAAAAAGAAAGGCCAAAGAAAGCCCTACTTGAATCTTCATAGCTCCTTGCCCAAATAATCTTCCCAAAGTGCTTTTCTTCATTCAAAACCCTTCCAAACAACCCTTAACCCTCTCTTTAGAAATGATGTATGATGGCTTAAAGTGGAAAAATAGTAATGGATTAAAATTCTAATAAGTTAGTTTTATAGATTATGGAGAGTAGAATAAGTTTAGTGAAGAAATCTTGGTGTTTTATTGACTTTGAGCTTAGGCTTTGAGGCCATGGAAGCTAGGTTTTGGAATTTGGATCAAGAAGAACATAGAGGCTAAAATTAGGAGGGCTGGCCAAAATTTTAGGGTAAAAAAATGGTTTGGTTTGTGATTTATTCATTTAAGATAACATACACATAAATATCTATTATAAAAATTGTTTTCTTAAGATAAATCTTGAATTTTTGTAAGATTCCTATTGGCTATTGGAAAAGACAATGGTGTGGCTTCTCCTAAGCCACACACTTATCGTATTAGGTGTCTTACTTACACTGAGTTTCATACGCGTAACAAATTGCATAATGTAGTTTAATTGAACGGGTAAAATACCGTACCTGTAAAATAGATATTGCCTTAAATTTAATTTTAGGTCTAAAATCTTCATTCATAACCATTTCTAACCTTAATTCAATATTTTCTCAATCCGGCCATCTCCTGGTCCCAATTCTAGGGTTTTAGTGGTCCTGATGGCCCTTTAGCCCGTATGGTCACTATTCATAATTTTCTACCAAGACTAATTTTATCCAATTTATGAAATTCTAATTAATAAAATTCAAATAAAATTTTTGAAATAAATTTCAGTATTACAAAAGGCTCTTCTATGAGCTTCAATGTACACCTGTCTCCTTATATATTTATAAACATATATTTATAAACAAATATTAAGCTTCCATAGTAGTCACCTCATTGTTCTCTTAGAAATCTAAAGATGACATGAGTACACAAACAACATAGGGGGTGAGAATTGTGAAATTCTCAATAGGATACCCCCAAAATACATAATAAAATCCATGTCTTCCACATCATCCCAGCCACTACGGTTTAGAAAAATGTGATCATGCAACATATATCAAATATTCCTTTTAAAGTTGAAAAATTATCTTTCTGAAGTGGGTTCCTTTCACAATTCAATCACATAATACACATATCTCATAATGTTCAAGATCAAAGTAAATCATCTTAGCTAAATAATTCAATGTAATATGAGTATGCATGTGAATGATGCATGACTATCTTTATTGAAATTATTTTTACATGCCCTTGATATATCGAGGGATTTCGTATATCATTCTCATCTACTTGCCTTTGGTATATCAAAGGGATCTTATATCTTCTTATCTTTACGTGCCCTTGACATAATTGGCCTTGCCAACTTTTGGGTAATAGCCGCTCATCAGGACTAGCTCATTCCTATGCATGATTATTAGATTTACGTTTTCCAACTCTCACAGTTATATTCCACCAGCTTTACTTTCCCTGGCTTAGTGTCGAAATGGATTTCTTATTCATAATTCATGCTCCATGTCACATATATAAGTATCACAATCAAATATGCATAACATCAACATCAAAGTTACTTATTGCACCACACATATATATTACTCATGATCTCAATCTTCTTTTTGTATAGGAGCAATTATTATGAGCACTCACATTTACATATGCATAACATCATCATCAAACTCATATAGTATACTAGACATCAAACCATTAACATTTCATCATAGTTCTAGCTAGTTTAGCATACTGTCCATAATTTCAATTTTGAAGAAAATCATAAATAAGCTACTAAACATCATCAAAACAGAAAAACCATTTTTTAGAGTTAATTCAATATGTTTATGAGACCCTGGAAGAATTTAAAAGCAAAACAAAGTCTCTAGCTATATTAATAAAATTATACAATTTTGGAGGTCAAGAACCACCTAATTCCAGCCAAAGGTTATTTTCAATTTTATTACCATATCAAATGAACAGATAAAATTGTATAAAAGTTCAAGGTTGGACTCCAAGATGTTCACAACATGCTTTTAAAATTTCAAGTCAAAATTCGATTATTTGATATAGTAACAAAATTAAACAAATTCATGCTTCAAAATTAGCTATTCTGTAGTAAACCTTGACCAGCTCAGTTTCTCACTTTTTAAAAATAGTAAAAGGCTTCAAATTGACTAAAAAAATAATACTGGAGACAATTTCTATGTAAGCTTCATCATATAAAAATTTTAGCTCAAAATCATGTCTCCAACTATGTAAAAAAAAATCATATAAAATGACCTGTTGCTTAAAATCGAGATTCTAGGACAGCCAAAACTTGTTTTGACAAAAAGGATTTTCTAACAACATGAAATCATTCTACCCAATTAAACAAATCAATATCTATTTATGTTTAGCCAAACAAACTAAGAATTTCAAGCTCAAACATTCAAAACAATTTCAGAACTAGTTTTGTAAAGAAATAGGTTAAAATAAACTCTACTTGTCACTTAGAAGCTTCTGCTCTTGTCTTGGCTTTCTCCAAGAGCTCCTACATTGAATTTTTTATTCAAACCAATCAAACCCTCCTTCAAAATAGCAAGGACAGCTACAAGTGATGATGAGGTGAGGATTTTCTATAGAGAGTTTATTTAGGGATTTCAAGACGTAGGTTGAGTTTTTGCTTAAGACATGGGCTTGTTTAGTGTTGTAGCTTAAGTCTAGTGAGTTTATGATATTTGGATGGAGAAAAAAGTGAGAGGGCTGCCATAAAGAAGCTAGCCAAAATTTGGGGGAAAAAGGATGGAAAATGATTATTTAATGTCATTTTCATAAGATAGGTTATAATGTTTTCTACCACAAAAATTATTTTTTGCAATGAAAATTATAATTTTATGTGGCGATGAATGAATCTTGGTTAAGGCAATAGTGTGGCCAATTCATAGCCACACACTTGTCAAGTATGGTGGAAAACTTGCATTTGAAGTTTTATATGTTGTAAGAAATTACACATCAAAATTTCATCGAATGGGTAAAACACCATACTTGGGAAAACGAATATTATTTGAAATTAAATTTCAGGTTTGAAAATTTTATTTCTAACCATTTTAACCTTGACCCTATCTTTTTTCAGTCCGGCATCTCTCATCCCAATTATAAGGTTTTGGTTATCCCGACAAGCTTGCGGGCTTGTAAGGTCACTATTCACTTTTTTTTGAGTGGTTCTTATGATGATTAATTCTATAAAATTCGTAAAATCTTGATTAATAAAATTCAAGTAAAATTTTTGAAATAAATTTCAGGGTGTTACAATACCATCCTCCCTCAAAATTCATTAGACATTAACTTAAAAAGATAGTCTACACAAGTCAAAGAAATAATCTACACATAGTCAATCATAAGGTAATAATCAAATCCTATAATGTAGTAAAAATGTTCTTACCTTTGATTGGATCTTTTGTTGGCAATGTCCTTTTAGCTATTCTAGTGTTGTGGCCTTGTAGTTGATTTCAGATACTTCTCTGGATGCAACCTAATCTTATGTCCTAGTTTTCCATAGCAGTAGCATATGTATTGCCCAACCAAGCAAGGTTCACTTGCATGATCTTTTCCACACCTTGGGCAGTCATGTCTCATAGTTGACTTTTGTTGTTGTTTATCCTCATATGGGCTTGGCTAAAACCGCTTCTTTAATGGTGAAACTTCCTCATGGTCTTGGTCTTCAAGTAGTAATCTTTTCTTAGAATCATCCTTAACGGACTCGGCAACCACTAGCTTCTTGTTATATCCTTCCATTAGTTGAAATTTGTCCACCAAGACTGCATAGTCCCTAATCTTAAAAGTCTAAGGAGCTTCAATATCCTCTCATAATCCACCTTCATATTTAATGCACTTCCAAGCTTCATCAAGATTATGTGATAAATAGTAGAGAACTTGCAACACTCTTTAAATTTTGCAGTGGATTCTACCACACTCATGTTTCCCTATTTGAGCCCCATGAACTCTTGTTCCTTTGCATTCCTTACTGAAGCAGGAAAGTATTTCCTGAAGGCTTCTTTGAAAATATCCTAAGTGATTGTAGTCTAAGAAGCCTCAATCATTTTCTAGTTCCACTCCACCAAAATTCAGCATCGGCTTCCAACATGTAGGTAGCAAAGGCCACCTTTTGATTTTCTGAGAGATCAATTGTCATGACCCGATTTGGGTACGTGACTAGCACGCGAGTAATACCATTCCCACATAAGCCTTATGACTTGTGATGCTCTATATGCATAGTTATTTATAAAATCATTTAAAATATAGTTCCATTTTCTACATGCAAATCACCTACTATTTTACATTAAAAAAAATCAAAACTAAAGTTTCATAGTCTATTTCTAAAATCCGAAATCATAGTACCAATAATTATACATAAAGTCCATCTTGTACAAAACATTCATGAGTAGTAAATCATGTAAGTACAAACCAAAATAACATCTTAATATGCAAGAACTATAACACAATGCCCTACAGTCTGGAAACCTGCTTGCAATAATACTAGAGCAATCTAGAACAAAATAATAAACTCTTCATTCAAGTGAAGCTCACCATAGCAACTTTAGTGTTCCAGGAAGATGATGGCTGGGAGAACCCAGAGCGCTTCTGCATTTGTAAATGGGAAAAAATGAAGGGAGGGTGAGTTTTATTAAAACCTTAGTGAGTGAATTTCCACCTTAACCCCCTTCATGGGACATCAAAGAGCAATGGATAAAAACATAATAACACTAGAACAATTCTAAAACATTATATATATATATATATATATATATATATATATATATAAATCAAAATCATAATTTTCCATAAATTTCATACAATAGTATTCTAATAGAGAAGCAGAAATCTTTGATTATGTTTGTTATTCATAGGCTGATATTTCTCTTGCTATGGTTCCTAAGAACAAAAATTCAGACTCTAAATATGTTCCATTCTCTGCTCCGCTTTGTGAGATTATCCTTTAGGGACAACTTGGTATTAAGGTTAACGATCATTTTTCCAGCCATTAATTCACTGGTTGTTTTTCTATAGCTACTATCTAAACTAGTCTATTCTTAATTCAAATAAATCTAGAAACCTTTTAAATCTTTAATTATTTTGAGAGCTCTAAATCCATGTAACTCTAAAAATCTAAGCTTAGCATAACTATGGCTATGAGATCATGTCCAAGGGTTCACCTATTTGAAGACGTTGTGATTTCAATCCAGAGAGTTTGTAGCCTAGCGTTCTAAGTCATGTGAAGATTCACGCTCTAAAATCCTTTTATATCTGAATTTCTAAACCATCTCTTATCATCATATATTCATAAGCTTGAAAATTCTAAAATCATAATAACATTCCTTAAAATCACAAAGTTTTCCAATATAAGATATTCATAATCAATTTAACATAGAAACCAGTCTAATAATCATAGATTTCTAGTAACCATAATTACAACTATCTTTACACAAAATCATTTCATCAAGGATGGTCCCATGAGTTTCCTCAAAACAGTTATGCTATTATGAAACCAGTTCATAATCAATGAAATCTCAAATATTCTTGAAACAAGCTTTAAAATCATGCACTATTTTATATTTTAATGAAAATAACTCTAATGATTAACATAGAGATTATAGGTTTGAACCCACTCACCTGGAGGGTAGAATATCTGGAGAGAAACCAATAGGACACTTGGAAGCAGAAATGATGGCAATATCTAACATAGAAGCCATAGAATTCTAAATCAACCTCTAAATGCCCTAACCTCATCTTATTCATGATGAAAGAACCTCATAGCATGGAAACCATAGAGAACACTAGATTCAACCCCTTAGAACATGAGAAATTGCAAGAGAAGGAGACAAAAGCAACATCTATACATACCTTGAGCCTTTAGAAGGAAGAAAAATGGAGTTTGATTGAGAAAATAGTGAATAAATGGAGTTTGTGAGGTAAGAATAGTGTTTCTAGAAAGAGAGAAGGAGTGAGGGTCATGTTTTATAACCGGACCGAAAATTGGGGGTTTTAATAAAATCTTGAGTGCTGCAGTGCTCATAAGAGCATTCTAGAAAGCATCACCTTATCGCTAGACCGCTCATGCTTTCCAGAGTTGTTTTTCTTACATCTTTGAGTAATAAATTAAGTGAGGCCTACCAACAATATGAGTGGGTCCCAAGGAACCCTATGATGATCCCAAATTTACCTAGGGACACATGTAAAGCTCTAAATTCTTTTAGGAAAGTGTACCTTGGGTATTACACCAATATCGAGAAACTTTTCTCTATTACCTTGATCCATTACTATGCCTTGCTCGATTAAGGCTCCTCTAAAAGGCATTAGGTTGGCTTCCTAAATTCAATGAATGTTAGTATTCTATATCCATCTCAGATTAGTCATCATTGTGCCACATCTCAAGTTTGCTCAAATCTTAAGCCCTATCCTTACTGTGTCTGCCAAACAATTAAACCTTGACATTTCCTAAATGGTTGATAATCATGAAAAGACAAGGAACTCTAAGCTTAAAGTAGAATAAAGGCTGGAGAAATTAAAGGGGAATTTTAACCAAATCAATTATGCTAAAGGATCTGTCCTCAAATAGAGAATTAAGCCCCAATAACAACTCTGAATAACAACACTTCCAACTTTGAGAAGCTACACAACAATGACAATGTTGAGGAAGACTAAGCCAATGATGATGGTAGACCTAAATTTGTGATCATTACGCCAAAGCATCAAGAGAAAGGGTCCATGAATCATGAGATAGTTAAGGAAGATGACACCAGGATGTTAAGCAAAATGGAGATATTGGAAGAAAAGTGAGGGCTATGCAAGGGCTAGAAGCTTATGGGAGATTAGATGTTCAAGATTTCTATTTGTTCCCTAACAATAGAGACCTGCAAACTTCAAGGTTCCAAATTTTGAGAAATTTGAAAGGAAGACTGATCCTATAGTTCATTTGATCATTATACTCAGAGCATGGCTTTGTACCATAGAAATGAGGAGTTGATGATTCATTATTTTCAGCATAGCTTGGTAAGCGAGCTTTGACTTGGTTTCTGCAACTTAGCAAAAATCGAGAAGAAACTGGAGAAATTTGGCAGAGTTATGAAGCAATATCAATTCATTATGGACATTGCCCTCGATTGATTTAAGCTTCAAAGGATGAGGAAGATTGAGGTAGAAACTTTTTAGAAAGTATGCACAAAGGTGGAGGGAGAAAGCTGCTGAAGTCGAGCCTTTGCCGAATGAGAAGAAGTTGTTCGACTCTTTGTCAAGACTTTGGATGGGTCGCATTTCAAGAAGTTACTTGGTTGTGCCACGAATCATTTTTCTGATGTGGTTATTACTGGAGTAGGTGGAAAATGCCATTAGAGAAGGAAAATTGAATGGGCTAGTAAAGAAGTTTAAAAAGCCTGGTTTTCAGAAAAGGAGCAAGAGGTTTACATGATTGCAAGCCATTTACCTAAGAATAATCCATACCAGCTCACTTACCAACCTTCCTTATTCTACCGTTACCCATACATGCCTTGCCCATATGAGACTCACCCCACCTTCAATGAATAATGTTTCCTTTCCTAAACCACTTGTAGGTAACCCAGGTAATATAACAAGTTCTTCATTGCATTTTCCTAGAGACATGGAAAAAGAGGATGACAGAGAGCCAGTGCCATTTAGGTATAGTGACATCAATGACTCCTTGTCATCGTAGAGCTTAGTGGCTCTAGACATTCCAAGACCTGTCCAAATCCTCTCCCCAAATGGTACAATCCTAATGAGACTTGCAAGTATTACATGGATGCACCTGGACATAGTATTGAAAGATGTTTATCATTCAAGATTCGTGTACAAAGGCTCAAGGAGGTGAGCAGAATTGAGTTTGATTATGGAAATAAATAGCCTACAGGGTCTAATGTGTAGATTAATCCATTCATGAAGCACACAAATTGAGGGTTGAAATTACCTTTAGGACGTGGTTGGTGTTTTCTTTTATTTAATTGTCATTTCTGGAACACCTTAATATTTAACCTAACATGCCTAGGACGTGGTTAGTGTTTTGACTTGGAAATACTTTAGTAAAAATATGATTAATTTTTTTTTTTGAATGGTTTAAAACAAAACATGAGCCGCGCGTATAAGTAAGACCCATCATTCGTTTACCATGACATAAAGGGAAGATAAAACTCTTTGCAGGCATATACAAAATATAAGCATGACGGCGTATGAACATGATCACACCATCATATATGTACATATAGGTAGCACAAGCATTAACCGTTCTATGACTTGCACCAAAACAAACTACTAAGATAGTATTATGCCCATCATCAGGGGTTGGGAGAAACATAAAAAGTATATATATAGAACCTAAGATCATCTACGACAACGCTCTCGAGAGGCAGGAAGGTAGCCAGGCATGTGAGCGGGTCGAAGGGGTAGCAGTCGACCCAATAGGATGAACATGGTTCCCAACGTGGACGGGTGGCTCCTCTAACATCGTGCTAGACTTCCCTTATAGGTTGCATCACTGTGGCCTTTCCACTCCGCCACTTCCCACATCTCCGGAATGGTGGGAGCGGAATCGCCTGAGAGTACTGGAAGGAAATTCCACCGACGATAGACTTGGGCGGTGGTCGAGGGTGATTGGGGTGTGTAAACCGGGAAATCACGGAGAGCAGAATGTGGTAGTGTGGCCATGAAGAGGCTGCTCGGTACACGAACGGGCGCACTCAAAACAAAATCATTAGGAAAGAGGTAGTGGTGGTGAACCAGAAGATGGTACTGGGTGTGCCAAGGACGGTCTAAGAAAATGAATAGGCGGACAACACATCAACCCACGAAATGATAAGACTAGTCGGTAGGATCGAAGTGCATTTCCCAGGTGGGAGCCTCAAGATAAATTATGAATATCGCCATCGCCCTCTAAGATGAAATGGAAAGAAAAAAGAGGAAATAAGAAATCTAACATGAATCGTAGGAGGACACTTACCTCCAGACATGTGTCATCATTTTCGTCTCTAGGAACCTCTGGGTTTCATTATGAAAACAATGGACATAGTAAGATTTATCTATTAAGTTTAAAATCCATTAGCCGAGGTCTGTT
The DNA here is from genome assembly GCA_030441495.1 of Dalbergia oliveri. Taxonomy (NCBI): domain Eukaryota; kingdom Viridiplantae; phylum Streptophyta; class Magnoliopsida; order Fabales; family Fabaceae; genus Dalbergia; species Dalbergia oliveri. The sequence continues at coordinate 37,044,899 of JAMLFY010000008.1, read as the reverse complement.
CTTTTAGCATGATTCTTAATGCTATGAGTGCATCATACCTCATCATAAATGCATGTTAATGCCATGTGAACACATATCGCAATAATCATAATCAATATGGCATAAAGAACACGCTATCATAACTTGATCTTTCCTCTTTAATATCTTAGGTGACTTAACTTTCCTACTCTCTTCTAAGGGCCACCCTACTACTCTCTTCTCTTGAGAGTTCTAGGTTATGAGCTCATACCTAACTAGTCGTCACTAGTCTAGTACGGGATAGGGCATAGGATCACCTTTCATAACCATTAATTTCTGGAGTCTAAAGGATCACCTCTTTAGGTAACCTCCTGAACCATTAATTTTTGGAGTCTGAAGGATCCCCTTGTTAGATCACCTCTCATAATCATTAATTCCTAAAGTCAAGAGGATCATTTCCATGCATTTTATGTCACCTTTAGTATATTAGCATGATATTTAGATATGCAAACATGAGCATATAATCATGACCATCATCATAACTTCTAAATTAACATTTTATATACAAAATAAAGAATTAAGGAAAAGTCGAATAATAATAATAATAAAGAAAAAGGAGAATAAAATTTTAGGAAAAATTAATTTTGGCTTGATAGTTATTGGCTATGCTGATGTATCCTTTAGTGCAATGAGGAACTCAAAGCCACGTCATTCTAAATAAAATATTCATTGGTTGATTGACTTTATTTTCTTTGAAGAGGAATTGAGAATATCAAACTCTAGCAAAAAAAAAAAATATATATCAAAAGAAAATAAGTTGTACCAACATTGCACAATATATATAGAACTCAAAAGAATATTATAATTATAGACAAAAACAGCATATATGATATTTGATCATATGCAGGATTTAATTATAATAAATAACCCACAACATAACCTTATCATATATAACACTTAGTGCAAAATATATATATACAGGTTAAAATGAAATAATAAAACCATTAATATTCAACAGTATATCCTTTAAAGAATGCTATCATTAAAATATGTCAATCCCCTCACAAATAATCACATGTCAAACCATGAACATCAATGCAAGATTGTTAAAGCAGAATTGAGCCAAACACTAAAAAATCTTTATCTTTCTTGTTTTATTATTATTATTATTGTATATTTTTAACAAACGCTTAATGTGAAAACTTAACTCGAAAGTTTAAAATCTCTAATAAGACCAAATTCTAACTTAAATCAATGAAACTAGAAACCCGCATAACAACAAAGGAATAATTTCCCAAAAATTCCAACTAAACTTAAGCCTACAAGGAAGATAGACTGAACCCAGAATCATGCAACCCAAAATAAAAAACTAGAACCCAATAAGTCCAAACACAACCCATAAATTGAAATCCAAAAATAAAACCCCCAACAACCATTTAAAAAAAATAATAATAACAAACCAGAATTTCATTTTGAAAAGGAAAACTCCAAAGCCCGAAATTCCAAATCCATGTTCAACCTTAGTCCTAAACATTTTTAATTAAACAAACATAGCCCACACTCCCAAAAACGAACTTGACACAAGAAAAGTCCAATATCCCCTCCCCCCAAAAAAATATGAATATGATAAAATAAAACCAAGCCCAATGTCCCTAACCCACTATCCTAAGTGACACAAAAAAAAGACTGAAAATAAAACCCTTTCTCACTTGCGCAATACACACACACATTTGCGGTTCTCTCACATGGTCATACACACACACACACACTTAAAACACAAAACAAACCCTCTCTCTCACACTACACACATGGCATAACACACTTACTCACTTTCACCTAACATAAGGAGAGAGATGGAGAGACGAGAGAAGAAGAGAAAGAGGGACCATGAAGGAAAGGGAAAGAGGCAAGGGGCGTGGCAGCTAGGTTCATGGAGGTTAGCACTGGTGGTGGCGTGACACGTGAGTAACGAGTAGCATACATGGAGAGTAGAAGTGGAAGGAGATCGGTGATGCCGAGCCGTGGTGAGAGGAAGAGGAGCTCGTGGTGCGGTTGCTTGTAACTACAAAAGGGTTGCTCGAAATGAGACGTAACGTGGGGTGAGGCTAACGCAGAGGCGCGCGAGCTGGTGCATGCGGTGGTGGTTTAACAAAGAAGAGTTGCAAGGCTCATGGTGGCTGAAAGGATGAGTTTGTGACTAAAGAAGGTGGTCAGATTCTCGCAAGGGTATTAGCCATGCGATTCACAAGTGTTGGGTGATGATAATGGTTGTTGTCACGAGAGGCTCCGCCATCGAGGCTAGTTGCTAGCCCTTGGTGGTGACACGTGAGGGTGTTGTTTCTAGTTTTGGTGAGTGGAGAGAGGCTGCCTCGTGTCTTACGACAGATCTAGCCTCCTTCCCTTTCTCTTATTTTAGGTTCTGTTTTCTTGGTTTTCATTTTGAAATATTTGGACTTGATCTTGTATGATGTGTTTGATGTGATATGTGCTGTTTTTGTGTTTGCTTGATTGTAGGGCCGTTGGACTCCTTTTTTTATGTTAGACCATGATGTTGTGTTAGGACTCCTGAGATTGATTTTTCTAATTGGGTCTATATCCATGGGTCCTACATGGTTAGTTCCTGGATTTTTTTTTTTTGGTAGACTTGGAATGGAATCTATTCTGGTTGTGTTTTGTTCATAGTTTGGAGGGCACTATATTTACTAGGAACGGATTTATGAATCAAGTTGGTTTTAAAAAAAATTTAAATGGCAGATGAGACATTAGAAATATAGAATGAATTGAATTTGATTTCTTACTTCTCCTTGTGTTTTGATTTCCCCGAACTCTAACTCTCCATGGTTTCTTTGCTTTCAACAATTAGAATTGAAGTGCTAGTGATGAAAGTGTGGTGAAAGGAAAAGAGATTAAAAGGTGGTAGATGATGAAGATGGATGTGAGGTTACTTCGTTCTTAACGGGTTCATAGCTTGCTCAAATACTGATGTTCCCTGACATGTTTTGATAATTAATCCTTAATTCCATGCAATTCATGGGATGGGAAGAACCTATACTAACTTTCCTCCTATGACTCTGAGGTGCTGAATGTTTCATTAGCTAAGCATAGAGCCCATCTTCATTGTAGGGAGTGCAAGGAATAGGAGGAATGCTGCATTATGACGTCCGTCTCTGTTGTTAAAATTTTTAATAGTGTATTCCTTTAATTGCATGATATAGTGTTTTGTAAATGTCCTTATATTACGTGGTTGTTTCATGTTTGCATTATCATGCTTTCTATTATGCTATAGTAGATAGTTGGCAAGGAAATATATATATATATATATATATATATATATATATATATATATATATATATATATATATATATATATATATATATATATATGTCATGCTTTACAATGTGCAATTGAGCATTGCCTACAAGCACTTTTTAAGCATGGATTTATAGGTTATAGAATAAAACTAGGAGAAGGCACGTCACCTTTTAATTTATGCAACTGCTAAATCCATGCATGTTTCCATGTCATCAGCCATGTCTCCAAGGTATCTAAGAAAACAACTCTTTTCAAATCCACATAAATTTAAAGACATTGTAGAATTAGATGAGAAAAAGATTTGCATGCCATAAAAATGACTTTTCCTTTAACAAATCAGACTTAACTATCGTTTGAAATTTAGGATGATCTTTATAAGGTTTTAATACATGTCAACATTACAAGTGAAAAAATGCGCATGTTACTTAAATAATATTATACTTGCATATGTTAACACAGTGACTCTTTCATGTAGTAATGCTTTTTATTTCTTTTTATAGTATTAGAACTTCGGATTATATTTGTCTTGAAATAATACAATCGAGTGTTACATATATAAAAAGATAGATAAAGTTCAATCAATGTCTAATATGTTAAAAGCAATATGTATTTGAATGGCACACAAAAAAATTTGAATGAAAATTCGTTGTTTGCAAAGCATGGTAGAATTTCTTCATATAGATACAAAATAAAACAGAAAGAGATTTTCATTCAATGAATAAGGCATTGGCAAATATAGCAACCAAACCAATGCACTCGAAATAATTTATGATAATGTCAATTATCTTCATAAATGATTTTTCAATAACGGTGCTATGCAATAGAGTAATGGAGTTAGATGTTAAATTATTCATCATGAATAATAGATAACTAGTAAGCCCCACACAAAGACATCATGTAACCTTATTCTAGTATTAAAATACCTCATTGAGGATGGCTTGGATTGGTGTCCTCAATTCTTGTGCAAAAATGACCTCAAGAGCATTTTGGTCATTTTGCATAGCATAAGAATCAGGGCATTACATTTCTCCCTCTTTAAAAAGAATTTCGTCCTCGAAATTCATTATTGCTGAATAGGTCAGGTACTACGACTTCATCTCCGACTCCAACTCCCACATTGACTCTTCTACTCTACCTTGTCCCAAGCCACTCTACCAACATTAGTCTTATTCTTCAACGTGCACTCTTCCCCACGATCCTCGTGGGTGGCAAGCGTTATGAAGTTTTAGAGAATTCGGTGGCAAGGCTATCCGATATGCCACCAACTCGACTCTATCAAGAATTTGGAGGGACCAAGGAACCTGGGGCTCAACTTTTTGACTCTGATGGCTCTTCTTGTGCCTGCGGTAGGGTGATCCTAAGGAATATGTGCTCTCCTTCTTGGAATTCTAGTGGCTTTTGCCATTTATCCGCATAGCTTTTTTGTCGACTTTGACTAGTAAGGATCCTATCCCTAATCCTCTTAATTTGTTCCATTGTTTCCTTGACAATTTTGGGCCCTAACATACTTGGTTCACCAGGTTCATACCAACACAAAGGGGATTGACACCTTCTTCCATATAAGGCCTTAGACGGTGCATACCAATGCTTGCATGATAACTGTTGTTATATGCAAACTCGATCAATGGTAAACATTTTCTCAGCTTCCTCTTTGGTCCAAAACACATGCTCTTAACATATCTTCTAAGGTTTGTATTGTCTTCTCCAATTGCCCATCCGTCTAGGGTGGTAAGTTGTGTTAAGCACAACTTCTGACCAAATGCCTTTTAAAAGGCTACCAAAAACGTGACGTGAATCGCGGATCACGATCCAAGATTATCATTGATGACACTCCATGCAGCCTTACAATCTCTTGGATATACAACTAAGCCAGCTTGCCCAATGAATATGTTGCCTTAATGGATAGAAAGTGAGCCAACTTCGTTAGTTGATCCATAATCACCCATATGGCGTCGTGGCCAGCTTGGGTCTTGGGTAGACCCGTCATGAGATCCATCGAGATACTATCCTACTTCCATTCGGGAATCAACAAGGATTTTAACATTCCAGAGGGTTTCTGTGCTCAATTTTCAACTTTTGATAAACTAAGCACTTGCTCACCCATGTGGCCACGTCTCGCTTCAATCCGAGCCACCAAAATATCTTCTTTAAATCGTGATATATCTTGGTGGTACCAGGGTGAATAGTGAAATGGTTTTTATAAGCCTCCTTCAAATCTCGTTTCGGAGGTCATCACTGGCCGGTACACAAATCTCGCCTTCAAACCTCCATAGTTTATCAGTTCCAAAGGCGAATCCCTTCAACTTTCCCTTCCATCGCCTCCAAGGTCTATTAAATTCCTTGTCTACTTGATGAGCTCAGAATTCTTTCCTTGAAGTCACTCATTACACTGATATGACACATCCTTATACCTCCTGGAGTCAAGGTCATCCACAAATTCCAGTCTAAAATTCTCAATCAACTCTACTTCTCTAACCATCATCTAGATGGGTGTAATGACTTTCGACTCATGGCATCAGCCACCACATTAGCCTTGCCGATGATAGTTTAAACCAAAATCATAATCCTTCAGGAATTCCATCCACCTTCTCGCCTCATATTTAATTCCTTCTAATCAATGAGGACTTGAGACTCTTGTGATCAGAGAACACCTCAAACTTTACTCCATACAAATAGTGTCTCCACACCTTCAAGGTGAATACTACAATCTGCTAATTCTAGATCATGGGTGGGGTAGTTTGCCTTATGAGGCTTGAGTCGTCTAGACGCATAGGCTACAACTTGCCTATTTTGCATGAAGACACAGCCCAAACCTCTCCTCAAGCATCACAATACACCTCAAAGTGTGCATTGGGGTCAAGCAAAACTAACACGGGGTTGTGGTTAATTTCATCTTTAGCTCCTGGAAGCTCTTTCGCACTCCAGAGTCTATGTAAAAAGAGCGTTCTTCCTAGTAAGCTTGGTCAAGGGTAACGAAATATGAGAAAATCCCTTAATAAACCTACGGTAATATCCTGCCAAACCTAAAAAGCTTCGTATCTCCGTCACCATAGTAGGTCTTTTCCAGCTCATCACAGCCTCATCTTACGGGGTCTACCGCGATACCCCCTTTTTATACTACATGCCCTAAAAATTTTACTTCCTCTAGCTAGAATTCACACTTAGATAGCTTTGCATATAGCTTCCTCTCTTTCAAAACCTCTAACACTAACCTCAAGTGACGCTCATGCTCTTCGTGAGTCTTCGAATAGATGAGTATATCATCTATGAAAACAACCATGAACTGATCTAGATACAACCTAAAAATCCTATTCATGTAGTCCATGAATACAGCAGGAGCATTGGTTAAGCCAAATGACATAACTTAAACTCAAAATGGCCATATCTGTCCTAAAGGAGTCTTGGGTATGTCCTCATCCTTTACCCTAATTTCATAGTATCCTTGTAACATCCTAATAATTAACCCTATACGTCTAGGACGTATTCTAGTTGATTATCAAATATTACTCCTTGCTTCAGTTCTTTAAACATATTTTGAAAATACTTAATGAAATTATGAGCCAAATTTTTCTTTTTTGAAACATAACAAAAACGTGAGCCGCGCATAACGTAAACGATAAATAAGATAAAGCGTAAAAACAACATAAAGAAAACACATCTCATCACATAGGCTCCATTATATGAACATCCAAAAGCATACCATACATAGATAGATAATATTCTCACCCAAAGGTGAGTTAAGTTCATACATCACCATCATAATACATCAAAAGGGAAAATACATAAGGAAACATATGCACCTACAAAGAATAACCTCAAAAGCCAAAGAAGGCTATCCTACAACTAGGGTGCATGAACACACTCAAATCCACCGAGAACTCTCTATGGCGCCTACCCTAAAAATGAGGAACAAACCCGATCCACTGCGAATTCCATCGGGAGGGGAACATGAGATGCTCCATGGTCGGGCGCATGGATGGCGCTTGCCAACCTCGGCGGACAACAGTCTCTTCACTCCCCGCTCTCATATGTGGGAGAGTGTAGAGCTCTCGAGTACATATGAGTAGGTGGATCTTCCGTCGGGTCCGCAGAATGCCTCAATGGGACATAGTCGGGTAGTCACGAACGAGAGATGCGGAGGATATGTACGTAAGATCCTCTCATCATGTGGGCGTGCGCGCTCAAAGACCATGTCGTCACCGAACGGATGTGGAGAAAAATGATAACTAGAAAAGGGGTATGCAAACGGACGTCCTAAGAAGACAAAAACTCGAATCGTGCATCGTCCTTCAAAGTGGTAAGCGGTGCTCCGGGTCATAGTGTATCTCCCATGTGGGGGTATCAACGAACAGGACGAACGCGCCATCGTATCCGAAGACAATGACGGAAGGAAGGAAAGGGAGTGAGAATCTTGCTAAGAATTCTAGGAGGGACTCCTACTATAGTGTCATCATCAAAGTCTCCAGGAACCTTGGGGTCATTAGGAAATAGTGAGCAGGCTAAGTTTCATTTATTAAGTTTGGAATATACTTTACCGAGGTCCGTCCATTTTAATCATGCGTCTTACAATGCATTAGCATGTCATGCCCTAATAACTTCCATCTATCGTATATCTCATCATCACATCATAAAGACTATGCATAGAACATCATCATATACCTCATCATCACATCATAAATGCTATGCATATAAAAACATCATATCTCTCATCATCACATTATGAGTGCTATGCATAGAACATGGTGTACATATTTCATTACTTTAGTGCCATAGGTGACTTAAGATCTCATCATCATCATTATTTTCCTTGGGGGCCACCCTATACTCCACCCTTTTGGGAGTAATCTAGGTTATGAGCTCATACCTTGGTAGTCGTCATGCACATACTTATCCCTTTTGATAAGTAAAAATTCCGTCTCTACCCTTTTGAGAAACGGACTAGGGAGCAAGAATCACCTTTTCACCACCTATAGTTTGATGGGTCCAAAGGATCATTTTCTCAGGATCACCTTTTCACCACCTATAGTCTGATGGGTCCAAAGGGTCATTTCCTCATATATTTTAAGTCACCTTTAAGTCTTTGCATGTTATATCATAATACAATTCTCAATTCATAATCATTTACAACATTTTCTCGTTTATAGTCTTATTCTGGAATAATATATATACCAACTGTAATCATGCATCCGGAGATTCCCAAGAAAGAGAGGTGGGTCACAAGTGGATACGCTTAAATGCCAAGTCTTTCCTAGTTAGAACCTTTCCAAATTACACTTTTAGGAATATACTTTCTTCCATCAACAAGAATATTTCATTATTTCATGCATGAGCATTCTCATTGTTTGCAACATCAATTATAATATGCAAGCCATGAAATCATTCAATAAGATCAAGTACTCAATAAGCATTACTCATCACATAAACTTGTCATTCCAAAGCATTAAAAGACATCATCTTAAATCCTTACCGAAGTTCCTTTAAACAACCGAAACTTAAAATCGGGTAACCTCAATTATCAACTTACTTTCTTATGCATCTAAGGGATTCATTATCATTATTACCCTTGATTATAAGTCTCTAGAATATTATTAAACCTCATGAGGCAGCATAGGCGTAAGTTATGTTTGGGTCATTACCTGGTGCTAGAAGTTGCGTTTTTAATCCTTTTTTCTTTACCGACTTTCCCTATAATGCTAAAATTTCTTACTAAACCAATTATGAATTATTCTCACTTATCTAAACATAATAAAAACCTGATTCTTACAACCTCTAAGGGTCTGGAGAGAATGTGTAATTCTTGTTCTTAGAGTTCTAGAAATCTTACTTTTACAAGTTTACTAGATGCTAGATTCATAATTAGTGTTCGGATTAATCCTATACAAATTGTTGCCAAGTTTTTCATGATCAATCAATCCTAAACTGAATTATATCATACTAAAACAATTTTGGCATTGGCTAAACTTAAGGGGATCAAAGATTAGCTAAATTCTAGCTTTATGGTTTTCCTACGAAGCTAGTTTCATCTTTAACTCGCATAGAATCGTTCCCTCATCAATAAATATAAATATCTCAACTTCAAACATATCAAATCATCATCATACAGTGGTAATAAACTCATATCAATAGCCGAATCATGAACCTCACATAATTGCTTAAAGTTGCATTTCAATTGCACACATGTTGCTAGTTGCTTGAAGAATCAAGGTAAAACCAAAACTCTTTTGAAATGCTTTTCCTTTGTTAAACTTGGAATGATCTTTGAGGTTAAATCAGTAGTTATTTGAAACCATTCTTAAAAACATTTTAAATTCATAGAGTCACCCTCAAAGTGTTCTTGAGTCTTTCTTTGCTTAAGGAAATCTTAAGACATGACTTGTTGGTCCTTGTGACTAGATGAGGCTTAGACAAACCTATCATCATCACATGGCCGAAATATGCATTCTTAGAATGCTACCATTATCCAACTTTGCTTGTGATATTTGGGCAAGTCTTTGAGCTCTAGAATCTTAGGTGATAACACAATAATAAATATGCCATGCACTTAGTTTTACATCTTTGTTATAAAATAAAGTGAGAGCATGAAATAAATATGAGATGCAACCTCTTATTATCTTCAAAAATTAAGTGACAACTTGTAATATAGATATGGAATGCAAGCTTGGAAAATTAAAACGTGAGAATGCAAGTTCATTTATTCATTCTTGAGAACTTAGTGATGACATTGGAAGTAAATATGATGTGCAAGGCATAAACTTAAACATGGATGCAAGTCCATTTTTATTTTCTTTACTAGAGCTTCTTCAAGACTTTAAAGGAATATAGATTCATCCCAACACATATCTTAGCAAAACAAAGTGAGTTTTAGAGTTTTTTGTGCCAAGGTTTTAAAGAGAACCTTATGGCTTGAACTTCATCATCAAGCTCAAGGAAATGGATTAGGAGATGAACACCAACACTTTTTGAAACCAATCATAAAGAAAACTACTTTAACATATACTTTTAAAGGAAATGAAAACCGAAATCATTGAGGGGAAGAACATAAGAACCGAAATCTTGAGCAAGGAGAAATAGGAAACCGAAAACTTGTTTGGTTCAAAATCAAGCCTTTGAGCTTTAGAGGTTTAACTTGTGATGGATTTACAACCAACATTTAAAATCCTCATCATCAAGCCATCATTCCATCATTATCTAGGCCATAAGGCCGAATACACAAAGAGAAAGGAAAAAGGAAGAACCGAAATGAAAAGCTTGAAAACAAATGAAACCTTCAAGTTTTAGAGGTCTAACATATGATGGCTTTGCAACCAACACTCAAGAACCTCATCATCAAACTTTTTTCTCACCATTATGTAGGCCATAAGGCCGAAATGCTTAAAGAAAAGGAAGAAGAAAATCGAAATGAAAAGTGCAATAGAAAGGTTCATCCATTCAACATTTTGAGCTAGGAATACAACTCATCAAAGCATAGAAATGAGTTTAGAAACAACACCCTACCTAGTTTGGTTTGAAGAAGAGGAAGACAGCTTGGTTTCTTTGAATGAAATGAGAGAAAATCTTCTTGAAACTTTGAGGTAGAATTTCGCCAAGGAGGAGGAAATGAGAAGTTCTTTGAGCTTAGGAAAACCTCAAGTGTGTAAGTGTGTGTGAAGGGTTTTCCAAGCATGCTTATTTATAGAGGAAATGAAGCTCATGGATGGACAAGAGGAGGAGGAGTGGCTACGGTTTTCAAGGGGAGACAAGGAAGGAAAAATCATTTTCTTGGTTGGTGGGTTCAAGGTAAGTGTAGGAATTTGTGGAAGTATGTTTTGTTGTGTTTTCTATGCATGGAGCCTTGTATAAAAATTTGAATAAATGGGATAATGGGGACAAAGAAGCATTCAGCCACCATGTTTTAAGGAGGTGGGATTATGTCATCCAATGTGTTGTATAGGTGTAGGTAGGGTATCTTTGCAATTAGGGAATTTGCAAGTAAGGGCTTAAGTGAAATAATAGGCGATTTGGGTGTTTTAAAGCAATTTTAGGTTCTAACCAATCTTAATAAATTATTTTGACTCTAGATTAGTAATTAAAATTTACTAATCTTTAATTAGAGCCTAACATTGCTTAGGTTTTGTTAAACGAGTCGAAAAGCTCAAAATGCACAAAGCCGGGGCAAAACGGTAATTTTTCTCGAACGGCCCGGGGCACCTGGGCTTAATCAATTGTCAAACATGGCTTAAAAACATCTTTTAAAACATCTTAGTGAGGTTCGGTTAGTCGGCACACAAATCGGAGTTAGACACCGTAGGGCGTTTTGGTAAATTTGCGTCGAAACTCAAAATTGAGATTCTTCTGCTCTATTACCACACATAACACAATCCATCCCCTATTATCATCAAAACATTCCCTTGAGGAAGTACGGCCAGTGATCCTCATTTTCCAATTAAAATGACCTTAAGGGCATTTTGGTCATTTACACACGGGAAAATCGAGGCGTTACAATCCTGACCTCAAGTCAATCTTTGTGAATACCACTTGCCCCTTAGTTGATTCATCAAATCATCAATCCTAGGCAAAGGGTACTTATTCTTCACTCGAATCATTCAAACTGCTATAGTCTACGCAAAACCTCAAACTCCCATCTTTCTTTTTAATAAACAAAACTAGGGCTTGCCATGGTGATGCACTAGGTTTCACAAACTTTTTCTCTAAAAGCTCTTCTAATTAAGTCTTCAACTCGATCAACTCTATAGGTGACATCCTATAGGGTGCTATGAAGATAGGCCCTACCCTATGACTAACTCTATGAGAACTTTATCTCTCTCTGAGGGAACTTAGGTACTCATTCAGAAATATCTCAAGATAATCTTTTACCCTTCAAGTATATCATCAATTATCGCTCAAGGTTTACATCGCTAGCGGCTAGGAGAACGTATCCCTTACTCTCTTTCTTGTAACATTAACCTCTATATCACTTAGATAAACGCTTAAAGGCTTACTAGGTACATCAGGTATGGGGAAAAGATGATAGACTTTGTGTAACAATCCAATAGTACACATTAGCATAAAGCCAATCTATGCCAAGAATCATGTCTAGACCACGCATGGGTACATATATCAAATTTAAGACAAAAGGTTTTCCTTGAATGATCAAATGACAATTCAGACAACATCTACTTGTCCTAATAAGGTTACCAGGAGAGGTGGAAATAGTAAGGTCATAAGGAAGTTTTAACTCATGCATTTGTAAGGACTTGACACTATCATGTGATTTGAATGAATAAGTTGCGCCAGAGTCATAGGACAATTAAGGACCTATCGTTCATTTCACACGTACCTTCTATGAGGTCGTCTGGACTTTGCCGAGTCTTCCGCGTTGAGGGTAAAGACCCTCCCTTGGAGCTTGGTCGGTGGTAGGGGCTATCGGGTTCCTCCTGGGCATCTCTAGCATAATGGCCTGGCCTTCCGCACTTGAAACACACTCCCTAGCCCATTAAGCAAGGTTGATCTCGATGGGACTTCCCACACTTAGGACATGGTATAGCAGGTGAGGCCTGGGGGTGCCTGGCCCTCTAAGGTGCCTTACCTTTGGGACCATTCGATCGCCCATGATGAAAAGTCTTCCTGGGCCTTACGACCTGAGTTTTTGCCTGAATTGTGGATTGAACCTTGGAGCTTGCGGTTCAACTTCCTAGTGAAGTTCTCAGCCCTACACATTCAGCTTCTTGTAGCCATCTTCAATAATGCGGTATTTGTTGACTAGGGTAGGAAAATCCCTAATCTCCAAATGTGCAATGGCCACATTGACTCTGCTTCAACCCGACTTCATACTTAACATACTTCCAGAACTCGTTGGGGTTCCCATGAAAAATCCTCAAAAACGTAATTACTTCTTCAAACCATGTAGTGTACTGCACAATGCTCATCCCTCCTTGGGTCAGTCTGCATGAACTCCACATCCTTGGCATTCTTTACCAATGCTGGAAGTACTTTTCATAGAAGCAAGTCTTAAACGTCTCCCAATTAATCATGGTGCCCGATGCCTCTAATAGTCTTTGGGTGCCAGCCCACCAGAAACTTAGGATTCACTTCTAACATAAAAGTAGCAAAAGTTACCTTCCGTTCTTCAGTGCAAGTGATCACGAAAAGATCTTCTCCATACACTTAATCAACCCATCTAGGTTGGGATTCAAAGCTCCCCTAAATGACAGTGGGTTTGCCTTGTGAAACTCCCTGAATTGGGCATGCTTGTGACCGTCGCATTGTTAGGGCCACGAGCTTCGCCCTAGTGGTCCATCCTTTCAAACATCATTTGCATGGCCCTCGCCGTGTCTCTAAGGGCTTTGGCGGTCTCATTACCTTGTCCGCCTCCTTCCGGGTCCTATTCCGTCGTGGTCATATAATCAGTCCCTGAAGCATACAAAACAACAAAACACTGAGGTGATCAGGCCCAATACTTCATGTTAAGTAAGCTAGTTACGTGGTACACACACATACAGGAGTCATGCATCTCTATCCTATAGCTTATCTTAAAGCAAAGCATTACACATGACATAGCTATCATATCATGCTTAAGAAGCATAGTCAATCCAATCCTCAAGCTCCATGAAAATCAAACTGCTTCTTACCAAAATTGTAACACCCTAATATTTAACCTAACATGCGTAGGACACGTTCAAGTTAATTATTAGTTATTACTCTTTTGTTTCAGTCTTATCTTTTGACTTGGAAATACTTTAGTAAAAATATGGGTATTTTTTTGAACTATTTAAAATAGTAACGTGAGCCACACATATAAGTAAGACCCATCATTCGTCTATCATGACATAAAGGGAAGATAAAACTCTTTGCAAGCATATGCAAAATATAAACATGACGTCCTTATGAACATGATCACACCATCATATATGTACATATAGGTAGCACAAACATTAACCATTCCATGACTCACACCAAAACAAACCACTAAGATAGTATTATGACATCATTAGGGGTTGGCCAGTTACCATTATCACAAGAAACATAAATAGTATATACATAGAAACTTAGATAATCCTACTGACGATGCTCTTGGAAAGGAGGAAGGTAGCCAGGCATGCGAGCCGGGCCAAAGGGGTAGCGAGTACCGGAAATGAATATGGGCTCCCCAACATGGACGGGTGGCTCCTCTAATAGTGTGTTGGACTCCCCTCATAGACTACGTTATTGTGGCCTTTCCATCTATGCCATTTCCTACATCTCGGGAATGGTGGGAGAAGAACTTCCTGAAGAGTGCGGAAGGAGATTCTTCCGATGGATTAAACTCTAGGGCGGTAGGTCGAGGGAGTGATCTGGGTGTGTAAACGGGAAATCACAGATGGCAGATGAAGCATTGGGGCCATAAGGAGGCTGCTTGGTATGCGGACGGGTGGGCTCAAAAATAAAATCATCAATGAAAAAGGTAGCCTGGAGAACCAAAGCTTGGTAACGGGTGTGCCAAGGACGTCTAGAAATAACAGGCGAACATCACATCGACCCACGAAATGATAAGATTGGTTGGTAGGATCGAAATGTGTAACATCCTCCTAAGTATAACATCGAGCCTTAAGCCATGACATCAGACTTGAGGGTTGTTACTTATAAATTAGTAGACTTTTCTTACATATCTATAACAAGTTTGATTAATTTGTGTAATAACTAACTAAGCATAATTCTATTAAAAAATATAACACTTAAACAAAACATTAATTTAATACAAAATACAAAAGAGAAGCTCTTCTATGAGCTTTAGTACATATCCTCTCTATTACACTTACAGACATAACATATACCTAAGTACAATCAATATAAGCTTCAGCCTTGAACTACCTAATTCAATTTTCTTTTATATAGTAGCTTCCTCATTCTCTAGATCAACCTGGAGATGACACTGTACACAAACACATAGGGGTGAGAATTATAAAATTCTCAGGGCATCCCCAAACATATACTAAAAATCCATGCCATCGTTATCGTCTAACCACTTCGTTTATTAAGAAAATGTGAGCATGCAACATATATCAAAGGTTCATTTTAAGGTTCAAAAATCATTTTTCTGAAGTAGATTTCTTTTAGCATTCACTCACTTAATGCACAGATATCATGAAGCCAAAACACATAATAAGTAACTCTAATCAAGAGATTATATACGATATGATTAGGCATATGCCAAAATACTGAAATTATCTCAAAGTGACTTGTTTTCACTTCTGGCCATAGAAATCAAATTAGTGCATTGTTTTCTCTTTTCATCGACATAGGAAAGACTTAGCTTATACCCAACGGGTATTTGCCGTGGACAACTCCACAATAGATAGTTTATACCAAATGGTATTTATAGTGGATCACACCACACAAGGGAAATAGACCGCTATCAAGACTGAGCTCATTCCTATATGTGATTATTGGACTTCATTTTTTCCATTTCCGAATCACACAGTCATTCTAGCCAGACCTACCGACTCAAAATAAATTTGGGAAAGTTTCTCTTTTTGCCTTCCTCTATAATACCATGGGAAGTTCCTCTTTTTGCCTTCCCCTTATTCAATCTAAGTCTTGTTTCAGTTTTGTCTATATGTCAGAAAATGCACGATTGCAATTTATACATTCTCTTTTCTTTGGTCAATTTATACATTCTCTTTTCTTTGGTCAAATGCATGCATAAAGCACATGTAGACATTCATTCACAATACAATTTTATTCATGTCTTATAAACCATTCTTTACCTCCTCTAGCATACATTTATATGTCACAAGTCACATGGCCAAATATTCAACATCTAGTATTCATGTCATGCTTGAACCAAAATGCCATTACATTATCAATTCAAGGGATTAATTCATTTTCAGCACAATGGCTGATTTCACATCATTGTAATACAAATTTATTTGCACACCAAACAATCCATTCAAAGGTTATAAAAATTATTCCAAGACACTTGAATGTGTGCACAGGGTTCGATAAAAATTTCAGAGTAAAAGAGTTCTCCAACTATGTTGACAAAATTAGACAAATTTAGTGGTTGGAGACCACTTATTCATAGTTCAAACAAGGATTCTCATAATTTTTAACCCTAGCAAATGATCGAATCAACTCAAAATAAAATTCATGGTGATACTTTAATATATTATCAACTTCTATAAAAATTTCAAGGTGTAAATCAGTCATTTGCTATGTTAATAAAATTAGGAAATTTTATAGCTTCTATTCCAACATTTCAGGCAGCATCTATACAATTTCAGTTCTTGATTTTTTTAAAGAAGTTTAACTCAAAATCAGAACCCAAGAAAATTCATGGACTAGCCCAAGATGTTAGCTCCAACATATATCTTTTTCAGTTCGAAAAATGCCTACAACATGCCCAAAAATCGTGATCATACACTGCCTGAGAAACGAAAATCCAGGCAAGTATCACTCAACATCTTTTTGACAAGAATGATTTCTAACATCATCCAAAAACTCCACCAAAATTAACACATTAATATCAACATAATATCAACCAATATAACTAGAAATTTGGATTAAAACCAATCAGAAATTCTCAGAAAATTTTGAAAGAAAAAGGCCAAAGAAAACCCTACTTTGGTGGCTTTAAGGATCTTGGCTTCAAGGATGTTTTAACATGATCTTGCTTACTTCAAGGCCACTACATCAACATTAAACCCTTCCCTAAATAGTATATGTGAACTCTCAAAGTAGAAAAAGGTTGATGGATTCAAATTTTAATCGATTAATTTGGTAAATATTAAGGAGTGGAACAAGTTTTGTGAAGAAAATTTTGGGTTTTAACAAGTCTAGGCTTATGATTTTGAGGTTGGAATTCAAATTATCATGGAAGCAAATAGGTGCTGTATCTTTCCCTTGATGGCCGAGAATGTATTGATGATGAGATAAGGTTAAATGTCTTACATTTATCTTGTATTTAAAGCATAGATATTATACAATGTAAATGTATAATTCTTTAAAGAAAAGAAAAACAAATGGATGGAGCAAGATTAAATCTTCGCCTTACACTTGGCATATAAAGGATAGACATTATTCTTTTATAAAGATTAAACTATCTTTCTGTTAGAAATTGCACACCGAAATTTTACCGAACGGGTAAAACACCATACTCGGGTAATTAGATATTGCCCGAAATTAATTCTGGATATAAAATCTTCATTGATAACTATTTCCAACCTTAACCCTCCCTTTTCTTAGTACTGGGCATTTCTGGTTCCTACCGCCTTCAGCGTCACGGGCCTACAAGGTTACTATTTACCTTGGCCCGAAATTTTTTTAAATACGTCCATTAGGCCCTCCTTATCGTTGCTAAACCGTGAAATTTTTGAAATTACGACTAATAAAGCTCAAATTAATTTTTAAATAATTTTTAGGGTGTTACAAAATGCATTTCCAAGGTGGGAGTCTCAAGGTAAATTATGAATGTGGCCATCACCTTTTGAAGACGAAATGGAAAGAAAAGAAAGGAAATAAGAAATCTGAACATGAATCATAGGAGAACTCTTACCTCCAGACATGTGTCATCATTTTTATTTTTAGGAACCTCAGGTTTCATTATGAAAACAATGGACATAATAAGATTTATTTATTAAGTTTAAAATCCGTTAATGAGGTCTGTGTCTTTTAGCATGATTCTTAATGCTATGAATGCATCTACCTCATCATAAATGCATGTCAATTCCATGTGAACACATATCGCAATAATCATAATCAATATGGCATAAAGAATACATGTTATCATAACTTGATCTTTCCTCTTTAATATCTTAGGCGACTTAACTTTCCTCTTCCAAGGGCCACCCTACTACTCTCTTCTCTTGAGAGTTCTAGGTTATGAGTTCATACCTAACTAGTCGTCACTAATCTAGTGCGAGATAGAGGGCATAGGATCACCTCTTATAACCATTAATTCCTGGAGTCTAGAGGATCATTTCCATGCATTGTATGTCACCTTTAGTATTAGCACGTTATTTATAGATGCAAACATGAGCATATAATCATGGCCATCATCATAACTTATGAATAATATTTTATGTATAAAATAAAAAATTAAGGAAAAGTCAAATGATAATAATAATAAAGTAAAAGGAGAATAAAATTTTAGGAAAAATTAATTTTGGCTTGATAGCTATTAGCTACACCAACGTATCCTCTAGTGCAATGAGGAACTCAAAGCCATGTTGTTCTAAATAAAATATTCATTGGTTGATTGACTTTATTTTCTTTGAAGAGGAATTGAGAATATCAAACGCTAGCCCAAAAAAAATATCAAAAGAAAATAAGTTGTACCAACATTGCACAATACATATAGAACTAAAAAGAATATTATAATTATAGACAAAAACAGCATATATGATATTTGATCATGCGGTCTTTAATTATAATAAACAACCCACATCATAACCTTATCATATATAACACTTAGTGCAAAATATATATATACATGTTAAAATGAAATAATAAAACCATTAGTATTCAACAGTATATCCTTTAAAGAATGCTATCATTAAAATATGTCAATCGCCGCCACAAATAATCACATGTCATACCATGAACATCAATGCAAGATTGTTAAAGTGGAATTGAGCCAAACACTAAAAAATCTTTATCTTTCTTGTTTTATTTTCATTTTTCTATTATTATTATTATTATTATTATTATTATTATTATTATTATTATTATTATTATTATTATTGTATATTTTTAACAAATGCTTAATGTGAAAACTTAATTTGAAAATTTAAAATCTCTAATCAGACCAAATTCCAAGTTAAACCAATGAAACTAGAAACCCGCATAACAACAAAGGAATAATTCCCCAAAAATTCCAACTAAACTTAAGCCTACAAGGAAGATAGACCAAACCTAGAATCGTAGCCCAAAATTAAAAAAAAAAAAAAAACTAGAACCCAATAAGTCCAAACACAACCCACTAAACTGAAATCCAAAAATAAGACCCCCAACAACCATTTTCAAAAAAATAATAACAATAACATATTAGAATTTCCTTTTGAAAAAGAAAACTACAAAGCCCAAAATTCCAAAACCATGTTCAACCTTTAGTCCTAAGCATTTTTAATGAAACAAACATAGACCACACTCCCAAAAATGAACCTTACACAGAAAAGTCCAATATACCCCCCCAAAAAAAATGAATATGATAAAATAAAAACAAGCCCAATGTCCCCAACCCACTATCCTAAGTGACACAAAAAAAGACTAAAAATAAGACTCTCTCTCACTCTTGCAACACACACACACATATGCAGCTCTCTCACACGCCACACACACACATACACGGACAACACACTCACTCACTCTCACCTAACACAAGGAGAGAGAAAGAGAGAGTGACAGAGAGAAGAAAGAGAGAGAGACCGAGAAGGAAAGGGAGAGGCAGGGCATGGCGACCGGGTTCGCGGAGGGTGGCGCCAGTGTGGCGTGACATGGAGGAATGAACAGCCACACAGAGAGCAAAATGGAAGAAGATCAGGTGACGCCCAGGAGCGGAGGAGGAGGATCATGGGACCGGCTGCTCGAGCTGGAAAGGTTGATCGAGACGAGGCATAGTGTGGGGGTGAGGCTAACGCCGAGGGGACACGACGGAGCTAGTGCATGCGGCAGTGGTTTCACAAAGGAGGAGCTGGATGGCTCATGGTGGCTGAGGGGATGAGTTCGTGACGAAGAAGGAGGGTTGGTGCTCTCCGCTGGGTTGTTGGCCGCGCCAATTCATAAGTGCTGGGTGATGATGATGGTTGCTGTCACGACAGGCTCCGCCGCTGAAGCTAGTTGCTGGCCCTTGAGGTGGTGACATGCGATGAGGGTGTTGTTTCTGGTTTTGCGCACGGCAGAGAGGCTGTCTCTTGGTCTAAGAGTGACAGGAGCCGCCGCGGCCTTCCCCCTTTCTCTTATTTATGGTTCTATTTTCCTTGGTTTTCATTTTGAAACATTTGGACTTGATTTTGTATAATGTGTTTGATGTGACTGTGTTGGTTTTGTGTTTGTTGCTATTGTAGGACCGCGGACTCCTTTTGTTGTGTTAGACCATGCATGTTGTGTTAGGACTTCTAAGATTGATTTTTCTAATCGTGTCTATAATTTATGGGTCCTGCATGGCTACTTCTAATATATATATATATATATATATATATATATATATATATATATATATATATATATATATATATATATATATGTTTTGTATACTTGGGAATGGAATCTATTCTGTTATGTTTTGTTCATAGTTCGGAGGGCACTATATTTACTAGGATAGATTTATGAATCAAGTTAGTTTTTGAAAAAATTTAAATGGCAATGATACACTAGAAATATAGGATGAATTGAATTTGATTTCTTACTTCTCCTTGTGTTTTGATCTCCCTCCGAACTCTAACTCTACATGGTTTTTTTGCTTTCAACAATTAGAATTGAAGTGCTGGTGATGAAAGTGTGGTGAGAAGGAAAAGAGATTGAAAGTTGGTAGATGATGAAGATGGATATGAGGTTAGTTTGTTCTAACGTGTTCATAGCTTGCTCAAATACTAATGTTCCCTAACCCGTTTTGGTAATTAATCCTTAATTTCGTGTTATTCATAGGAAGGGGAAGAACCTATACTAACTTGCCTCCATGACTCTGCAAGTACTGAATATTTCATTAGATGAGCATAGAGCCCATCTTCATTAGTGTAGGGCATAGGAGGAAATACTGCATTATGGCCATCTATTCTCGTTGTTAAAATTTTTAATAGTGTATTCCTTTAATTGCATGATATAGTGTTTTGTAAATGTCCTTATATTACGTGGCTGTTTTATGTTTGCATTATAATGCCTTCTATTATGCTATAGTAGATAGTGGGCAAGGAGAATATACATATATGATTATCTCTTTGTCATGCTTTACAATGTGCAATTGTGCATTGCTTGTACAAGCACTTTCGTTAGGCATGGATTTATAGGTTATAGAACAAAACCAAGAGAAGGCATGTCACCTTTTAATATATGCAAGTGATAAATCTATGCATGTTTCCATGTCATCAGCCATTTCTCCCAGGAAGGTAGCTAAGAAAACAACTCTTTTTCAAATCCACATAAATTTAAAGACATTGTAGAATTAGATGAGAAAAAGATTTGCATGCCATAAAAAAAATGACCTTTCCTTTAACAAATCAAACTTAACTATTGTTTGAAATTTGGGATGATCTTTATAAGGTGTCAATACATGTCGAACATTGCAAGTGAAAAAATGCGCATGTTACTTTAATAATATTATACTTGCATATGTTAACACACTCACTATCTTTTGTAGTAATATTTTGTATTTCTTTTTATTGTATTAGAACTTTAGATTATATTTGTCTTGGAATAATACAATCGAGTGTTACATATATAAAAAGATAGA
Organism: Dalbergia oliveri; assembly: GCA_030441495.1. Taxonomy (NCBI): domain Eukaryota; kingdom Viridiplantae; phylum Streptophyta; class Magnoliopsida; order Fabales; family Fabaceae; genus Dalbergia; species Dalbergia oliveri. Next base: position 37,023,228 of record JAMLFY010000008.1, on the reverse strand, counting down.
TAAAGTTCAATCAATATCTAATATGTTAAAAGCAATATGTATTTGAATGGCACACATAAAAATTTGAATAAAAATTCGTCATTGTAAAGCATGGTAGAATTTCTTCATATAAATATAAAAACAAAATAGAAAGAGATTTGCATTCAATGAATAAGGCATCGGAAAAATAGTAACCAAACCAATGCACTCGAAATAATTTATGATAATGTTGATTTTCTTCATAAATGATTTTTCAATAACAACGATGTTATGTAATAGAATGATGGAGTTGGATGTTAAATTATTCACCATGAATAATAGATAATTAGTAAGCCCCATAGAGAGACATCATGTAACCTTATTCTAGTATTAAAATACCTCATTGAGGATGGCCTAGATCGGTGTCCTCAATTCTTGTACAAAAATGACCTTAAGGGCATTTTGATCATTTTGCACATTAGTAAGAATCGAGGCATTACATTTCTCCCCGCTGAAAAAGAATTTCATCCTTGAAATTCGTTATCTCTGAATAGCTCAGGGTACTACGACTTCATCTCTAACTCCAAATCCTATGTTGACTCTTTGCTCTTTTCCCTCCCCAAGCCACTCTAACCATCGAGACCTTATTCCTCAATTGCTTGACTCCTCTGTCCATGATCCTCATGGGTGGCAAGTTAAAGGTTAGGTCCTCCCTTAACGTATTTGTTGTAGCTCTAACACATGACTAGGGTCGGATTGGTATTTGCTCAGTGAGAGACATGGAAGGCGTTATAAAGGTTGGATAAATTCAGTGGCAAGGCTATCCGCATGGCACCGATTCAACTCTATTAAGAATTTGGAAGGGACCAAGGAACCTAGGGCTCAACTTTTTGACTTTCATGGATCTTCCTATGCCGTTGGTGGGGGTGATCCTAAAGAATATGTGTTTTCCCTCTTGGAATTCTAGTGGTTTTCGCCGTTTATTCGCATAGCTTTTCTGTTGACTTTGAGCAATAAGGATCCTATCCTAATCCTCTTGATTTGTTCTGTTATTTCTCTTAACAATTTCTGGGCTCTAACATACTTGGTTCATTGGGTTCATACTAACACAAAGGGGATTGACACCTTCTTCCATATAAGGCCTCATACGGTGCCATACCAATGCTTGCATGATAACTGTTGTTATATGCAAACTCGATCAATGGTAAGCATTTATCCTAGCTTCCTCTTTGTTCCAAAATACAAGCTTTTAACATATCTTCTAAGGTTTGTATTGTCCTCTCTAATTGCCCATTTGTCTAAGGGTGGTAAGCCATGCTCAAGCACAACTTCAAACCAAATGCCTTCTGTAAGACTACCCAAAAACGTGATGTGAATTGCAGATCATGATTCGAGATTATTATCGATGGAACTCCATACAGCCTTATAATCTCTGTATATACAATTGAGCCAGCTTGTCCAATGAATATGTTGTCTTAATGGATAGAAAGTGAGCTGACTTCGTCAGCGATCCACAATCACCCATATGGCGTCATGGCCAACTTCGGTCTTGGGTAAACCCATCACGAAATCCATCGAGATACTATCCCACTTTATTCAGGAATCGACAAGGGTTGTAATATTCTAAAGGTTTTGGTGCTCAATTTTTACCTTTTGACAAACTAAGCACTTGCTCACCCATGTGGCCACGTCTCGTTAATCCGGGCCACCAAAATATCTTCTTTAAATTGTGATATATCTTGGTGGTACCAGGGTTAATACTGAAATGGCTCTTATGAGCTTCCTTCAAATCTTCTTCCGAAGGTCATCACGGCTCGGAACACAAATTCTGCTTTCAAACCTCCATAGTTTATCAGTTCCAAGGGTGAATCCCTTCAACTTTCCGCTTTCATCGCCTCCAAGGTCTCTTTAAACTCCTTGTCTTCTTGTTGAGCTTGAGTGATTCTTTCCTTGAAGTCACTCATTACACTGAGATGACACATCCTTATACCTCCAAGTGGTAAAGGTCATCCCCAAATTCAGGCTCTAAACCTCTCAATCAACTCCACTTCCTCAACCATCATCCAGATAGGTGTAACAACTTTCGACTCAAGGCATCAGCCACCACATTAGCCTTGCCAAGATGATAGTTTAATCCAAAATCATAATCTTTCAGGAATTTCATCCACCTCTCTGCCTCATATTCAATTCCTTCTGATCAATGAGGTATTTGAGAGTCTTGTGATCAGATAACACCTCAAACTTTACTCCATACAAATAGTGCCTCCACACCTTCAAGGCGAATACTACAGCTGCTAATTCTAGGTCATGGGCGGGTAGTTTGTCTCATGAGGCTTGAGTTGTCTAGATGCATAGGCTACAACTTGCCTATTTTGCATGAAAACACAACCCAAACCTCTCCTCCAAGCATCACAATACACCTCAAAGGGTTCATTGGGGTTAGGTAAAACTAACACTTGGGTTGTGGTTAACTTCTTCTTTAGCTCCTGGAAGCTCTTTTCACACTCCGAGTCCATGTAAGGGAGTGTTCTTCCTAGTAAGCTTGGTCAAGGGTAACGAAATATGAGAAAATCCCTTAATGAACCTACGGTAATATCCTGCCAAACCTAAAAAGCTTCGTATCTCTATCACTATAGTAGGTCTTTCCCAAGCCTATCACAGCTTCATCTTTCCTGGTCTACCGCCATACCCCCTTTTGACACCACATGCCCTAAAAATTTCACTTTCTCCAGCTCTAGAATTCACACTTAGATAGCTTTGCATACACCTTCCTCTCTTTCAAAATCTCTAACATTATCCTCAAGTGATGCTTATTCTCCTCGCGAATCTTCAATAGATCAGGATACCATGTATGAAAACAACCATGAACTAATCCAGAGGGCCTAAAAATCCTATTCATGTAGTCCATGAATAATAGGAGGAGCATTGGTTAAGCCAAATGACAGAACTTAAACTCAAAATGGCCATACGGGTCCTAAAGGCAGTTGGTATGTCCTCATCCTTTACCATAATTTGATGATATCTTACCTCAAGTCAATCTTTGAGAATACCACTGCACCACTCAATTGTCCATCAAATCATCAATCTTAGGAAAAGGGTACTTATTCTCCACTATCACTCATTCAACTATCTAGTAGTCAAAGCCTCACACTCTCATCTTTCTTTTTAACAAACAAAACCGAGGCTCCCATGGTGATGTACTAGGTTTCACAAACTTTTTCTCTAAAAGCTCTTCTAATTGAGTCTTTAACTCGATCAACTCTATGGGTGACATCCTATAGGGTGCTATGGAGATAGGCCCCATCCTTGGGACTAACTCTAGAGAGAACTCTATCTCTCTTTGAGGAAATTCAGGTATCTATCCAAATAACTCAGGGTAGTCTCTTTAACAAATCAGATTTAACTATTGTTTGAAATTTGGGATGATCTTTATAAGGTTTCAATACATGTCGAACATTGCAAGTGAAAAAAATGCGCATGTTACTTAAATAATATTATACTTGCATATGTTAACACACTCACTATCTTTCTTGTAGTAATGTTTCTTATTTCTTTTTATAGTATTAGAACTTCAGATTATATTTGTCTTGAAATAATACAATCGAGTGTTACATATATAAAAAGATAGATAAAGTTCAATCAATATCTAATATGTCAAAAGCAACATGTATTTGAATGGCACACATAAAAATTTGAATAAAAATTTATTGTTCACAAAGCATGGTAGAATTTCTTCATATAGATATCAAAACAAAACAGAAAGAGATTTGCATTCAATGAATAAGGCATCGAAAAATAGCAACCAAACCAATGCACTCGAAATAATTTATGATAATGTCAATTCTCTTCATAAATGATTTATCAAAAATGGTGCTATGTAATAGAATGATAGAGTTGGATGTTAAATTATTCACCATGAATAATAGATAATTAGTAAGCCTCACATAGAGACATCATGTAACCTTATTCTAGTATTAAAATACCTTATTGAGGATGGCTTGGATCGGTGACCTCAATCTCGTGAAATGACCTCAAGGGCATTTTGATTATTTTGCACAGCATAAGAATCGGGGCATTATAGCTTCCATTTTTGAATAAATTGATGTGCTCTTCTCATTTTTAATAAAGTTCCCTTTATCCATATGTCATAATCTTTTACATCTTTTCCTTGTTAAAAAAAAAAAGGGTAGACGTTATATATTGTCTTGTGAGGGGGACTATTTTTTATGAAGGTTAACTTCTATCAATTAGGTTGTAACATAATCCAAAGATGAAATAAAGAATGAAGGAAAGCATCATATTTGAAACAAGTGAGTACAAAAAGGAAAGAAGAGGAATGCCAAAATAAAAACAAAAAAAAAGAAAAGAAAGAAAAAGAAGAGAGAGCAAAATATGAAGATGAGTATAGATGCCTTTCTAGAAAATGCAATCGATGGAGTTATTCTCCTAAAAAAAATATCTTTGATCTTGATTGACCTTTAAACACTTATTTGGGCCATTAATATCCTTTCATTCATAACCCTTAACCTTGGTCACATTACAAGCTTAATAAAGTCCATTCTGAATCTTTAATTGATTGTTTTTATTCTCATTCATTTTAACTACGAGACACAAAAAGGGGGGAAAGTTGAAAAAGAAAAATGTTTGGAATAAAGGGATATGCCATTTAGATGGAAACAAATATTTGAACCACCTAAAGAGAAGGATGTTTACAATTCAAATCTTTAACTTGGGGGCTATTTAAAGAAATTTCTCATAACAAAGGAAGTCGAAGACTATTGCATCATCGTTTGCACAGGTGGAGTTAGTAAGCTTAGGAGGCCAATCTATCTCATGAAGACTTAGTCTTATTGCCACCTTCTAGAAACACTATTGCCACTTACAATGCCCATGTCACCTACCTTTGGACAACTTGAACTTGAGATATGCCACAATGATGAATATTTCTGAGATTTTCCAAGAATGAAATACAACTCCATTTGAATTCCTCAAGGACATTTGTAAACAAAAAAATTGTTTCATTTCATAATTTGTATGGTTTATATATATTTTAGGTATTGTGAAGTTAGTCGATTTGCATATTTACATTCTAGGTATTGTGAAGCCTGGTCTATTGCGATTTGTATTTTAGGTATTGAGAAGCCTAGTTCATTTGCATCTCAATTCATTTGCATTCTAGGTATTGAGACACTTAGCTTATCATTTTTGCGTGATCCCTTTTTTATCTTTTTGAGGTATTGTGAAGCCTTGTTTTTATCTCTTGTAGGTATTGTGACACCTAGTCAACTTTTTGAAGGTATGATGACATTCCCTATCCTTTTGAGGTATTGTGACGCCTCATTTTTATCCATTGTAGGTATTATGACACCTACTCAATATTTTGAAGGCATTGTACGCCTTCCCTATCCTTTTGAGTTATTGTGACGCCTCATTTTATTCATTGTAGGTATTGTGATGCCTACTCATCATATTTAAGGTATTGTTATGCCTTCCATTATACGTTGACACTTTCCTAAGTATTGTGAAGCTTAGGATTGGATTGTTGTGGCCTTGTAAATAGGTTTTAAAAAAAAAAGAATTTTGACTCTGAATAAAATTGGTTGGCTTTTTACTTTGCTTCTTCTTTTAAATTAAAAGACCAAGCAAAGGGGTGAATCCGTCAGCATCCCAATTTTGATCATGTCACAAAATTTTTTTTTTCTGAAAGTTAAAAAAAAGGAATATTAAAAAGGAAAAAGCTGAAAAATAAAAAATAAAGTCAAATATTTCCAGGAATCTTTCTCTATTTAAAACTTTTTTATTGTGATTTTATTGATTAATTAGGACCTGATTAGCTTGATTTTATTTCTTTAATTAGCATCAATTAGAATCAAATTAAATAAATTTGTAATTAATTATATATGTTTGGATAAAAAGTGCGTATAAATAAGCCCGTTAACCAGGAAATGGGAGCACTCTAGAAATAAAAGAAAAGAGGGGACCATCTTCATATAACCATCACACTTCATCTCTTTTGGAGCCAACTATCACAGGAACCTATCACCACCACTATTATCACCAATCACATAGCTCCCATAGCTCGCCTTTCCATCATCATCACCATCAACCTTTCAAATATCTATCCCACCACATGGCCTCCATCACCACCAAATCACCCAATCTTCATCCTTTACCTCCAACCCACCTCGCGGAAACCCCCATGACCTCTGTGTTACTTTGGAACCCGTTTGAAAGCTTAAATGCAACATGTTTTGAATGACAACAAAGCCAATTTAAGGAAAATATTTTGAAGAATAACTAATGCTTATCTTGGGTTTCTTGAGTAGTTAAAATAGGTTCTATCATTAGCATAACAAGGCTCTATTAAGGAAGACTAATTTCACTTTACATGCACAAACATGATATATCTCATTTTAAGAGATGTGAACTAAATGAAAGTTATAGTTATGTCAAAAAACAAGCTTAGAATGTCTAACAATTTAGAAAAAGCAACAAAAATAAGAAATCAAGATTTGGGACTTCAGAAAATAGCATTGAACTTTAAAAGTACACCTAAAATAAAGATATCAATCAAACATTGAAGCCAAAATGTTCTATAATCTTCAATCATTACACTCGTAATTATTTGATTATCAACAAGCTCGATTGAAGATAGAAGACCCAAAATTCATCAAAGAAATGATATCGCACTTCCGAAAGCTCACCTACAGGAAAGACAATACGCTTTACAAGAAAGGAGGGAAATTCAAAATTCAAATTTAAATTTGAAAAGCCAAAGTCTAGTGCCAAATTGGCGTAACATCTCTTTTGCTATCGTGGTCAACTACCTTTACTTCTAGAAAGAAACAATTCAAAAACCACATTCAGAAAGTAAGAGTAATTTCTGAAGTGACATCAGAAACCTTAATCTTGCAATGGCTTCTACAACAGTTTCCAAAGAGCAGGTTACTCTTCTAGACTACTTTTCCAAGATACAAATGGATGATCAACACGTTTCACTTGGAGATTTGATCAAGGCAACGGTCATAGGAATGACTATCTATAAATAGAGATATTGTGCTTTCAAAGATAAGCGGGTTAAACAAAAAAAGAGCAGAAACTCTAAAAAAATTTCTCATATTCTTGTAAAGCTCATTACATCTTGTAATCATTTCCTTTGGTTGTAAACATCTTCTTTCTACGTTCCTTCATTGTTCATACGTTCTTCCAAGGAAGAATCATTAGAAAGAAGTCGTTCAAGTTATTCCAGTTTCTTCTTTGATATCTTAAGGAAACTTGAGTGTAGGTTAATTTGAGTTGCAAACTAAAGACAAACCTTTGTATCCAGGAGTGATCAATGTGAGTTTAGCTTGGAGAGCTAGTCAAGACTACTTGCAACGCAACAGTAAAGGTGTTTTATTATTCACGGTTTAGCTTGAAGAAACTAGTTAAAGACTACTCGTTTAGCTTGGAGACGCTGGTTAAAGACTACTTAGTTCAGCTTGAAGAGGCTTGGTTAATAACTACTTGGTTTATGACAGTGGGTATTGATATGTCACTTGAGAGCTTGGGAAGGCTATTGTAAAGACTATCCAGGTTTTTGTTGGTTGAGAAAGGTTTTAGTGAAACCTCAACAGTGGTTGAGTACTAGATGTAGGAAGGTTAGTTAACCAATATAAAAATACCTGTGTATTTTCTTCTCCTTTATTTTGTTTGCATTTACCGTCCTTTATTATTCTTTTATACCTACTTAATGTTATTTATTGAAACATCTATTATTAATGCCCTTCTTCAAAAGCTACTTTCTAAACCTTTAACATTGTTTCCACTACACTACAAGGTCAATGCTTGATAGTTTTATGCTTTGAAGCTTCACTTTTGAAAAGGAAGAAAAGTTAAGTGAAGCACGATTTAACCTCCTTTTTGGTGCGCTTTTCTACCTACAAGTGGCATTAGAGCTTAGCCTCTAAGGGGTTAAGAATTTAAACGACGGAGAGGATAAAGATCCGAGGACAAATGACATAAAATATTCATATAGCAAAAGGACACTCTATCAATAGGCCGTCATTCTTTGAATGGTGATTATGCCTATCGGAGAGATCAAGTGGAGTTGTTCATAAACATAGTCTTGACCTATGGGAGATTATACGAGAAGATTATGATCTTATGGAGGTTTCAGGAATAAATGATGCACCCTTAACTTCAAGAGAAGTCCCTTGGAGTAGGTAGACAGAGCAACACAAGGCCAAAGTTCAATAAACTCAAAAGCTAAGTACCTACTCATGTGTGCACTGAGAAACGAATATGACAAAATCATCGCGTGAACATGAAAAGGAAATATAAAGCTACACATGTTGCATGAAGGCACTGAATAAGTTAAAGAAACAAATATCAGGATGCTGGTTTATCAATATGAAATGTTTAAAATGACAGATCAAGAAAATATTGATAAAATGACCACAAGGTTTATGCATATCATAAACCAACTAAAGGGATTAGGCAAAAGATAGTCTAACTTTGAGATGGTTAGAAAAAATCTAAGAAGCCTCCCTCCAAATGGCTGTTGAAGGTCACAACCATTACGAGGCAAAAGACCTTCAAACTCTCAGCCTATGCACTCATTGGGCCACTTAAAACCCATGAGGTAGTGCTCTCTAAAATGCATAGTGAGTCCACCAAGAAGAACAAGTCCATGGCATTGAAATCATCTTATCAGAAGCTAAATAAAGTGAAGGCAATGGAAATTGTTGAAACCTTTGATAAAGAGGAAGAATCTAATGATGAAACAGAAGAAAAAGATGAAGATGAGCTCTCCATGTTAGTGAGGAAGATGTCCAAATCTGAGGGCAAGACAAAGAGAATAAGAGACATAAACTTCAGAAAGGACACTTCAACCCAGAATGTCATACACTCAAAGGTCCACAGAAGAAGTTCACATCCAAGAAAAAGGCATGCTGACTACCTGGAGCGAATCAGGAGGAGATGGATGTTGCTAACCTATGCTTCATGGTAAGCTATTCATCAAAAAGTGAACCTAAGGTAAACAATTCTAACTTTGATCTTTCCTATGATGAAATCTTGTCTTTATATGAAAAGTTGCTTGAGGATTCCCAAACTCTTTCTCTCACTATCTTAACCTAAAAAAAGAACATAAAAGGACCGTTTTAGAACTTAAAATGGCCAAACGGAAGCTTGAGACTCTAAGGCTTGAAAAAGAATAATTAAAAGGAGAAAATATAGTTTTAAATGCAAAATCTAATGCCTTAGAATCTAAAGTCTGAGAAAAAGAAAAAACTCATAAAATCATTTTTGAAGCTACAGAAGACTTCAAAGCTTCTTAAATCTACATTGAAAAAATGGTAAATGGATGAAAGAATCTTGATCTAATGCTTGGAGATCAGTGGTCATATTTCCAAAAAACTAAGTTAGGATATGAAGAGGAATCTGATGAGAAGGAAAACTAACTCTCCTCAAGAAAGAAGAGAGCTCTACTTTCTATTTTAAGAAAGGGAAATCCACCAAATGCTTCATGAAAAAGAAGTCTGTCAAAAAGGTTGGGAAACCTCCTTCTTGAAAGACTAACCAGAGGACCCAGAAAATCTGGGACCTAAAATAAACTGTGTTTGTTAATGTTTGCCTAAGAATCACATTGAACCTAAAAACAAGTGGTACATAGATAGTGGCCGCTCCAGGCACATGTCAGGATCCAAAGGTGGTTCAAAATCCTTAACTAAAGACTTCTGAATCAGTTAATTTTGCTGATGGAGGTAAGGCTAAGGTCACAGGCATATGAAATGTTGGTAAGGATGATTCTCACCAAATTTTTCATATCTTGCTTGCTGATTGTTTAGCTCACAACTTATTAAGTATGAGGAATCCTGACCAAGGCTTTAATGTTGTTTTTAATACTCATGCATGCAAAATAGTTAGTCCCACTTCAGGACAAGTTATTCTGTCTAGTAAGAGGCATGAAAACACGTATATGTTATTCTTGGATGATATGAGACATCAAGATGTAAAATGTCTTGCATCCTTTATGGATGAGAAGTGGTTATGGCATAAGAAGCTTGAGCATGCTCATATGAGGCTTATTTCTAAGCTCTCTCATAAAGAGCTTGTTAAAGGCCTACCAATGATTAGATTTGACAAGGACTCAACTTGTGATTTCTATGATAAAGGTAAGCAAACCCAAGCTTCTTTCATAAGCATGTGGTTTCAACCACTAAACCACTTTAGCTTTTACATATGGATCTCTTGGACCAACCAAGACTACAAGTCTTGCTGAGAGATATTGTCTTGTCATAGTGGATGACTACTCAAGATTTACATGAGTTATTTCCTAGTTTCTAAGGATGAGCTGGTTGAAAGATTCAAAGTTTTTGCAAAATGTATTTGCATAGAAAAATATTCCCAAATCATCTCTATCAAATCTGATCATGGAGGAGAATTTGAGAATCATATTTTCAAAGAGTTTTGTGAAAACCATGGCATCCTCCATGAGTTTTTCACCTAAAACTCCCTAACAAAATGGGGTTGCTAAAAGGAAAAATAGAAGCTTATAGGAAATGGCCAGAACAATACTTTCAAAAGTGGTTTATCAAAAGGTTTTTTGGTAGATAACGATAAACACCTCATGCTATATACAAAACAGAATTTTTTAAAGCCAATCCTCAAGAAAACTCCCTATGAGCTATGAAAGGGTCGCAAACCCAACTTTTCATATTTCCACATCTTTGGCTCATCATGCTTTATCTTTAACACTAGGAACAAACTTGCAAAGTTTAATGCTAAATTTGATGATAGTATTTTCCTAGGATACTTGTCTTTAGAGCTTAGAGTGTATAATAAGAGAACATTACGCATTGAAGAGACTAGTCACATCAAGTTCAAGGAGCTCAAAGAAAGACCTTGTTCATGATCTCGAAGAACTAGAAGAGAGTCTTGAAGAATCAGTCTAAAGGAAACTTCTAATAGTAGGAAGATTAAAGACAAACCTTTAGAAAGTAAGCTCTAGAACATAAGCACTTCAGAAAGCCTCAAAACTCCAAAGCAATCAAAAAGTAGCATTTCTAAACATGAAGAAGAGCAATTGAAGAGGAAGGAGAACTGAAAAACCTCATAGCTACATAAACTATAAGGGAGTTTCTGATTTAAAGGTAGTTTCTCAAAATAGAGTTCTGGAGATATTTCCAAGGGTGTAAGAACCAGATCATCCCTTAGAAATATGCCAAACTATGCTTGCATTTTCGCTATTAAACTTGAATGTATTGATGAAGCTTTGAGTGATAAAAGTTGGGTGAATGCTATGCAAGAAAATTTAAGAAGTGAGAAAAGCAAAGTCTAGATGCTTGTTGAAAACCGAAAGGGAAAGACCATCATTGGTACAAAGTGGGTGTTCAAGAATAAGCTCAGTGAAGCTAGCAAAGTCATTAGGAACAAAACAAGATTAGTTGCACAAGGTTATAATCAACAAGAAGGAATTGATTATGATGAAACCTTTGCACTAGTAGCTAGGCTTGAAGCCATCAAAATGCTACTTACTTTTGCGCCTTAAGGATTCAATCTCTACCAAATGGATGTTATGTTGTATTTCTAAATGGATTCCCTCTGAGGTTTTATGTGAAGCAGTCCTGGTTTTAAGAATGAAGACCTTCCCAACCATGTCTTCAAGCTAATGAAAGCTCTCTATGGTCTGAACAAGCTCCTCAAGCTTGGTATGATAGACTCTACCTTCTTACTAAAGAATGAGTTCAAAGGATGTAAAAGTTAATACTACTCTTTTTACTCTTGAAACAAGATGATAACTTTCTTATAATTTAAATATATGTTAATAACATAATATTTGGTGCCATTGATCATTCTCTTGAAAAAGTTTTCAAAATTAATGCTCAAGTGAATTTCAGATGAGTATGATGGGTGAACTAAAATTCTTCTTAGGTTTGTATAAAAATAGGAAGGAAGGAACCTTGATCCATCAAGAAAAATATACAAAAGAGCTTTTGAAGAAATTTAATATGGTCAAGCAAAATCATTGAGTACTCCCATGTATCCATCTCAAATCATTGATGCAATGAAAGTTGTGAAAAAGTCTCAAAAAGTAATTATTGTGGAATTATTGGCTCATTTGTGTACCTTACAGTAGACTAGGACATTCAGTTAGTGCCTAATTTGTGCTACTTTCAATCTAACCCAAAGAAATCACGCTTAAATATTGTAAGAAGATTCTTCCAATATTTATCAGGTACTACTAATCTTGGCTTGTGATATGAGAAAAATACTTGTTATGAGATTGTAGGTTATCTGATGCTAATTTCGTGAGAGATAGAGTTGAGAGAAAAAGCACCAGCTGGTTGCGCCCTATTTCTTTGGGAAAGCTTGATCACATGGTCGTGCAAAAGTATAGTACAATTGCTCCTCACCGTTGAGGCTAAATATGTAACGTTGCAAATTGTTGTATCCAGAGGTTGGATAAGGAACCAGCTGAAGATTATCACTTAGATTTTTAGAATCCCTATTTACTATGATAATACTAGTGCTATTAATCTTGCTAAAAATCCTATCTGGCACTCTACTATCTAAGCACATTGATGTTAAACATCATTTTATCCGTGATCATGTTCAAAAAGGAGATGTTGAGTTAATGTTTGTGAGTTTAAGACCAAGCGTAGAGATATATTCATAAAGCCATTAGTTGAAGATCATTTTTGTGTCTTGAAAAAGCTTTTAAACTTAAGTGTTTTAAATCTAGATAAGCATTCATGCACAAATCACCTTTAGATACTCTTTCCTTTCATAACTCAAGCCCCACGTCCAAATAACAATTCAGAGCAATACCACATTCAGCGAAGATCCAAAATTTCAGTTTGCAAGCTCAAAAAGAAGTTGGGTTGTTTAGAAAGAAGAAATGAGGATAAAAATGGAAAATATATGGTCTCATGGGATGATATGAATAATGAGTTTATAATGTATATGGGTGAGTCCCTAACCCAAAAAGTGAATAGTAAGTCCAGTACCTCTTTAAAAGTGTTCTCAAGAGTGAAACTACTCTTCCTAAATATGAAAAAGGCGGATAATTCCCACTTTTTGAGTTTCTCTTCCCATGTCGCTTTACCTTCACCCTCACATAACATCTCTTAAATAACCTTCACATCTCACATATTTCCTTTTACCTTCATCTTTAACCTCAAACATGCTACCTCAACCATTTCATCTCCCATTACCTCTTCTTTACTTGCTACCTTCACCTTTCAAACCCTCATTCTAGTAACCGAAACTTCTACCTTCCTCTCATCTTTACCCAAAATCCTTTCAAGTTTCAACCTTTTTACTCAACCTTACGAACTATAAATGGCTTGAAGGAAAAAAACTACAAGTCTTCATCAAGCGGGGCCTTTTATTATGTATGATAAACTTCTTATGCATAAGGTTTATGATGGAGGAATTCTCCTAACAATTACATTTGGAAAAATACTGAACAACTCCTTGTTAAATCAAATCCAGAATACTTAGATGTGTTTACCTTCCATGGTTGGAACACTTTCTGACATTTTCAAGGTATTTCCAGGAATGGTCACTCTTTCTATACTTTTCTCAAGGCAAAGAATAAACAACCCTCAAAACCACCATTTAGGACACCTACATAGAGATATATCTACTATGGTTAGGATCATGCTACTGGAGTCAACTATTAGTAGAAGGAAGAATGGTTAAAATCTCTTGGGGTGAGTGCTCAAGTGTCAAAATTCATCACCAATTCAACTTAGCACAAACCTGGTAACATTACTACCATCTTGTTAGTTCAAGGGTAAGAAAAGTGTTTCCTGGTTCAGTCATTGTTTTTCCCAGGTAAGGAAGTATGGATGTTTTATTAGGTAAAGATTGTATGTTACTCTCTTCACATGATGACCAAATGACAAGTAAATTTGCCAAAATTGATAATGGACTATATGCTCAGTGCCATTACTAAGGAGAAGAAGAACCATCGGAGTCCTATGGGATGCTACTGACAAAGATTTTCTAAGCACATCTGAGACCTTCTTACTAAAGAGTGGTTTGAATATGTTTCAAGTATAGACATACCAGGATTTTCTTAACAAAGAAGAAAACCTAGTCTATACTTGTAAAAACTAGTTCCAGAAAGCCTAGCTCTTTGATTGATGAGCCAAATCTAGACAAAGCTGTCTGTAAAAGCCAAGAAGAAGATTGATTAGTAGAAAAAGGAAAACTAAGAGGAAGTTTATTCTTTCTAAAGCAGATCTTAAAATTAGAAAGAAGCTGAAACAGGCTTCTATGGACACATAATTCTTGAAGGTTATAGCCAAGACATTTCAAAAGAGTAAGAAAAGATCAGCCAACAAGAGAAGCTCACAAAAACTAGAAGCTTTAAGCGAGATAGAAACCTCAGAAGTGAGCTTCCTCAGGGAAGACCAGACAAACTTCCCATTCGCAAGAGAAATCTTGAGCAGAAGTATTCGAACCTGTTAAGGGGGCTAACTTGAAACTTATCTTCAAAGACATGTGCTGGAGAGCTGACCACAAACACATCTAGAATTTGAATCCTAGGAAATGAAAGATGCAGCAGACTAATCCTCAAAGAGCAACATATTTTACAAGCAAAAAGGAAATTAAAAGAAGAAAGAAAACTGGAAGAGGCTAAGGGATTCGAAGAATAAGACATATTGATCCCTTGAAACCCTTTGTGGTTATTGAAGATACCTATAAGGCCCATTGCGAATAATTGGGATCACCTTTTTTTTCAGCTTTCACCGCTCCTGAGAAGATAATTCATTTGTAATTGAGGTGGCTTCCCATGGTGATAGTGATGATTTTATGACTATCAGTCAAATGCTAGAAGTCATGACAAAATCACTTGGATCCAGAGTCATAGTCTAAGGCAGAAGGTTTGGATGAATAAATTTTTTCGTAACGAGCTTTTCTCCAACCTTCTAAGCCTATTATCGAGGAGCCCCTAAGGAAGCAAATAACCAAAATTTGCTCTCATTTTAATGATTCCTCAACCTTCATCCTCCATCCGCATTACTCTAGTGAAGCAAGAGTGGGATAGGACATCAAAGCTGAATCTCTTCTAGCTAAAGAAACTATTGCTTTTATGTCTGCTTAGATGCTAGATATTATTTCTACTCTTCTATTAGCCCTCTAGTCCTACTATTGATCATACTCCGTCCTCTCCACCACCTGCGCCTACTACCACCACTCTAGACTAAGGCTGAATCGCCTAAGTTAAGGGAAACCATACCCCTAAATATCCCTAAGCCTTCTCTAGAGTTTCCATCAATATCTGCACCCATCAACCTACCTTATCAATCTTCAAACCAACCTCCAACAAGCTATCAATTTGATAGACTTATATTGAGAATCTTAGAGACATTGCTACTAGGATATATTGGGTTGAAGCAACAAACATTGAGCAGGGTGCCTAACTCTAACATCATGAAGAAATCACTCGCTTAGATTTTCAAACTTCTCAAGAAATTCATGGAGTTAGATGCCGAGGTTGATGATGGTGTTCTTGGATTCAACATACCTCTTTTGTTGATGACAAAAGGGGAGAAGAAATAGAAGAAAATCTTGTGCTCTAAAACACAGGAGGAGTAACCTAGGGGGAGCCTATTCAGAAATTTTCTAGCATCTACATTTGTTTTTGATTAAGAACTTTTTCCTTTTTTTGTGGATATTATATTTGCTCTTATACCTCTATTTGGTTCAATTCGTCTTATGCTTACCCTGTATATATATTCTTGTATGTTTTGCTTAGTTAATCAAGCATGTGGCACTCAATGAATAAGTGTTCTTTAATCTACTTTATTTGACAACTAATTACATCAATACTTCTGCGTTTATATGCTCATGCTATAGAACACAATGTGCGCTTAATGCTTCTCTACATATATGTGAATGTTTTTTATACATGATGTACTGATGCTTTGATACATGATTCATTGATGCTCTATATATATATATATATATATATATATATATATATATATATATATATATATATATATATCAGTGTGCAAACTTATTTGAAAAGTATGACATATGTTTTAAGCTTTGATTTACAAAATTCCATGCTCTAGTACCTATATGAAGAGTTTCCTAAACTCTCATATATATGCTCAATATTGCTATTGCTCTAACTTAATTGGGATTAATCCCTATTGAGCTTCAAAAACCTAGAACATACATACCGTTCTTTTCTCAAATCTTCTTTGAGCATAAAAATTGCATAAGTATTAATGTCTTTGTCTTTTCTACTCAAGTGATTCGTTACTTCTTTTGATATATATATATATATATATATATATGAGCATTCATTTTGAAAATAAGTTTGGATGAAGGAGTGCTGAATAAGGAAATCATTCAAGATAAAAGTATCACAAGTATTACTTGTTATTTATTCACCCACGTGAATCTTCGAAAGTTTTTTTTTTACTGAAAATCAAGCTTGTTTGTACAAGGTGTAAATGATGTTTTCTTTAATATACGCTTTGATAACTTTCAGAAAGTACACTAAGCTATTTCAAAACCTCATGAAAAATAACAACTTTTATATAAGTCACTTAAGGCTATAAAACATTTTTGAACTTTTTCATAATTATGACTTAAGAAAGAACTTCTTGAAAATCACATTCTGTGATTAGTTGAAAGAATATTAATTATCATGATGTATTTTCAATAATATTTCTTTCAATATCTCCTCAAAATATTTTCTTTAATTGGTTTGTCATCATCAAAAAGAGGGATAATGTTAGCTCCATAACCCTTCTAAAAGCTTAAATGCAACATGTTTTGAATGACAACAAAGCCAATTTAAGGAAAATATTTTGAAAAATGACTAATGCATATATTGAGTTTCTTGAGTAGCTAAATAGGTTCTATTATTAGCATAACAAGGCTCCATTAAGGAAAAATAATTTCACTTTACATGTACAAACATGCTTTATCTCATTTTAAGAGATATGAACAAAATGAAAGTGATAATTATGTCGAAAACGAGGTTAAATGTCTAACCTTTAGGAAAAAGCAACTAGAACAAGAAACCAAGATTTGGGACTTCAAAAAGTAATGGTGGACTTTAGAAAGTACATCTAAAATAAAGATATCACTCAAACTTAAACCCAAATGTTCTACAATCTTCAATCATCACACGTAATGGTTTTATGATCAACAAGCTCTTATTGAAAAAAAGAAGACCCAAAATTCATCAAGAAATGATACTGCACTTCAGAAAGCTCACCTATAGTGAGAAAATGCACTTTACAAGAAAATGAAGAAAATTCAAATTTCAAATTTGAATTTGAAAAGTCAAAATCCAGTGTCAAACCTGGCGTAACATCTCTTTTGCCATTGTGGTCAACTACATCAACTTCTAGAAGAAAGAGTTCAAAAAGCATGTTTAGAAAGTAAGATTAGTTTTTGAAGTGACATAAAAAACCTCAATCTTGCAACGGCTTCTGCAATAGCTCTTAACAACAAATAGACTACTTTTCTAGATTGCTTGTCCAAGACATAAATGGATGATCAACACATGTCACTTGGAGATCTGATCAAGGGCAACGGTCACAAGAAAGACAATCTATAAATAGCGACGTTGTGCTTTCAAAGATAATCGGGTTAAAATGCAAAAAAAAAGAGCAAAACTTTGAAAAAATTTCTCCTCATCTTCTTGTAATGCTCATTACATCTTGTAATCATTTCCTTTGGTTGTAAAAATCTTCTTTTTATATTCCTTCATTGTTCATACATTCTTCCAAGGAAGAATCATTAGAAAGAAGTCATTCAAGTTATTCTAGGTTATTCTTTGTATATCTTAGGAAACTTGAGTGTAGGTTAGTTTGAGTTGCAAACCCAAACACAAACCTTTGTATCCTAGATTCAATAGTGATCGGTGAAGTTTAGCTTGAGAGGCTAGTCAAAGACTACTTGCAAAGTGATTGAAAGGTGTTTTATTGGTCACAATTTAGCTTGAAGAGGCTGGTTAAAAACTACTCATTTAGCTTGAGAGTTGGTTAAAGGCTACTAGTTCAGCTTGAAGATGGTGAATAACTACTAGTTTGTAACGTTGGAGGCTGTCTACTGGTCACTAGTGAGAGCTTGGAAAGGCTATTGTAAAGACTATCCAGGTTTTTCTTCATTTGAGAAAGATTTTAGTGAAATCTTATTGGAGTTGAATACTGATGTAGGCAGGTCGGCCAAACCAGGTATAAAAATATCTGTAGTATTTTCTTCTCCTTTATCGTTTACATTCACCATCCTTTATTATTCTTATATCTACTTAATGTTATTCATTAAAACATCTGTTATTAACGTCCTTCTTTAAGAAAGCTACTCTTATGAACCTTCTACGGTTCTTGCCATTATACAAGCTTAATGCTTATAGTTTTATGTTTGAAGTTTCAATGAAATGGAGAAAGTAAAGCAAAGCATGATTCAACCCCCCATCTCGTGTGCTTTTCTACCTACACTCTGCTCCTAACAACCACCATCCCTTCTGGAATGCTCTAATTTTTTCCATGTACAAAAATGACCAAAATGCCCCTAAGATCATTAATGCCCGAAACTCAGATCCTGTGGTCAAGGTATCCTAAGGCAGAGTTTATGTTTCAAGGGATTAATGTGTTATGGATGTGTTAGAAATGAAAAAATCTCAATTTCTTGGTTTTTCCCAGGATGTGAAATTACCAAATAATCCTAGTAAATTAACACAGGATTAAAGCGTCAATGAACCCCATCACCAAGAAGTCAAAATGTTGATTATAAGTGTTCCATGAGATCTAAATCCAGTCTGGTCCGAGGAATTTTTTGTGAATTTACTTCAAATCTCCATGATCGGTGCTAAAGAGCTTAATTAAGCGATTAAAAGATAGGGCAATATTAGGCTTTAATTAAAAACAAATTAATTTTATCTATTAATTGTGAGTCAAATTATTTATGTGAAGGTTAATTAAGGCCTAAGTTTGATTAAGAAAGTTCAAATTCCCTTTTTAAATCAAAGACATTATGTCATGTCATAACAAATAGCATTTCTCTATCTAATTCCCTAAATTAAAGAATGTGTTGGAAATTTGAATTTCAAACTAATTGAGGTTAATTCAAACTAAGTTGCAAAGGAAACTCCTTAAATCTTGTCTTGAAGCCTCAATCACCACATTACAACTCCTAACACCAAATTATCAATTTCTAACTTTTTCCCTAATTAAATTTATCACTAATCTAAGTCCTAGCACACATGAGACATGAAATTTCCCTCTCCCAAAACCCCTTGAAGTGCGATGGCTTTCCCTTCCCCATTTCCCCCTCATATTTCATTTTTAACATTTACACACTCACAAAAAATCTCATTCTTACCACTCATTTTTTGGCAAAGCTTTGTATCAAAAAAGTGCTCTAAAAATCCTCTTTTTCTCTCAACTCAAAGTTTTCTCTTCCTCTTCCACCTCCATCCTCAACCTCCTCTCACCTCAAACCACCACACCTCCACCATAGATCATCTTTGAGACACATAACCTTTCCATTCCAAGATCAAGCTTCATCATTTTCAACCAAAGAAATAACTTGGTAGGGATTTGTTTTGAGTTCTTCCTCTTATTTTTTTCTTCATTTTTAATTTATGATGATGGATTGAATGGTTGAGTTGTTGTTCTTCTTCTTCCCTTTTTTGTTAAAATCTTCCTTTTCTTTCTTTCTTTTTCTGCTTTGGATATTGATGGATGATTGAAAACCATGTCTGATGATGAGAGATCTCATGTGGTTTTGATACCACCATATGTTAACCTCTAGAGCCCAAGTTTTGGTTTATTTTGTTTGGTTTAAGAATTGTAAAGATGAAATGTTGTTGGTTCTTTTGAAATATTTCCTTTCTTTGATGTTCAAGGCCATAGCTTGATGATAAGGGTTTGTTTGATGTTGGTTGTGAAACCATCATGTATTTGACCTCTAAAGCTCAAGCCTTGATTTTTGGTTTCAAAAGTACTAAAAATATATTGTTGTTGGTTGTCTTTGTTGGTTTTTCTTTGAGTTGATGGTGAAGTCTGTACATTTGCGACTTTATCAATCAATGACTTGTCCCCACAAACCAACATGAGTCTTTTCAGAATCAACTTTGTCCTCACTCATACACTTCCAGGAAAACTTCCCAGGAAGTTACCGATCCCAAAATTACTCCAACTCAAGCATGCTTAACCATGGAGTTCTTTAGTGATAGGCCTTGAAAAGAAGATGCATCTTGTTCGGATAGGTAGTACCAATCAATTCATATAAGTTATCCTCAACTTTATAGTCTCATACCTATAGACCTTTAGATCTCTCTCTCATTCCTGTGTGTAATTGGTTCATTCATGTACCCTTTCGCTTAGATGCCTTGCCAAGTCGCTCTTGTCCATGCCTTCTTGCATTGGTGATCATTTCTTGCCTTGTCACCAGCGTTAATAGAGTCTAAAAGAAATGAGGTTCTTAGAATCATGGTGTTAAAGGACTCTAAAGCTCATTTCCATTTGTTAAGATTTATTAGGGTTTGAAATATGTCTTTAAAATCTTGAAAATGAGTTCTACTAGATATAAAAATGGACTTGCATCATGTTTATGTTTCAAGCTCTTGCATTTCATGTTTATGTTTCAATGTCTTCCATATCATGTTTATTTTTTAGTCATCACCTTAAATCTTGAAGACTAAAGAAATAGACCTCAATTACATGTTTAAATTTCAAGTCAAATGCATTTTACGTTTATATTAAGTTATCCCTAAACCTTAAAGACTTACTTTGAACTTAAATTCTCATATTTATATTTGAAAGTCTAAGCACATTGTCATATTTATATTGCAAGCAATCACCTAATAATGAAATGATCCAAAATGAGATTACATAGAATGTTTATTGTAACGCCCCTGTAATTTTTACTGTCATTAGGAATTACCGAATTACCGTAGGTAAATATTATATAAAATTTGAGACCAAACAATCCTTAATAAAGGAATATAACGTTAGAAGAGAAGTTAGGAGCAATTCGTGCAAGTATTGCAAACCCCAATTTCTGTACGTGTAAAATGACCAAAATGCCCCTGAGGTTATTTTACTGAAAATGAGGATCGTGGGCCCCACCCATCCTCAAGGGGATGTTTTGATGTTAATAAGGGATTGTTTGTGTTATGTGTGTTAATAGAGGAGAAGAATCCTAATTTTGAGCTCGACGCGAAATGACCAAAACGCCCCTCCGCTTTTAACTCGATTTGCGTGCCGACTTAGCCGAACCTCACTAAAATGTGTTAAAAGGTGTTTTTAAGCCATGATTAACCATTGGTTAAGCTCGGGTGGTCTCGGGCAATTTTTAAGTAAAATGACCGTTTTGCCCCTTTGTGTAGTTTTACAAATTTTGAGATTTTTGATTGAACGAAACCTAAGCAATATTAGGCTCAAATTAAAGCTTATTAAATTCTAATTATTAATCTAGAGTCAAAATTATTTATTTAAATTGATTAGAACCTAAAATTGCTTTAAAACACTCAAATTGCTTACTAATTCACCTAAGCCCTTAACCGTAAATTCTCTAAATTGCATGAATACCTTGCCTACACCTAAATAATACATGGAACACACAAAACCCTCTTCCATGAGGCTGTAATGCACGAAATAATTCAGCCATAATCATTAAAATTATTGCAAAATAATGCACTAAAACAAAATGCCAAAAAATTCCCTAAAACATGGCATAAAACATGCCTTAAACAAGAAATGATTTTCCTCCCTTTGTTTCCCATGAAAAATCCAAAATTTGCCTCCTCTTGTCCATACATGAGCTTAAATCCTCTATAAATAGGCATGCTTAAGGAGTCTTAGATGCTTGCTCAAAATTACACAATTCTAGTTTTTCCAAAGCACCAAAAGCTTTCTTTCCTCCTCCTCTTGGCTGAATTCTTTCTTCAAGTTTTCAAGAATATTTTCTTTCATTTCACTCCAAGAAACCAAGTTCTCTTCCTTTCCTTCAAATCAGATTAGGTAGGGAGTTGTTTTTAAGTTTATTTCTATGTTTTGCTAAGTGTTGTTCTTGGTTCAAAATGATGATTTCATGGATTTTCTCTAGTTTTTCCATTTGGTTTTCTTCTTCCTTTTCTTTAACCAATTTGGCCATATGGCCTAGGTGGGACTAAGATGATGGCTTGATGATGAGGACCTTGAAGGTGGGTTGTGAATCCATCACAAGTTAGGCCTCTAAAGCTTGAAAGTTCCACTTGATGCAAAACTTTAAAGAATAATGTTTTTATGATGTTTTTATGATCTTGAGTTTAGAACTTGAAAGATGTATTTTTCACTTTGTCTTGCTAAGATATATATATTGAATTTATATTTCTATAAAGTCTTGAAGGAGCTCTAGTAAAGAAATCAAATGAACTTGCATCCATGTTTAAGTTTATGCCTTGCATAATCATGTTTACTTTCTATGTCATCACTAAATTTCAAGAATGAATAAATGAACTTGCATACTCATGTTTAAATTTCCAAGCTTGCATTTCATGTTTATATTTCAAGTTGTCACTTAATCTCTAAAGATAATAAAGAAGTTGCATCTCATATTTATTTTATGCTCTCACTTTATTTTATAATGGCTAAAAGAATCAACGCATGACATGTTTATTTTATGTCATCACCTAAAGATCCTAGAGCTCAAAGACTTGCCCAAGTATCACAAGCAAAGAAATAAGATTATTGGAGTTAAAGAATTGATTCTTTAAGAAGTCTTGAGATTGGAGCTTAAAAAGATGTAATAATAATTCTCTTCTCCCTTCACCGGTCCATGCGGATACCGCTTCTCCTTCTTAAGATTCTCTCTCCCTCCACTTGTCCAGCTGCGGACTACCGCCGCTCCAGTTTCTTGCATCATGTTTATATTTCAAGTTCTTGCATCATGTTTAATTTTCAAGTCATCACCTTAAATCTTAAAGATAAAGAAATGGATTTGCATATCATGTTTATAATTCCAAGTTATCACCTTATAATGACAAGATTAAAATGAGGTTGCATAGCATGTTTATGATTCTAAGATATCACATAAATCTCTTAAGCTCAAGACTTGCTCCTTTTATCTTAAGTGAGAATTTTAATTATGAAGATTCTTTCAAGTTTAGCAAAAAGAATTAGTTTCTAAAAGAGTTTTAAAGCTTTGCAAGGATTTACGGAAACTAATATTTTATGTTCACTTAAAATGTGATTTTATACAATTATATGAGGTTCATGATTCGGCTTCTGATATGAGATTAGTACCAATAAATGATGATGATTTAATATGTTTGAAGTTGTGATAATTATGGTTTATTGTTAAGAGAATGATTCTATGCATGTTAGTGACAAAACTAGCTTCCTAGAACAACCGTAAATCTAGAATTTACCTAGTCTTTGACCCTTTAAGTTTATCCAATGCCAAATCTGTTTTAGTATGTTATAATTTTGTCTAAGATTAGTTAGCCACGAAAAACTTGGTATCAATTAGTGTAGGATTTATCTCTTAACACTAAAAATGAAACTAGTAACTAGAAAACCGTAAAAGCAAGATTTTTTTTTAGAACTCTAAAGAATGAAATTTATGCATTCTGTCCAGAATTATTAGCAACTATAAGAACCAGATTTTATTATGTTTAGATAAGGGAGAATAATTCATAATTGGTTTAGTAATTAATGTTAGCATTGTAGGGAAAGCTGGTAGCAAGAAAGGGTTAAAAACGCAACTTCTAACACATCCAAAACCTTAAGAATAACTTACTGCCTATGCTGCCCCATAGAGTTTAATAATGTTCCTAAGCCTTATAATTAATTGTAATAATGGTAATGAATCCCTTAGATGCATAATTAATTAGTTTGGTAATTGAGGTTACCCGATTCTAGAGTTTTGTTGTTTAAGAAATTTTTCAATAAGGATTTATGATGATGCCTCTTTGATGTTTTAAGTGATAAGTCTATAAAGTGATTTGATGCTTATTAAGTATTTGATGCCATTGAATGATTCCCTAGCTTGCATGTTATAGTTGCTGTTGCAAACAATGAAAATGCTTATGCATGAAATAAAGAAATAATCTCTGTTATTTAAAAAATTACCTTTGTTGCTTGAAAGTGTACTACTAAAGTGTAATTTGGAAAGGTTCTGGCTAGGAAAGACTTGGTATTTAAGCGTGTCCATTGTGACCCACCTCTCCCTGGATCTTCTAATGCATGATTTCAGTTAGTATATATTATTCCATCATAAGACTATAAATGAGAAAATGTCATGATGATTATGAATTGAATTATGATATAACATGCAAAGATTTAATGGTGACTTAAATAAGAGGAAATGATCCTTTGGACCCATCAGACTATAGGTGGTGAAAAGGTGATCCTAGCCCCTAACCCGCTCTCAAAAGGGTAGAGTGCAAACTTTAACTTATCAAAAGGGATAAGTATATGCTAGTGACGACTAGAAGGTATGAGCTCATAACCTAGATTACTCCCAAAGGGTGGAGTATAGGGTGGCCCAGGAAAATGATGATGGAAGTAACTT
>JAMLFY010000008.1:36826976-36998245 GCA_030441495.1 Dalbergia oliveri | reverse complement strand
TTATGTTTGTTATTCATAGGCTTATATTCTCTCTCTATGGTTCCTAAGAACAAAAATTCAGAACTCTGAAATATGTTCCATCTCCGCTACTTTTGTGAGATTATCCTTTAGGGACAACTTGGTATTAAGGTTAACGATCATTTTTCAGCCGTTAATTCCTGGTTGTTTTTCTATAGCTACTATCTAAACTAGTCTATTCTTAATTCAAATAAATCTAGAAACCTTTTAAATCTTTAATTATTTTGAGAGCTCTAAATCCATGTAACTCTAACAAGTCTGAGCTTAGCATAACTATGGCTATGAGATCATGTCCAAGGGTTCACCTATTTGAAGACGTTGTGATTTCAATCCACAGAGTTTGTAGCCTGGTGTTCTGAGTCATGTGAAGATTCACGCTCTAAAATCCTTTTATATCTGAATTTCTAAACCTCTTTATCATCATATATTCATAAGCTTGAAAATTCTAAAATCATAATAACATTCCTTAAAATCACAAAGTTTTCCAATATAAGATATTCATAATCAATTTAACATAGAAACCAGTCTAATAATCATAGATTTCTAGTAACCATAATTACAACTATCTTTACACAAAATCATTTCATCAAGGATGGTCCAATGAGTTTCCTCAAAACACAAGTTTATGCTATTATGAAAACCACAGTTTCATAATCAAATGAAATCTCAAATATTCTTGAAACAAGCTTTAAAATCATGCACTATTTTATATTTTAATGAAAATAACTCTAATGATTAACATAGAGATTATAGGTTTGAACCCACTCACCTGGAGGGTAGTCAATACATCTGGAAGGAACCAATAGGACACTTGGAAGCAGAAATGATGGCAATATCTAACATAGAAGCCATAGAATTCTAAATCAACCTCTAAATGCCCTAACCTCATCTTATTCATGATGAAAGAACCTCATAGCATGGAAACCATAGAGAACACTAGATTCAACCCCTTAGAACATGAGAAATTGCAAGAGAAGGAGACAAAAGCAACATCTATACATACCTTGAGCCTTTAGAAGGAAGAAAAATGGAGTTTGATTGAGAAAATAGTGAATAAATGGAGTTTGTGAGGTAAGAATAGTGTTTCTAGAAAGAGAGAAGAGTGAGGGTCATGTTTTATAACCAACCCCAAAAAAGATTTAATTGAGAATTTTTAATGGTCCAAGTGCAGTAAGAGAGCATTCTTAGAAAAGCATCACCTTCTCAACTAGACAGCAGATTCCAAGTGCTTTCCAGAGTTGTTTTTCTTACATCTTTGAGTAATAAATTAAGTGAGGCCTACCAACAATATGAGTGGGTCCCAAGGAACCCTATGATGATCCCAAATTTACCTAGGGACACATGTAAAGCTCTAAAATTCTTTTAGGGAAAAGTGTACCTTGGGTATTACACCAATATCGAGAAACTTTTCTCTATTACCTTGATCCATTACTATGCCTTGCTCATTAAAGGCTCCTCTAAAAGGCATTAGGTTGGCTTCCTAAATTCGTGAATGTCTAGTATTCTATATCCATCTCAGATTAGTCATCATTGTGCCACATCTCAAGTTTGCTCAAATCAAGCCCTATCCTTCCTGGTGCTCACGCCAAACAATTAAACCTTGACATTTCCTAAATGGTTGATAATCATGAAAAGACAAGGAACTCTAAGCTTAAGTGGATAAAGGCTGGAGAAATTAAAGGGGAATTTTAACCAAATACTGATTATGCTAAAGGATCCTCCTCAATAGAGAATTAAGCCCCAATAACAACTCTGATAACAACACTTCCAACTTTGAGAAGCTACACAACAATGACAATGTTGAGGAAGACTAAGCCAATGATGATGGTAGACCTAAATTTGTGATCATTACGCCAAAGCATCAAGAGAAAGGGTCCATGAATCATGAGATAGTTAAGGAAGATGACACCAGGATGTTAAGCAAAATGAGATATATTGAAGAAAAGTGAGGGCTATGCAAGGGCTAGAAGCTTATGGGAGATTAGATGTTCAAGATTTCTATTTGTTCCCAACCTGAGATACCTGCAAACTTCAAGGTTCCAAATTTTGAGAAATTTGAAGGAAGAGCTAATCCTATAGTTCATTTGATCATTTATACTCAGAGCATGGCTTTGTACCATAGAAATGAGGAGTTGATGATTCATTATTTTCACATAGCTTGGTAAGCGGAGCTTTGACTTGGTTTCTGCAACTTAGCAAAAATGGATAGAAGCTGGAGAAATTTCAGAGTTATGAAGCAATATCAATTCATTATGGACATTGCCCTCGATTGATTTAAGCTTAAAGGATGAGGAAGATTGAGGTAGAAACTTTTTAGAAAGTATGCACAAAGGTGGAGGGAGAAAGCCTGGTGCGGTCAGCTTTGCCGAATGAGAAAGAAGTTGTTCGACTCTTTGTCAAGACTTTGGATGGGTCGCATTTTAAGAAGTTACTTGGTTGTGCCACGAATCATTTTTCTGTGTGGTTATTACTGGAGAGTAGGTGGAAAATGCCATTAGAGAAGGAAAATTGAATGGGCTAGTAAAGAAGTTTAAAAAGCCTGGTTTTAGAAAAAGGAGCAAGAGGTTTACATGATTGCAAGCCATTTACCTAAGAATAATCCATACCAGCTCACTTACCAACCTTCCTTATTCTACCGTTACCCATACATGCCTTGCCCATATGAGACTCACCCCACCTTCAAATAAAATAATGTTTCCTTTCCTAAACCACTTGTAGGTCCCAGTAACAAGTTCTTCATCTGCAGTCACCTTGATCAGACATGGGAAAGAGAGGTATGACATAGAGCCAGTGCCATTTAGGTATAGTGACATCAATGACTCCTTGTCATCGTAGAGCTTAGTGGCTCTAGACATTCCAAGACCTGTCCCAAATCCTCTCCCCAAATGGTACAATCCTAATGAGACTTGCAAGTATTACATGGATGCACCTGGACATAGTATTGAAAGATGTTTATCATTCAAGATTCGGGTACAAAGGTTAAGGAGGTGAGCAGAATTGAGTTTGATTATGGAAATAAATAGCCTAGGGCTCAATGTGTAGATTAATCCATTCATGAAGCACACAAATTGAGGGTTGAAATTACCGTTTAGGACGTGGTTGGTGTTTTCTTTTATTTAATTGTCATTTCTGTAACACCTTAATATTTAACCTAACATGCCTAGGACGTGGTTAGTGTTTTGACTTGGAAATACTTTAGTAAAAATATGATTAATTTTTTTTTTTGAATGGTTTAAAACAAAACATGAGCCGCGCGTATAAGTAGAGACCATCATTCGTTTACCATGACATAAAGGGAAGATAAAACTCTTTGCATGCATATACAAAATATAAGCATGCGGCGTATGAACATGATCACACCATCATATATGTACATATAGGTAGCACAAGCATTAACCGTTCTATGACTTGCACCAAAACAAACTACTAAGATAGTATTATGCCCATCATCAGGGGTTGGGAGAAACATAAAAAGTATATATATAGAACCTAAGATCCTACTGACAACGCTCGAGGCAGGAAGGTAGCCAGGCATGTGCGGGTTCGAAGGGGGTACAGTCGACCCATAGGATGAACATGGTTCCCAAACGTGGACGGGTGGCTCCTCTAACATCGTGCTAGACTTCCCTTATAGGTTGCATCACTGTGGCCTTTCCATCTCTGCCACTTCCCACATCTCTGGGAATGGTGGGAGCGGAATCGCCTGAAGAGTCCTGGAAAGGAAATTCCACCGATGAGACTTCTTGGGCGGTGGGTCGAGGGTGATTGGGGTGTGTAAACCGGGGAAATCACGGAGAGCAGAATGTGGTAGTGTGGCCATGAAGAGGCTGCTCGTACACGGGCGCACTCAAAAACAAAATCATTAGGGAAAGAGGTAGTGGTGGTGAACCAGAAGATGGTACGGGGTGTGCGAAAGGACGGTCTAAGAAAATGAATAGGCGGACAACACATCAACCCACGAAATGATAAGACTAGTCGGTAGGATCGAAGTGCATTTCCCAGGTGGGAGCCTCAAGATAAATTATGAATATCGCCATCGCCCTCTGATGAAATGGAAAGAAAAAGGAAATAAGAAATCTGAACATGAATTCAAGGAACACTTACCTGACATGTGTCATCATTTTCGTCTCTAGGAACCTCGGGTTTCATTATGAAAACAATGGACATAGTAAGATTTATCTATTAAGTTTAAAATCCATTAGCCGAGGTCTCTGTTCTTTTAGCATGATTCTTAATGCTATGAGTGCATCATACCTCATCATAAATGCATGTTAATGCCATGTGAACACATATCGCAATAATCATAATCAATATGGCATAAAGAACACGCTATCATAACTTGATCTTTCCTCTTTAATATCTTAGGTGACTTAACTTTCCTACTCTCTTCTAAGGGCCACCCTACTACTCTCTTCTCTGAGAGTTCTAGGTTATGAGCTCATACCTAACTAGTCGTCACTAGTCTAGTACGGATAGGGGGCATAGGATCACCTTTCATAACCATTAATTTCTGGAGTCTAAAGGATCACCTCTTTAGGTAACCTCCTGGAACCATTAATTTTTGGAGTCCTTGAAGATCCCCTTGTTAGATCACCTCTCATAATCATTAATTCCTAAAGTCAAGAGGATCATTTCCATGCATTTTATGTCACCTTTAGTATATTAGCATGATATTTAGATATGCAAACATGAGCATATAATCATGACCATCATCATAACTTCTAAATTAACATTTTATATACAAAATAAAGAATTAAGGAAAAGTCGAATAATAATAATAATAAAGAAAAAAGGAGAATAAAATTTTAGGAAAAATTAATTTTGGCTTGATAGTTATTGGCTATGCTGATGTATCCTTTAGTGCAATGAGGAACTCAAAGCCACGTCATTCTAAATAAAATATTCATTGGTTGATTGACTTTATTTTCTTTGAAGAGGAATTGAGAATATCAAACTGCTAGCAAAAAAAAAAAATATATATCAAAAGAAAATAAGTTGTACCAACATTGCACAATATATATAGAACTCAAAAGAATATTATAATTATAGACAAAAACAGCATATATGATATTTGATCATGCAGGATTTAATTATAATAAATAACCCACAACATAACCTTATCATATATAACACTTAGTGCAAAATATATATATAGGTTAAAATGAAATAATAAAACCATTAATATTCAACAGGTATATCCTTTAAAGAATGCTATCATTAAAATATGTCAATCTGCCTCACAAATAATCACATGTCAAACCATGAACATCAATGCAAGATTGTTAAAGCAGAATTGAGCCAAACACTAAAAAATCTTTATCTTTCTTGTTTTATTATTATTATTATTGTATATTTTTAACAAACGCTTAATGTGAAAACTTAACTCGAAAGTTTAAAACTCTAATAAGACCAAATTCTAACTTAAATCAATGAAACTAGAAACCCGCATAACAACAAAGGAATAATTTCCCAAAAATTCCAACTAAACTTAAGCCTACAAGGAAGATAGACTGAACCCAGAATCATGCAAACCGAAATAAAAAACTAGAACCCAATAAGTCCAAACACAGCCCATAAATTGAAATCCAAAAATAAAACCCCCAACAACCATTTAAAAAAAATAATAATAACAAACCAGAATTTCATTTTGAAAAGGAAACTCCAAAGCCCGAAATTCCAAATCCATGTTCAACCTTAGTCCTAAACATTTTTAATTAAACAAACATAGCCCACACTCCCAAAACGAACTTGACACAAGAAAAGTCCATATCCCCTCCCCCCAAAAAAAATATGAATATGATAAAATAAAACCAAGCCCAATGTCCCTAACCCACTATCCTAAGTGACACAAAAAAAGACTGAAAATAAAACCCTTTCTCACTTGCGCAATACACACACACATTTGCGGTTCTCTCACATGGTCATACACACACACACACACTTAAAACACAAAACAAACCCTCTCTCTCACACTACACACATGGCATAACACACTTACTCACTTTCACCTAACATAAGGAGAGAGATGGAGAGCGACGAGAGAGAAAGAAAGAGGGACCATGAAGGAAAGGGGGAAAGGCAGGGGCGTGGCAGCTAGGTTCATGGAGGTTAGCACTGGTGGTGGCGTGACACGTGAGAACGAGTAGCATACATGGAGAGTAGAAGTGGAAGGAGATCGGGTGATGCCGAGCCGTGGTGAGAGGAAGAGGAGCTCGTGGTGCGGTTGCTTGTAACTACAAAAGGGTTGCTCGAAAATGAGACGTAACGTGGGGGCGAGGCTAACGAGAGGGCGCGGCGAGCTGGTGCATGCGGTGGTGGTTTAACAAAGAAGAGTTGCAAGGCTCATGGTGGCTGAAAGGATGAGTTTGTGACTAAAGAAGGAGGTCAGATTCTCCGCAAGGGTATTAGCCATGCGATTCACAAGTGTTGGGTGATGATAATGGTTGTTGTCACGAGAGCTCCGCCATCGAGGCTAGTTGCTAGCCCTTGAGGTGGTGACATTTGGGGTGTTGTTTCTAGTTTTGGTGAGTGAGGAGAGGCTGCCTCGGGTCTTACGACGGACAGCCATTGTAGCCTCCTTCCCTTTCTTATTTTAGGTTCCGTTTTCTTGGTTTTCATTTTGAAATATTTGGACTTGATCTTGTATGATGTGTTTGATGTGATATGTGCTCTTTTGTGTTTTTGCTGATTGTAGGGCCGGACTCCTTTTTTTATGTTAGACCATGATGTTGTGTTAGGACTCCTGAGATTGATTTTTCTAATCGGGTCTATAATCTATGGGTCCTACATGGTTAGTTCTGATTTTTTTTTTTTGGGTAGACTTGGAATGGAATCTATTCTGGTTGTGTTTTGTTCATAGTTTGGAGGGCACTATATTTACTAGGAATTGATTTATGAATCAAGTTGGTTTTAAAAAAAATTTAAATGGCAGATGAGACATTAGAAATATAGAATGAATTGAATTTGATTTCTTACTTCTCCTTGTGTTTTGATCTCCCAGAACTCTAACTCTCCATGGTTTCTTTGCTTTCAACAATTAGAATTGAAGTGCTAGTGATGAAAGTGTGGTGAAAGGAAAAGAGATTAAAAGGTGGTAGATGATGAAGATGGATGTGAGGTTACTTCGTTCTTAACGGGTTCATAGCTTGCTCAAATACTGATGTTCCCCTGACATGTTTTGATAATTAATCCTTAATTCCATGCAATTCATGGGATGGGAAGAACCTATACTAACTTTCCTCCTATGACTCTGAGGTGCTGAATGTTTCATTAGCTAAGCATAGAGCCCATCTTCATTGTAGGGAGTGCAAGGAATAGGAGGAATGTCATTATGACGTCCGTCTCTGTTGTTAAAATTTTTAATAGTGTATTCCTTTAATTGCATGATATAGTGTTTTGTAAATGTCCTTATATTACGTGGTTGTTTCATGTTTGCATTATCATGCTTTCTATTATGCTATAGTAGATAGTTGGCAAGGAAAATATATATATATATATATATATATATATATATATATATATATATATATATATATATATATATATATATATATATATATATATATATATGTCATGCTTTACAATGTGCAATTGAGATCTAAAGCACTTTCTGTTAAGCATGGATTTATAGGTTATAGAATAAAACTAGGAGAAGGCACGTCACCTTTTAATTTATGCAATGCTAAATCCATGCATGTTTCCATGTCATCAGCCATGTCTCCCAGGAAGGTATCTAAGAAAACAACTCTTTTAAATCCACATAAATTTAAAGACATTGTAGAATTAGATGAGAAAAAGATTTGCATGCCATAAAAAAATGACTTTTCCTTTAACAAATCAGACTTAACTATCGTTTGAAATTTAGGATGATCTTTATAAGGTTTTAATACATGTTGAACATTACAAGTGAAAAAATGCGCATGTTACTTAAATAATATTATACTTGCATATGTTAACACACTCTCTTTCATGTAGTAATGCTTTTTATTTCTTTTTATAGTATTAGAACTTCGGATTATATTTGTCTTGAAATAATACAATCGAGTGTTACATATATAAAAGATAGATAAAGTTCAATCAATGTCTAATATGTTAAAAGCAATATGTATTTGAATGGCACACAAAAAAATTTGAATGAAAATTCGTTGTTTGCAAAGCATGGTAGAATTTCTTCATATAGATACAAAATAAAACAGAAAGAGATTTTCATTCAATGAATAAGGCATTGGCAAAAATAGCAACCAAACCAATGCACTCGAAATAATTTATGATAATGTCAATTATCTTCATAAATGATTTTCAGGAATAGCGGTGCTATGCAATAGAGTAATGGAGTTAGATGTTAAATTATTCATCATGAATAATAGATAACTAGTAAGCCCCACACAAAGACATCATGTAACCTTATTCTAGTATTAAAATACCTCATTGAGGATGGCTTGGATTGGTGTCCTCAATTCTTGTGCAAAAATGACCTCAAGAGCATTTTGGTCATTTTGCATAGCATAAGAATCAGGGCATTACATTCTCCCCTTTAAAAAATTTCGTCCTCGAAATTCATTATCTCGTGAATAGGTCAGGGTACTACGACTTCATCTCCGACTCCAACTCCCACATTGACTCTTCTACTCTACCTTGTCCCAAGCCACTCTGACCAACATTAGTCTCATTCTTCAACCACTTACTTCTTCTCCACGATCCTCGTGGGTGGCAAGCGTTATGAAGTTTAGAGAATTTGGTGGCAAGGCTATGAATATGCCACCAACTCGACTCTATCAAGAATTTGGAAGGGACCAAGGAACCTGGGCTCAACTTTTTGACTCTCATGGCTCTCTTGTGCCTGTTGTAGGGGTGATCCTAAGGAATATGTGCTCTCCTTCTTGGAATTCTAGTGGCTTTTGCCATTTATCCGCATAGCTTTTTTGTCGACTTTCACTAGTAAGGATCCTATCCCTAATCCTCTTGATTTGTTCCATTGTTTCCTTGACAATTTTGGGCCCTAACATACTTGGTTCACCAGGTTCATACCAACACAAAGGGGATTGACACCTTCTTCCATATAAGGCCTTATACGGTGCCATACCAATGCTTGCATGATAACTGTTGTTATATGCAAACTCGATCAATGGTAAACATTTTCTCAGCTTCCTCTTTGGTCCAAAACACATGCTCTTAACATATCTTCTAAGGTTTGTATTGTCTTCTCCAATTGCCCATCCGTCTAGGGTGGTAGTGTACTCAAGCACAACTTCAACCAAATGCCTTTTAAAAGGCTACCAAAAACGTGACGTGAATCGCGGATCACGATCCAAGATTATCATTGATGACACTCCATGCAGCCTTACAATCTCTTGGATATACAACTAAGCCAGCTTGCCCAATGAATATGTTGCCTTAATGGATAGAAAGTGAGCCAACTTCGTTAGTTGATCCATAATCACCCATATGGCGTCGTGGCCAGCTTGGTCTTGGGTAGACCCGTCATGAGATCCATCGAGATACTATCCTACTTCCATTCGGGAATCAACAAGGATTTTAACATTCCAGAGGGTTTCTTGCTTAATTTTCACTTTTGATAAACTAAGCACTTGCTCACCCATGTGGCCACGTCTCTTCAACGAGCCACCAAAATATCTTCTTTAAATCGTGATATATCTTGGTGGTACCAGGGTGAATAGTGAAATGGTTTTTATAAGCCTCCTTCAAATCTCGTTTCGGAGGTCATCACTTGCCGGTACACAAATTCCGCCTTCAAACCTCCATAGTTTATCAGTTCCAAAGGCAAATCCCTTCAACTTTCCTGTTTCATCGCCTCCAAGGTCTATTAAATTCCTTGTCTACTTATTAGCTCTAATTCTTTCCTTGAAGTCACTCATTACACTGATATGACACATCCTTATACCTCCAGAGTCAAGGTCATCCACAAATTCCAAGTCTAAAATTCTCAATCAACTCACTTCTCTAACCATCATCTAGATGGGTGTAATGACTTTCGACTCATGGCATCAAGCCACCACATTAGCCTTGCCGGGATGATAGTTAAACCAAAATCATAATCCTTCAGGAATTCCATCCACCTTCTCTCCTCATATTAATTCCCTTCTAATCAATGAGGTACTTGAGACTCTTGTGATCAGAGAACACCTCAAACTTTACTCCATACAAATAGTGTCTCCACACCTTCAAGGTGAAACTATAGTTGTGAATTCTAGATCATGGGTGGGGTAGTTTGCCTTATGAGGCTTGAGTCGTCTAGACGCATAGGCTACAACTTGCCTATTTTGCATGAACACACAGCCAAACCTTTCCCTGAAGCATCACAATACACCTCAAAGTGTGCATTGGGTCAACAAAACTAACACTGGGGTTGTGGTTAATTTCATCTTTAGCTCCTGAAGCTCTTTGCACTCAAGTCTATGTAAAAAGAGCGTTCTTCCTAGTAAGCTTGGTCAAGGGTAACGAAATATGAGAAAATCCCTTAATAAACCTACGGTAATATCCTGCCAAACCTAAAAAGCTTCGTATCTCCGTCACCATAGTAGGTCTTTTCAAGCTCATCAGCCATCTTACGGGGTCTACCGCGATCCCCTTTTTTATACTACATGCCCTAAAAATTTTACTTCCTCTAGCTAGAATTCACACTTAGATAGCTTTGCATATAGCTTCCTCTCTTTCAAAACCTCTAACACTAACCTCAAGTGACGCTCATGCTCTTCAGAGTCTTCGAATAGATGAGTATATCATCTATGAAAACAACCATGAACTGATCTAGATACAACCTAAAAATCCTATTCATGTAGTCCATGAATACGCAGGAGCATTGGTTAAGCCAAATGACATAACTTAAACTCAAAATGGCCATATCGGTAAAGGCAGTCTTGGTATGTCCTCATCCTTTACCCTAATTTCATAGTATCCTTGTAACATCCTAATAATTAACCTGATACGTCTAGGACGTATTCTAGTTGATTATCAAATATTACTCCTTGCTTCAAGTTCTTTAAACATATTTTGAAAATACTTAATGAAATTATGAGCCAAATTTTTCTTTTTTGAAACATAACAAAAACGTGAGCCGCGCATAACGTAAACGATAAATAAGATAAAGCGTAAAAACAACATAAAGAAAACACATCTCATCACATAGGCTCCATTATATGAACATCCAAAAGCATACCATACATAGATAGATAATATTCTCACCCAAAGGTGAGTTAAGTTCATACATCACCATCATAATACATCAAAAGGGAAAATACATAAGGAAACATATGCACCTACAAAGAATAACCTCAAAAGCCAAAGAAGGCTATCCTACAACTAGGGTGCATGAACACACTCAAATCCACCGAGAACTCTCTATGGCTGCTGACCCTAAAAATGAGGAACAAACCCGATCCACTCGGTTCCATCGGAAGGGGGAACATGAGATGCTCCATGGTCGGGCGCATGGATGGCGCCTTGCCAACCTCGGCTGGACAACCTCTTCACTCCGCTCTCATATGTGGGGGAGTAGTGGGAGCTCCTGAGTAC
This sequence comes from Dalbergia oliveri, assembly GCA_030441495.1. Lineage (NCBI taxonomy): Eukaryota > Viridiplantae > Streptophyta > Magnoliopsida > Fabales > Fabaceae > Dalbergia > Dalbergia oliveri. The sequence goes on along the minus strand of JAMLFY010000008.1, from coordinate 36,986,695 downwards.
ATATGAGTAGGTGGATCTTCCGACGGTCGTCTCAGAATGCCTCAATGGGACATAGTCGGGTAGTCACGAACGGACAGATGCGGAGGGATATGTACGTAAGATCCTCTCATCATGTGGGCGTGCGCGCTCAAAGACCATGTCGTCACCGAACGGGGATGTGGAGAAAAATGATAACTAGAAAAGGGGTATGCAAACGGACGTCCTAGAAGACAAAAACTCGAATCGTGCATCGTCCTTCAAAGTGGTAAGAGCGGTGCTCCGGGTCATAGTGTATCTCCCATGTGGGGGTATCAACGAGGACGAACGTCGCCATCGGATTCTGAAGACAATGACGGAAGGAAGGAAGGGAGTGAGAATCTTGCTAAAGAATTCTCAGGAGGGCAACTCCTACTATAGTGTCATCATCAAAGTCTCCAGGAACCTTGGGGTCATTAGGAAATAGTGAGCAGGCTAAGTTTCATTTATTAAGTTTGGAAATATACTTAAGGTCCGTCCATTTTAATCATGCGTCTTACAATGCATTAGCATGTCATGCCCTAATAACTTCCATCTATCGTATATCTCATCATCACATCATAAAGACTATGCATAGAACATCATCATATACCTCATCATCACATCATAAATGCTATGCATATAAAAACATCATATCTCTCATCATCACATTATGAGTGCTATGCATAGAACATGGTGTACATATTTCATTACTTTAGTGCCATAGGTGACTTAAGATCTCATCATCATCATTATTTTCCTTGGGGGCCACCCTATACTCCACCCTTTGGGAGTAATCTAGGTTATGAGCTCATACCTGGTAGTCGTCACCGCACATACTTATCCCTTTTGATAAGTAAAAATTCCGTCTCTACCCTTTGAGAGAACGGACTAGGGAGCAAGAATCACCTTTTCACCACCTATAGTTTGATGGGTCCAAAGGATCATTTTCTCAGGATCACCTTTTCACCACCTATAGTTGATGGGTCCAAAGGGTCATTTCCTCATATATTTTAAGTCACCTTTAAGTCTTTGCATGTTATATCATAATACAATTCTCAATTCATAATCATTTATAACATTTTCTCGTTTATAGTCTTATTCTGGAATAATATATATACCAACTAATCATGCATCAGATTCCAAGAAAGAGAGGTGGGTCACAAGTGGATACGCTTAAATGCCAAGTCTTTCCTAGTTAAACCTTTCCAAATTACACTTTTAGGTAATATACTTTTCTTCCATCAACAAGAATATTTCATTATTTCATGCATGAGCATTCTCATTGTTTGCAACATCAATTATAATATGCAAGCCATGAAATCATTCAATAAGATCAAGTACTCAATAAGCATTACTCATCACATAAACTTGTCATTCCAAAGCATTAAAAGACATCATCTTAAATCCTTCCGAAAAGTTCCTTTAAACAGAAACTCTAAAATCGGGTAACCTCAATTATCAACTTACTTTCTTATGCATCTAAGGGATTCATTATCATTATTACCCTTGATTATAAGTCTCTAGAATATTATTAAACCTCATGAGGCAGCATAGGCAGTAAGTTATGTTTGGGTCATTAGGGGTGCTAGAAGTTGCGTTTTTAATCCTTTTTTTCTTTACCGACTTTCCCTATAATGCTAAAATTTCTTACTAAACCAATTATGAATCATTCTCACTTATCTAAACATAATAAAAACCTGATTCTTACAACCTCTAAGGGTTCTGGACAGAATGTGTAATTCTTGTTCTCTAGAGTTCTAGAAATCTTACTTTTAGTTTACTAGATGCTAGATTCATAATTAGTGTTCGGGATAATCCTACACGAATTGTTGCCAAGTTTTTCATGATCAATCAATCCTAAACTGAATTATATCATACTAAAACAATTTTGGCATTGGCTAAACTTAAGGGGATCAAAGATTAGCTAAATTCTAGCTTTATGGTTTTCCTACGAAGCTAGTTTCATCTTTAACTCGCATAGAATCGTTCCTCATCAATAAATATAAATATCTCAACTTCAAACATATCAAATCATCATCATACAGTGGTAATAAACTCATATCAATAGCCGAATCATGAACCTCACATAATTGCTTAAAGTTGCATTTCAATTGCACACATGTTGCTAGTTGCTTGAAGAATCAAGGTAAAACCGCAAAACTCTTTTGAAATGCTTTTCCTTTGTTAAACTTGGAATGATCTTTGAGGTTAAATCAGTAGTTATTTGAAACCATTCTTAAAAACATTTTAAATTCATAGAGTCACCCTCAAAGTGTTCTTGAGTCTTTCTTTGCTTAAGGAAATCTTAAGACATGACTTGTTGGTCCTTGTGACTAGATGAGGCTTAGACAAACCTATCATCATCACATGGCCGAAATATGCATTCTTAGAATGCTACCATTATCCAACTTTGCTTGTGATATTTGGGCAAGTCTTTGAGCTCTAGAATCTTAGGTGATAACACAATAATAAACATGCCATGCACTTAGTTTTACATCTTTGTTATAAAATAAAGTGAGAGCATGAAATAAATATGAGATGCAACCTCTTATTATCTTCAAAAATTAAGTGACAACTTGTAATATAGATATGGAATGCAAGCTTGGAAAATTAAAACATGAGAATGCAAGTTCATTTATTCATTCTTGAGAACTTAGTGATGACATTGGAAGTAAATATGATGTGCAAGGCATAAACTTAAACATGGATGCAAGTCCATTTTTATTTTCTTTACTAGAGCTTCTTCAAGACTTTAAAGGAATATAGATTCATCCCAACACATATCTTAGCAAAACAAAGTGAGTTTTAGAGTTTTTTGTGCCAAGGTTTTAAAGAGAACCTTATGGCTTGAACTTCATCATCAAGCTCAAGGAAATGGATTAGGAGATGAACACCAACACTTTTTGAAACCAATCATAAAGAAAACTACTTTAACATATACTTTTAAAGGAAATGAAAACCGAAATCATTGAGGGGAAGAACATAAGAACCGAAATCTTGAGCAAGGAGAAATAGAAACGAAAACTTGTTTGGTTCAAAATCAAGCCTTTGAGCTTTAGAGGTTTAACTTGTGATGGATTTACAACCAACATTTAAAATCCTCATCATCAAGCCATCATTCCATCATTATCTAGGCCATAAGGCCGAATACACAAAGAGAAAAGGAAAAAGGAAGAACCGAAATGAAAAGCTTGAAAACAAATGAAACCTTCAAGTTTTAGAGGTCTAACATATGATGGCTTTGCAACCAACACTCAAGAACCTCATCATCAAACTTTTTTCTCACCATTATGTAGGCCATAAGGCCGAAATGCTTAAAGAAAAGGAAGAAGAAAATCGAAATGAAAAGTGCAATAGAAAGGTTCATCCATTCAACATTTTGAGCTAGGAATACAACTCATCAAAGCATAGAAATGAGTTTAGAAACAACACCCTACCTAGTTTGGTTTGAAGAAGAGGAAGAGAGCTTGGTTTCTTTGAATGAAATGAGAGAAAATCTTCTTGAAACTTTGAGGTAGAATTTCGGCCAAGGAGGAGGAAATGAGAAGTTCTTTGAGCTTAGGAAAACCTCAAGTGTGTAAGTGTGTGTGAAGGGTTTTCCAAGCATGCTTATTTATAGAGGAAATGAAGCTCATGGATGGACAAGAGGAGGAGGAGTGGCTACGGTTTTCAAGGGGAGACAAGGAAGGAAAAATCATTTTCTTGGTTGGTGGGTTCAAGGTAAGTGTAGGAATTTGTGGAAGTATGTTTTGTTGTGTTTTCTATGCATGGAGCCTTGTATAAAAATTTGAATAAATGGGATAATGGGGGACAAAGAAGCATTCAGCCACCATGTTTTAAGGAGGTGGGATTATGTCATCCAATGTGTTGTATAGGTGTAGGTAGGGGTATCTTTGCAATTAGGGAATTTGCAAGTAAGGGCTTAAGTGAAATAATAGGCGATTTGGGTGTTTTAAAGCAATTTTAGGTTCTAACCAATCTTAATAAATTATTTTGACTCTAGATTAGTAATTAAAATTTACTAATCTTTAATTAGAGCCTAACATTGCTTAGGTTTTGTTAAACGAGTCGAAAAGCTCAAAATGCACAAAGAGGCAAAACGGTAATTTTTCTCGAAACGGCCGGGGCACCTGGGCTTAATCAATTGTCAAACATGGCTTAAAAACATCTTTTAAAACATCTTAGTGAGGTTCGGGCTAAGTCGGCACACAAATCGGAGTTAGCAGCCGTAGGGCGTTTGGTAAATTTGCGTCGAAACTCAAAATTGAGATTCTTCTGCTCTATTACCACACATAACACAATCCATCCCCTATTATCATCAAAACATTCCCTTGAGGACAGTTGCGGCCAGTGATCCTCATTTTCCGATTAAAATGACCTTAGGGGCATTTGGTCATTTACACACGGGGAAAATTCGAGGTTACAATCCTGACCTCAAGTCAATCTTTGTGAATACCACTGCGCCCCTTAGTTGATTCATCAAATCATCAATCCTAGGCAAAGGGTACTTATTCTTCACTGTCAATCGATTCAACTGTCTATAGTCTACGCAAAACCTCAAACTCCCATCTTTCTTTTTAATAAACAAAACTAGGGCTTGCCATGGTGATGCACTAGGTTTCACAAACTTTTTCTCTAAAAGCTCTTCTAATTAAGTCTTCAACTCGATCAACTCTATAGGTGACATCCTATAGGGTGCTATGAAGATAGGCCCTACCCTATGACTAACTCTATGAGAACTTTATCTCTCTCTTCGGAGGGAACTTAGGTATCTCATTCAGAAATATCTCAAGATAATCTTTTACCCTTCAAGTATATCATCAATTATCTGCTCAAGGTTTACATCGCTAGCGGCTAGGAGAACGTATCCCTTACTCTCTTTCTTGTAACAGTTAACCTCTATATCACTTAGATAAACGCTTAAAGGCTTACTAGGTACATCAGGTATGGGGAAAAGATGATAGACTTTGTGTAACAATCCAATAGTACACAGTTAGCATAAAGCCAATCTATGCCAAGAATCATGTCTAGACCACGCATGGGTACATATATCAAATTTAAGACAAAAGGTTTTCCTTGAATGATCAAATGACAATTCAGACAACATCTACTTGTCCTAATAAGGTTACCAGGAGAGGTGGAAATAGTAAGGTCATAAGGAAGTTTTAACTCATGCATTTGTAAGGACTTGACACTATCATGTGATTTGAATGAATAAGTTGCGCCAGAGTCATAAGTACAATTAAGGACCTATCGTTCATTTCACACGTACCTTCTATGAGGTCTGGACTTTGCGAGTCTTCCGCGTTGAGGGTAAAGACCCTCCCTTGGAGCTATGGTCTGGTCAGGGGCTATCGGGTTCCTCCTGGGCATTCTCTAGCATAATGGCCTGGCCTTCCGCACTTGAAACACACTCCCTAGCCCATTAAGCAAGGTTGATCTCGATGGGACTTCCCACACTTAGGACATGGTATAGCGGGTGCAGGCCTGGGTGCAACGGGCCCTCTAAGGTGCCTTACCTTTGGGACCATTCGATCGCCCATGATGAAAAGTCTTCCTGGGCCTTAACCTGAGTTTTGCCTGAATTGTGGATTGAACCTTGGAGCTTGCGATGTCAACTTCCTAGTGAAGTTCTCGCCCTTGACACATTCAGCTTCTTGTAGCCATCTTCAATAATGCGGTATTTGTTGACTAGGGTAGGAAAATCCCTAATCTCCAAATGTGCAATGGCCACATTGATCTCTGCCTTCAACCCGACTTCATACTTAACATACTTCCAGAACTCGTTGGGGTTCCCATGAAAAATCCTCAAAACGTAATTACTTCTTCAAACCATGTAGTGTACTGCACAATGCTCATCCCTCCTTGGGTCAGTTGCATGAACTCCACATCCTTGGCATTCTTTACCAATGCTGGAAAGTACTTTTCATAGAAGCAAGTCTTAAACGTCTCCCAATTAATCATGGTGCCGATGCCTCTAATAGTCTTTGGGTGCCCCCACCAAAATTAGCATTCGACTTCTAACATAAAAGTAGCAAAAGTTACCTTCCTTCTTCAGTGCAAGTGATCACCGAAAGATCTTCTCCATACACTTAATCAACCCATCTCCAGGTTGGGATTCAAAGCTCCCCTAAATGACAGTGGGTTTGCCTTGTGAAACTCCTGAATTGGGCATGCTTGTGACCGTCGCATTGTTAGGGCCACGACCAGCTTCGCCCTAGTGGTCCATCCTTTCAAACATCATTTGCATGGCCCTTGCCGTGTCTCTAAGGGCTTTGGCGGTCTCATTGCCTTGTCCGCCTCCTTCCGGGTCCTATTCTGTCGTGGTCATACAATCAATCCCTGAGCACACAAAACAACAAAACACTGAGGTGATCAGGCCAATACTTCATGTTAAGTAAGCTAGTTACTATGGTACACACACATACAGGGAGTCATGCATCTCTATCCTATAGCTTATCTTAAAGCAAAGCATTACACATGACATAGCTATCATATCATGCTTAAGAAGCATAGTCAATCCAATCCTCAAGCTCCATGAAAATCAAACCTCATACCAAAATTGTAACACCCTAATATTTAACCTAACATGCGTAGGACACGTTCAAGTTAATTATTAGTTATTACTCTTTTGTTTCAGTTCTTATCTTTTGACTTGGAAATACTTTAGTAAAAATATGGGTATTTTTTTGAACTATTTAAAATAAACGTGAGCCACACATATAAGTAAGACCCATCATTCGTCTATCATGACATAAAGGGAAGATAAAACTCTTTGCAAGCATATGCAAAATATAAACATGACGTCCTTATGAACATGATCACACCATCATATATGTACATATAGGTAGCACAAACATTAACCATTCCATGACTCACACCAAAACAAACCACTAAGATAGTATTATGACATCATTAGGGTTGGGCCAGTTACCATTATCACAAGAAACATAAATAGTATATACATAGAAACTTAGATAATCCTACGACGATGCTCTTGGGAAGGAGGAAGGTAGCCAGGCATGCGAGGGGCCAAAGGGGTAGCGAGTCGACCAAAATGAATATGGGCTCCCCAACATGGACGGGTGGCTCCTCTAATAGTGTGTTGGACTCCCCACATAGACTACGTTATTGTGGCCTTTCCATCTATGCCATTTCCTACATCTCGGGAATGGTGGGAGAAGAACTTCCTGAAGAGTGCTGGGAAGGAGATTCTTCCAATGGATCAACTCTAGGGCGGTAGGTCGAGGGAGTGATCTGGGTGTGTAAGGGAAATCACAGATGGCAGATGAAGCATTGGGGCCATAAGGAGGCTGCTTGGTATGCGGACGGGTGGGCTCAAAAATAAAATCATCAATGAAAAAGGTAGCAAGTGGAGAACAGAAGCTGGTAATGGGTGTGCCAAAGGACGGTCTAGAAAATGAAAGGCGGACATCACATCGACCCACGAAATGATAAGATTGGTTGGTAGGATCGAAATGTGTAACATCCTCCTAAGTAACATTAAGTCTTAAGCCATGACATCAGACTTGAGGGTTGTTACTTATAAATTAGTAGACTTTTCTTACATATCTATAACAAGTTTGATTAATTTGTGTAATAACTAACTAAGCATAATTCTATTAAAAAATATAACACTGAAACAAAACATTAATTTAATACAAAATACAAAAGAGAAGCTCTTCTATGAGCTTTAGTACATATCTGCTCTCTATTACACTTACAGACATAACATATACCTAAGTACAATCAATATAAGCTTCAGCCTTGAACTCCTGCAATTCAATTTTCTTTTATATAGTAGCTTCCTTATTCTCTAGATCAACCTGAGATAACACGGGAACACAAACACATAGGGGTGAGAATTATAAAATTCTCAAGGGCATCCCCAAACATATACTAAAAATCCATGCCATCGTTATCGTCTAAGCCACTTCGGTTTATTAAGAATGTGAGCATGCAACATATATCAAAGGTTCATTTTAAGGTTCAAAAATCATTTTTCTGAAGTAGATTTCTTTTAGCATTCACTCACTTAATGCACAGATATCATGAAGCCAAAACACATAATAAGTAACTCTAATCAAGAGATTATATACGATATGATTAGGCATATGCCAAAATACAGTGAAATTATCTCAAAGTGACTTGTTTTCACTTCTGGCCATAGAAATCAAATTAGTGCATTGTTTTCTCTTTTCATCGACATAGGAAAGACTTAGCTTATACCCAACGGGTATTTGCCATGGACAACTCCACAATAGATAGTTTATACCAAATGGTATTTATAGTGGATCACACCACACAAGGGAAATAGACCTTATCAAGATGAGCTTATTCCTATATGTGATTATTGGACTTCATTTTTTTCCATTTCCGAATCACACAGATCTATTCCTAGCAATATATCTCCGACTCAAAATAAATTTGGGAAAGTTTCTCTTTTTGCCTTCCTCTATAATACCACTGGGGAAGTTCCTCTTTTTGCCTTCCCCTTATTCAATCTAAGTCTTGTTTCATTTTGTCTATATGTCAAAATGCACGATTGCAATTTATACATTCTCTTCTTTGGTCAATTTATACATTCTCTTTTCTTTGGTCAAATGCATGCATAAAGCACATGTAGACATTCATTCACAATACAATTTTATTCATGTCTTATAAACCATTCTTTACCTCCTCTAGCATACATTTATATGTCACAAGTCACATGGCCAAATATTCAACATCTAGTATTCATGTCATGCTGGAACCAAAATGCCATTACATTATCAATTCAAGGGATTAATTCATTTTCAGCACAATGGCTGATTTCACATCATTGTAATACAAATTTATTTGCACACCAAACAATCCATTCAAAGGTTATAAAAATTATTCCAAGACACTTGAATGTGTGCACAAGGTTCGATAAAAATTTCAAGAGTAAAAAGAGTTCTCCAACTATGTTGACAAAATTAGACAAATTTAGTGGTTGGAGACCACTTATTCATAGTTCAAACAAGGATTCTCATAATTTTTAACCCTAGCAAATGATCGAATCAACTCAAAATAAAATTCATGGTGATACTTTAATATATTATCAACTTCTATAAAAATTTCAAGGTGTAAATCAGTCATTTGCTATGTTAATAAAATTAGGAAATTTTATAGCTTCTATTCCAACATTTCAGGCAGCATCTATACAATTTCAGTTCTTGATTTTTTTAAAGAAGTTTAACTCAAAATCAGAACCCAAGAAAATTCATGGACTAGCCCAAGATGTTAGCTCCAACATATATCTTTTTCAGCTCAAAAATGCCTACAACATGCCCAGAAATCGTGATCATACACTGCACTAAGAAACCAAAAATCCAGCAAGTATCACTCAACATCTTTTTGACAAGAATGATTTCTAACATCATCCAAAAACTCCACCAAAATTAACACATTAATATCAACATAATATCAACCAATATAACTAGAAATTTGGATTAAAACCAATCAGAAATTCTCAGAAAATTTTGAAAGAAAAAGGCCAAAGAAAACCCTACTTTGGTGGCTTTAAGGATCTTGGCTTCAAGGATGTTTTAAGTGATCTTGCTTACTTCAAGGCCACTACATCAACATTAAACCCTTCCCTAAATAGTATATGTGAACTCTCAAAGTAGAAAAAGGTTGATGGATTCAAATTTTAATCGATTAATTTGGTAAATATTAAGGAGTGGAACAAGTTTTGTGAAGAAAATTTTGGGTTTTAACAAGTCTAGGCTTATGATTTTGAGGTTGGAATTCAAATTATCATGGAAGCAAATAGGTGCTGTATCTTTCCCTTGATGGCCGAGAATGTATTGATGATGAGATAAGGTTAAATGTCTTACATTTATCTTGTATTTAAAGCATAGATATTATACAATGTAAATGTATAATTCTTTAAAGAAAAGAAAAACAAATGGATGGAGCAAGATTAAATCTTCGCCTTACACTTGGCATATAAAGGATAGACATTATTCTTTTATAAAGATTAAACTATCTTTCGTGTTAGAAATTGCACACCGAAATTTTACCGAACGGGTAAAACACCATACTCGGGTAATTAGATATTGCCCGAAAATTAATTCTGGATATAAAATCTTCATTGATAACTATTTCCAACCTTAACCCTCCCTTTTCTTAGTACTGGGCATTTCTTGTCTTACCTCGGTTTCAGCTCAACGGGCCTACAAGGTTACTATTTACCTTGGCCCGAAATTTTTTTAAATACGTCCATTAGGCCCTCCTTATCGTTGCTAAACCGTGAAATTTTTGAAATTACGACTAATAAAGCTCAAATTAATTTTTAAATAATTTTTAGGGTGTTACAAAATGCATTTCCAAGGTGGGAGTCTCAAGGTAAATTATGAATGTGGCCATCACCTTTTGAAGACGAAATGGAAAGAAAAGAAAGGAAATAAGAAATCTGAACATGAATCATAGGAGAACTCTTACCTCCAGACATGTGTCATCATTTTTATTTTTAGGAACCTCAGGTTTCATTATGAAAACAATGGACATAATAAGATTTATTTATTAAGTTTAAAATCCGTTAACTGAGGTCTGTGTCTTTTAGCATGATTCTTAATGCTATGAATGCATCTACCTCATCATAAATGCATGTCAATTCCATGTGAACACATATCGCAATAATCATAATCAATATGGCATAAAGAATACATGTTATCATAACTTGATCTTTCCTCTTTAATATCTTAGGCGACTTAACTTTCTCTCTTCCAAGGGCCACCCTACTACTCTCTTCTCTTGAGAGTTCTAGGTTATGAGTTCATACCTAACTAGTCGTCACTAATCTAGTGCGAGATAGAGGGCATAGGATCACCTCTTATAACCATTAATTCCTGGAGTCTAGAGGATCATTTCCATGCATTGTATGTCACCTTTAGTATTAGCACGTTATTTATAGATGCAAACATGAGCATATAATCATGGCCATCATCATAACTTATGAATAATATTTTATGTATAAAATAAAAAATTAAGGAAAAGTCAAATGATAATAATAATAAAGTAAAAGGAGAATAAAATTTTAGGAAAAATTAATTTTGGCTTGATAGCTATTAGCTACACCAACGTATCCTCTAGTGCAATGAGGAACTCAAAGCCATGTTGTTCTAAATAAAATATTCATTGGTTGATTGACTTTATTTTCTTTGAAAGAGGAATTGAGAATATCAAACTTAGCCCAAAAAAAATATCAAAAGAAAATAAGTTGTACCAACATTGCACAATACATATAGAACTAAAAAGAATATTATAATTATAGACAAAAACAGCATATATGATATTTGATCATGCGGTCTTTAATTATAATAAACAACCCACATCATAACCTTATCATATATAACACTTAGTGCAAAATATATATATATGGTTAAAATGAAATAATAAAACCATTAGTATTCAACAGTATATCCTTTAAAGAATGCTATCATTAAAATATGTCAATCGCTCCACAAATAATCACATGTCATACCATGAACATCAATGCAAGATTGTTAAAGTGGAATTGAGCCAAACACTAAAAAATCTTTATCTTTCTTGTTTTATTTTCATTTTTCTATTATTATTATTATTATTATTATTATTATTATTATTATTATTATTATTATTATTATTATTGTATATTTTTAACAAATGCTTAATGTGAAAACTTAATTTGAAAATTTAAAATCTCTAATCAGACCAAATTCCAAGTTAAACCAATGAAACTAGAAACCCGCATAACAACAAAGGAATAATTCCCCAAAAATTCCAACTAAACTTAAGCCTACAAGGAAGATAGACCAAACCTAGAATCGTAGCCCAAAATTAAAAAAAAAAAAAAAACTAGAACCCAATAAGTCCAAACACAACCCACTAAACTGAAATCCAAAAATAAGACCCCCAACAACCATTTTCAAAAAAATAATAACAATAACATATTAGAATTTCCTTTTGAAAAGAAACTACAAAGCCCAAAATTCCAAAACCATGTTCAACCTTTAGTCCTAAGCATTTTTAATGAAACAAACATAGACCACACTCCCAAAAATGAACCTGACACAAGAAAAGTCCAATATACCCCCCAAAAAAAATGAATATGATAAAATAAAAACAAGCCCAATGTCCCCAACCCACTATCCTAAGTGACACAAAAAAAGACTAAAAATAAGACTCTCTCTCACTCTTGCAACACACACACACATATGCAGCTCTCTCACACGGACACACACACACATACACGTACAACACACTCACTCACTCTCACCTAACACAAGGAGAGAGAAAGAGAGAGTGATAGAGAGAGAAGAGAGGAGAGGGGGAAAGAGGCAAGGGCATGGCGACTGGGTTCGCGAGGGTGGCGCCAGTGGTGGCGTGACATGGAGGAATGACAGCCACACAGAGAGCAAAAATGGAAGAAGATCAGGTGACGCCCAGGAGTGGGAGGAGGATCATGGTACGTTGCTCGCAGTTAAAGGTTGATCGGAGACGAGGCATAGTGTGGGGGTGAGGCTAACGCGGAGGGGCAGCGGAGCTAGTGCATGCGGCAGTGGTTTCACAAAGGAGGAGCTGTATGGCTCATGGTGGCTGAGGGGATGAGTTCGTGACTGAAGAAGGAGGGTTGGTGCTCTCGCGGGTTGTTGGCCGCGATTCATAAGTGCTGGGTGATGATGATGGTTGCTGTCACGACAGAGCTCCGCCGCTGAAGCTAGTTGGGCCCTTGAGGTGGTGACATGCGATGAGGGTGTTGTTTCTGGTTCTGGCGCACGGCAGAGAGGCTGTCTCTTGGTCTAATAGTGACAGCAGCGTCGCGGCCTCCCCCTTTTCTCTTATTTATGGTTCTATTTTCCTTGGTTTTCATTTTGAAACATTTGGACTTGATTTTGTATAATGTGTTTGATGTGATCTGTGTTGGTTTTGTGTTTGTTGCTATTGTAGGACTGTTTGGACTCCTTTTGTTGTGTTAGACCATGCATGTTGTGTTAGGACTTCTAAGATTGATTTTTCTAATCGGGTCTATAATTTATGGGTCCTGCATGGCTAGTTTAATATATATATATATATATATATATATATATATATATATATATATATATATATATATATATATATATATATATTGTGGGAATGGAATCTATTCTGGTTATGTTTTGTTCATAGTTCGGAGGGCACTATATTTACTAGGATAGATTTATGAATCAAGTTAGTTTTTGAAAAAATTTAAATGGCAGATGATACACTAGAAATATAGGATGAATTGAATTTGATTTCTTACTTCTCCTTGTGTTTTGATCTCCCTGAACTCTAACTCTACATGGTTTTTTTGCTTTCAACAATTAGAATTGAAGTGCTGGTGATGAAAGTGTGGTGAGAAGGAAAAGAGATTGAAAGTTGGTAGATGATGAAGATGGATATGAGGTTAGTTTGTTCCTAACGTGTTCATAGCTTGCTCAAATACTAATGTTCCCCTAACCTGTTTTGGTAATTAATCCTTAATTTCGTATTCATAGGAAGGGGAAGAACCTATACTAACTTGCCTCCATGACTCTGCAAGTCCTAATATTTCATTAGATGAGCATAGAGCCCATCTTCATTAGTGTAGGCATAGGAGGAAATCCTGCATTATGGCCATCTATTCTCGTTGTTAAAATTTTTAATAGTGTATTCCTTTAATTGCATGATATAGTGTTTTGTAAATGTCCTTATATTACGTGGCTGTTTTATGTTTGCATTATAATGCCTTCTATTATGCTATAGTAGATAGTGGGCAAGGAGAATATACATATATGATTATCTCTTTGTCATGCTTTACAATGTGCAATTGTGCATTGCTTGTACAAGCACTTTCTGTTAGGCATGGATTTATAGGTTATAGAACAAAACCAAGAGAAGGCATGTCACCTTTTAATATATGCAAGTGATAAATCTATGCATGTTTCCATGTCATCAGCCATTTCTCCAGTAAGGTAGCTAAGAAAACAACTCTTTTTCAAATCCACATAAATTTAAAGACATTGTAGAATTAGATGAGAAAAAGATTTGCATGCCATAAAAAAAAATGACCTTTCCTTTAACAAATCAAACTTAACTATTGTTTGAAATTTGGGATGATCTTTATAAGGTGTCAATACATGTCGAACATTGCAAGTGAAAAAAATGCGCATGTTACTTTAATAATATTATACTTGCATATGTTAACACACTCACTATCTTTTGTAGTAATATTTTGTATTTCTTTTTATTGTATTAGAACTTTAGATTATATTTGTCTTGGAATAATACAATCGAGTGTTACATATATAAAAAGATAGATAAAGTTCAATCAATATCTAATATGTTAAAAGCAATATGTATTTGAATGGCACACATAAAAATTTGAATAAAAATTCGTCATTTGTAAAGCATGGTAGAATTTCTTCATATAAATATAAAAACAAAATAGAAAGAGATTTGCATTCAATGAATAAGGCATCGGAAAAAATAGTAACCAAACCAATGCACTCGAAATAATTTATGATAATGTTGATTTTCTTCATAAATGATTTTTCAATAACAACGATGTTATGTAATAGAATGATGGAGTTGGATGTTAAATTATTCACCATGAATAATAGATAATTAGTAAGCCCCATACAGAGACATCATGTAACCTTATTCTAGTATTAAAATACCTCATTGAGGATGGCCTAGATCGGTGTCCTCAATTCTTGTACAAAAATGACCTTAAGGGCATTTTGATCATTTTGCACATTAGTAAGAATCGAGGCATTACATTTCTCCCCTGCTTAAAAAGAATTTCATCCTTGAAATTCGTTATCTGTGAATAGCTCAGGGTACTAACTTCATCTCTGACTCCAAATCCTATGTTGACTCTTTCTCTCCCTGTCCCCAAGCCACTCTAACCATCGATAGTCTTATTCCTCAATTGCTTGACTCCTCCTCCATGATCCTCATGGGTGGCAAGTTAAAGGTTAGTCCTCCCTTAACTGTATTTGTTGTAGCTCTAACACATGACTAGGGTCGGATTGGTATTTGCTCAGCTGAGAGACATGGAAGGCGTTATAAAGGTTGGATAAATTCATGGCAAGGCTATCCGCATGGCACAGATCTACTCTATTAAGAATTTGGAAGGGACCAAGGAACCTAGGGCTCAACTTTTTGACTTTCATGGATCTTCCTATGCCTGTTGTGGGGGTGATCCTAAAGAATATGTGTTTTCCCTCTTGGAATTCTAGTGGTTTTCGCCGTTTATCGCATAGCTTTTCTTGACTTTGAGCAATAAGGATCCTATCCCTAATCCTCTTGATTTGTTCTGTTATTTCTCTAACAATTTCGGGCTCTAACATACTTGGTTCATTGGGTTCATACTAACACAAAGGGGATTGACACCTTCTTCCATATAAGGCCTCATACGGTGCCATACCAATGCTTGCATGATAACTGTTGTTATATGCAAACTCGATCAATGGTAAGTATTTATCCAAGCTTCCTCTTTGTTCCAAAATACAAGCTTTTAACATATCTTCTAAGGTTTGTATTGTCCTCTCTAATTGCCCATTTGTCTAAGGGTGGTAAGCCATGCTCAAGCACAACTTCAAACCAAATGCCTTCTGAAAGACTACCCAAAACGTGATGTGAATTGCAGATCATGATTCGAGATTATTATCGATGGAACTCCATACAGCCTTATAATCTCTTGTATATACAATTGAGCCAGCTTGTCCAATGAATATGTTGTCTTAATGGATAGAAAGTGAGCTGACTTCGTCAGTCGATCCACAATCACCCATATGGCGTCATGGCCAGCTTCGGTCTTGGGTAAACCCATCACGAAATCCATCGAGATACTATCCCACTTTATTCAGGAATCGACAAGGGTTGTAATATTCTAGAAGGTTTCTGGTGCTCAATTTTCACCTTTTGACAAACTAAGCACTTGCTCACCCATGTGGCCACGTCTCGCTTCAATCGGGCCACCAAAATATCTTCTTTAAATTGTGATATATCTTGGTGGTACCAGGGTTAATCCTGAAATGGCTCTTATGAGCTTCCTTCAAAATCTTCTTCCGAAGGTCATCACGGCTGGAACACAAATTCTGCTTTCAAACCTCCATAGTTTATCAGTTCCAAGGGTGAATCCCTTCAACTTTCCTGCTTTCATCGCCTCCAAGGTCTCTTTAAACTCCTTGTCTTCTTGTTGAGCTTGAGTGATTCTTTCC
Organism: Dalbergia oliveri; assembly: GCA_030441495.1. NCBI lineage: Eukaryota > Viridiplantae > Streptophyta > Magnoliopsida > Fabales > Fabaceae > Dalbergia > Dalbergia oliveri. The sequence goes on along the minus strand of JAMLFY010000008.1, from coordinate 36,970,463 downwards.
TTGAAGTCACTCATTACACTGAGATGACACATCCTTATACCTCCAGTGGTAAAGGTCATCCCCAAATTCAGGTCTCTAAACCTCTCAATCAACTCCACTTCTCTAACCATCATCTGATCCAGGTGTAACAACTTTCGACTCAAGGCATCAGCCACCACATTAGCCTTGCCAAGATGATAGTTTAATCCAAAATCATAATCTTTCAGGAATTTCATCCACCTTCTCTGCCTCATATTCAATTCCTTCTGATCAATGAGGTATTTGAGAGTCTTGTGATTAGATAACACCTCAAACTTTACTCCATACAAATAGTGCCTCCACACCTTCAAGGCGAATACTACAGCTGCTAATTCTAGGTCATGGGTGGGGTAGTTTGTCTCATGAGGCTTGAGTTGTCTAGATGCATAGGCTACAACTTGCCTATTTTGCATGAAAACACAACCCAAACCTCTCCTGAAGCATCACAATACACCTCAAAGGGTTCATTGGGGTTAGGTAAAACTAACACTGGGGTTGTGGTTAACTTCTTCTTTAGCTCCTGGAAGCTCTTTTCACACTCAGAGTCCATGTAAAGGGAGTGTTCTTCCTAGTAAGCTTGGTCAAGGGTAACGAAATATGAGAAAATCCCTTAATGAACCTACGGTAATATCCTGCCAAACCTAAAAAGCTTCGTATCTCTATCACTATAGTAGGTCTTTCCCAGCTCATCAGCCTCTATCTTTCTGGTCCCTGGATACCCCTTTTGACACCACATGCCCTAAAAATTTCACTTTCTCCAGCAGGAATTCACACTTAGATAGCTTTGCATACAGCTTCCTCTCTTTCAAAATCTCTAACATTATCCTCAAGTGATGCTTATTCTCCTCGCGAATCTTCAATGATAGATATACCATGTATGAAAACAACCATGAACTAATCCAGATAGGCCTAAAAATCCTATTCATGTAGTCCATGAATACAGTAGGAGCATTGGTTAAGCCAAATGACAGAACTGTAAACTCAAAATGGCCATCCTGGGTCCTAAAGGCGTCTTGGGTATGTCCTCATCCTTTACCATAATTTGATGATATCCTGACCTCAAGTCAATCTTTAGAATACCACTTCACCACTCAATTGTCCATCAAATCATCAATCTTAGGAAAAGGGTACTTATTCTCCACTATCACTCGATTCAACTATCTATAGTCTGTGCAAAGCCTCACACTCTCATCTTTCTTTTTAACAAACAAAAGGAGGCTCCCCATGGTGATGTACTAGGTTTCACAAACTTTTTCTCTAAAAGCTCTTCTAATTGAGTCTTTAACTCGATCAACTCTATGGGTGACATCCTATAGGGTGCTATGGAGATAGGCCCCATCCTTGGGACTAACTCTCCAGAGAACTCTATCTCTTCTTCAAAGAGAATTCAGGTATCTCATCAGAAATAACTCAGGGTAGTCTCTTTAACAAATCAGATTTAACTATTGTTTGAAATTTGGGATGATCTTTATAAGGTTTCAATACATGTCGAACATTGCAAGTGAAAAAAATGCGCATGTTACTTAAATAATATTATACTTGCATATGTTAACACACTCACTATCTTTCTTGTAGTAATGTTTCTTATTTCTTTTTATAGTATTAGAACTTCAGATTATATTTGTCTTGAAATAATACAATTGAGTGTTACATATATAAAAAGATAGATAAAGTTCAATCAATATCTAATATGTCAAAAGCAACATGTATTTGAATGGCACACATAAAAATTTGAATAAAAATTCATTGTTCACAAAGCATGGTAGAATTTCTTCATATAGATATCAAAACAAAACAGAAAGAGATTTGCATTCAATGAATAAGGCATCGAAAAAAATAGCAACCAAACCAATGCACTTGAAATAATTTATGATAATGTCAATTCTCTTCATAAATGATTTATCAGTAACAACGGTGCTATGTAATAGAATGATAGAGTTGGATGTTAAATTATTCACCATGAATAATAGATAATTAGTAAGCCTCACATAGAGACATCATGTAACCTTATTCTAGTATTAAAATACCTTATTGAGGATGGCTTGGATCGGTGACCTCAATTCTCGTGCAAAAATGACCTCAAGGGCATTTTGATTATTTTGCACTAAGAATCGGGGCATTATAGCTTCCATTTTTGAATAAATTGATGTGCTCTTCTCATTTTTAATAAAGTTCCCTTTATCCATATGTCATAATCTTTTACATCTTTTCCTTGTTAAAAAAAAAAAGGGTAGACGTTATATATTGTCTTGTGAGGGGACTATTTTTTATGAAGGTTAACTTCTATCAATTAGGTTGTAACATAATCCAAAGATGAAATAAAGAATGAAGGAAAGCATCATATTTGAAACAAGTGAGTACAAAAAGGAAAGAAGAGGAATGCCAAAATAAAAACAAAAAAAAAGAAAAGAAAGAAAAAGAAGAGAGAGCAAAATATGAAGATGAGTATAGATGCCTTTCTAGAAAATGCAATCGATGGAGTTATTCTCCTAAAAAAAAATATCTTTGATCTTGATTGACCTTTAAACACTTATTTGGGCCATTAATATCCTTTCATTCATAACCCTTAACCTTGGTCACATTACAAGCTTAATAAAGTCCATTCTAATCTTTAATTGATTGTTTTTATTCTCATTCATTTTAACTACGAGACACAAAAAAGGGGGGAAAGTTGAAAAAGAAAAATGTTTGGAATAAAGGGATATGCCATTTAGATGGAAACAAATATTTGAACCACCTAAAGAGAAGGATGTTTACAATTCAAATCTTTAACTTGGGGGCTATTTAAAGAAATTTCTCATAACAAAGGAAGTCGAAGACTATTGCATCATCGTTTGCAGGTGGAGTTAGTAAGCTTAGGAGGCCAAATCTATCTCATGAAGACTTAGTCTTATTGCCACCTTTCTAGAAACACTATTGCCACTTACAATGCCCATGTCACCTACCTTTGGACAACTTGAACTTGAGATATGCCACAATGATGAATATTTCTGAGTATTTTTAGATGAAATACAACTCCATTTGAATTCCTCAAGGACATTTGTAAACAAAAAAATTGTTTCATTTCATAATTTGTATGGTTTATATATATTTTAGGTATTGTGAAGCGTAGTCGATTTGCATATTTACATTCTAGGTATTGTGAAGCCTGGTCTATTGCGATTTGTATTTTAGGTATTGAGAAGCCTAGTTCATTTGCATCTCAATTCATTTGCATTCTAGGTATTGAGACACTTAGCTTATCATTTTTGCGTGATCCCTTTTTTTTATCTTTTTGAGGTATTGTGAAGCCTTGTTTTTATCTCTTGTAGGTATTGTGACACCTAGTCAACTTTTTGAAGGTATGATGATGCATTCCCTATCCTTTTGAGGTATTGTGACGCCTCATTTTTATCCATTGTAGGTATTATGACACCTACTCAATATTTTGAAGGCATTGTGACGCCTTCCCTATCCTTTTGAGTTATTGTGACGCCTCATTTTATTCATTGTAGGTATTGTGATGCCTACTCATCATATTTAAGGTATTGTTATGCCTTCCATTACAACGCCGACACTTTCCTAAGTATTGTGAAGCTTAGGATTGGATTGTTGTGGCCTTGTAAATAGGTTTTAAAAAAAAGAATTTTGACTTGAATAAAATTGGTTGGCTTTTTACTTTGCTTCTTCTTTTAAATTAAAAGACCAAGCAAAGGGGCTATCAGCACCCAATTTTGATCAGTCACAAAATTTTTTTTAAAAAAAAAGGAATATTAAAAAAGGAAAAAGCTGAAAAATAAAAAAATAAAGTCAAATATTTCCAGTAATCTTTCTTATTTAAAACTTTTTTATTGTGATTTTATTGATTAATTAGGACCTGATTAGCTTGATTTTATTTCTTTAATTAGCATCAATTAGAATCAAATTAAATAAATTTGTAATTAATTATATATGTTTGGATAAAAAGTGCGTATAAATAAGCCCTCTAACCGTAAAAGGGGAGCACTTAAAATAAAAGAAAGAGGGGACCATCTTCATATAACCATCACACTTCATCTCTTCTTGGTAGCCAGCTATCACGTAACCTATCACCACCACTATTATCACCAATCACATAGCTCCCATAGCTCGCCTTTCCATCATCATCACCATCAACCTTTCAAATATCTATCCCACCACATGGCCTCCATCACCACCAAATCACCCAATCTTCATCCTTTACCTCCAACCCACCTCGGAAACCCCCATGACCTCTGTGTTACTGAACCCGTTTGAAAGCTTAAATGCAACATGTTTTGAATGACAACAAAGCCAATTTAAGGAAAATATTTTGAAGAATGACTAATGCTTATCTTGGGTTTCTTGAGTAGTTAACAGGTTCTATCATTAGCATAACAAGGCTCTATTAAGGAAGACTAATTTCACTTTACATGCACAAACATGATATATCTCATTTTAAGAGATGTGAACTAAATGAAAGTTATAGTTATGTCAAAAAACAAGCTTAGAATGTCTAACAGTTTGAAGAAAAAGCAACAAAAATAAGAAATCAAGATTTGGGACTTCAGAAAATAGCATTGAACTTCAGAAAGTACACCTGAAATAAAGATATCAATCAAACATTGAAGCCAAAATGTTCTATAATCTTCAATCATTACACTCGTAATTATTTGATTATCAACAAGCTCTGATTGAAGAATAGAAGACCCAAAATTCATCAAAGAAATGATATCGCACTTAGAAAGCTCACCTACAGAAGACAATACGCTTTACAAGAAAAGGAGGGAAATTCAAAATTCAAATTTAAATTTGAAAAGCCAAAGTCTAGTGCCAAAATTGGCGTAACATCTCTTTTGCTATCGTGGTCAACTACCTTTACTTCTAGAAGAAACAATTCAAAAACCACGTTCAGAAAGTAAGAGTAATTTTGAAGTGACATTAGAAACCTCAATCTTGCAATGGCTTCTACAAAGTTCTAAACAAACAGAAGTTACTCTTCTAGACTACTTTTCCAAGATACAAATGGATGATCAACACGTTTCACTTGGAGATTTGATCAAGGGCAACGGTCATAAGAATGACTATCTATAAATAGAGATATTGTGCTTTCAAAGATAAGCGGGTAAAAAAAAAAGCGAAACTCTAAAAAAATTTCTCCTCATATTCTTGTAAAGCTCATTACATCTTGTAATCATTTCCTTTGGTTGTAAAAATCTTCTTTCTACGTTCCTTCATTGTTCATACGTTCTTCCAAGGAAGAATCATTAGAAAGAAGTCGTTCAAGTTATTCCAGGTTCTTCTTTGTATATCTTAAGGAAACTTGAGTGTAGGTTAATTTGAGTTGCAAACCTAAAGACAAACCTTTGTATCCTCGATCCAAGTAGTGATCAATGTGAGTTTAGCTTGGAGAAGCTAGTCAAAGACTACTTGCAACGCAACGTAAAGGTGTTTTATTATTCACGGTTTAGCTTGAAGAAACTAGTTAAAGACTACTAGTTAGCTTGGAGACGCTTTAAAGACTACTTAGTTCAGCTTGAAGAGGTGGTTAATAACTACTTGGTTTATGACAGTAGGGTTGTCTTGGTCACTAGTGAGAGCTTGGGAAGGCTATTGTAAAGACTATCCAGGTTCTTTGTCTGGTTGAGAAAGGTTTTAGTGAAACCTCAACAGTGGTTGAGTACTAGATGTAGGTAGGTTAGTGGAACCAATATAAAAATACCTGTGTATTTCTTCTCCTTTATTTTGTTTGCATTTACCGTCCTTTATTATTCTTTTATACCTACTTAATGTTATTTATTGAAACATCTATTATTAATGCCCTTCTTCAGAAGCTACTTTCTGAACCTTCTAACATTGTTTCCACTACACTACAAGGTCAATGCTTGATAGTTTTATGCTTTGAAGCTTCACTTTTGAAAAGGAAGAAAAGTTAAGTGAAGCACGATTTAACCTCCTTTTTGGTGCGCTTTACCTACAAGTGGCATTAGAGCTTAGCCTCTAAGGGGTTAAGAATTCTAACGACTTCAGAGGATAAAGATCCGAGGGACAGATGACATAAAATATTCATATAGCAAAAGGACACTCTATCAATAGGCCGTCATTCTTTGAATGTGGTGATTATGCCTACTGGAGAGATCAAGTGGAGTTGTTCATAAAATATACAAGTCTTGACCTATGGGAGATTATACGAGAAGAAGATTATGATCTTATGGAAGAAGTTCAGGAATAAATGATGCACCCTTAACTTCAAGAGAAGTCCCTTGGAGGTAGAAGAGCAACACAAGGCCAAAGTTCAATAAACTCAAAAGCTAAGTACCTACTCATGTGTGCATAAGTAAAGCTGAATATGACAAAATCATCGCTTGTGACACGGAAAGGAAATATGGGACAGGCTACACATGTTGCATGAAGGCACTGAATAAGTTAAAGAAACAAATATCAGTATGCTGGTTTATCAATATGAAATGTTTAAAATGACAGATCAAGAAAATATTGATAAAATGACCACAAGGTTTATGCATATCATAAACCAACTAAAGGGATTAGGCAAAAGATAGTCTAACTTTGAGATGGTTAGAAAAATCCTAAGAAGCCTCCTGCCAAATGGCTGTCTAAGGTCACAACCATTACTGAGGCAAAAGACCTTCAAACTCTCAGCCTGGATGCACTCATTGGGCCACTTAAAACCCATGAGGTAGTGCTCTCTAAAATGCATAGTGAATCCACCAAGAAGAACAAGTCCATGGCATTGAAATCATCTTATCAGAAGCTAAATAAAGTGAAGGCAATGGAAATTGTTGAAACCTTTGATAAAGAGGAAGAATCTAATGATGAAACGAAGAAAAAGATGAAGATGAGCTCTCCATGTTAGTGAGGAAGATGTCCAAATCCTGGAGGGGCAAGACAAAGAGAATAAGAGACATAAACTTAGAAAGGACACTTCAACCCAGAATGTCATACACTCAAAGGTCCACAGAAGAAGTTCACATCCAAGAAAAAGGCATGTTGACTACCTGGAGCGAATTCAGGAGATGGATGTTGCTAACCTATGCTTCATGGTAAGCTATTCATCAAAAAGTGAACCTGAGGTAAACAATTCTAACTTTGATCTTTCCTATGATGAAATCTTGTCTTTATATGAAAAGTTGCTTGAGGATTCCCAAACTCTTTTCTCTCACTATCTTAACCTAAAAAAAGAACATAAAAGGACTGTTTTAGAACTTAAAATGGCCAAAACGGAAGCTGAGACTCTAAGGCTTGAAAAAGAATAATTAAAAGGAGAAAATATAGTTTTAAATGCAAAATCTAATGCCTTAGAATCTAAAGTCTTGAGTAAAAAAGAAAAAACTCATAAAATCATTTTTGAGCTAGAGAAGACTTCAAAGCTTCTTAAATTGACATTGAAAAAATGGTAAATGGATGAAAGAATCTTGATCTAATGCTTGGAGATCAGGTCATATTTCCAAAAAACTAAGTTAGGATATGAAGAGGAATCTGATGAGAAAGGAAAACTAACTCTCCTCAAGAAAGTAAAGAGCAAAGCTTTTTCTACTTTCTATTTTAAGAAGGGAAATCTCCTGACAAATGCTTCATGAAAAAGAAGTCTGTCAAAAAGGTTGGGAAACCTCCTTCTTGAAAGACTAACTCAAGAGGACCCAAGAAACCTGGGTACCTAAAATAAAACTGTGTTTGTTCAGGTTTGCCTAAGAACGCACATTGAACCTAAAAACAAGTGGTACATAGATAGTGGCTGCTCCAGGCACATGTCAGATCCAAAGGTGGTTCAAAATTCTGACCAAAGACTTCTGAATCAGTAATTTCTGATGGAGGTAAGGCTAAGGTCACAGGCATAGGAAATGTTGGTAAGGATGATTCTCACCAAATTTTTCATATCTTGCTTGTTGATTGTTTAGCTCACAACTTATTAAGTATTAGCCAATTCTGTGACCAAGGCTTTAATGTTGTTTTTAATACTCATGCATGCAAAATAGTTAGTCCCACTTCAGGACAAGTTATTCTGTCTAGTAAGAGGCATGAAAACACGTATATGTTATTCTTGGATGATATGAGACATCAAGATGTAAAATGTCTTGCATCCTTTATGGATGAGAAGTGGTTATGGCATAAGAAGCTTGGCATGCTCATATGAGGCTTATTTCTAAGCTCTCTCATAAAGAGCTTGTTAAAGGCCTACCAATGATCAGATTTGACAAGGACTCAACTTGTGATTTCTATGATAAAGGTAAGCAAACCAAAGCTTCTTTCCATAATAAGCATGTGGTTTCAACCACTAAACCACTTTAGCTTTTACATATGGATCTCTTTGGACCAACCAAGACTACAAGTCTTGCTAAAAGAGATATTGTCTTGTCATAGTGGATGACTACTCAAGATTTACATGGGTTATCTTCCTAGCTTCTAAGGATGAGGTGGTTGAAAGATTCAAAGTTTTTGCAAAATGTATTTGCATAGAAAAATATTCCCAAATCATCTCTATCAAATCTGATCATGGAGGAGAATTTGAGAATCATATTTTCAAAGAGTTTTGTGAAAACCATGGCATCCTCCACGAGTTTTCTACACCTAAAACTCCCTAACAAAATGGGGTTGCTAAAAGGAAAAATAGAAGCTTATAGGAAATGGCAAGAACAATGCTTTTAGAAAGTGGTTTATCAAAAGGTTTTTGGGCAGATACGATAAACACCTCATGCTATATACAAAACAGAATCTTTTAAAGCCAATCCTCAAGAAAACTCCCTATGAGCTATGAAAGGGTCGCAAACCCAACTTTTCATATTTCCACATCTTTGGCTCATCATGTTTTATCTTTAACACTAGGAACAAACTTGCAAAGTTTAATGCTAAATTTGATGATAGTATTTTCCTAGGATACTCTTCTGTCTCTAGAGCTTACAGAGTGTATAATAAGAGAACATTACGCATTGAAGAGACTAGTCACATCAAGTTCAAGGAGCTCAAGAAAGACCTTGTTCATGATCTCGAAGAACTAGAAGAGAGTCTTGAAAGAATCAGTCTAAAGGAAACTTCTAATAGTAGGAAGATTAAAGACAAACCTTTAGAAAGTAAGCTCTAGAACATAAGCACTTCAGAAAGCTTGCTCAAAACTCCAAAGCAATCAAAAAGTAGCATTTCTAAACATGAAGAAGAGCAATTTGAAGATGAAGGACTGAAAAACCTCATAGCTACATAAACTATAAGGGAGTTTCTGATTTAAAGGTAGTTTCTCAAAATAGAGTTCTTAGAGATATTTCCAAGGGTGTAAGAACCAGATCATCCCTTAGAAATATGCCAAACTATGCTTGCATCTCCACCATTAAACTTGAATGTATTGATGAAGCTTTGAGTGATCAAAGTTGGGTGAATGCTATGCAAGAAAAACTGGACCAGTTCGAGAAAAGCAAAGTCTAGATGCTTGTTGAAAGACCAAAGGGAAAGACCATCATTGGTACAAAGTGGGTGTTCAAGAATAAGCTCAATGAAGCTAGCAAAGTCATTAGGAACAAAGCAAGATTAGTTGCACAAGGTTATAATCAACAAGAAGGAATTGATTATGATGAAACCTTTGCACTAGTAGCTAGGCTTGAAGCCATCAAAATGCTACTTGCTTTTGCTGCCTTAAGGGATTCAATCTCTACCAAATGGATGTTAAGTCTGTATTTCTAAATGGATTCCCCTCTGAGGAATTTTATGTGAAGCAGCCTCCTGGTTTTGAGAATGAAGACCTTCCCAACCATGTCTTCAAGCTAATGAAAGCTCTCTATGGTCTGAAACAAGCTCCTCAAGCTTGGTATGATAGCTGAGTACCTTCTTACTAAAGAATGAGTTCAAAGGATGTAAAAGTTAATACTACTCTTTTTACTCTTGAACAAGATGATAACTTTCTATAATTTAAATATATGTTAATAACATAATATTTGGTGCCATTGATCATTCTCTGTAAAAAGTTTTCAAAATTAATGCAGTGAATTTAGATGAGTATGATGGGTGAACTAAAATTCTTCTTAGGTTTGTAAATAAAACAGCAAAAGGAAGGAACCTTGATCCATCAAGAAAAATATACAAAAGAGCTTTTGAAGAAATTTAATATGGTCAAGCAAAATCATTGAGTACTCCCATGTATCCATCTCAAATCATTGATGCAGATGAAAGTGGTGAAAAAGTCTCAAAAAGTAATTATTGTGGAATTATTGGCTCATTGCTATACCTTACAGCCAGAGACAGACATTCAGTTAAGTGTGGGAATTTGTGCTAGATTTCAATCTAACCCAAAGAAATCACACTTAAATGCTGTTAAGAAGATTCTTCGATATTTATCAGGTACTACTAATCTTGGCTTGTGATATGAGAAAAATACTTGTTATGAGATTGTAGGTTATTGTGATGCTAATTTCGCTAGAGATAGAGTTGAGAGAAAAAGCACCAGTGGTTGTGCTATTTCTTTGGAAAAGCTTGATCACATGGTCATGCAAAAAGTATAGTACAATTGCTCTCTCTGCTAGGCTAAATATGTAACTTGCAATTGTTACACCCAGATGCTGTGGATAAGGAACCAGCTGGAAGATTATCACTTGAGATACTTTAGAATCCCTATTTACTATGATAATACTAGTGCTATTAATCTTGCTAAAAATCCTATGGCACTCTAGATCTAAGCACATTGATGTTAAACATCATTTTATCCATGATCATGTTCAAAAAGGAGATGTTGAGTTAATGTTTGTGAATACAAAGACCAAGTGTAGATATATTCATAAAGCCATTAGTTGAAGATCATTTTTGTGTCTTGAAAAAGCTTTTAAACTTAAGTGTTTTTAAATCTACATAAGCATTCATGCACAAATCACCTTTAGATACTCTCTCCTTTCATAACTCCAAGCTAAGTCCAAAAGAAGATTCATTTGCAAGACCACATTTTGAAGATCCAAAATTTCAGTTTGCAAGCTCAAAAAGAAGTTGGGTTGTTTAGAAAGAAGAAATGAGGATAAAAAAATGGAAAATATATGGTCTCATGGGATCAGTATGTGAAGATGAGTTTATAATGTATATGTGGTGAGTCCCTAACGGGTTAAAAAGTGAATAGTAAAGCTCAGAAAGTAACCTCTTTAGAAAGTGTTCTCAAGAGTCAAAACTACTCTTCCTAAAGAATGATGAAGGCGGGATAATTCCCACTCTTTTGAGTTTCTCTTTCCCATGTCGCTTCACCTTCAGTCTGTCACATAACATCTCTTAAATAACCTTCACATCTCACATATTTCCTTTTTACCTTCATCTTTAACCTCAAACATGCTACCTCAACCGTTTTATCTCCTATCTTACTCTCTTCTTGCCTGCTACCTTCACCTTTCAAACCCTCATTCTAATAACCGAAACTTCTACCTTCCTCTCATCTTTACCCAAAATCCTTTCAAGTTCAACCTTTTACTCAACCCTACGAACTATAAATGGCTGAAGGAAAAAAACTAGATAGTTCTTCATCAAAGCGGAGGCCTTTTATTATGTATGATAAACCTTTTATGCATAAGGTTTATGATGAGGAATTCTCCTGAAGAACAATTACATTTGGAAAAAGCTGAACAACTCCTTGTTAAATCAAATCCAGATACTTAGAGATGTGTTTACCTTCCATGGTTGGGAACACTTTCTGGACATTTTTGACAAGGTATTTCTAGGAATGGTCACTCTTCTATACTTTTCTCAAGGCAAAGAACCAAACAACCCTCAAAACCACCATTTAGGACACCTACATAGAGATATATCTACTATGGTTAGGGATCATGCTCCTGGAGTCAACTATTTAGTAGAGGAAGAATGGTTAAAATCTCTTGGGGTGAGTGCTGAAGAAGTGTCAAAATTCATCACCAATTCAACTTAGCACAAACCTGGTAACATTACTACTATCTTGCTTAGTTCAAGGGTAAGAAAAGTGTTTCCTGGTTCAAGTTCATTGTTTTTCCAGGTAAGGAAGTATGGATGTTTTATTAGGTATAGATTGTATGTTACTCTTCTACCTGATGACCAAATGACAAGTAAATTTGCCAAAATTGATAATGGACTATATGCTCAGTGCCATTACTAAGGAGAAGAGAATAACCAGGAGTCCCCTATGGGATGCTACTGACAAAGATTTTCTAGCACATCTGATACCTTCTTACTAAAGAGTGGTTTGAATATGTTAGAAATATAGAATACCAGCAATTCCTTCAGAACAAAGAAGAAAACCTAGTCTATACTTGTAAAAACTAGTTCAGAAAGCCTAGCTCTTTGATTGATGAGCCCAAATCAGACAAAGCATCTAAAAGCCAAGAAGAAGATTGATTAGCAGAGAAAGGGAAAACTAAGAGGAAGTTTGTTCTCTCTAAAAGCAGATCTAAAAACTCAGAAGAAGCTGACAGGCTTCTATGGGCACATAATTCTGAAAAGGTTATAGCCAAGACATTTCAAAAGAGTAAGAAAAGATCAGCCAACAAGTAGAAGCTCACAAAAACTCAGAAGCTTTAAAGCGAGATAGAAACCTCAGAAAGTGAGCTTCCTCAGGGTAAGACCAGACAAACTTCCCATTCGCAAGAGAAATCTTGAGCAGAAGTATCGAAACCTGCTTAAGGGGCTATCGAGAGCTGAACTTATCTTCAAAGACATGTGTGAAGAAAGCTGGCCACAAACACATCTAGAATCTGAATCCTAGGAAAATAAAGATGCAGCAGATCTAATCCTCAAAGAGCAACATATTTTACAAGCAAAAAGGAAATTAAAAGAAGAAAGAAAACTGGAAGAGGCTAAGGGATTCAGAGAAGACATATTGATCCGAACCCTTTGTGGTTATTGAAGGCCGGCCTATAAGGCCCATCTGTCAATAATTTGGGATCACCTTTTTTTTTCTTCTCCTGCTCCTAAGAAGAGATTCATTTGTAATTGAGGTGGCTTCCCATGGTGATAGTGATGATTTTATGACTATCAGTCAAATGCTAGAAGTCATGACAAAATCACTGGATCCAGAGTCATAGTCTAAGGCAGAAGGTTTGGATGAACTAAATTTTTTCGTAAATGAGCTTTTCTCCAACCTCGAGCCTATTATTGAGGAGCCTGCTAAGGAAGCAATAAACCAAAATTTTCTCTCATTCTAATGATTCCTCAACCCTCATCCTCCATCCGCATTACTCAGTGAAGCAAGAGAGGGATAGGACATCAAAAGCTGAATCTCTTCTAGCTAAAGAAACTGTTGCTTCTATGTCGGCTTAGATGCTAGATATTATTTCTACTTCTTCTATCAAGCCTGCTTCTAGTCCTACTATTGATCATACTCCGTCCTCTCCACCACCTCCTGCTACTACCACTCCTTGATCTAGGCTGAATCGCCTAAGTTAAGGGAAACCATACCCCTAAATATCCCTAAGCCTTCTCTAGAGTTGTTCCATCAATATCTGCACCCATCAACCTACCTTATCAATCTTCAACTGAACCTCCAACAAGCTATCAATTTGATAGACTTATATTGAGACATCTAGAGACATTGCTACTAGGATATATTGGGTTGAAGTAACAAACATTAGCAGGGTGCCTAACTCTGACATCATGAAGAATTACTGCTTCAGATTCTTCAAACTTCTCAAGAAATTCTTCATGGAGTTAGATGCCGAGGTTGATGATGGTGTTCTTGGATTCCAACATACCTCTTTTTGTTGATGACAAAAGGGGAGAAGAAATAGAAGAAAATCTTGTGCTCTAAAACACAGGAGGAGTATCCTAGAGGGAGCCTATTCAGAGTTTTTTCTAGCATCTGCATTTGTTTTTTATTAAGAACTTTTTCCTTTTTTTGTGGATATTATATTTGCTCTTATACCTCTATTTGGTTCAATTCGTCTTATGCTTACCCTGTGTGTATATATATTCTTGTATGTTTTGCTTAGTTAATCAAGCATGTGGCACTGATGAATAAGTGTTCTTTAATCTACTTTATTTGACAACTAATTACATCAATACTTCTGTCTATATGCTCATGCTATAGAACACAATGTGCGCTTAACTCTGATATATGTGAATGTTTTTTATACATGATGTCCTAATGCTTTGATACATGATTCATTGATGCTCTTATATATATATATATATATATATATATATATATATATATATATATATATATATATATATATATATCAGTATGCAAACTTATTTGAAAAGTATGACATATGTTTTAAGCTTTGATTTACAAAATTCCATGCTCTAGTACCTATATGAAGAGTTTCCTAAACTCTCTATATATGCTCAATATTGCTATTACTCTAACTTAATTGGGATTAATCCCTATTGAGCTTCAAAAACCTAGAACAATACATCCTGTTTCTTCTCAAATCTTCTCTGAGCATCAAAACTGCATAAGTATTAATGTCTTGTCTTTTCTACTCAAGTGATTCGTTACTTCTTTTGATATATATATATATATATATATATATATATATATATATATGAGCATTCATTTCGAAAATAAGTTTGGATGAAGGAGTGCTGAATAAGGAAATCATTCAAGATAAAAGTATCACAAGTATTACTTGTTATTTATTCACCCACGTGAATCTTCAGAAAGTTTTTTTTTTCCTGAAAATCAAGCTGTTTGTACAAGGTGTAAATGATGTTTTCTTTAATATACTGCTTTGATAACTTTAGAAAAGTACACTAAGCTATTTCAAAACCCCATGAAAAATAACAACTTTTATATAAGTCACTTAAGGCTATAAAACATTTTTGAACTTTTTCATAATTATGACTTAAGAAAGAACTTCTTGAAAATCACATTCTATGATGAGTTGAAAGAATATTAATTATCATAATGTATTTTCAATAATATTTCTTTCAATATCTCCTCAAAATATTTTCTTTAAATTGGTTTGTCATCATCAAAAAGAGGGATAATGTTAGCTCCATAACCCTTCTAAAAGCTTAAATGCAACATGTTTTGAATGACAACAAAGCCAATTTAAGGAAAATATTTTGAAAAATGACTAATGCATATATTGAGTTTCTTGAGTAGCTAAATAGGTTCTATTATTAGCATAACAAGGCTCCATTAAGGAAAAATAATTTCACTTTACATGTACAAACATGCTTTATCTCATTTTAAGAGATATGAACAAAATGGAAGTGATAATTATGTCGAAAACGAGGTTAGAATGTCTAACGGTTTGAGGAAAAAGCAACTAAAACAAGAAACCAAGATTTGGGACTTCAAAAAGTAATGGTGGACTTTAGAAAGTACATCTAAAATAAAGACATCACTCAAACGCTGAAACCAAATGTTCTACAATCTTCAATCATCACACTCGTAATGGTTTTATGATCAACAAGCTCTTATTGAAAAAAAGAAGACCCAAAATTCATCAAAGAAATGATCCTGCACTTCAGAAAGCTCACCTATAGTGAGAAAATGCACTTTACAAGAAAATAAAGAAAATTCAAATTTCAAATTTGAATTTGAAAAGTCAAAATCCATGTCAAAGCCGTAACATCTCTTTTGCCATTGTGGTCAACTACATCAGCTTCTAGAAGAAAGAGTTCAAAAAGCATGTTTAGAAAGTAAGATTAGTTTTTGAAGTGACATAAAAAACCTCAATCTTGCAACGGCTTCTCAATAGCTCTGACAAACAAATAGACTACTTTTCTAGATTGCTTGTCCAAGACATAAATGGATGATCAACACATGTCACTTGGAGATTGATCAAGGGCAACGGTCACAAGAAAGACAATCTATAAATAGCGACGTTGTGCTTTCAAAGATAATCGGGGTTAAAATGCAAAAAAAAAAGCAGACACTTTGAAAAAATTTCTCCTCATCTTCTTGTAATGCTCATTACATCTTGTAATCATTTCCTTTGGTTGTAAAAATCTTCTTTTTATATTCCTTCATTGTTCATACATTCTTCCAAGGAAGAATCATTAGAAAGAAGTCATTCAAGTTATTCTAGGTTATTCTTTGTATATCTTAAGGAAACTTGAGTGTAGGTTAGTTTGAGTTGCAAACCCAAACACAAACCTTTGTATCCTAGATTCAATAGTGATCGGTGTAAGTTTAGCTTGGAGAGGCTAGTCAAAAACTACTTGCAAAGTGATTGTAAAGGTGTTTTATTGGTCACAATTTAGCTTGAAGAGGCTGGTTAAAACTACTCGATTTAGCTTGGAGAGTTGGTTAAAGGCTACTGTAGTTCAGCTTGAAGAGGCTGGTGAATAACTACTTAGTTTGTAACGTGGAGGCTATCTGGTCACTAGTGAGAGCTTGGAAAGGCTATTGTAAAGACTATCCAGGTTCTTTCTTTATTTGAGAAAGATTTTAGTGAAATCTCATCGGTAGTTGAATATGGATGTACAAGGTGGAAACCGTATAAAATATCTGTGTAGTATTTTCTTCTCCTTTATCTCGTTTACATTCACCATCCTTTATTATTCTCTTATATCTACTTAATGTTATTCATTAAAACATCTGTTATTAACGTCCTTCTTCAGAAAGCTACTTTATGAACCTTCTAACATTGTTTCCGCACTACAAGCTTAATGCTTGATAGTTTTATGTTTGAAGTTTCAATTCTAAAATGGAAGAAAAGTAAAGCAAAGCATGATTCAACCCCCCATCTCGTGTGCTTTTCTACCTACACTCTGCTCCTAACAACCACCATCCCTTCTGTAATGCCCTAATTTTTTCCATGTACAAAAATGACCAAAATGCCCCTAAGATCATTAATGCCCAAAACTGGACGAGCTGTCAGGCTATCCTCAAGCGGATAGTTTGATGTTTCAAGGGGATTAAATGTGTTATGGATGTGTTAGAAATGAAAATCTCAATTTCTTGGTTTTTCCCAGTATGTGAAATTACCAAAGTACCCTAGAGGTAATCCAAACAGGATTAAGGGACGACTAAACCGGCCATCACCCAAGAAGTCAAAATGTTGATTATAAGTGTTCCATGATATCTGGAAAGTCCAGGTGGTCCAGAGGAATTTTTGTGTGAATTTACATTTTTACCCATGATTGGTGCTAAACGAGCTTAATTAAGCGATTTAAAAAATATAGGCAATATTAGGCTCTAATTAAAAACAAATTAATTTTATCTATTAATTGTGAGTCAAATTATTTATGTGAGGTTAATTAAGGCCTAAGTTTGATTAAGAAAGTTCAAATTCCCTTTTTAAATCAAAGACATTATGTCATGTCATAACAAATAGCATTTTCTCTATCTAATTCCCTAAATTAAAGAATGTGTTGGAAATTTGAATTTCAAACTAATTGAGGTTAATTCAAACTAAGTTGCAAGGAAACTCCTTAAATCTTGTCTTGAGAAGCCTCAATCACCACATTACAACTCCTAACACCAAATTATCAATTTCTAACTTTTCCCTAATTAAATTTATCACTAATCTAAGTCCTAGCACACATGAGACATGAAATTTCCCTCTCCCAAAACCCCTTGCAGTTAATGGCTTTCCCTTCCCCATTTCCCCCTCATATTTCATTTTTAACATTTACACACTCACAAAAAATCTCATTCTTACCACTCATTTTTTGGCAAAGCTTTTATATAAAAAGTGCTCTAAAAATCCTCTCTTTTTCTCTCAACTCAAAGTTTTCTCTTCTTCCTCTTCCACCTCCATCCTCAACCTCCTCTCCACCTCAAACCACCACACCTCCACCATAGATCATCTTTGAGACACATAACCTTTCCATTCCAAGATCAAGCTTCATCATTTTCAACCAAAGAAATAACTTGGTAGGGATTTTGTTTTGAGTTCTTCCTCTTATTTTTTTCTTCATTTTCGGATTGTGATGATGGATTGAATGGTTGAGTTGTTGTTCTTCTTCTTCCCTTTCGGTTTAAATCTTCCTTTTCTTTCTTTCTTTTTCGGTTTTGGATATTGATGGATGATTGAAAACCATGTCTTGATGATGAGAGATCTTGATGGTGGTTTTGATACCACCATATGCTTAACCTCTAGAGCCCAAGTTTTGGTTTATTTTGTTTGGTTTAAAGAATCGTAAAGATGAAATGTTGTTGGTTCTTTTGAAATATTTCCTTTCTTTGATGTTCAAGGCCATAGCTTGATGATAAGGGTTTGTTTGATGTTGGTTGTGAAACCATCATGTATTTGACCTCTAAAGCTCAAGCCTTGATTTTTGGTTTCACAAAAGTATGAAAAATATATTGTTGTTGGTTGTCTTTGTTGGTTTTTCTTTGAGCTTGATGGTGAGTCTGTAACATCCCCTGCTACTTTATGGATCAATGACTTGTCCCCACAAACCAACATGAGTCTTTTCAACGTGCTTTGTCCTCACTCATACACTTCCAGGAAAGCTTCCAGAGGTCACCCATCCCAAAATTACTCCAACTCAAGCATCCTTAACCATGGAGTTCTTTAGTGATAGGCTGAAAAGAAGATGCATCTTGTTCGTATAGGTAGTACCAATCAATTCATATAAGTTATCCTCAACTTTATAGTCTCATACCTATACAGCCTCAGGATCTCTCTCATTCCTGGTGTGTAATTGGTTCATTCATGTACCCTTTCGCTTAGAGGCCTTGCTAGGAGTCGCTCCTTGTCCATGCCTTCTTGCACTGGTGATCATTTCTTGCCTTGTCACCAAGCGTTCCAGAGTCTAAAGAAATGAGGTTCTTAGAATCATGGTGTTAAAGGACTCTAAAGCTCATTTCCATTTGTTAAGATTGATTAGGGTTGAGAGTATGATTCTTTAAAATCTTGAAATGAGTTCTACTAAGATATAAAAATGGACTTGCATCATGTTTATGTTTCAAGCTCTTGCATTTCATGTTTATGTTTTCAATGTCTTCCATATCATGTTTATTTTCTAGTCATCACCTTAAATCTTGAAGACTAAAGAAATGGACCTGCATTTCCATGTTTAAATTTCAAGTCTTGCATTTCACGTTTATATTTCAAGTTATCACCTAAACCTTAAAGACTTAAAAATGAACTTGCATTCTCATATTTATATTTCAAGTCTTGCACATCATATTTATATTGCAAGCAATCACCTAATAATGATAATGATCCAAAATGAGATTACATAGCATGTTTATTGTAACGCCCAATTTTTTAATTTTTACTGTCATTAGGAATTACCGAATTCCGTAGGTAAATATTATATAAAATTTGAGACCAAACAATCCTTAATAAAGGAATATAACGTTAGAAGAGAAGTTAGGAGCAATTCGTGCAAGTATTGCAAACCCGAATTTCTGTACGTGTAAAATGACCAAAATGCCCTGAGGTTATTTTACTCAGAAAATGAGGATCGTGGGCCCCACCCATCCTCAAGGGGATGTTTTGATGTTAATAAGGGATTGTTTGTGTTATGAGTGTTAATAGAGGAGAAGAATCCTAATTTTGAGCTTCGACATGCTAAATGACCAAAACGCCCTCCGCCTTAACCCAATTGCATGGTAACTAACCGAACCTCACTAAAATGTGTTAAAAGGTGTTTTTAAGCCATGATTAACCATTGGTTAAGCTCGGTGGTCTCGGGCAATTTTTAAGTAAAATGACCGTTTTGCCCTTCTTTGTGCAGTTTTACAAATTTTGAGATTTTTGATTCGTCTAACGAAACCTAAGCAATATTAGGCTCAAATTAAAGCTTATTAAATTCTAATTATTAATCTAGAGTCAAAATTATTTATTTAAATTGATTAGAACCTAAAATTGCTTAAAAACACTCAAATTGCTTACTAATTCACCTAAGCCCTTAACCGTAAATTCTCTAAATTGCATGAATACCTTGCCTACACCTAAATAATACATGGAACACACAAAACCCTCTTCCATGAGGCTGTAATGCACGAAATAATTCAGCCATAATCATCAAAATTATTGCAAAATAATGCACTAAAACAAAATGCCAAAAATTCCCTAAAACATGGCATAAAACATGCCTTAAACAAGAAATGATTTTCCTCCCTTTGTTTCCCATGAAAAATCGAAAATTATGCCTCCTCCTCTTGTCCATACATGAACTTAAATCCTCTATAAATAGGCATGCTTAAGAGTCTTAGATGCTTGCTCAAAATTGTACACATTTCTAGTTTTTCCAAAGCACCAAAAGCTCTCATTTCCTCCTCCTCTTGGCTGAATTCTTTCTTCAAGTTTTCAAGAATATTTTCTTTCATTTCACTCCAAGAAACCAAGTTCTCTTCCTTTCCTTCAAATCAGATTAGGTAGGGAGTTGTTTTTAAGTTTATTTCTATGTTTTGCTAAGTGTTGTTCTTGGTTCAAAATGATGATTTCATGGATTTTCTCTAGTTTTTCCATTTGGTTTTCTTCTTCCTTTTTCTTTAACCAATTCGGCCATATGGCCTAGGTGGGACTAAGATGATGGCTTGATGATGAGGACCTTGAAGGTGGGTTGTGAATCCATTACAAGTTAGGCCTCTAAAGCTTGAAAGTTCCACTTGATGCAAAACTTTAAAGAATGATGTTTTTATGATGATTTTATGATCTTGAGTTTAGAATTTGAAAGATGTATTTCTCACTTTGTCTTGTTAAGATATATATATTGAATTTGTATTTCTATAAAGTCTTGAAGGAGCTCTAGTAAAGAAATCAAATGAACTTGCATCCATGTTTAAGTTTATGCCTTGCATAATCATGTTTACTTTTATGTCATCACTAAAATTTCAAGAATGAATAAATGGACTTGCATACTCATGTTTAAATTTCCAAGTTTGCATTTCATGTTTATATTTCATGTTGTCACTTAATCTCTAAAGATAATAAAGAAGTTGCATCTCATATTTATTTTATGTTCTCACTTTATTTTATAATGGCTAAAAGAATCAACGCATGACATGTTTATTTTATGTCATCACCTAAAGATCCTAGAGCTCAAAGACTTGCCCAAGTATCACAAGCAAAGAAATAAGATTATTGGAGTTAAAGAATTGATTCTTTAAGAAGTCTTGAGATTGGAGCTTAAAAAGATGTAATAATAATTCTCTTCTCCCTTCATCGGTCCAATGCGGATTCCGCCGCTAGGTTTCTTAAGATTCTCTTCTCCCTCCACTGGTCCATGCGGACTACCGCCGCTCAGTTTCTTGCATCATGTTTATATTTCAAGTTCTTGCATCATGTTTAATTTTCAAGTCATCACCTTAAATCTTAAAGATAAAGAAATGGATTTGCATATCATGTTTATAATTCCAAGTTATCACCTTATAATGACAAGATTAAAATGAGGTTGCATAGCATGTTTATGATTCTAAGATATCACATAAATCTCTTAAGCTCAAGACTTGCTCCTTTTATCTTAAGTGAGAATTTTAATTATGAAGATTCTTTCAAGTTTAGCAAAAAGAATTAGTTTCTAAAAGAGTTTTAAAGCTTTGCAAGGATTCTACGGGAAACTAATATTTTATGTTCACTTAAAATGTGATTTTATACAATTATATGAGGTTCATGATTCGGCTTCTGATATGAGATTAGTACCAATAAATGATGATGATTTAATATGTTTGGAGTTGTGATAATTATGGTTTATTGTTAGAGAACGATTCTATGCATGTTAGTGACAAAACTAGCTTCCTAGAACAACCGTAAATCTAGAATTTACCTAGTCTTTGACCCCTTTAAGTTTATCCAATGCCAAATCTGTTTTAGTATGTTATAATTTTGTCTAAGATTAGTTAGCCACGAAAAACTTGGTATTAATTAGTGTAGGATTGATACCGAACACTAAAAATGAAACTAGTAACTAGAAAACCGTAAAAGCAAGATTTTTTTTTAGAACTCTAAAGAATGAAATTTATGCATTCTGTCCAGAATTATTAGCAACTATAAGAACCATATTTTATTATGTTTAGATAAGGGAGAATGATTCATAATTGGTTTAGTAATTAATGTTAGCATCGTAGGGAAAGCTGGTAGCAAGAAAGGGTTAAAACGCAACTTCTAACACATCGTAAAACTTAAGAATAACTTACTGCCTATGCTGCCCCATAGAGTTTAATAATGTTCCTAAGCCTTATAATTAATTGTAATAATGATAATGAATCCCTTAGATGCATAATTAATTAGTTTGGCAATTGAGGTTACCGATTCTAGAGTTTTAGTTGTTTAAGACGGTTTTCGATAAGGATTTATGATGATGCCTCTTTGATGTTTTAAGTGATAAGTCTATAAAGTGATTTGATGCTTATTAAGTATTTGATGCCATTGAATGATTCCTTAGCTTGCATGTTATAGTTGCTGTTGCAAACAATGAAAATGCTTATGCATGAAATAAAGAAATAATCTCTATTTATTTAAAAAATTACCTTTGTTGCTTGGAAGAAAGTGTACTCCTGTAAAAGTGTAATTTGGAAAGGTTCTGGCTAGGAAAGACTTGGTATTTAAGCGTGTCCATTGTGACCCACCTCTCTTCCTGGGAATCTCCAGATGCATGATTTCAGTTAGTATATATTATTCCATCATAAGACTATAAATGAGAAAATGTCATGATGATTATGAATTGAATTATGATATAACATGCAAAGATTTAATGGTGACTTAAATATAAGAGGAAATGATCCTTTGGACCCATCAGACTATAGGTGGTGAAAAGGTGATCCTAGCCCCCTAACCCGTTCTCTCAAAAGGGTAGAGTAAACTTTAACTTATCAAAAGGGATAAGTATATGCTAGTGACGACTAGTAAGGTATGAGCTCATAACCTAGATTACTCCCAAAAGGGTGGAGTATAGGGTGGCCCAGGAAAATGATGATGGAAGTAACTTTAAGTCACCTAAGGAACTAAGTAATGCATGATGTAAATATGATGTTCTTCTATGCATAGTATTTATGATATGATGATGAGAAATATGATGTTCTTCTATGCATAGTATTTATGATTTGATGATGAGAAATATGATGTTCTTTTATGCATAGTATTTATGATATGATGATGAAGAATATGATGTGTTGATAAAAGGAAAAGTTCATTATAAACATGACATGCTAAGTTTATGATGCATTATAAGACGCATGATTAAAGGACGAACCTCGGTAAAGTATATTTTCGAACTTAATAAATCAATCTTAGCATGCTCACTATTTCATAATGAAACCCGAGGTTCCTGGGACGATGATGATGACACAATGCATCATGAGGTGAGTACCCTACTGAGATTCTTTTTATAAGTTTCTCACTCCCTCTATTTTTCTTTCCATCTCGTCTTCAGAAACGAAGGAAGTGTTCGTGATTCACATTGAGGCTTTCACCTGGTAGCTGAACTTGATCCTGCTAGTTTCACTCGTATATTTCAGATATCTATCCCTATCCCTGGAGTGTTATTACTAGGTGCCATTAATGGATGTCCTTCCATCCATATATTATTTATGTTTTGTTAGATTGCCTACACCTAGTCTTATTTTGTTGGTAGGCAAAATATCTATGTGATATGTAATTATGGATGTCATATGATGGAGCCAATATGATGTGTTTCTTCATGATATGTCTATTTGATTTCTGCTTTATCTTGATTATCGTTCACGTTATGCGCGGCTCACGTTTTCAATTATGTTTAAAAAAAAAATGGCTCGTAATTTCACTAAGTATTTTCAAAGCATGATTAAGGAACTGAAGCAAAGAGTAAAGTCTAGTAATTAATCAGAACTCCTAGGTGTATTGGGTTAATTATTAGGGTGTTACATTTATTATTCTTGTCATCACCTAAATCTCTAGAGCTCAATGACTTGCCCTTGTATCTTAAAATCGAAATCTTGATCATGGCTATTGAATGTATTTTTTGCCACAATATAATGTTGGTTTTATTTTCTTTTTGAGGCTTGAATCTTCCTTCTATGGTATACATAGAAATTCCATAGATTTGAGAACTCAAGAGGAGTGGAAATGTATTTCCTAAAGGATTGGAATCCTAATAATAAAATATTCAAGTTTAGTAAAAAGCTTGTTTTGTTTTGTAAGAATGTTAGTATGTTTTCAAAAGGAATATTGGATTGATGTTTTAAAATGGTCTTGGAATGAAAGAGTAGCTTGAAATGTGTTAAAACTTCATTTTCAAATTTAGGATTTCTGGTACGATTACCCAACCTATGTAATTGATTACCAGGATGATTCTTTGTAAACAGAACAAATTGATCACAAGCTCCTATAATCGATTACCAAGATGCTTTTTGTGCCTGAAATGAGTTTTTAATTCTGGTAATCGATTACCAGCACATGTAATTAATTTCAGGACCCCAAATGCACAAATAAGTATGTTCTAAGCAAGATAATGTGGATTGATGACCATATGCTTAAGTTTTGAGTTATGTGAATAAGGATTTCTAGTGTGTGTGTGTGTGTGTGTGTGTGTGTGTGTGTATATATATATATATATATATATCCTATTAAGCATAGCATATGCATTAGCTAAGTTGGTCCTTCATTTTCGCATCCTGGGTAGGACCATGTTTATTGCTATATGATAATGATTGATATTATGCTTGTGAATGTATGCAAAAAGATGTGATGTATGTTGATGTGATCAATGACATGATGATGTTATGAGCATGATATGTTAGATGATAAGTTATGATATGTTCATGTATTGCATCTCTTAATAACATACTAAGATTAAGATGACATAAAACACATGGAAATGACCCTAGACTCAGGAATTAATGGTTAGGAGAGGTGATACAAGAAAATTGCATGCTCATGATGAGAAAGTTAAGTTAAAGCAAGGAAGTAATGTGTTTTCCCTCTATTATCCCATATTAAATCTAGCGACGGCTAGTTAGTGTAACATCCTCCCAAGTAAAACCCCATCCTTAAGTCATGACGTCGTACTCGAGAGTTGTTACTCATTAATTAGTGGACCTTTCTTAATTATCTATAGCAAGAATCAATCGAAATCGTGTAGTAACTAACTCATGGTTCTATCAAAATATATAGCAAGAAAATAAAGTATTTATTTAGTACAAGTCAAGTACAAAATGAAGCTCTTCTATGAGCTTTAGTACACATATTGTTACTTATTATATTTAGATATATGTACATATCTAAGTGCAACAGATATGATTCGCCACTACTAGCTACATAAATCTCAATTTAGTCCTTCTTTAGGGCTTCACGTTGGAATTAACCAGAAGATGACACAGAAACAAACACATAGGGGTGAGAATTCTAAAATTCAGGGCATCCCCAAAACATATAATGAAGCTCATGCCATCATTATCATCCCAGCTATTCAGTTATTAGTAAAATTGTGAGCATGCAACATATATCAAAGGTTCATTTTAAAGTTCAAGAGTCATTCTTCCGAAGTGGATTTCTTTTAATTACTCCATCACTTCAAGTATACATATGTCATAATACTCAATATCATAATAATTCATTTTCAACTTTGTGTGTCCTTGGTACATCGAAGGGGACCTTTTGTGCCCTTTTGGACTAAAGGGGACCTCTCTAGTGCCCTTTACACATTAAGGGACCTTTCCTGTGCCTTTTACATATTAAGGGGACCTTTCCTGTCCTTTAGAGACTAAAGGGGACTTATTCTTCACTTGATACATACATCAACCTCAAGCTCACCTTACGACATACATTAGCATAGTTTATGAATTTCATAATGTTTCAAACATATATATATATATATATATATAGTAAATCACAAGTGATTCTCATTCACTCCTCATAAACCAATCGTTGATGTCACTAACATGCATTCATATGCATCATACTTGAACTAAAGTTCATTTGACTCCTAAATCAAGAGTTTAATTCATTTCCAGTACAAAGACAGCATTTGTCAGAATTTAGGCTTATGGAGAACAATTTAGTTCACAAATCAAACAATAAATTTAAAGGATGTGAAAATTCCTTGAGAAACCCCAATATGTCCACAAGGGTCCATAAAAATTTCAAGACAACGAGCTCTCTCTAATTCCTTCGATAAATTGTACAATTAAGTGGTTAAGGACCACCAATTCACAGCTAAGACAGAGTTCTCATTATTTTTAACCCTAGAAAATGATTGAATCATTCACAATAAATTTTTCAGATATACTTCAACATGTTATTAAATTTATGTAAAAATTTGAAGGACTAATTCAATCAATTGCTATGATAATAAATTCGGACAAGTTTATTGCTTCAGTTTCAACAACCAAGATAGCACCAGTCACATTTTGGTTCTTGATTTTTTTGAGGCATTAAAATTTAAAATCAACACCCAAGAAAATTCATACAGTTATTTTAAGATGTTAAATAAAACATATAATTTTTATAGCTCATGAAATTACTCAAAACTATACCAAAAATTCGTGCATAATTACTGCTCAGGACAACTAGGAATCCCAGCCTAGTCCCAATTTCCTTTGAGAAAAACCCTTTCTTAACCCCATCCAAACACACCACCAAAATTAACACATCAATATCAACATATTATCCATCAATACAACCAGAAATTTCGGACCTAGGTCATTCCAAAACATATCAGAAAAATTTGGCAAGAAAAGGCAGCAAAAACCCTACTTTGAGTAACCTATTAGCTCCTTGGCTTCAAGATTAACCAAGCTTGCTTCCTTCTTCTCCAAAGCTCCCAATCCAACTTCAAACCCCTCTGATATCAGTGAGGTATGAGGTACAAGACAAGGTTTTGATAAGGAATGAAAATTTTGTTCAGTTAGATTAGTAGAGAATTAGGTGTAGAACAAGTATAATGAAGAACTTTTGATGTTTCAACAACTCTAGGCTAGGGTTTTTGGGCTTAGAACTCAAGATCAAGCTCTTGAAGATGAAAATGGTGGCTGGTTCTTTTCTCCTTGAAGGCTGCATGAAATTGATGCTTAAAGAGAAGCATTTGGCTTCTTGAACAAGCTTTGGACATGTGTTGATCTTATAACAATTACATGAAGATATTATGTAATAAAGCAAAATGGATGGCTAAGATTTAATCTTGGATTCCAAGATTAAATCTTGGCCTTCACATGTCCTAAATAGGTGGATATCATCCATTGGTGGTGATGGAAATATTTTCCTGTTAAAAATCACACACGGAAATCTCACCGAATTGGTAACGTTTCACCCGATTAGACCAATATTACCCAAAATTAAATTCAGGTATAAAATCCTTATTCCTAACTATTTCTAACCTTAACCCTTTCTTTTCTTAATTTGGGCATTTCCTAGTCCCAGATCTAGGGTTTAGGCTTCCCTAGTGGACAATGAGCAGCTAGGTTACTATTCACCCGGCCGAAAATTTTTTTTTTTAAGGTTCGTTGGGCACTCTCATCGTTGCCATACTGTCAAATTTTTGAAATTACAAATAACAAAGCTCAAATTAATTTTTAAATAATTTTTGGGGTGTTACAGTTAGGTTGAGCTCATCCTAGGTGATTGGTGAGTTGAAGTTTTAGTGGTTATTGTAAAATCACCGGGAAGGTGAAATGGTTGGTTTAGCATGGTTATGTAAGAGGGTCATTAAGAAAAGAACTTGAGAGTTCAATCATGATAAAGTAAAGTACCATGGGTTCCTTTGCTCTCCCCTGAATGTTAAATGTCATATGACTCATCATGCTTGTACTATTATGCATTCACTCACTTGCCACTAAATCATGAAATTTGAGTGTCAAGTCACCCAAGAAAGTAAAGACGTACATCCATACATTACATTGTTGCTCTATTGGATTTGAATGCTACCAACTAATGTTATGAGTATGCTTGTGCTATTTACACGTGTTACTTATGCTCTTGAGGTATTGCCATGCATACATGAGGTATCTGTTGCACTCATGACATTAAGACCCATGCTACAAGACACCCACTTTGGATAAAGGGATTTTGAGAAGTTTAAAATCGAACCTTATGCATATATATTTCCTTCATAATGAAACTGAAGTGGCAGAGGGTGATGACGATGACACTTGTGTTAGAGTTGATGAGCCCTATTGAGAATCTTGAGTTTTCTTCCCTTTTCTTTCTCCCATGTCATTTATAGACGTGGATGATGGTGTTGTTCATGATCTTCCTTGAGGCGCGGGCATAAAGTCGCACTCCTACCGAATCTGAAGGTTCAAGTGGAAGCAAAGTAGTTTTCCTTTAGGCATTAGCTGAAGGGTTGGCATGCCCCTATATCCGTTCGTAGCCTAGTCTTTTAATGGACATGTACGTAGACTAGTTTAGTTTTGTTATAGATATGTTTGGCATTAGACTATTATATGTTCAACCTTTATTGTTAAGTTTAGTATCTTTGGATGTCCTTCATGTTTATAGACGTCCCTATTATACTATGGTTTTGACATGTTAATTTGGTTTGTGCCGTGCTATGCTATGGTTTAGATATGTATTATGATGAGGTTTATATGATTGTTATTATTTTGCATGTATTGATCGGTATCTATGTACATCCAGCTTGCATTTTAGTTTTAAAGTTCAAAAAAAAATTTAGTCATATTTTTATTACTCGTATTTTAAAGAAGAATAAGTTAAGTTTGAGACGAAGGTGTAATAACTAATAATTAACCAGAATGCGACTCGAGCATATTAGGTTAAAATTTAGGGTGTTACACCCTTGGCCACTGAGTTCCATGTCGCCCTTAGCATTGAGTACGTCAAGGGTGCTAACCATGGCTATTGTAACACCTAAATGTGTGTATATGTGTGTGTGTATATATATATATATATATATAATTTAAAAATTAATTTAAGCTTTATTAGTTGGAATTTTAAAAATCCGACAACGTATAAATGATGAGAATGATTAACGATTCTATAAAAAAAACGTGAATAGTGTTTTAGGCCCAAGGCTCTTGGACGCTAAAACCAATTAGGAGAAGGAATGCCCAGAAATTAGGAAAATATGGGAATGAGGTTAGAAATACTTAGAAATGAAAATTTCATACTTAGAATTAATTTTCGGGTAATATGGATTACCTGGGTATGGTATTTCACCGTTCGCGAAATTTCAATGTGCGATTTTTAACCAAAAGCAAATTTAACCTTTACAAAATGATTAACCTTATATTTTTACATTACATGAATGGCTAAGATTCAATTTTGTAATTCAAAATTGAATCATAGCCATCCTTTTTATCTTTAAAGATTAGAAACTATCCTAATCTATTACTCAACATTATGACATCATCACCAATTATAAGATAAACTTGAATTCAAGCTTCTCCAAGAAGCTAGAGCTTCAGCCATTTCAGAAGGAAAAAGGCAGCAGCTAGTCCTCATAGCCAAGAGCTTGAGTTTGCTTCCAAAATCCAAAAACCCTAGCTTAGAACCATCAAAACCTAATCTTTCTTTCACCAAAATTGATCTACACTTCAACCTACCCATTAACCGATTAGAACTTCAAAACCTCATCATATTCACCTCATCCATCACTGATCTAGAGGAGGGTTTGAAGGTGTTTGGGAGTCTTGGAGTGAAGGACTCTCATCTTGGAGCAAGCTAGAGACAAAGAGAGACTAGCCTTCAAGAGTAGGGTTTTCTATGGTCTTTTCTCTTGAAATTTTTACTGATCTGTTCTGTTTGGTTTTATTCTGAAATTTTCATTTTATTTGGTTGATGTTATATTGTTATTGATGTGTGAATTTTGGTGATGGGCTTGGATGGTGTTAAAAATGAGTTTCCACCAAAAGCAATTTGAACTAGGTTGCGGATTTAAGCTGTCCTGGTAGAAATTGATACCCGAATTTTCTGACATATTTGTGGGTGGTTTCATGACCTACAAAAATTATATGTTGTAGTTGACATCTTAAAATAACTATATGAATTTTATTGGGTGGTGTTTGATGCCTCAGAAAAAATCAGAAACCAAATGAGGTAGATGATGTCCTTGATTATTGAAACTGAAGCAATAAAGTTGTCTGATTTTATTAACATAGCAAATGATTGAACTAGCCCTTGAAATTTTTACACAAAATTATTAACATATTGAAATATCACTGTGAATTTTATTGTGCATTGGTTCAATCATTTGCTAGGGTGAGAAATTATGAGAACTCTAGTCTAAGCTGTGAATTGGTGGTCCTTGACCATGAATTTGTACAATTTATGGAAGGAGTTAGAGAGCTCCGTTTGTATTGAAATTTTTATGGGACCTTGTGGACACATTGAAGTGTCTTGGGTAATTTTTATAGCCTCTGAATTGATTTTTGAGGGGCAACATAATTCGTGTTACAATGGTGTAAAATCTGCCATTATGCTGGAAATGGAACAATGCTTTGAATTGATGAAGTAATGGAATTTTTGGTTCTAGAATGACATGAGTACTTGATGTTACCTTTTTGGCTGTATGTCTTGTGACATATGAATACATACTAGATAATTTAAAAGATTGATTTATAAGATACAAATGAGAATTTCATGAATGGATGCCTGTATGTGTTTTATGCATGCAGTGGATAATGTCCTGATTTAAATTCTATGATCACAAGAAACTTGAGATCCTCTTGACTTGTTAAGGGCAAATAATGAAATATGAGATCCTCTTTGACTTGTCAAGGGCAAATAATGACACACGAGATCCTTTTGACTTGTCAAAGGCAAATAAGTGAGTGAGATCCTTGACTGCAAAGGCAAATGGAGTGGATTGAGATCCTTTTGGCTTGTCGAAGGCAAATAGAGTGGAATGTGATACTTTTGATTCATCAAGGGAAATCAAAGATGAATTTCATTACATTGGGCATATACATATTTGTGTATGTTGGTTCTTCTTGGTTGCCATAACTTACTATGAGTATGAGCTGATGGTAGAGGTGTATTAAGTGATTGGTTTTTCTTAAAAGTAACCCACTTGAAAAATTGATTTTGAACTTTAAAAATGGATAGTCATTATGTAATGCATGATCACCTTTTGTTAAATAAATCGAAGTGGCTGAGGCGGTAACGATGACATGAACTTTAGTATATGTTTTGGGAATGCCCTAGAATTTTTGAATTCTACCCTATGTATTTGTTTTTTTTTCCGTGTTATGCCAGGTTAATCTAGAAGACTGAGGCTTGGAGGAGAAGATCAAGTGGATTTTGCAGTAGTTAGTAGCAAAACTTGTGTTTTTTTGTACTTAAGTGTATGTATATGTCTGCAAACATAAGAGATAACGGATGTAATGTAAAGCTCTTAGAAGAGCTTCCTTTTGTACTTGACTTGTATTAAATAAATAACTTGTTTCTAGCTATATATCTTATAACCACGAGTTAGTTAACACACCATTCGATCGACCCTAATTATAGATAAATTAAGAAAGGTCCGTAGAATATAAGTAACAACACTTGAGTATGATACCATGACTTAAGGATGGGGTTGTACTTGGGAGGATGTTACACTATGCAGGCAAGCACCACTTCTTTCCTTAATTTGATTTGATGTTGTAACACTTTGGGTTTGTTAGAAATTAATTGAATTTTATTAATAAGAGTTTCAATATTGACGACGTAGTAATGATAAGGACGATCCAATGAACAACTAGAAAAAAAAAATTTAAAGCCTGTGTAAATAGTAACTTTCCAGGCTTGTAGATTAATAGTAACCCTGAAATAAGACCAAGGGAAAGATGTAATGAGGGTTGGGATGAGTTTGGTCCCAATTAATTTTAAGGAATATTACTGATTATGTAGTTACGGTGTTTCACCCATTCGATAAAATTTCAATGTGCGATTTCTGAGACCAGGAAAGATAGTTTAATCTTTACAATAGGATAATGTCTATCCTTTAAGGCCAAGTGTAAGGCTAAGATTTAATCTTAATTAATAAGATCAAATCCTAGCCATTCATTTTTGTTTGAAAAGAAAGAAATTCAATCTTTATCAAATTAATTACTAAACCTAACCTAAGATAAATCCTAGGCCGCCAACCTTATCACCCAAGCCTATCATTTTCGGCCAACAAGGAGAACCATCCAGCCTCCATTGTTGCTTCCTCAAATAACTTCAAACTTGATTCAAACCTCCAAAACCCTAGCCTAAACTTGCTAAATTCTCAAGATGGTGTTCTAAACTTATTCTCATCAAGATCTACCAAACTAAGCGATTGGAATTTCAATTTCTCATCATTTCTCATTTTGATATCTCATACCCCACCATTTAAGGAAGGATTTGGTGTTTTTGGAAGGCCTTAAAAGTGAGGAGAAATAATTTAGAATATCCTTTGGAGCCAAAAGCCCTATAGCTCCAAAAGTAGGGTTTTTGTATCATGTTTGTTCAATTTATTTCTTGCAAATTTTTCAGTGTTTAAATTTGATATTTTTAAGTTCTATTGCATGGTTACATATGGATATTGAAGTGTCTAATTTGGTGGAGTGTTTGGATGCTGGATTTTCATATTTGTCAGCGGGTAGGATACATGAATTTTCTTTAGAATTTATAGACATAGTTTTTAGCTGAAAATTTTATACGTGAAACTAACATCCTAAGTCAACTTCGTGATTTTCTTGAGCCATTTTGAAGACTTCCACTATTTCTAAAAATCCAAAACCAAAGGACAAGTTAGGGTATGACCTGCATAGTCAAATTTAAAGTTATAAATTTTTCTGATTTTGTTACTATATCAAATGATTGGATTTTCCTTGAAATTTTTACAAGGTCTTGGAAACATCTTAAGGTTTAACCATGAATTTTGTTTTTTGATTTTATGTGTAACACCCTAACTTTCACCTCACACGCTAGAACCGCATTTGGCTAGTTATTAGACATTACACCTTTTGTTTCAAACTTGACTTATCTTTATTTAAAATACGGGTAATAAAATATGACTAAATTTTTCTTTTTGAATTTAAGATTTAAAATGCGAGCCGCGTGCGCATACATAACGATTAATACACACATGATATAGCCAACATATACACATTATCATAGCATATAGAAACAAGTCATGGAATAGTCACAACGTAATTTATATTAACATATCATAGTCACATCATAACGACGATGCCTTTGAACATGAGGACATCTCAAGATACTAAACATAACAAAAGATGAACGTACACGAACCCAACGCTAGACATTACTATAACTTTACTAGACTAATCTCACGCTTCCGCTTAACTCTAATCCGGTGGGTAACGTGGTTCCTAAACTTGCGCCTCACAAAGGATCACGAACATCTGCATCACTCGCCTTTGGAGATAACACGGAAGAAAGGAAAAGGATGAGAAATCTATATAAGATTCTCATAGGGCTTCCTGACTCTAACACAAGTGTCATCATCGTCGCCCAGCCACTTTGATTTTCGTTATAAAAGGGTGTTCATGCATAGGTTCAATTTTAATTTCTCAAAGCTTATTATCCAAAGCGTTTCTTTTAGCATGTGTCTTCATGTTATGAATGCAGCAGATATTGTATGTATGCATGGCAATATGACGTACACGTAGATAACACATTTACTTAATCAAAGCATCAATGAAACTTCAACGAAACATATGCATGTGCATCTTTTACTTTATCATAATTGAACTTGTGAGTTCCTTTCATGACTTTTCACTTTTTCATTATTCCCATTTTCCACCCTCGTCATAGCCACCAAAATCCATCCAACATGCCGCCCCGGCGATTTTATCATAGCCACCAATCTCCTAATCACCTATCGCCTAGGAATGAGCTCATCCTAACTAGCCATCGCTAGATTTATACGGGGAAAAAAATAGAGGGGGAATCATATATTCTTTCTTGGATCACCAGGATAACCCTTAACTTGGGAAGTCATAATGGGATCATTTCCTCATTAACATATCTCTTCTTTCTTTCGAAACGCATCAACTAGTTAAGACCAAGTGACTTGTCCACTTCAAGTATGGCTCGTTCCATACCCCCATCGGGTTTACTTCCTTCTTAAGGATAAGGAGAAATGCGTTGGCATATAACTTTTACATTAACATACCATTTATGCAACATGAGCATGGAATCATTTTAAAACATATCATATACTTTTCTTCATATGCAACGTTATAACATTTCAAGTAACATTCATCACGTCACATACATTTCAAGTAAATAATCAAGTAAGACTTCAATACTCATAGGCATTCTCATCATAATTTCATTTCATCATATCATATACATTCCCATTAAGTAATCATGTAACAAGGCAACATCACATAAGCATCCATATCATAGGTTCATCCCATTAAAATCAAAACACTCATTTTTGCCATATTTCGATAGTCATAATCGTTTAGGTGCTGGTAATCGATTACTAAAGACAAAACTTGTTTA
Organism: Dalbergia oliveri; assembly: GCA_030441495.1. Lineage (NCBI taxonomy): Eukaryota > Viridiplantae > Streptophyta > Magnoliopsida > Fabales > Fabaceae > Dalbergia > Dalbergia oliveri. The sequence continues at coordinate 36,936,261 of JAMLFY010000008.1, read as the reverse complement.
GGAAGAGAACATCATGGTAATCGGTACATGCTAATCGATTACATGAGTCTCGAACTGGTTCTTAGGATACAAGAAAACACCTTGGTAATCGATTACACCTCTTGGTAATCGATTACTATAACCCAGAATCTCATAAATTGCTTCTGGTAATTCGATTACATATCCCAGGAATCGATTACCAAAATCCCTTAGAAAAACTAAACTTTCTAACACATTTTCAAGTATCCTTCCTTTCCAAAAACACTTTATTACACCTTTCTAAAAACTCTTTGAAATCATTATCATATTTCCACAATTTAAAACCAACATTGTAACATAACTAAGAAATAAATCTCAACACTCATAAAAACAAACAATAAGGAAACTACTTCATATTCTTTATTTTATTGCTCATAGGTTTCAATCTAGTGGATTCTAGAACGAACCAACTTTAAGGTTGGCAAGGGTAAGCTTAGAGCTTTTTGAAAACATGTGATTAAGTTCTTCAAACAACTTTTAGTGATCTACTTAACATTTATATCAAACTTTTTATAACAAAAGGAAATGAAACCGAAACCATTAAAGGGAAAAGGAAACAAGAACCAAAAACTTTGAACAAGGAAAGGAAAGGAAACTGAAATCATTTATGGTCCAAGACCAAGTTTTCAAGCTTTAGAGGTTTCATTGTGATGAACTCAAAGTCATCATCTAGAACTCTCATCATCAAGCTATCATGAAACATCATCAATGGCCTTGAAGGCCGAACATGAAAGGAAAAGAAAGAACTTGAAAGAAAACTCCCTACCTAGTGGTGAAGAGGAAAGCTTGGTTCTTGAAGCAAGTTGAGAAGACAACTTCTTCCTTGATGCTTGATGATTTTCGGCCAAGGCAAGGAGGCAGAGGAAGATGAGGTGTTTTCTTTGTGAGCTTGAAGAGGTAAAGAAAAGGAAAGGAACTCTTGAGTCTTGAGAGAAAGAAAGAACTCAAGATTACTCTTTGAAGCTAAGCTAGGCAAATGAACAAATGTAACCAAGCTCATCCAAGCATGGTATTTATAGAGGAATGAGACCTTGTGGCTGATTTGGGAGGAAGGCTTGGCCTCATGTTCCATGAGGTGAGAGAATTTGCTTCATGGAGGCATGGTGAAGTATGATGGAAAGTATGGGCAAGGCATGGGCAAAGCATGGGCAAAGCATGGGCAAGGCATGGGCATTTTTGTGTGTAAAAATAAATCAACATGTGAGGAATGGGGAGGGAATTTTTGATCAGATTATGCAGCCAAAGGGGAGGGAAAATCTCTCATTTAATTGTGGTTTAATGATGTGTTTAGGTGTGTCTTTGATTAGGCTTTTGATTAGTTATTTGTAAGCAAGTGTTTAGGTGATAAAATGGCTGATTAAGGTGGTTCAAGATTTGATTAAGGAGTGGTCATACTAAATTAGAGAATTAAAACCATACTTTAGTCAAATCAAATCATAGACACAATTCCATGATTTAAGGAATTGGAGAAGAAAAAACACTATTCATGAAAATGTGACATAATGTCTAAATTCAAGAATAGGATTTTGAGCTCTCTAAGCAATCTTAGGTTCTAATCAACCTTGATTAATTATTTTGACTCTAGATTAGTAATTAGAATTTACTAATCTTTAATTAGAGCCTAATATTGCTTAGGTTTCACTAATCGTGTATTAGGCCAGAATGCACTTAACTAAGGGTAAAACGGTAATTTTTCACTAAAACTACCCGGAGCCATCGGGCTTATCCCAACATAAAACATTACTTAAAAACATCATTTAAAACCTTTTGGTGAAGTCCGGGTTCAGGACAGTGAAGCGAGGTTAAACGCCACATGGGCATTTTGGTAATTTGATGCGTCAAAACTAAACGAGATTCTTCTGCTATTACCACACATAACATACACAATCCCCTATCATCACAAAAACATCCCCTCGAGGATGGCCGGGACCGCGATCTCATTTTGGTAAAATGATCTTATGGGCATTTCGGTCATTTGTACACAAGAAAATCGAGGCGTACATTATGGATTCATTTACCATGGTAAAAAAATTAAGGATTTTAGCTTTGAGCTAATATTAGGAGATCTCTAACCACCAAATTTGTAGAATTTTGTTAACATAGCTGAGAACTATTTTCTGAAATCTTTCAGGACCTTGTGGATAAATTGAAGTGTTATGGATAATTTTTTGTAGCCTTGGAATTGGTTGTTTGATATGTAAACTAAATTTTTCTACACAAGTCTAAAATTTACCAATGTGCTAGAAATGAACTAATGTCTTGAATTGATAATATAATGACTTTTGATTCAAGTATGATGAGTATGAATGCATGTTGTATACTTTAAAGATTGGTTTATAAGAAATGAATAGAATCACTTGTGATTGATTGTCTATAAGTGATTAATGCAATGTATTTGGAAAAAGAAAAGTAAGTGATACATATATGTGACAAAAGAGAATGTATGAACTTCAATTGTGCATGTTTTGACAAATGGGCAAAATAAAACAAGACTTGTGTTGATTTAGGGGAAGCAAAAAAGAACTTCCCTAGATATATTATGAGTCAATAGACATATTAGATAAGAATAAACTGTGTGAGATTTGTAAAAAGAAAAAATGAAGACTAATGATCACGTATAGGAATGAGCAAGTCTTGATAAGTAGTCTATGTCTCATGCATGGTGTTAACCATTGGTACCAATTGGTATAAAAAAAAGCCTTCCATATGTTGATGAAAAGACAAAAATGCATAAGAGAAAATGCATGACTATTATTGTTTTTGCATATCAATTTACATAGAATTTCTTGTATAAGTAAAATTCCTGGTTATGTTATGTTTATATTTGAGGGAGTGCCTAGACGAAGATTGTTACCTCCTCTTCAAATTAGAAATTATTTTAATGCTAAGTTGCACAAAAAATGTAGTAAAGGGCATTAGAAATTATTTTAATGCTAAGTCACATTTGGATTCTATTAGTTGCCACTTATGTCTTGTGTTTATTTTCTTTTGAAATTAACTTAGAAAAATAGTAGATAATTTTTTTTTGTACAAATTACATTTTGAAAGCTTAAGCCTATCACGAGAATTGAAGATATAGTGTTACCATTGATTTAATAATCTAAGAACTTGAAATCACAAATATTTATGCAGAAGTAACTAGCATGAATAATTCTACATTACTTAGCGTAATACACCTTACTTTAATCATAGATAGTTGTAATTAGTCAACGAAATACATTACATAAGTCTAACTAAGAGTATGACATATAGTTCTTAACCAATCTACAACTAACATTTCATAGCATAGATCTAAATTGGATTATAGATCAATACATGACTAATATCAACTCCTAAAACATAGGAAATGGAGACTTAATCCCTAGTTGACAACCTTCCTTCTTGCTTGTTAACAACCTTTGCCGTTGATCAACTCTTGGAACGTGAGCTCCTCAAGGACCAAAAACTTGGCTGTATTGGAAACTTGATGACTCAACTTCATTGAATCTTCATCCTCATCATCAGAGACGTAAAGGTTACTCCATGAAATATGACGTCTCTATACCAGGTACCGATGCATTAGGTTGCCACCAATAGGGGGCCTTCGGGAGGAACCCTAGCCATCTTCTCCAAGGGATGATATTCTGGCAATGTTTCTCTTACCAAAGCGCTTGGATTAACCCATCCATGCTTAAGTTCATAACTTTGAGTACTATGCCTGATCCATTGGCTACTCCTATAACGAGTAAATGAAGGTACAAGATAGTGCTCTATTATAGGAAATTTACCGAGGTAGGAGAAGGGTTTCCAAAAGGACTCAAATGCATGCGGTGTTGACTGGTGGTGGTCCTAATAACCACAAGTCCAATCATCTTTGAGCTCACAGGTAGTGGGGCCCACCTTCAGGTCGTGGTGACCTTGTGATCCATATTTTTTGGGAATGACACGAAAATAGACATTGGAGTGAGAAATACATGATTTCTCAATAGGAGTCCTAACTTGACACTACACGTGCCATCATTGTCATCCCAAGTCACTTTGGGTTTATTATAAAAGGTAGACATATAAATGGTTCAATTACTATATTTTCACAAACATAATTAGCTAAAGTGTAGTTACTTTTAAACTACTATTATAATATTAACAGGAATATTCATTCAGTCATTCATCAATCTACATATCATGTAAAACAACTAATGGGGAATAATAATTTAGGAGATGCATGCATTTCATGATTACTCATCCTCAATATTTACTTTGAGTTGTGATCATCATCTTTCTTCATTAACATTTCGTTCAGTCACTCAAGCAAAGCAAGTATTAGAGCAAGATAGGTTCAACATAACTGTATGCACTTAACATTTTATATATCTTTAACTTGGTTTGGTCCTTCACTCACTAAGTGCACCAACACCAATGTCTTAAACCACTTCCGTAAAGTAATGAGCTCATACCTGTGGCCATTACCATAACTTTGTTTCATGAGAAAAACGGATGGGGTAAGGGGTTAAGTAGTGAGCTTCTCCCATTTATTATTTAACTCTCACTAAGTGCACCAACACCAATGTCTTAGTACCTTTTTAAGGGCATAAGCAATGAGCCAAATCATTTGTTATATCATTTGAATCATGAAGGTATGCATATCATCATTCAATCATAAATAACTCATGGCATACTCGATCATTCACCATCATCACTTCATAGGCTAATCGCCATATATTCACATTACTTTGTGTCATTTCATGTAACATAGACAATATCTCATATCGCAGTAGACATTTCATTCAAGTCTCATGCTATGTGAACATTACTCAGATCATGTCATGCATAACATTTACATTCATGCATATAATAAATCAAATTATCATTCATGATCATTCACTATATTTCATACACATTCAAGCTCATAGGTCAAAGTCATTCATTAAATTGTGTCTCAAGGTCACTAAGTCTTATTTAATTAATACATAAGCTTATAGATCAAGAGCTAAGTTCTTTTAGTCATTTATAAGTGAAAATCCTTAATTATGTGTAATCATGGATTATATATATATATTATTATTATATTAATCTGATAAGTTCTAATGAATAACTTTTAACCCTCATGAAAATGAGAAATTACTTATTTGCCCTCAAAAAGTGGTATTTTTGCTTATTAGAGTTTTGCAAGCTTATTTCCAATTCTGGCATGTCTAGATGAAACATTAATTTCTCTCATTATACTTACTCTTTCAAGAAAATAAAGATATGCCCAAAATCCTGACTCATTTATCTTTCTCTAAACATGAATTTTGTAAAAAATATTCCAAATGAAGTTACTTTTATACCCTTACAAAGTTACTCTATTCCAGGTAGTGTCAGAAACTTAAACCGTGACTTGTTTTGTGAATATGGAACAATGTGGGCATTTCTAGTGACTGTATTTTATATGTCTATGTTCCTTGAGGTCTTAGATTTTCGACAAAACCAATTTTACACATTTTCCATATTTTTAGGAAGAAAAAGCTCAGTTTAGTGTTAAGAGGTCAAACAACATCTTCACTAAAAAGGTTGAATTTTGAAAAATTATATCTTAAGCTAGAAAATTCCTTTTTAGGTGATTCTTTCTGGAGAGTATTCTATAGTAAGTCTAGTTTGTAGGGAAAATACTATTATTCCAAAAATCTGCATATTCTATGAATTGCATATTTCAAAATGGCTCCTAGAAACAGCCAAAAATCCAGCACCTATCATTTTCATGTTTTATGTCACTTTTTTCAACACAGGGACCACACGCATATTTTAAACAACATTTGAGCATGAAAACATCATAAAATCACTTAGGAAATAGAAAGGAACATGGGAGGTTAACAAAATATTTTTACAACATCCCCTTGAAACATTTTTGCCAACAAACATAAGCTTGATGACATCCTAACCATGAGCAAGTTTAGATGCCATCAAGACTTGCACAACCAAAGAGAGGGCTCATACCACTTGGTGTAGAGGCTTAAATGAGTCCTTTTCTTTACTCCTAGAACTCAAACAAGGAGCTTGATGTAAGGTGACCTTCCCTTGAATCTTTGCTTGAAAACTAGTATCTTTGAGACAATATTTTTCACAAGAGTTAAAAGGTGTAACTCTTACAAGGCTTGTGAAGTATTTGGGTTAAGATTCAAGTGTTTGTGTGAGGTTTGATGATGGAGAAGCTTTCTTTGAAGTGAGGAGTAGAAGAGGAAGAACAAGAATAAGAAAGAATGTTAGAAGTCTTGGAAACTTGGCAAATGAGTAAAGGAACACAATGAAACACAACTTGGTCCCTTATATAGGCCTCAAGGCAGCCCTATGGCTGTGCTTGGGGATGACATTTTTCTCTAAAATCTCATTTAGTTATATCATTTAGTTGGAGTAATTACCAGTTAAGGTTACTAGTTAGTTTTTATGCCAAATAATATGCCTAATGTAGCTAAGCCCACACCTATTTTTGTTGATAATGACAAGTTGTCAAAACTTTGACATCTATCAAACTTTCATTAAGACATGCAAGCTAAGATCAAATCACAATTTTTCCTTCCTATAAATGATAATGCACCATAGGGTATCATGGGGATCATGGGATGATTTTTCGTTCTTTCATGCATGCATGTATCATATATTCATGTCATGAGACTCTAGGATTACTACACGATTTAATTTTGAAGCTCATGTCATTCTTTCATGCATGCATGTATGTATACATGATTGAAAATATGCACGTGATTATGATGCATGTGATGTATTTTCGTCTCTTGTCATAGCATTTAAATCATTTACATTGTCAGTACTTCATAATACTATTAAATAAGTTATCTGTAAAAACTTATATTGATAAATTAATATTCCAAGCTAGAGATTTGCTATTTTAGGTTAGTTTAGCTTTTAACCATTCTTAGTTTTAATCCAATGGCTTATATTAATTCTTGCTTAAAGACAATGCTTAGGGATTTATGCAATGGCATTTTTGTAATTTTATTTATAAAATAAAGGTATCTTTGTCATTTACTTATAAGTCAAGGGTACACTTGTAATTTCCTTTACATAGTAAGGGTATATTTGTAATTTCACGAAGAAATGGCAATCTTGTAATTCCTTACATATTTCTCTAAACACTTGATTATTATAATATAATTTATTATATTTCATGACACTTGTCCATTATCTATTGGTTCTACTCATTTTTCATAATCTTTAATTAGGAGTAATTAATCTTTCTAATTATCTCCTTACTATTTATTTTCTATTTGTGAGGTTAATTAACTTAATCAATCATAAGCCATCAATGTTGACTTTTCCTACGACCAAGGTCAACGGTGTCGATAAATCAATTGCTTGGGTTCATTGAGTCAATTGGCCTAGACGAAATTTGGACGTTACATAGGTCGTCTCTCAAGGAGACTTCAACACTTAGTTGGAAAAATTTGGGGTTTGAAGAATGAAATTAAAGCAATTGAAATCAAAAGATAATACCAATAAGATAACAGCAATAGTGAAGAAGACACTAATGCAAGGTATTCATAGAATTAAAAATTATCATTGACCAAATATTAAACCCATTGGTGGCTATTAGTAATAAATTACTAGTAATTATACTATTGATAGATCAACCTCTAGAATTTGACCAATACAAATAACTAATAAATGAGATATCAATTTTTTTAGAAATCACATTGATTTAATGAACCAATTGCTATAGCCTAATTACCAATCGGAAAGTTATATCTAATGTTCTCCTTCAAACATAAACCAATAGATCCATCAATTTATGCCCAAAGGATTTCCCTAAACAACAATCACCAATTTAGTTATCCCAATAAAGATTATAGCAATCACCACAATAATTATAGGAATAGAAACTATAGAACATTAAGAAAATCAATGCATTTAATATAAACAAAGGGTCTCAAATGTCTTCTCAATCCATCTGGAAACCCTTACACTAATAAAGACATCTAACCCTCCATCTCGAAGGATTACAAAGATAAAAGAGAACCTGAAAATAATAGCAATAATCCTTACCACAATCTCCAAGACAAAGCACCTTCATGAATGGAATCCCTAAGAAGAGAAGAATAGAGAAGAAGAAGATGTAGAGAGAAGATGGAGAGAGATGTGGAGAGATAATAGCAACTAATCATAGCAGCCTAAATTGAGTAAAAACTAGGGTGAACGTCTATATCAATCCCTTAAATACTGTTCTCTAGAAATGGGCCAAAGTGAGCCCAAAAATAGATTAATGAGTTAATATCCCATCATCGCATGAGTGTTGCAGCGCTCACCAAAACGATGAAGCCAAAAAATTAATGGTTGTCACTCTGCCAAGTGTAATATGTTCTCCTGCTTTATGGATTGACAATTGTCCCCACATACCAACACGAGTCTTTTCAACGTGCTTTGTCCTTACTCATACACTTCTTGGGAAAACTTCCTGAAGGTCACCCATTCCAAAATTGCTCCAAGTCAAGCACACTTAACTATAGAGTTCTTTAGTGATGGGCTACCGAAAGAAGGATGTATCTTTGTTGGCATAGGTAGTACCAATCAATTGATATAAGCCATCCTCAACTATATAGTCTCATACCTATAGCCTAAGGATCCCCCTCATTCTAGTATATAATTGGTTCATTCATGTACCCCTTGACTTAGAGGTCTTGCCAAAAGCCGCTCCTTATCCGTGCCTTCTTGCACCTATAATTATTCCTGCCCTCATCACCGGCATTACACCAAGTCCTGCAATGCTAAATAGCAAGGCTGCACTCACCTGAATGTAAGCCTTTATGCTTTTCCTTCCTTTTGCTCCCAGCTCCTTCCCAATAGTTTCCAACCTTGTTCTTGACATTTTTCACTTGATCCAAAGCTTGTGCACAAAAACTATAATCAAAGAGACAAGTCAAATGCAATAGGGTGTAATTACAAATTATTCCAAAATCAATACAAAAGTTAATAATTCTATTAAAGTCATACAATGAGGAATAAATCAAAAACCTTATTAATCACATTAATAACTCAGAAACTCATGCAAAAAGCTAAGGTTTTGTAGCAAGATAAGTGGCATAAATGCCCTTATCAAACTCCCCCACACTTAAGCTTTCACATGTCCTCATGTGAAACTAAGATCAAACTAAGGCATGGATGAGAAGTAGTATACAAGGACTTCACTAGACTCCTAACATAAAAATGCATGATGCATAAAAATAAATGATAATACACTAATCCAATGAACCTAAAAGCATAACAATGAGTTTTCACACTAATAATCAAGAGAATTGTAACAAGCAATGCATAAGTAAGGACATAGCACACAAGGTAGAATCAACATATGATATATGAACCAAGTACAAAAATCCTTCCAAGATTAGTGTTTACCACTCATTTACACAAGTGTTTAAGGTTAAGATGCACACTCAATCACCTCAAATGAAAATGCATTCCCATAGGTTTACTATGGGTCTCATTTTCCATTTTGTCACACACACATGCATATCGAATCAAGAGGACTTACCTTTGGTTGTAATAAGGCTTAGGTCAAGGTGGGTAATTATATAGGCCAATGAGCTAAACCTCTAGTCAAAGTAGAGCAAATGTATACACAAAGAGCACAAGTGCTAAAGGTACACTTTGTCTAACTTAACACAATTACAGGCCTTTCTTTTGCAATGAGGCACACCTTCAATCCAAACTTTTCCATAATTTTTTTTATCAACCTTTTATCATCATTTCTTTATTATTATTATTATTATTCTTCTTGGTGTTCCACTTGCTAAATTTGCACTTTGTTCCCCCCTCACACTTAAATTGGGGCATGTCCTCATGCTCTCTGTAACACCCTCCTAACTACCATGTATTACTCGAGTGTTAACACGGTAACTAGAAAAGTATAACTTCCTAATATTATTGATACTAGTCGAGAGAATGAAAAGAAAGTTAATCAAACATATATGTTGTAAAGACATATATATATTGATGCGAGCTATCACGACTCACAAACAAATTAAAGTGCAAAGTTGCACCAAAAATATAGTAAATGGCACAACCTAGTCGTCTCTCAAGGAGGCTTCAATACTTAGTTAGGAAGATGGAGGTTTTGAGAATTAAATCAAATAATTTAAATTGAAAGACAATAGCAACAAGATAATAGCAATAATAGAGAAGGCACTAGTGTAAGGTATTCTTAGGATTGGAACTAGTTATCATTGACTAAATATTGAACCTATTAATGGCTATTAGTAATAAATTCCTGGCAATTATACTATTGATAGATCGATCTCTAGAATTTGACCAATGTAAATAACTAAGAAATGAGATCTCAATTTATTTAGAAACCACATTGATTTAATGAACCAATTGCTATAGCCTAACCGCTAATCGGAAAGTTAATTCGAATGTTCTTCCTCAAACATAAACCAATAGTTCTATCAATTTATGCCCAAAAGGATTTCCCTAAATGACGATCGCCAATTTAGTATTCTAATAAAGATGATAGCAATCACCACAATAATTAAAGGAATAGAAAGTATAAAACATTAAGAAAACAAATGCATTCAATATAAACAAATGGTCTCAAATGTCATCCTAATCCATCCAGGAAATCCCTACACTAGTAAAGAAACCTACTCCTCCATATCTAGATGATTACAACAATGAAGATAAAAGACCCTGAAAATAATAGGAATAATTCTTGCCACAATCTTCAAGACAAAGCACCTTCACTAATGGATTCCCTAAGAGAGAAAAAGAGAAGAAGAGATGTAGAGAGAAAATAATAGCAACTAAAAGTGGCGCCTAAAAGTGAGTCTAAAGCCTGGGTAAAAGTCTGTAACATTCCTATATATACGCCTCTAAAAATAGGTCAAAGTGGGCCCAAAATGATTAAATGAGATGTTCCGCGTCATGACGAGTGCTGCAGCGCTAATGAGCACTGCGACACTCGCTGAGCTATGGCTAATAAAAATCATTTTTTTGGATGCTGTTAGTATGCAGCACTAAATAGAATCTAATTTGTCCTTCGCACTTGAAATAGTGATTGTAGCCCTTTGAATAAGCTTTGCAACACCACCAAAATCACCTCAATTGGACATCTGTAGCTTCAGATATTGCGAAAATACTAACTTGAGGTCAAGTTGGATAGAATCAGAACATTAGTAACTTTTAATCTTGCAACTCATTTTTCACCAAGATTCTCTTAGAATTGGGTTTTGAGCTAACATGAAAGTTTTAAAGGACTTCTTGAGCTTTCCAAAACATCTTTATTTGTCTTAATTTGATTCCTGAGAGAGAGATACAGATTTCCCATTGCAATGCTTTTTGCAAATGTGTTCAAGAACTCTTCTATTTTGCTCCCAAATTCTCCCAAATTGACTTGAGCTACAAGCTCCATGGAAAGAGTTCCTAGCCTTATTCTTTACATTTTGCACATAATACAAAGCTCCTATACACAAAATCATACTCAAAGAGACAAGTCAAATGCAATATGTTGTAATTACAAATTATTCCAAAATTAGTACAAAAGCCAATAATTCTTCCAAAATTACACAATGAGGAATAAATTAAAGTCCTAATTAATTACATTAATAACTCGGTAAAATTCATGCAAAAGGCTAATGTTTGGTGTAACACCCTAATATTTAATCCAACACGCCTAGGACGTATTAAGATTAATTATTAGTTATTACTCCCTTTAACCCATTTGTGAAATTACTTAGCGGAAAATATAGGTAAATTTTTTTTTTTGAAATACATGTAAAACAAAATGCGAGCCATTGCGTACAACGTAAATGAAACGTAAAGCGGAAGAGCAAATAATCATGCAATGTAAAGCATGTAGGAACACACTAATCATAGAAACATTCACCATAATATTAATCACCATAGTTTAGTACATAACTTGAATAATATCATAAAGTCATACCCAATTAAGTGGAGAGCTTGCACATGAAACATGAAATCCAGGAAACATAAAGTACAAGAAAGAAATAGGAAACATAAACCGCTAATACATGGAAAAGCCCTCAAAAGATACTACCGCTCAAACAACCCTCCCTCTAAAATCCTCCAGAAGACACTACTCCTTGGACGGAGAGTGTCCGTAAACTGCGAAGCTCGATGTGGCCCATCGAAGAGGGGCGTGGGCATGCGGATTAGCGGAGCGACGTGGCCTCCTCGGCGAGGGCACCTCTCGGGCTCACGTACACGCCTCGTAAGCCTCGGCTAGAAACCGTGTCCTCGCTACTCCTACGAATGCCCACAGGCAGAGTCCAAGTCCTCCGAATAGGGATTCAGGAGTCCTCTGACAGGTCCCTCCTCAACAACATATGAGGGGCACTTACTTCGATAGTCACGCACCGCTGAAGATGATGGTCGGGCACGGCGGTTCTCTCGTCAGGGTCGCGTCCTCTCAAAATCAAATCATTGCCAAAGGGAAAGGTCGGGTAAAGCAAAACTGAGACCGAAAAGCAACGGGCGTCCCATGTATGCAAAAATGCACATGGCACAACGACCCTCGAAATGGTAGGACTAGTGGTCCGGATCGTAGTGCAGCTCCACACGGTGCATCAACAAAAATCACAAACGACGCCATCAAGTTCTGAAGACATAACGGAAAGAAACGAGAGAGGTGAGAATCTTGCTAAAGAATCTCAGGAGGGAAATCCTCTATCCTAGTGTCATCGTTTACGTCCCCAGGAACATTGGGTTTATTATAAAAAGGTTAAACATGCAAAGGTTTATTATGAGGTTTTCACAAAAGATAATTATCCAAGGTCATGTCTTTTATAATGATTCTTAATGCATGTGTGCAGCATACCAAAATATGAATGCATGACAATTCGTTTAGGTAGCAAACCAATAAAACACATCATCATCATCTGGTTCTCATAAAAGTGGCATCTCATTTCTCATTTCTCAACTTGTGACATCATGGTATGTAAAAATAGTAACCGACCCTGATACTAGGCTATGAGCTCATACCTTAACTAGTCGTCACTAGTTCTTACTTATCTTCTTGATAAGCGAATCATAATCATAAAAATAACAATCCCGACTCCCAGAGTAGGGTAGGGACCTAAGGAATCACCCATCATGGGACTTTCTTCCTTCTCTGAAACGTATCAACTAGTTAAGACCAGTGACTTTGTCCGCTTTGCAGGCTGATGTCGATGCCCTCACGATTTTACCTTCTCCTCACCGTAGGGAAGAAGTACGTCTCATCTCGAAAGCATCATCTGGTTAAGACCAGTGACATTGTCCGCTTCGATATGGCTCCATGACCATACTCCCCACGGGTTTCCTTTCTCCTCATATGCAGGAGAAATGCGTCTCGGCATGTCACATATAAATCGTTCTTTTCAAAACCTTCTCAAGTCCCTCAAATTTGACAGAAATTCAGCATAATGACTACACTCCAATTTCCTCAAATTTGAGTTATGCCACATAACTCCACAACACATGTTGTTCTCATGAAATATCTCAATCGAATAAATCTCTTATTCTTAGGAGCATACCCCTAAACTCATTTCATATTTCTCATTCTTGTTCTCATGCATAATGTGTCACATTATCACGGCAACATGTCTCAAACACACATATAGCCACATATATCATGTCATTAACATATTCTCATCATCACAAGTGTACCCACTCGGTCTCATACTCACCTCACACCTTCTACCTCATGGTGTCTTATGCTTTGGCCCTTACGGGTCTTAAACTTGTGTTTTGATTGTTCTAACATCCATTATGAATCTTTATCACTCCTAGGGATCATTACCTATAATTTCCTCTAATGTTTATGATTTATAACATAACCAAACAGCACTAATTATTTGGGCAGAATTTTGCCTTATGAATTTCGGGTCCTAGAATCTCTTTGACCCTTTTAAGTTCCGTCTTTGCCTAAGGCTCTATAATCAACTCCTAAACCAATTATGAGGGATTCCTACACATATCCTCTAATTATACACCATTCTTCTCAAATCCAATTATGCTGGAACAGAATTATATTCTTGTGCATCTAAGTGTTCTAGAATTCACATTTTAGATCCTTTATGATTACTTGTTCTTTCCTAACTTCCCTAAATCGTTCCTTGCTTCACTCAAACATAATTTTACACATTTTAACACCATAAAACAGAATTTATACAGTGGCCAATTGCATCAAGCAGAACCAAAACATAAGCATCATACAATCACATAATTTCATGATTTAAAAGCATATAAGTTGCTAGTTTCTCTTGGAATCATTTTAATAACTCAAAACTCATTTAGAAACCAATTAATCTCATTAAAATCACTTAAATATATGCTAGGTCAGTAGCTAATTTATTTAGCTCAAGGAATAGATTTAAAACATAAAACTTTGTTCATAAGGTTCCTTAAATACACCTAAGCTTAGAAAAATTCCAAGACTTAGACTATGGACACTTATGATTAGAGGAACTCATCCAAGTCCATCATCATCATCACAAGGCCGAAATGGCATTCTTGAAATGCCTCCATTTTCTAAAACTTTATGCAAGATACTTAGGCAAGTCTTTGAGCTCTAGGATATTTAAGTGATGGCATAAACTTAAACATGATATGCACTTGTTTTACTCTTCATTATAAAATAAAGTGAGAGCATAAAATAAATATGAGATGCAACTTCATTATTATCTTTAAAGATTTAGTGATGACTTGAAATATAAACATGAAATGCAAGCTTGGAAATTTAAACATGATAATGCAAGTCTATTTAGTTATTCTTGAGAGTTTAGTGATGGCATCAAAATAAACATGCTATGCAAGGCATAAACGTAAACATGTATGCAATCTCATTTTATCTTAGCTAGAGCTCTTACAAGACTTTAAAGGAACATTATAACCTCAACCCAAATATGTATCTTAACAAATATAAATGAGCTTTAGAGCTCTTTGAAAACATAGGATTACTTTTCTTTAACAAAACTTTTGTGATCTACTTAACAATTTTAGCAAACTTTGTTCAAACAAAGGAAAAGGAAACCAAAACCTTTAAAGGAAAAGGGAAGAGAAACCGAAACCCTTCAAGAGCAAAAGGAAGAAAGGAACCGAAAATATAAACATGAATAAGAAAAAACACAAGCATGTATGGTCCAAGACCAAGTTGTTTCAAGCTTTAGAGGTTTCTCACATGACAACAACAAGCCATTATCTTGAAACCTCATCATCAAGCCAAAGTTTTTCCATGAAAAGGCCTCATGGCCGAAATAAAAAGGAAGGGAAAAGAGTTTTGAACCAAGAGAAAACTAGAACTTTTCTTGAAGAAAACAAGTAAAAACTTGAAACAAAACCCCTACCTAAGGAAGTCTTGAAAGAAAGGAAGGAAAGCTTGAGTTCTTGAAGGTTGAGAAGACAAAATCTTCTCTTGGAGGAAGAGGAAGATTCGGCCAAGAAGAAAGCTCAAGGAAGATGATTTTTCCTTGAGTTTGCAAGCTTGGAATGGAAAGTTTAAGTGTTTGAGAGGTGGTTTGAGGTGAGGAGTGGTGGTTTATGGTTGTTTGTGGTGGTTGTGGTGGTGGCAAGGTTCTTTGAGAGGATGAAGAAGATGAACAAGATGAAGAGGAATTTGAGAGAAAATGCAAGGAAGTGCAAGAAAACTAAACTTGGCAAATGATCTAAAGTGTAACCAAGTTCTTCTAAGCTTGGTATTTATAGAAAAAATGACACAATGGTGGCTGATTGGAGGAGGATGGCCGACGGCTTCTTCATGCCAAAGGGGAGGAAAATATCTCTTGATTGGTATGGGCAAAGGCATGGGCAAAGCATGGTTGAAAGCATGGTGAGGTATGGCTTGAGGTATGGCCTAGGCATGGCTCTTTGAGTGAGAATTAAAACAACATGTGGCACTTTTCCTTGGGTGAGGATTCGGCCAGAATTTTACAGCCAAGGGGAGGAAAATTTGCTCATGTAATTGTGGTTTAGTGATGTGTTTAGGTGTTTCTTTGATTAAGGTTTTGATTAGGAGTTTGTAAGAAAGTGTTTAGGTGAGGTAATTGGCTAATTAAGGTTGTCAAGACTTGATTAGGAGGGTAATCTTGCTAGATTAACAATTTAAAATCATTCTTTTGGTCAAATGAGGTATGGGCACAATTCCTTAATTTAAGGAATTGGAGAGAGAAATACTATTCAAGATTCCATGACTAGGAATCTTGAATTAAATAATGTAATTAGAGTTTAACTAAGCAATCTTAGGTTCTAATTAACCTTAATAAATTATTTTGACTCTAGATTAATTATCGAAATAAATTAATCTTCAATTAGAGCCTAATATTGTTTAGGTTTGTTAATTACGTCATTAGGCTCACTGGACACTGTTCTAGGGGCAAAATGGTAATTTTACACTAAACTTTGGGACCTACCAACTAAACACCAAATACCACTCATAAACATCATTCCAAACTTTTGGAAAGTTTCACTAAACGGCACCTTTACCCGAGACATGGAGGGTATTTTGGTCATTTTGAGCGAAAGTTTAGAAAACGAATTTCACCTCTATATCAAACATAACGCATAATCCCCTTCAAACATTGAGTTGACCCATTGAAGATTGGGTCACTGCTTTAATTTTATAAAAATGACCTCAGGGCATTTTGGTTATTTGTACTCAAAAATAGAAATCGAGGACATTTGGTACAAGATAAGTGGCATAAATGCATCTTATATATATATATATATGCACATCATATACAAGTTGTCAATATATACATCATACTGAGATAGTTAGTCTTTTACAAAACTATTCAGGAACTTGGTTTAAAAAAATCTATCTAGTCTAACCTACTCAAATATATTAGGCCCAACAAAATCACATATACATATAAATGGACCTCAAAAATATCTAACAAGATCAATCTTAGGTTGGTGAATTTCTAACACCATTGTTAAGGGCTACAAATGTACATGTCAAAAAGTCCCTTAATGTCTCACATCCTCCTATAATCATTTGCCATCGGTATGATGGCATCACCTTTAGAGCGTGGATCAGTGAGTGAATTTTAATCTTGAGGAGGATAACAAGAGAGAGCATCTCGGAAGGGATGCTAGTAGTGCAAGCGGGGCGACAAATACATTAGGATGTCCATGTGAAGGGCACACCATTGTAAGGGAAAATCAATTGGAAGTGAACATTGAAGAACTGAATGAATGACCAAAGAACATGTAAGCTCGAACCTATGAATAGCCTATGCGTACAGGGATCTAGTACTGGGTCATAATGCCACACCCATTGTGGCAAATCAAAGAAGAATATCATGGATGGCATCGGCAAGATCTAAATACAATGCACAATGCATACAAACATAAGGATAAGAATATTATATAATTCTAGTAGGCACTCCCTCAAATGTAAATGAAACATAACTAACAATTTCATTATACAATAAATATCATGTAAAGCCATATGGAAACAATAATAATCATGTGTTTCTTCTTGTAACCATGGAACCCAATTTAGTGCATTTTTCTTTTTCATCAACATAGGGAAGACTTAGTTCTATATCAAGTGGTATTTGTGGATGACTCACAATGAGTAATTTAAATCTAATGGTATCTATAGTGGACAACTCCACAATGGGTAATAAATTCTCAAGGACATGAGCTCATTCCTATATGTGATCATCAGACTTCTTTTTTTCTTTTTTCACATAGTTCTATTCCTAGCCAATATATCAACCAATTCATAATATCTCTAGGAAAGTCCTTCTTTTGCCTTCTCTTTTACCTAATATAAGTCTTGTTTTTGTTTTTCCCATATGTTAGAACATGCACAATTGAAGTTCCTACATACTCTTTTGTCACATATATTCACTTATCATTTTTCTTTTTACTAATGCATGCTCCAATTACATATAAATATTCATTCACAATGAAATTCGCATTCATTTCTCATAAACCAATCTTTAAAGTGTATAGCATGCATTTATACTCATCATATTTGAATTAAAGGACATTATCACATCAATTCAATACTTTAGTTTATTTTCAGCACCTTAGATTTTCACTTAAGTAGCAAAATTTATTTTTTGTATCAAATAACCAACTCCAAGGCTTAACACCTCAATGTGTCCACAAGGTCCTGAAAATTTCAGAGCAAGAATCATTCTCTAACTATGTTAACAAAATTAGACAAATTGAGGTTAGAAACCCCTAATTACACCAACAACCCAGTCTCAAAAATTCAGGGTTGGACTTCAAGATGTCCTTAACACCTATAAAAATTTCAAGTGATAATTCAATCATTTGCTATGGTAACAAAATTAGCAAAATCTAGCTAGCCTTAATAATTCAGGAGCAATATTATCAGCGAATTCTTGATTTTTTTAAGTCAATAAAAGTCTTTACCATGACCCAAGAAATTTATAAAGTTGCCTTAGGATGTTAGCTTCAACATATAATTTTTCTAACTCATCAAAATACCCACAAACATATCAGAAAAGTCTGATAAATCCTACCTATAACAAAACCAAAATTCCAACAAGATAGTCCAAAACTCCTTTTGACAAAATGATTTTTCAACATTAGAATCAAAATTACCAAATTTAAATACTAAAAATATGCAAGAAAACATAATTCCAACAATTATGATTACAAAACCCTACTTTTGGAGACTAATGTATTTGGCTCCAAGGAGGCTCCAAGATTTATTTTCTTCACTTCAAAGCCCCCAAACTAACCCCAAACCCTTTCTTAAGCAGTTAGATATGAGGTATTAAGGTGAGGAATGGTGATGAATTGAAATTTCAATTGGTTAGTTTGGTAGGTATTGATGAGTAGAATAAGTTTAGTGAAGGAAGTTTATGGTTTTAACAAGTCTAGGCTAGGAGTTTGGGAATTTGAATCAAGTTTTGAGCTCTTAAAGAAATGAAAATTGAGGCTGCTATATTCTCCCTTGCTGGCCGAAATGTTTGGTGGAGTGATAAGGAAGATTGGTCTTGTATTTATCTTGTATTAAAGTTTAGATATTATATAATATAAATGTATAATTCTTTAAAGAAAAGAAAAATAAATGGATGGCTAGGAACCAAGATTGAATCTTAGTCTTACACTAGGTTTAAAAGGATATACATTATCCTTTTATAATAATTAACTATCTTTCTGTTAGAAATTACACACCGAAATTTTATCCAACGGGTAAAACACCATACCGGGTTATTGGATATTGCCGAAATTTAATTTCAGGTATAAAATCTTCATTTCTAACTATTCTAACCTCATCTTTATGTTTTCTTAGTTCCAGGCATCTCCTGTCCCTATCTAAGGTTTTGTCTTGTCCAATGAGCCCGCGAGGCTCACAAAACACTATTCATTTTTTTCTACTCCTCTGGTCGTCCTCATCATCACTACATCTAGAATATTGAAACTCTTATAAATAGGGTTTCAATTAATTTTTGAATAACTCTAGGGTGTTACACTCTCCCCCACTTACGCTAAGAAAAGCACAAATGACTCCTAAGCCTAAAAAGTTGGGGTATTTCATAATTTTTCACTTTTGGCTAAGGATGTGCTAAAATAAAAGAATAGGTAATAAGACTCAAAAGGGCCAAACAAGGGTAACATACAAAGGTTGGCTATATGGGCAAGTGGCTAAAAGTAAGAAAAATGTCTCAATCATATTGAAGCATGCACATGAGAAACATATTTTCAAACAAGACTCTAAGCAAGTTCTAGAATACAAATCCAAAGAGGAAAACACACATGAACAAATAAGTATAGCACATGATGGTCCAATCAAAAGGCTCAAAATCTCATAGGTGAAAATGCATGTACTCAATCCAAACAACATGATGAATCCACCAAGCATACAATATAAAATAGTCAATGCTAAGCAAGTTAATAAGGTGCATGTGGTGTGAGCCTCTGCATGTAATCTCTAAGGTGTCAAAGGGATGGTGAAAAATGCAACAAAAATAAATGTGATACAAGAATTAAAACTAAAAATAACAAAAATAAAATGCAGAAAAATAAAAGAGAAAGAAAAGAAAAACCTCACGAGGTTGTCTCCTACCCAGCAATTTGCTTTAATGTCCCTAGTTGGACGTCAGGACCCTCATGGAGGATGTGCAGCTTCAACCCAAAGATAGACCATCTGAGCCCTGAATCCTAGGGAACTTCATAGAGGTGCCTTAATTGTGTCCATCAATGTCACACTGAATTATCTTGGAGTTCTCTAACTCATTGCTCCAAAGGGTGCACACAAGTAACCAAGAATGGTCCCTTCCATCTAGACTTCGGCTTTCCAGCCATCATTTTATTGGACTCATGGGCAAGATCCACTACCCTTCATAGGGCTTCCTTCCCAATATGGGCAGGTCATGAAGCACCCTAAACTGATGAATGCTTGCCGGTAGAGTACTGTATTAAAAACTTTGGACATTTTAAAACAAAGGCTTATCATATCCCATGGAAGAAGAAAAAGTGGAGAGAGGATCTGGATCCTTACAAAGCATATTACCACAAGTATCATCAACTAGAGAATCAATGACATTAATGCCAAACATGGAGTATTCCTTGTGGAATGTTTCATTGCATCAGATAAGCTAAATTAGACCTTCATGTCCCCACACTCCATGGATAATGTGCCAGCATGAACATCAATCATGGTTCTAGCGATTTTCAAAAATGGTCTACCAAATATTAATGTATATTGACTGGAATTAGTATCATTTTTCATTTCAAGCACATAGAAATCGCAGGGGAATATTAAATCATTTACCTACACTAGAACATTTTCCAATACTCCCTCTAGTCTCGTGATGCTCCAGTTGGCCAGCTGAATTTACAACCGGTTAGCTTGAGGTCTCAAAATGCAAGGACTAGTAAGAGATTTAGGGATAACATTAATGCATACTCCAAGGTCAGCTAAGACTTAACCGATTACACACCCGAATGAGAGGGATCCTTAGTTCTATAGGTATGGGACTATACAGTTAAGGAGGACTTATATGAATTGATTGGTACTACCTATGCCACAAATATGCATATTTCTTTTCGGTAGCCCATCACGAAGAACTCCAAGTTAAGCATGCTTGACTTAGGGTAATTTTGGGATGGGTGACCTCTGAAAGTTCCAGGAAGCGTGTTAGTGAGGACAAAGCATGCTGAAGAGACCCATGTTGATTGTGGGGAGGTCATTTCATAAAGCGGCGAGATGTTACAAGCATTTTATACGTAGAAATAATTTCGAGTAATGTTTGATTACCCGAGTACGATGTTATACCCATTTGGTAGAGTTTCAATGTGCGATTTTTAACATCGTAAAAGTTACTTGGTGGCCAAGTAACTTCTACTAATCACATCTTGCCAATTGGATAGCAAGGATTGAAACTTGAAAAGCAAATTTTAATATTGAGCTTCATTTATTATATTTTAGCCGGGAGTCAATACCTCATCCGTTCGATAGAATTTCGGTGTTTGATTTTAACACTGAAAAAACTACTTGTCCACTAAGCTAAAGTGAGCCACTTATCCTGAGCCAAGTGGATGGTCAAGATTCATTCTTTGACTACCAAACCAAATCCTAGCCATCTATCTCATTATTTATTTTCAAAAAGAAAGAAATACACCTTTTGGCTACATAATTAATATATCTAACCTAAGATAAGAATAAAATACCAACCTTATCACTCCAAGCCCCACAATTTCAGCTAAGAGAAGCCAAGGTAGCCTCCATTGTTTTCTTCTTCAAGAAACCCCATGTTTGAGCTTAAAGCTTCAAAAACCTTAGCCTAAACTTGATAAAACCATAATCTTCCTTTATTAAACTTGTTCCACTCATCAAGATTTACCAAACTAACCGATTAGAATTTAAGTTCATCACTTTTTCCCAGTTTGAGGGCTCACAATATGTTGTTAAAGGAAGGGTTTGGTGTTGTCAGGAAGGTTTTGGTATTGTTAGGAAGGCTTTGAAGCGAGGGAAAAGCATTCTAGAGCATCCTTTGAAGTTAAGACCCACAAATCTCCAAAAAGCAGGATTTTTGTGTCTTGTTGACGCATTTCTATTTTCTTGCAGAATTTTATTGATTAAATTTGATATTCTTAGTTCTAATATATGATTACACATAGGTATAGGTGTATTTGCATTGGTGGAGTATAGTGGTGTTGTGGAAAAAGTCATTTTTACCAAAAGAAATGTTGAACCATGCTTGCTAGATTTTCGGTTTTAGCATAGGTTGAGATTTGTCATGAATTTTCTGATGCATTTGTAGGTATTTTTATAAGCTATAAAAATTATATGTTGACGTACATCTGTAAGCTAGTCCCATGAACTTCTCAAGCCCTGTTTTGGACTTTTACCGCTTTAAAAAAATCAAGAACCGAAACTATACTTGTGCTGCCTGAATTGTTGGAACTAAAGCTATGAATTTTGCTAATTTTGTTACTACAGCAACTGATTGATTTTCCCTTGAAATTTTTACAAGGTGGTGGAAACATCTTAAGGTTTAACCATGATTTTTATTTTGCATTGATTCAGTCATTTGCTAAGGTTAAAAATTATGGAATTTTGGCTTTGGGCTAAGATTAGGTGGCCTTGGACCACCAAATTTGTTTAATTGTGTTAATATAGTTAGCGAATGATTCTTGCTCTGAAATTTTAACAGGACTTTGGGGACATATTGGGGTGTCATGGAGAAGTTTTATAGTACTTGAATTGGTCATTTGATATGAAAAATAAATTTTGCTACTTAAATGAAAAATCTGCCAAATTGTTGGAAATGAACTAAATTCTTAATTTGGTGATATAATGACTTTTAATTCAAATATGATGAGTATGAATGCATGCTATATAATGTAAAGATCAGTTTATAAGGCATGAATAAGGATCACTTGTGATTACATGTCTACATGTGGTTTATGCATGCATTCGAGAAAAGAAAAGTATATGATGCATCTATGTGACAAAAGGTAATGTGTGAATTTCAATTGTGCATATTCTAACATATGGGCAAAATAGAAATAAGACTTAGGTTGGGTAAAAGGGAAGGCAAAAGGAAGAACTTCCCTTGAGAATTATTAAGTTGATAGACGTATCGGCTAGGAATAAATCTATATCAGATTCAGAAGAGAAAAAAATGAAGTCTGAAAATCACGTATATGAATGAGCTTAGTCTTGATAAACGTTCTATTCCCATTTGTGGAGTCATCCACGGCAGATACCGTTTGGTATAGATTACCCATTGTGGAGTTATCGATAATAGATATCGTTTGGTATAGATTACCCATTGTGGAGTTATCCACGCAGATACCATTGGATATAAAACTAAGTCTTCCCTATGTTGATGAAAAGATAAAATTGCACTAAATTGAGTTCTACGGTTATACGAGAAAACATGTGATTATTATTGTGGTTTGTACATGAGTTATGCATCTCTTTTTGTATGAGGAGTCCTACATGAATTAATTGCTGGTCCACTTATATTTGAGGAGTGCCTTACTAAGAATTATATGATATTCTATCTCTACATATTTGTGTTCCTGTCGTCTCTAGGTTAATTTAAAGATCAGTGAGGCTGCTACACGAAGAATTGGAATTGCAGTAGCTAATGGCTAAGACTTGTGTCTAATGTGCTTAGTATATGTATATATGTCTGTAAACATAATAGAAAACTGATGTGCATTAAAACTCATAGAAGAGTTTCTTTTTGTACTTGACGTTATATTAAATAAATATCTTATTTCTTTGCTATATATTTTGATAGAACCACAAATTAGTTAATACACAATTCGACGAATTCTTGCCATATACATTTAAGAAAGGTCCGCAAATTTATAAGTAACAACTCTCGAGTCCAATGTCATGACTTTAGGATGAGATTGTACTTAGGAGGATATTATGTTATGGTATCAAGTAGTTCATCCTTATAGGACCTTGAGGAATACGGCTATGCTTCCTTAGTTAACTGTCATCCATTACGATTTTATATAGGTGTGTGAATGCTGGTTGGGAATGTTGTGGGTTACTGCCACACTTAGCTTGGTATTGAGATTGATAAACTCAATATTTCTTGTTTGGTGTAACAGGAATCAATGACTTCAAATCAGCATACTAGGAACAATGCTGGAGACGAAGTTGGTATGATGGACACCTTACATAAGATGGTGGCTTCCATGAGAGAATAAGCTACAATAGCCAACAGGATGATGGAAAGGTTGGACCAATACGCCAAAGGAAATCTAGTTGAGAAATCTAGTTGGGAACCCTAAGGAGGAGAACTGGACATAGAATACCAAAAGTTCATAGAGTTTGGGAAGGCAAACCCTCCGTTTTCTAAGGAGCTTTTAATCCAAAGTAAAAGAATAGATTAAAGCAATGGAGAAGATTTTCTTGGTTCTTCCTTGCACCAATATCTAAAGGTGACTTTTGCTACTTATATGCTAGAAGCTAATGCAGGATTTTGGTGGGTTGGCCCAGGGTTGCTCGAAGCTTCTCAAATTGAAGTCACCTAGGATGTTTTCAAGGAAGCTTTTTATCACAAGTACTTCCATGTTTCTGTTAGAAATGCAAAGGAGTTGGAGTTCATGACACTCAAGCAAGGGTCCATGAGTGAAGCGAGGCACGCTAAGTTTGAAGAGCTCTACAAGTTTTCTACTATTTATCAACGTAATCCTGATGAAGCTTGGAAGTGCATGATGTATGAAGAAGGTTTACGTGAGAACATCGAAGCTACTGTAGGTCTCTTAGAGATCCGAGATTATGCAACTTTGGTAAACAAGTGTCGTCATGTAGAGGACTCCAACAAGAAGCTATTAATCGCCTAATCTACTAAAGACACTTCTAACAAAAGATTGGCACTTGAAGACCAAAGTTTTGAGGAGGCTCTCCCAAAGAAGCAGTTGCAAGCCATCCCATATGCGGACAAATAGCTACAAAAGTCAACTATATGGCAAGATTGCCCAAAATGTGGGAAGATCCATGGGAGCAAACCTTTTTTGGCTAGGCAATACGTATGCTACCATTGTGGAAAACCAAGACATAAAATATGGGAGTGTCTAGAGTGATATCCAAAACTTCTGAAAAGCCACTACACAAGAGTACTAAGGGTTGAGAGGACATCACCATGATAATCCGATTCAGGGTAGGAACACTTAGGATTTGATTGCATTGCTTGAACTGTGTGTAAATTGTTTATTTGATTTATAAAAACCACCTTTTGAAAATCAGTTTTAAATGAATTTTAAGGACAAAATTTTTTAAAGTGGGTGATAATGTAACACACAAAAATTATTTAAAAGTTAATTTGAGCTTCATTAGTTATAATTTCAAAAATTTGACGACGTAGCAAAGATGAGGATGGCCCAATGGATGAGTTAAAAAAAAATTCAAGCCAGCATGAATAGTGACCTTGCAAGCCCCGCAAGCTCATTCGAGAAGAAACCCTGATCCGAGACAGAAAATGCCTGGGACTGAGAAAGAGAGGTTTATGGTCAGAAATAGTTAGAAATGAGGATTTTATACTTGGAAGATAATTCTGGGTAATGTTTGATTACTTGGGTATGGTGTTGTACCTGTTTGGTAAAGCTTCGATTTGCAATTTTTAACATGTAAAAGTTACTTGGTGGCCAAGTAACTTCTACCAATCACATCTTGCCAAGTGGATTACAAGGATTCAAACTTGAAAAGCAAGTTTTAATGTTGAGCTTTCATTCATTATATTTTACCCGGAGCCAATACTCATCCATTTAGTGGAATTTTGGTGTATGAAAAAGCTACTTGTTCACCAAGCTAAAGTGAGCCACTTATCTTAAGCCAAGTGGATGGCAAGATTCATTCTTTGACTATCAAACCAAATCCTAGCCATCCATCCTATTATCTATTTTCAAAAAGAAATAAATACACCTTTTGGCTACATAATTAATATATCCAACCTAAGATAAGAATAAAATATCAACCTTATCACTCGAAGCCCTACAATTTCAGTCAAGAGAAGCCAAGGCAGCCTTCATTGTTTTTCCTCAATAAACCCCATGTTTGAGCTTAAAGCTTCAAAAAGCTTAGCCTAAACTTGATAAAACACTATCTTCCTTTATTAAACATGTTCCACTCATCAAGATCTATCAAACTAACCGATTAGAATTTGAATCCATCACTTTTTCCCACTTTGAGGGCTCACAATCTGTTGTTAAAGGAAGGGTTTAGTGTTGTTAGGAAGGCTTTAAAGTGAGGAAAAAGCATTCTAGAACATCCTTTGAAGTTAAGAGCCACAAATCTCCAAAAAGTAGAGTTTTGTGTCTTGTTGATGCATTTCTATTTTCTTGCAGAATTTTATTGATTAAATTTGATATTCTTGGTTCTAATATATGATTTCACATAGGTATAGGTGTGTTTCTATTGGTGGACTATATTGGTGTTGTGGAAAAATGATTTTTACTAAAAGAAGTATTGAACCATGCTTGCTTGATCTTTGGTTTTGGCATAGGCTGAGATTTGTCATGAATTTTTTGATGTCTTTGTAGGTACTTTTGTAAGCTAATAAAATTATATTTTGAAGTTAACATCCTAAGCTAGTCTCATGAATTTTCTTGAGCTCTGTTTTGGACTTGTGCAGCTTAAAAAAATCAAGAACCGAAACTATACATGTGCTACTTGAATTGTTGGAACTGAAGCTATGAATTTTGCTACCATAGCAAATGATTGATTTGTCCTTTGAATTTTTTACAAGGTGTTGGAAACATCTTAAGGTTTAACCATGATTTTTATTCTGAATTGATTCAATCATTTGCTAAGATTAAAAATTATGGAATTCTAGCTTTAGGTTGAGATTAGGTAACCTTGGACCACCAAATTTGTCTAATTTTGTTAATATGGTTAGAGAATGATTCTTGCTCTGAAATTTTTATAGGACTTTGGGGACAAATTGGAGTGTCATGGAGAATTTTTATAGTCTTTGAATTGGTCATTTGATATGAAAAATAAATTTTCCTACTTAAGTGAAAAATTTGCCAAATTCCTGGAAATGAACTAAATTCTTAATTTGGTGATATAATGACTTTTAATTCAAATATGATGAGTATGAATGCATGCTATATAATATAAAGATTGGTTTATAAGATATGAATGAGGATCACTTGTGATTGCATGCCTACATGTGGCTTATGCATGCATTTGAGAAAAAAAAAGTACATGATGCATCTATGTGACAAAAGATAATGTGTGAATTTCAATTATGCATGTTCTAACATATAGGCAAAAACAAAAATAAGACTTAGGTTGGGTAAAGGAAAAGGCAAAAAGAGTAACTTCCCTAGAGAATTATTGAGTTAGTAGATGTCTCGTTAAAATAAATTCTGTGTGAGATTTGGAAAAGGAAAAAAATGAAGTCTAATGATCACGTATATGAATGAACTTAGTCCTGATAGCGTCTATTCTCATTTGTGGAGTCATCCATGGCAAATACCATTTGGTATAGATTAGCCATCATGGAGTTATCCACAACAGATCCTGTTTGGTATAGATTAGCCATTATGGAGTTATCCACGCAGATACTATTGGGCATAAAACTAAGTCTTTCCTATGTTGATGAAAAGAGAAAAATTTAATAAATTGAGTTCTACGGTTATACGAAAACATGTGATTATTATTGTGGTTTGTACATGAGCTATGCTTTGTATAAAGAGTCCTACATGAATTAAGTTGCTGGTTATGTCCCGCTTATATTTGAGGGAGTGCCTCCTGAAAATTATATAATATTCCCATCCATACGTGTTTGTGTTCCTGTGTCATCTCCAGGTTGATCCAGAGTCAGATGAGGCTGCTACACGAAAGAATTGGAATTGCAGTAGCTAGTGGCTAAAACTTGTGTTTAACGTGCTTAGTAATGTATATGTCTATAAATATAATAGAAAACTTATGTGTATTAAAGCTCATAGAAGAACTTCTTTTTGTATTTGACGTTGTATTAAATAAATATCTTATTTCTTTGTTATATATTTTGATAGAACCACGAATTAGTTACTATACAATTTGACTAATTCTTACTATATACATTTAAGAATGGTTCGCAAATTTTGAGTTCGATGTTATAACTTAAGGATGAGGTTGTACTTCGGAGGATGTTACATAATTTTTTTCTTCTCTTTGTCTTCCCTCTCCAGGCTTTTGACATCTTCCTCACTAGCATGGAAAGCTCGTCTCCATCTTCTTCTATCTCTAGACTCTTCCTCTTCATCAAAGGTTTTAGTAACTCTTATTGCCTTAGCCTTATTTAGCTTCTATGAGACGACTTCAAGGCCATGGACTTGCTTTTCTTGATAGATTTATCATGCATTTCAGAAAGTACTACCTCTTGAGTTTTGAGTGACCTAATGAGTGCGTCTGAGACCGAGAGTTTAAAGGTCTTTAGCCTTTGTGATGGATGTGACCTTAGGCAGCCACTTGACAATGAGGCTTTTTAAGATTTTTCTACCCATTTTAGTGTTAGGGTATCTTTTGCCTAGCCCCTTTAGCTGGTTTATGATGTGCATAGACTTTGTGGTCATTTCATCAATACTCTCTTGATCTGTCATTTTAAACATCTCGTATTAATGAACTAACATACTGATCTTAGTCTCCTTAACTTGATCAGTACCTTCATGCAACATATGCAATCTGTCCCATGTCTCCTTCCTGTGTCAAAAGCTTTATCATATTAGCCTTGCTTAGTGCACACATGAATAGGTATTTAGCTTTAGATTTCAACTGAACTCTAGCTTTGTGTTGGTCTATCCACCTACTCTTGGGGACTTCTCTTGATGTTGAAGGTGTATCATCAGTTCTGGTAACCTCTTCAATTAGGACATAGTCACCTTCTTGAATTATTTCCCACAAGTCAAGGCATGTTTATTTTATGAACAACTCCATGCGATCTCTCCAATAGGCATAGTCCCTACCATCAAAGAATGGCGATCTATTGATGGAGTGTCCTTCTACTATATGAAAACTTTGTACCATATGTCCCTCAGATCTTTGTCCTTTGCAATCATTAAAATGCTCAACCATTTAAAAGCCAAGCTTGATGCCACTTGTAGGTAGAAAAGTGCATGAGAAAAGGGGGTTGAATTGTGCTCTACTTCTCTTTACTTCTTTTGCTTTTGAAAACTTAAACGGAATAATATCAAGCGTTAAGCTTAAAGTGCAACAAAAATATAGTTAGGTACGTCAGAAAGTGACTTTCTGAACTACAAGGTTAGTAACAGAATAGTAACAAAAGTAAGGAGAAAATAGAAAGAAGATATACAAGGAGAAAACAAAGTTTTAAATATTAAGCTCAATGCCTTTGAAACTAAAGCCTCTAAGAAAAATGAAACAACTCAAAGTTATTTCTGAACTTGAGAGGACCTCATGGCTTCTAAAAACTAATCTTGAAAAAATGGTTAATGGTTCAAAGAATCTTGAACTAATGCTAGGAGGTTAGAGGCCATATTTTCAGAAAACGAGATTGGGATATGAAGAAGAAATGGATCAGAAAAGAAAAGTAACCTTATCTAAAAAAGTAAATAACGAGTTTCTTGTACTTTTGCTATAAAAAGGGATATCCACCTGACAAATACTTCATGAGAAAGAAATCTGTTAAAAGTTAGGAAACCTCCTCCTCAGAAGACTAACCCTAAAGGACCCAAGAAAGTCTGGGTACCAAAATTAAAAACTATTTTTATTGTAGGTGTGTCTCTAAGAAGACCCACTGATTAGCACCAAGACACACGCAGTGACTACTCTAGACACCTGTCAGGATTCAAAAGGTGGATTAGAAGTTTTTAGTCTAATAACTTTGGATAAGTCATGTTCGATGATGGAAGGAGCTTAAAAGATCCTTGTTGATAGTCCTGATGAGCTGAATGAGAATCTTGAGAAATTGAGTCTCAAGGGTTCTTACTGAAAGCAAGTAGATGAAAGTTCAACCTTTAAAAAGTAAGCTCCAAAACATAGACTCCTAGAAAGCAAGTTCAAGACTCAAGGCCTTCAAAAAGTGATCTTTCTAAGAATGAAGAAGAGCACTCTAAAGATGAAAGAACTGGCAATGAAGGACCAGAAACTACAAGGGGGTTTATGATTTAAAGGCAAATTTTCAAGACAAAGTTCTCGAAACAAAGTGGGTGTTTAGGAATAAGCTTGATAAAGCTAGCAAATTCATCAAAGCAAGATTGGCTACACAAGGTTATAATCAACAAGAAGGAATTGATTATAATGAAACCTTTGCACCAGTAGTAGGCCGAAAGCCAAAAGAATGCTACATGTTTTTGCTGCCTTCAAGGGATTCACTTTTTACTAGATGGACGTCAACTCTATTTTTTTATGGATTCCTTTTTAAGGAAGTCTATGTAAAGCATCCTCCTAGTTTCGAGAAGTAAAAACCTTAACCATGTTTTCAAACTTACAAAGGCACTATATGGTCTGAAACTAGCTTCTTGAGCTTGGTATGAAAGACTAAGTACCTTCTTGTTCAAGAATGGGTTCAAGAGTGGTAATGTTGACACTACTCTTTTCACTCTTGAACAACATAATCACTTTCTGATAGTTCAAATATATGTTGATAACATCATATTTAGTGCCATTAATCATTCTCTCTATGAAAAGTTTTCAAAATTAATGCAGAGTGAATTTGAGATGAGCATGATGGGTGAACTCAAATTCTTCCTTGGTTTGCAAATAAAATAATAAAAAGAAAGAACCTTAATCCTTCAAGAGAAGTACACAAAGGAGCTTTTGAAAAAGTTCAACATGGATCAAGCCAAACCTATGAGTACCCAAATGCATCCATCTCAAATTCTCGATGCTGATGAGAATGGCAAAAAAGGTATCATAAAGCAATTCCAGAGGAATAATTGGTTCACTTTTGTATCTTCAGGTGACCAAATTCAATTAAGCGTGGGGAGTTGTGCTAGATTTCAATCTAACCCAAAGCAATCACACTTAAATGTTGTTAAAAGAATCTTTAGATATCTATCCGGTACAACTATCTTAGTCTATGGTACGAGAAAGGTACATACTATGAGATTATAGGATATTGTGATACTGATTTCGCTGGAAACAAAGTTGAAAGGAAGAGTACCAGTGGATGCTATTGTTTCTTTAGAAGAAGCCTCATCACTTGGTCATGCAAGAAGTAGAATACCATTGCTCGCTCTACTCTGAAGTTGAATATATAGCCGTTGCAAATTAGCACCTAGATACTATGGATAAGGAACAAGCTAGAAGATTGTCACTTGAGGTATTCCAAAATACCTATCTCCTGTGATAATACTAGTGCCATTAATCTTGCTAAGAATCCTATCCAACACTCTAGATCCAAGAACTTCGATGCTAAACATTATTTCACTTGGGATCATGTTCAAAAATGAGATGTTAAGTTAATGTTTTGTGAATATTAAGGACTAAGTGCTGATCTACTCAAAACCATTAGTTAAAGATCACTATTGTGTTTTGAAAAAGCCTTTGAAACTAAAAGTTTTTAAATCTGCATAAGCATTCATTCATAAATATCTTTGGGATTTCCACTTCTTGCTCTGCTGAAGCCCATATGAAGACATTAGTTTACAAGTTCATAAGATCATTTTCAAGGTTAAAATCGTTGAAGATCAAAAGTCAAGTTGCAAGCTCAGAAAAAAGGTTAATGGAATGATGGGGTATGCTTACTCTCATGTGATCCATTATCAGCATATATACAAGATGTAAGAAAATAGCATCTCTCAAACAGGTTAGAAAGTGAAAGAAAAGCTCATAAAGTAACTCTATTCAAAAAGTGACTCCAACGTCAGAAACCATCCTTCTGAGAAAATGAAAAAAGGCGAAATAATTTCCTCTTCTATGAGCTTTCTCTCTCCCACGCCATTTCACCTTTAGTCATTCACGTCTCATCACATAAATAACCTCTCACTCCTCACACGTCAACACTTTTACCTTTATCCTCATGCCTCCGAGCCTCAACCATTTCATCTTTTCTTGCTTACAAACTTTCTCTATAATCGCTTTCTCATTCACTCAAACCCTAACCTTCTAACCTGCTCAAGCTCCGATCTTCTTTCATTCTCACATATTCTACCTTGAAATGGCTGAAGGAAGAGAACTCGACTAATCCATTAACAAAAGGGCAACCTTCTACATGTATAGCGATCCATATATACAAGAGTTCTATGAAAAAAAATTCTCGCTAAGGAAGATAGCTCAGGAAAAACTTTAAGGAAGGATCTCCTTGAAAATATATCTATTCTTACGAGCTCTTCTCTTTTCAAGGATGAGAAGAATATTTGAGATCAACGAGAGTCTTTCCAAGGTTAGTAATAGCCTTTTACTCGCACCTGTCAAGCTCTACAAACTCTTTGCTAAAAACTATGATTCGTGATTTTGCTATTGATGTAAGCCCTACTGGCCTATCAAGAGTTATAAAGGCATTATCTGCTCCTCTTCATCCTCTTAGACTTCACTCCCTATGAATCAATGAAAGAGATGTGTCAAGGTACCTAATTAATGCTATTCTTCACAATCCTAGCAAAATCACTCCTGCTATGCTCAGTGCTAAAGCGATAAAAGTGTATACGGTAGTGCAATTCTCCCACCTACCTAGGATTGGTAGCACACATTGGTTGGCATGGACTACATGCTCTTGTACTATCTTATGGCCAAAAGAAAGGTGAATTTGCCAAGACTCATAATGGACTACATACTCAGTGCAATTGCCAAAGATAAAAAAAGAACGGCCAGTGAACCATATGGAATGTTGACAAAGCCTTCTAGCACATACGCCTTCCTCTCACTGAAGAATGGTATGAGTTCATGGAAGGTGCTTATACTCATCTACCTCTTTCAAAACCTCAAAGAAAAAAGCTATTACCTCAGGGTCTAAAGCAACAACGCAGAATCCTAGGACAAGGGGAAAGGAAGCAGAAGGAATTCCAAAAAGATTAAGTCCAAGAAGACTAGAGCAAAAGGGAAAAGGAAGTTGATTATCTTGGATAGTGAGTCTAGAACTGGAAAGAAAAGTCCACTCAAGCCCCTTGAGGAGAAGAGAACAAAGATGAGGTAGGAGAAAAGGCAATAGCAAGAATCTCCAATACCATCACTCTTTAGAAACTATTAATGATTCCTTTAACTAAGATAAAAGTACAGAAATAGAAAAGATGTTAAGTAAACTTGTTGGAACTATCAGAAAGAAAAGATATTGAGTTCAAGCTCAAGAATATTCCTCAACATGAGACAAAGATTTCTATGCTTCTGAAAGAAATCACATGATATCAAAGGCTGGTTACACAATCATCTTTCCTGACTCTGAAGAAGATGAAGAAGATGTAAAGAAGAGAACAAGCAGAAGTATCCTATTCTGAATAAGGGGAAAACTTATTCAAAGTGAAAGGCTAGGCTGAGTGGGATATTCAGGTGTAGCCCATTGTTGAAGAATTATTAATGGATCCTATCATTGAAGAGCCAGCGAAAGAAGACAATGAACCAACGTCCTCTATCATTTTGATGGTTCTTCAACCTCCTCCTTCCATATGTATAACTCCAGATGGAAGAGGAAGAGGATAGGACATCCAAAGCTGGTGCTACTCTTGATGTAGAAGCAACTACTTTTGCCTCGCTCAGGTGCTTGACCTTATTTCTGCTCCTTTACTAAGCGCTTATGCTCCTCTAATAGTGCTGGTTCCAACCTTTCCACTCCTACTCCTCACGCTGAAACGAGGCTAAATCACCAAAGCCTGGAAACTATACCCCTGGACCTAATAGAGCCTTCTCCACAAGTTGTTCCATCCACATCTGCACCAATCCATTTGGTACACCAACCCTCATTAGAGCCTTCAACCAACTACACATATCCAACTTCTACAAAATTAGAAGGACATAGCCTTCAGTTGGATGGTTGAAGCTTCTAGTATCGAGTAAAGTCATGAGCAAATAATGCTACAAATCCTTCAAAACACTCAAGAGATTCTCAGAAATAAAGCACGGGCTGATGATGGCATTCTTGGTTTCCAGCACACCTCCTTTTTTGCTGATGTCAAAAGATGGAGAAGAAAATAGATGAAGAAAATCTAATGTTGAGGAACTCATGGGGAGCTTATGAGGGGGAGCTTTTAGAGATTTTTTTTTCAACATGCATTTTTTTGTTTTGCTTTGAACAATTAGTTTCTTTTTCATGCTCTGACAGTTGTTTCTTTTGTTCTTGAACAATTTTTTTATGCGTATGGTAATATATATCTATTTCGTTATACTTGTTCAAGATATCAAGTGTCATGTTTTTCTTAAGTTCTGATACATATCTATTTTTTAGCTCTGATACATATCGATGTCATGTCTTTCATGCTTAGTTTATCTTGTATCATGCTTAAGATGTATGCTTTTTATCTCTTAGCGTTCGCTCTGATATGTTTTTTCATTCGAACGCTATGATATTTAGCTCATATGTGTCTTTGATTAGCACCAGCAAGTATCATTTAAGCACAAGCACCCTCTTTGCTCTAATAAGTATATCTTTTTGTGCTCTAATATGTATGTCTTGATTTCACACCTAAAATATTTTTCAAGAAACATATATACTCTGTTACACATATGAAATGTTTTCATGAGCTATGTATAACTTGATCTAAATAAGTTATGATTGGTTTCTATTGATCTTCAGAAACTTATTCCTACATGTTCTTATACAACTAAGATCAGTTTGTGAGCCTTAGAAACCTCTAGTGTGTGCAAAGCTTATATGTTACAAGTGCTTTCATGCACAAAAATTGCATCGCATTTTGAAAATACGCTTGGATAAAATGTGAATAAGAAATCTAATCAAGAGAAAAAATCACAAGTATTACTTATTTTTATTCATGGTCATGTAATCTCAGAAGAGATTCCTAATGACAAAAATCAAGTTGCTATCTATCAAAAAGTTTAACGATCACATCCCCTTTGATAGTGCTCTGATAATTCTCAGAAAGTACATGAGTAACTTTAGAAAGCTCATGGAAAATCAAAACGCTTTGATTTAAGTCACTTAAGGCTATAAAATGTTTTTAACCCAATCCATATCATGCCTTAAGAAAAGGACCTTCTGAAAATCACATGTGATGATGTTTTGAAAGAATAGTGATTATCATGATATATATCCTGTTATATTTCTTTCAATATATCTTCAAAAGATGTTCTTCAATTTGCTTTGTCATAATAAAAAGGGGGAGATTGTAAGCTCCAAACTATTCAAAAAGCGTTAATACAATATGTTTTGAATAACAACAGAACCAATTTAAGGAAAATATTTTGAAGAATGCTAATGTCTACCTTAAGTTTCTTGAAGTAGTAAACAAGTTATATCATTAGCATAATGTGGCTCCTATATCGAAGATAATTTCACTTTACATGTGCAAACATGATTTGTCTCATTTAAAGAGATAGAAACTAAATGGAAGTGATAATTATATCGTGAAATGAGCATACAAATGCCTAAAGAGTTAAAATCAACAAGTACAAGAAACCAAGGCACGGGTCTTAGAAAGTAGCACTAGACTTCAGAAAGTACACTTGAAGATATCTCTTCATCCCTGAAGCCAATGTGTTCTACAACCTTCAATCATCATTATTGTAATCCTTTTATCATCAACAAGTCCTGATTGAAGACTAAAAGACCGAAGACATATCAAGGAACTGATACCTGTACCTAGAAAGTGCACTTCAAGCAATATGCTACACTCTCCTAGAAGAGGAGGGAAAATTTGAAATTCAAATTTGAAGTCAAAATCAATTAGATTGGCATGTCACCTCTTTTATTAACTTGGTCAATCATTCCAAGCTTCTAAAAGGAAATGTTCAAAAACCTCGTTTAGAAAGTAAAAAGTAGTTTCTGAAATTAGTCTAGAAACTACTATTTTACAACGGCTTCTGGAGAGCTCTAACACAAGATGGGCTACTCCTAGACTATTTTCCAAGACACAAACAAATGATCAACACGTGTCACTTGGACAACAGAATAAGGGCAACAGTCATAAAGGAAGACCATCTATAAATAGATCCTGAGCTTTTAAAAGATAGATCTTGACGTTGCACAAGAGCTTGAATCGCTGTAAAATTTTCTTCTCATATTTTTTATGAAGTTCATTATTTCTTATAATCCATTTCCTTGTTTGTAAAATCTTCTTTTTACATTTTTATTAGATGGCACGGATCGCGGATGGCGAAAAAGAATGGTTGAAAATTAGAGTCGCCACCAAGTTTATTTAATTGGGAAAATGTGGAAAACCCATTTTATTTTAAGAAATGATCTTTGAAACCATATTTGAATTCAGAGCTGGTTATGCATAGGAAAGGGTAGGAATTTAATCATACGCACCCTAATACACCCATCCTTAGACGACACCTATTGATTGTGCAAATTATTAATAATCTTTCACAATATTTATTTTGCCACCACTTCTTATTTACAAGAAAATTATACAAATATTTCTTAAAATTTTGGAACACCAAGTTGTCACAATCAGGTGTTCAAAATATTGAGTTAACAAGCCGTCAAAGCTAAATTAACATCTTTATTCGAAATAAAATATTTGACCAATAAATAACAAATTTAAATTAAATACATGAAAATAAAAATCTCTTATAAATTATAAATAAGAAATAAAAAATTATTTTGGCATTTTTATAACAAACAAAAAAATATTTTTAGGAAAATTTTCAAACATAGATTGTCACAACTCAGATGTCCAAAATATTGAGTTAATAAGCCATCGCAGCTAAATTAATATTTTTATTTGAAATGAAATATTCCCAAATAAATGAAAATTAAATAAAATATCTCATAAAATAATTCATTAGAAAAAAATTATTTATAATTAAAACAAAAATTATAAAAATTTAATTTTGACTTAACGGGATCAAAATTGCCTCTACGTATCCCCTGTGCAATGAGGAATTCAAAGTTAATAGTTCTGGAAAAATAGTTGTGAATTGATTGGTTTTATTTCTGAAAAGGAGTCTTAGAATATCAAGCTGCAAGTTAAGATATTCTTAAAATATAGAATTAATAAGGGTCGCGACTAAATTAACTAAATTCTAAAAAAATTTATTAATCAATTGCATATATCTTTTCTAAACATTTTGAAAGACCAGGAATAATTTTTGCAAGACACTAAAATAGTATAGGGAACAAACAAAGGTTAACTCAACCTAACCCAAAACTAAATTTCAAGTCAAAGCATTATAGCCTAAAAGGTTTTCACAAGCAGAGAAATAAAATAAATAATAATAATGAACACGGATAACCCACAAAGACACGCACAAGAAGAAAGGACTCAAGCCAATCTTTAAGAAAAACGGTTAGCCCAACTAGACAAGTAAATAATAATAATAATAACAACAAAATAAAACTTGTGATCAACCAAAAAATCGAGGGACTACAAAAGTGCTCCAACAACAAGTACTTTAACAAAACTTTCAGCCCAAAAGGAGGAACTAATCCCAATGAGAAAAAAAAAACAACAAAAACAAAGGAAAGAAAAATCTAGATCAAAGACACTAACAGATGGGAAAAAGAGATTTTCAAACAAAGGGTAGGGTGTATGTATTCGTTCAGTGGGGAGAGTGAGAGGTTCACTTCTAGTAAAAGGGAGACAAAATGTTGTGATGGGGTAGAGAAATTATTGGTTTGATTTTCATGCTTTTGAATAAAGAAAGCATTTTTCACGCTTTGAAAAACTAACAGAAGCATGGGTTGGGATTTCATTTCCCTTTTGAAACCAAAACAAAGGATATTAGTTTTGCAGAGAAGAAAGAGCGAGAAATTGAAAAGGAAAGAGTGAAAAAGGCGCTGCGGTAGTCTTTGTGGTTGGTTGATGATGGTGGCGTGTAGTGGAAAGAGAAGGAGGGGGGTGCGACGGCGACTAGAAAGAAGGAGGAAGATCTAGGATGCCGCCCGGGCGATGG
The DNA here is from genome assembly GCA_030441495.1 of Dalbergia oliveri. Classification (NCBI taxonomy): domain Eukaryota; kingdom Viridiplantae; phylum Streptophyta; class Magnoliopsida; order Fabales; family Fabaceae; genus Dalbergia; species Dalbergia oliveri. The sequence continues at coordinate 36,898,373 of JAMLFY010000008.1, read as the reverse complement.
GGGTGTGTACCGCCGGCTTTTTATATTTTTTTTCTAATTCTGGTTCCCTCCCTTTTTTTAATTCTCTGGAATTGGATTTTATGTTTGGCTCTGGTTTAGGACTGAAATTTTGTGTAATGGACTGTTGTTGATGATGGATTGATTGTATCTGGCTGTCATTTTGTGGATATTGCTTCCTGGGAATATGGTTTGGCTTGGTTTTGTTCACGGCTCAGTGAACTTGGGTGAAGATCGGGATTAGTTTCAGCATGTTAAGTATACACTTGTAAAAGAAAATGAATCAACCAATAGTTTACCTGTGCCTCTTTGATTTTTCTTTTCTCCTCTGTGTTTGATGCAAAAGTGTTTTCAAACAATGGTGATGAAAAATTTTTCAGTGTTGAAAAAAAAATACTTCAAGATCTCTCTATATTTTCTTTCAACTTCTCTTGGTGGTTTCCTATGCCATTGTGGTTGGAACTCGATTTTGGAAAGTGTGCAAGAGGGAGTGCCACTAATAACATGGCCACTCTTTGCAGAGCAGAGGATGAATGCAGTGATGTTAGCTGATGGCCTTAAAGTGGCAATCAGGCCGAAAGTTAGAGAGGATGGCCTAGTGGAAAAGGAGGAAATTGCCACGGTGATAAAGAGTCTAATGGCAGGGGAAGAAGGTAAAGGACTGCGCAAAAGGATGAAGGACTTGAAAACTGCTGCTGCTAATGCAATAAAAAAAGCGGTTCTTCAACACTGACCCTGTCCCAGTTGGCTAGAAATTGGGAAAATTTGGGTGGGATTTTTGGTGAATAAACTTTCTGTAATTCTTTTAATTTGGTTCCTTCTACTTAGTTTTCTTGTGTCTGTTTTTCTTAATATCTTGTATTTGCCAGGGCGAATGGGCCAAGTGGCAATTGAATAATCTCTAAGAAGTTTAATAAAGTAAAAAAATAAAATAAAATAGAATAAAAAGGATTCAAAAATAGTCTCTACTAAGTATTGCGTCTTTGACGCTTAAACAAGTCAAGTTTGTGTTCCAGTTGAATTGTTCCTAGCGAGGTTTCTCATTTTGTTTCGTTTCTTTGTTATGTCGTTGCTTTATCATTCATGGTCCTCATGGATTTAGTGGCATTTATTAAAGGAATTATCGTGTTATTTGAAGCATTTTCTAATAGGTAATTATCTATTTATATTGTAATATTGTTTGTAGTCCTTTTAGAAATCAATATAAAAACGTGACAGGTAGATCACTTTTAATTCAAAATCTCAGTTCGAGGAAAGGAATCACTTCTGTTTGAATAATTAAGACTAAGCCTGTGTTAAGTGTTTAAAGCTTTTCAACAAAGAAATGAGAAAATGATGTTAAAGTTTCAAAATGAAAGTAGATGTAAATGAATAAAAACAAGAAACTTGACGTGAATTTTGACAACAAAGAACCAAGTAAATTAACTGAAAGAAAATGAAACAATTCTCACTCGTAAACTAAAATTTGCTGTTTCATTACGTATTGAGTGACTCAAAGACCGAAAACTGGTATGTGTGAGTGTCAATTGAATGTCTTACAAGTAAGTCTAAGACTCTTATTTATAGACAAATTCCATCCAAAAATCTCGCTACTTGGCTACAAATCCTTTGTTCTAATTGGCTAAACGTGCTGGTTTCTCCTCTTTCTCCAAAAACCCATGATCTCTTCAACTATGTTCCTATTTTCAAGGGATATTTCATCTTCTTTTACTCACTAAAGATTTTCAACTCTATACTTCATTTAACCTTGTGAGACCACTTCTGTGAATATTAACTCATATATTGGCACTGCTATCATTCTTTGTATCTTTTCCTCTTTTAAACAACTACTCCATATTAGGGGACACGCGTCATTGAATTTATTTGACGCCCAACAAATGGCCCCGAACACTTTGCTATGTCATCAAGGCGCGCTTTATGCCAATTTACTTTCCATGATTGCTAGTTTCAGTTTTGCAAACTTAAAAAGACATCCCATTTTTCTTCAAAAAATTTTGTCAATTGCACAATCTCACCAACTAAATTTGAATGATAAGGGGCTTCTTAGTTCCTCCCACGCTTAACCTAGCTTTAAATTCTTTCTTCTTCTTCCTTTCTCCACTTTCTGCAACTACTCAACCTTTCTGCCTCTAGCTCTCTTATCTTCTCGCTATCTTCAAAGTTTACTTCAGATCATATTCCCTCACACTTTTCCTCATACACTTACCTTCTTTCTTCCCCATTCTCACTTCATTTACTCTTTTTCCATAATGGCATAAAAATCCCAAACCGGTTCATTCGCCTTCGACTATCTACTTGTGTTTCCCCTCACTACAGAACTAGACTCCATTCTTAATGTCGCCGCCATTAACAAATACGCATTCCCTTCTAACTCCAAAATCATACTATTGGCTGTCTAGGTCCTATTTGCTCCATTACTAGGTCCAAACCATATGAGTCTCTCCATCCTAATGACCTTCACATTGATTGTGCTAACTTTGATGTCAAAGATAACACTTGAGACCCTTGTTATCTTTAGAGAAACTATCCCTATAAATTATTTTTCTGATAATATGCTATTTAGGGCACTCCCTTGTGATCCTACACCAAAATACATTGCTTGGTTAGACAAGGTAGTAGCTTCTAGCACCTTTTTCAAGAAAGCAATAGGCATTTTTGACTTAATCCAACTAAGTCAAGCCAGGCTAAAATATAATGCTTTTGGCTTTGGCTTCTTTATACTTTTGGAACAAAACCACGACAACTTCCATTTTCAATATGGAATGGCCAATCCTTCCATTTATGATTTGTGTTCTAGCCAAACTGGACCCAATAGGGACATTTTTTATCCCACCCAAACCTCATCATACCTATGATGGGTTGCTTTCATGCAAACCTTTTCCTACATAACTCTGCATATTGCCTCATTTTGTATCTTAGAATAATTGACTTTTGGTTGATTTAGATTTAATCCCCATTGTGCATCATTGAGTAAAATCTTGGTTAAGTGCACCATTTGAATAAATAAATATGTTTGGAAGCTTCATGTGCTTTTAATCCTCTTTTGTGAGTGTTATTTGTTTGTAGGAACTTCTAATGTTTATGTATGAAGACATAAAGGTGCATGGGGCTTGTAAGTGCTTAATTTTAGAGAATTTAGGGAGCTAAATAGAAGAATTCTAAAGCTCATTTGAGCACACTTGCAAGAAATATTGCAATGGAAATTCATATCTCTCTCTAGAAGGATCAGATTGAAACATATAAAGATATTTTAGAAAGCTCAAAAGTTCTCTATAACTTTCAAGTTCTGCTCAAAACTCAATTGTGAGAGTCTCTTAGTGAAAATCTAGTTGCAAGATTAAAGATTGCTAATGTTCTGATGCTATCCAATTTACATCTAGTTCGTATTTTATGAATATTTGGAGTGAAGATGTCCAATTGAGGTGATACTTTCAACGTTGGAAAATTTATTTCAAGGGTATAAGTGTTCTGTTGAAGATGGAGTTATAAAGTCTCCAAAGGTGCTCTTGTCATTATCAAAGGTAGATTCATCAATGGTTATCTACTTCGAGGTAGCATGCTTATTGGTGTTACATCTGGATCATCTTCATCTAATTTGCGCACTACTCGTACGAGTGAAGCTAAGATGTTTTTGTTGAGCAAGCATGACTTGCTTAGTTATCAAAAATTTGTGGTGCCTAACTTTTGTAAATAACGTGTTTGTGGGAAGCAAACTAGTGTCAAGTTTAGTATTACCATTCACAAGAACAAGGGTCTTGATTCTGATTTGTGGAACCTAATGCCTATTTCTTCAAAACGTAGTTTCATATGTGAGTTTGCCCTTTTGGGAACATTGGAGAAGGTGACTTTGGAAAGTTGAAAACTTAATGAAAATCAAGCCAAGGTGGAAATTTGTTGATATATGTGGCTTGACTTTTGAAGCCTTGTGCCAAAACAATTGGACAAACTGTCCATGGAGGCTGGAGTATTTGTTTTTGGTTCAGCTAACATTAAATGAAGATGATAGTTTTGCAAAATGGTGCTTTCATTAAACAAGGAGTTTTGCAACAATTAATGCTTTTGATTACAGGAATCAAATGTTATAAATAAAACACCAAATGCATTAAGTGGTGCGTTGAACAATGGTGCACTAGAAGCTTTATTTAGAGTTTGCATTTGAGCTATCAATGTGATCAATAGGAGAAACCAATTTATTCGTCTCTTCCTTCTTTAGAGAGCAATTTGTTTCCTTTGAGTCTCTATTTTGAGTGTTGAGTATATACTAGTAAGAAAATACTAAGGTATTTTTGGGTTAGTAGTGTGTGTCTAGCTTTATTTGTTTGTCGCCTTTGTCTTGAACATAGGCTAAAAGCCAATCCACGTTAACTCCTAGTGTCATTTTTCTTGTGCCTCCGTATATTTGCTTTCGCTAATTTGTTTATGCCCTTTGGGCCTACCATTTTATAATAAACGGTATAAGAGTTCTTATAGAGTTTTGGGAAAATTCGTCCGAAGATATCGTCCTTGAAATTTGATATTCAACGCTTGATGGGCACATTAATTTGAGAGAAATTGTGTTTAAGGTTTCTGGTTTTTTAGTGACATGAAATGGTAGTTTGAGAGCAATTGTGTGAGGTTATCTAAGAGAAGGATATGAGGCTAAAGAGAAAGCGTATAGAGTTAGGGAGATAGAGATTGAGAGCAATTGTGTGAGGTTATCTTTTTTTGCCTTGATTCTTTAAATAAGTTTGGTGAGATGGATGGCTAGGATTAAAACTTGCTTGTTAAGTTTTAATCCATGCCATCCATTTGGCATAATGTGATTGGCCTAGCTTACTTGGTCAAAAAGTCACTTTTACATGTTAAAAATCATATATCAAAACTTTATCTGAATAATAAAATATCTATACCAGAAATTTAAAATATCTTTATTCTAGCCCAATGTCTAACACTATACTCAGCCTCTAGGTCTAAGTTACCAACCTAAGTTATCCTAATTAGAGCTCAGAGTTACTATTCATTTAACACGAAAACCACTATTCATCCACATCCATTATTGCTGAATTCTCAAAATTTTCAAATTTTAATTATTAAATTTTTAATTTAGCTTACTATGAAAATCGGGTTATTACATGATGAAATGTGTGTTGATGATAAATCAATTCAGGCCTTAGGAAGTCCTTGTGCTAGAGTCTATATTATTTTATATATACTTCTTAGTTTGTTAGCTTTCATTTAATTTGTGTTGACTATTATTTCAAAAACTCCATTCTTGCATAGTCTATTAGTTCACCAATATCATTGGGAGGCAGCTGGTTTGTGCATTATATTATATATTTTTTGTAATTTGGTTTTTATAAATAAATTTATTAATTTTGGTTGAGAGCTAAAGCCGCAACACTCTAGAGCTCCCACCAAGGATCTTCCCCTTTTTCAGTCTTCCACAAAGATATTGTTAAGAATAAGGGGACATATTTATATATGTAAACAAATAGTCTATGATAAGTTGTGTTTTATTTATTCCTAGCTATATACTAATAATTATGTTGTAACTATATTACTTATGTAATGAATAAAAATTATAGGCATTCATTATGTTCCTGAGCCATCAGTAATAATTATTAATTTTTCTAACTACTGCCACTTGAATTAGATCTTTTCGATTAATGTTTATACTTAATTATATTCACATGCATGACTCTATTAATTTCAAAAAAATTATATACAAAGAAAAATTTACTCTATTTTTTGTATAAAGTAATTTAAAGAAATTTAAGTTTCTTGCAAGCATAAGTAATAACTAATAATTCGCCATAGACGACATTAGCATAGTATGAGATTATTGGAATTTTACACCAATACCATGATGCCAATATGATTGGTTGTGAAAATAAGTTTTGTTTGCTTTTTTATTTAAAGAGAGGATCGTTTTGGGGACTGTTATCTAAGTTTTTAGAGAGATATGCTAAGATTTTGTCCTTCAATGAGTTGACATAAGATTTAAGATTTATTATTATTATTATTATTATTATTATTATTATTTGCCATGACTTGGTAAATTTCTTTAAGTATTTGGGAGAATTACCTTTAGGAAACTGATTTTGCATTCATTTTGATTTTATCAATTATCTTTTCAATTCATTACTTGTTTTCTAATATTTTTAATTTTATTTTTGGCTTGGCCAACCATTAACTAATGTATAGTTTTGTATATCAAAAGAATTTCATATCATAATTAAAATAAGTCAATCTAGAAATTAACATAGGTTATAATATAGCTAGGAATAGAAGTACTCATTTGTGTGATCTAATTTGATTTTCATTCTTTATCCTTATGATAGGTTTAGAATAGCCTTAAAAATTAAATTGTTCAACTTAATTATCTTAAGATGATCTTAGTACCAAGGAATCTTGATATGATTGAATCTTGATATGATTATTTGTTTTGATCTATTAAATTCAATTTGCAACGAGATTGTTGAGAAATTGATTTATTGTTTAGGTAATGCAAAATCAGGGAACATAGAAAAAAATGATCCCTAACATGTTTTCCATTCATTGTATTCATACTTTCTTTTGCTAGTTTGTTCAATATTTGTTGTATTATTTTAATTTCACAATTCCTCTTAATTGCATCTGCCCAAATAGTGGCATCCCAAAGTAAACTAGTAATTGTATGTAATTCTCATGGGAACGACAATCCTGTACTCATTTTTATTACTTGTACCTATTATACTTGCTGAAATTGATTTTCTATATTGGCTATCAAGGTTTAGCACCATTGCCAAATTCTAAAAATGAATATCATTAGTAATTTGGTAGTTTCTAATTTAAGTTTTTTAGTTTTAATTTTAATTTTAATTTTTCATTTTCCTTATTTTTTTTCTGCCATACTTTTTGCGTTTGTTTCATTTTAGTTTATTTATTCTTTTACTTTTTATTTCTCTTCATTTATTTCTTTTTTGTTTTTAATTTTTTTAATTTTGTATTTTTTAAAATATATTTTCATTATTTGATTTTGTTTTCAATATTATAAATTTATTTTACTCCTTTTCCCTTTACTACGTATTTAGTGCGAAGTTTTCTTTGTTTATACAAGGTACTTGTCCACTGAATTTACTTTGATTTAATTCTGAGATAGAGAAAACAACCAAGAACAATCGAAAAGATCCAAAGAAGAAAAAACAACAGGAAGGTGAAGAGACAGAGAAGACTAATGAAAACCTCTAGTAACGCATACTTTAGAACTTTATGCCTTCCTAACTATTGAAGGTTTGGATCATGCATAGTATGGCCACTGGTGCTAGCCAAAACTTTGTGATGAGTCAAAAAGTTATGCACCTTGTGCAACAAAATATGTTTGGAGGAAGCATTACAGAAGAGCTTCATGCACACATCACTAGCTACCTTCAAATATGTGACACTTTCAAAACTAATAGAACAAGTGATGATGCCATTAGATTACGATTATTTTGTTGCTCTTTCAGAGATAAGGCTACTTATTGGCTGTCATCACGACCACCAAGGAGTATCAATACTTGGGATTATCTTTGTACTGAATTTCTATGAATATATTTTCCTCATTCTAAGATTGTTAAATTGCAATCTAGTTTCTCTTGCTTTAGGCAAAAATAAGGGATTCGTTATATGATGCTTGGAAGAACTTTAAGGAGTTGCTAAGGACATGCCCAAACCATACTTTTATGGATTAGACCAATTACAAATCTTTTATAGTGGGATTAATTCCACCAAAAAAGTTATGGTAGACGCATTTATTGGTGGCTCATTAAACACGCAGACTCTATTGCAAGTAAGAGAGTCGATTAAGACCATGACATCTAATGAATATTAGATATTTGATATAGGAAGAGAGGCATTCTCTATGCTAACTCTGTTGATGCCTATCTAGCTCAAAACAAACTCTTGACTCAAGTGTTGATGACTATGACTTGATAGATGGTAGACCTTGGAAACCAGATGAAACCCATGCAGTTAGCAGCCATGCAAATTGTACTTTCAATTGAAAACAACAACTTAAATTCTAACAAAATATTTAGGTTATCGTGTCTCCCCTTAAATTAAGAGTCTTCTTAGAAATTGATTCCATCACCAACAACAAATTAAAATGAGCAATTCAATAAATTAAATCACTTGAAGCAATTCAATCACTCCTATTGTCCATTCTAAAGCACACCACTTACTTGACAACAATCAAACGAACAATAGCACAACAAACAATTCATACAATTAGAGCCTTCTCTTAATCATGCACTCCTAGTTTTCTTCTTCCATCATATAACTCTATCTTAGAAAATATAAGTATCACAAAAAAAACATAGCTCAAACTATTAAGTGTACCTTCCAATTTCAACGGTAAACTGCTATGAATGCTCCAAGCTGATCATCATGATGTAGGCTCTTGTTGGTGTAGGCTCATTTGTACTAGACTTGCCAAGTTACCATTTTAGGTAAGAACCTCTGTCTTTTAATAATGTCCCACTTGTTCAAAAATACTCAATATTTACTAGTAACTAATAACAGGATCTAGATTTGAATCAGTAATTTCTCAAGATTTGCATGCTTTGAATAAAGGAAATAGAGGACATATTGTTTTAGACTTTTAGTACCTTGTTGTTGTACATAATGTAATTTTGGACTATCATATATGTCCTCATTTCATTTTAAGACTAGTCTCTCAATTCTACTTCCACAGCTTATAAATTATAAACTACCTCCACTCACCCATTCATTACAACTGAATATGGCTTCTTCTAAGTTCCAATACCCCAGTGCTATTCTACCACACATGCTAGTGTTAACGATAGCATTGACGTTATTATTCAGGCATGCAATGAGGGATTCAGCTTTAGAGAAACAGAAATGTGCAGAACAATTGACTGCCATTGCAACGTGTCTGCCATATGTTGGTGGTGATTCCAAAGCTCCTGCACCAGATTGTTGCGGTGGTCTCATACAAGCCATCAAGAACAATAAGAAGTGCATCTGTCTTATTATCAAAGATAGGGATGATCTTGATCTTACCTTAAAGGTTAACATCACACTTGCTCTTGGCCTTCCTTCACTTTCCAAAGCTCTTGATAATTTCTCCCAGTGTCCAGGTAAGTTTAATCAAGCCCATCTTTTATTTGGATCATATCATTTACCTTGAAGAACTAATTAAGTGTTATGTTTTATTATCTATGCTGCTATGTAGTGGTCTACAAGTCCTATGCGGAAACCACTTTTGTTTCTCTCTTTTGTTACTTGACACTGCCATATTTTAAAGGGTTAAAAGAAAGTAGTTCCAAATCTTCCAAGTTTAGTCTATTTTTGAAACTATTTGAGGTCTTATTGTGCTCTGAGAATTGCTATGTTAAATGATTTGTGCAGCACTTCTTCACTTGGATCCTAAATCAGCTGAAGCTCAAGCTTCTAATCAAGTAGTTCGGAACTCAAATGGTGGCTCTATCAGTCCTTCTCCCAACCCTTTTGGTAATGGTCATGTCAAAGTGCACATTCTTTTTTAATTTGTTCTCCCTTTTTTTTTGATTTGGTTTTGCACTTTGACTCAGGCTTTACTGTGATGCACCAATGATATTTATAATGTGTGCATCTTTTGTGTATTCAAATGAAGGAAGTTCCTAGAATGGGAAAAGGCAGGGTACAAATGAAACAGCCACTGCAAAGAACTGTGCCTCTTACAAGAGAAAGAGATTGTTACGAAGTTTGGTTGCGTGGCTTCTGCTTTGGTTTTCTAGAGCTTAGCTCAAGTGGTACCAGAAGTACCAATAATGTTATACCTTTTCATATCATGTAGAATACCTATGTCATGGCATAGTTAGAACATGTGATTGACTTGTACTTTTGTTAAAAAAGATCATACTTTTAATATGAATTGGTACAATGTTATAAATTGATATTTCTTGTCTACCTAATTGAAGCAATCTTTTATAATTCTCAATGTTTATGATTGTCAATACATTATAATTGTGAAAAAAAAGAAAAGAGTTGGAGCATGGTTTGTGTTGACAACAATTACAAGTATTTTGACAGTCGATAATTGTTGAAAAAGATTGGTAAGTATTTTCAATGGCCACGTTCTGTCGAAATTTCTTTTCTTGATGATCTTTTTCAACACTTTTTACAATTAAATTATTGTTGAAAAAGCTATTTTTGACGGCTAAGCATATCTTTTTCAATACAAATGATCCTTGATAATGCTAAGTTTTCTTGTAGTGCTCACTAGAACCAAAGAAAAAATCTTAAGGGTCTATTTGGTTAAGGGGTAGAAGTGGCATGGAGAAAATTATATAAATGAATTTTATATATAAAATAACGCATGAAATTATCTCTTTCATATAACTAGAGATAATACCCATGCAATGCACTGGTTTAATTATAAATTTTATAATTAATTTTAATTAAAATATAACAATAGAGTCTTTTATTATTTTTTTTAATGTAATGTCACTAATGGAGTCCATGAAAAGCTTCATTATTAATAATTTTAGCATAATTATGTATTTATACTATAATGGTATAGATTAAAAAAGTTATACATTTAATAGTTAGTATATAGTAATTATTGCCATGCTTAAGTGTAATAGTCAATATATCATGTTGTGTTAGTTTTATGCAACACAACTAAATACATATAATCAATTACCATAAAAAAAAACACATATTCCTTTTATACTTTTGATTAATAATTTTTAACTCAATTTATATTTTGACAATTATTCTTTTAATATTTTCATTAAACTCACTTAAAATTATATATACGCATAACTCATATATAAGTCATTTTATCTTAATACATTCAACTTTTGATAATTATAACTAAATAATATATGTTAATATAAAATTCTGCATTTTATTTGCATAAGAAATCACAATTTAACGGTCAATATAAAATGATAAAATATTAAAGTAATTTATTTTTTTAAATGTTTCATAATTTTATTTATACAAAAGCGTCAATATAATTTCTTACCTTTCATTACTAAGTTTTCTAAATAAAATATCTTAATTGTTTTCTTTATTTGATTAAGATATTTTTTGGCCAATTAATACACCAAAAATATTATTGAAGTAATTCATATAATTTTTCAGTAACATTGATTGGTGGTCTTTGGCTAATGAAAATAACATATTTTACATTACTAACAATATTAAAAAAAAAACTACAAATATAAACTTTGGCATAAAAAAATATTTTCTACACTTATTTCTTAATTGTATTTTCAAAAGCACTCTTTTTTCCATATTTTTAAGAAAATTAAAATATTTTTAGTAAATAAATTTATATTTATTATTAATAAACATTTTATGAAACAAAAGTAAATATACATATACTAATATATTGACAATGAGATAATATACATAGTAAGAGAAGATATTCCAACATTAGATTTGAATTCAAAGATAATATTTGTTTAAGTAGCTAGTGAATAGTGATATAGTTAAACAAATTCTTGAGAGCACACATCTAAATTTACAACACATGTGAGATGAAGAATATCTTAGATAAATTCAATTCATTTGAATGATCTATTAATCATATCAATTAGTACATATTTTTTCATTATTAGAGATTCAATCAAATGATATAAAAGGTCAAATGATATTAACAAAGCAACTTGTAATATAATATAAGATTATGTTACCTCGAAAAATACTTAGTTCTAGTAAGTGATTCTGGCAACATACTTTTGCCTAATTAGTTTAGAGTGAAATGGATTGTAAGGCCGAAAAGATTCTCTAAATGGATGAGTTATTGTTGTTTGATACAATTTTCTTCATTGTAAATATTAGTTTTATAAAATATATTATATTTTAAAATGTTAACCCCTTTATTCAGGCATAGATTGAAAAATTCCCTTTATGCTTAAAAGTACAGGTAAGAAAATATTACCTGATTCCAAAGTTACTCAATATGTCCCAACTCAAGTCTTATGTTGAAGAACAGGAAGAGAGAGAAGAATTCATTGGGGGTGACAACTGTGAATCAAAAACTAATTAAAATAAAAAATTGTGTAGCCAACACATAAAATCAAATCAAGATTCAATTTACAAGATAGAACCCCATAAAGAGAAAAGAGATAATACCTTGGAAACAATATTGAACACAAAACTTGACAAATTGATATGATCTAAGTTCTAAGAAAGGCGTTATTTGTGTGAGAGTAATTTTTATTTATCTTTTTTTTTTACAGTAAATCATGAAATTAAAATAAATAAAACTCTACTTTAAATTTGATCATATTAATTTATTGCATTCCAGTTTTAAAATTAATAAATTATTCTAAATCCTAAACTATATACCTCCAAATGCGTTATAAGAATTAACTTTATGTAAATGCTTTTACATTTCAAAAGCGACTAAAACCTATCATTTAAAAGCAATATAAAAAAGTATCATAAACAAAAAAATTTGAAGGAAAAAATAATAAAAAATAATTATTGGTGTACGTTATGAGTGCCCTTTAATTTTTGGTTAATTCAAAAATTGTAATGACTAATAAATTTTTTTGGTTGAAGAAAAATAATATAAATTAATAAATTTTATAAAACACATTTATAAATTAGATTATTATCCAGTCATATTTTAAGGTTTATGAATAAATTACTTTATTCTTTAGTTACATTTTTAATTCTTAATTTTTATATTAATTATTATTTTATAGTTTATTTATTTAAATGCATTTTTATTTTTTTAGTTACATTTATTTTTGTATGTTTGATTGTATATTAGTAATTTTTTAGTTTACATACTTGAATGTTTATCATTAAAAATAAAAAGAAATAGAATATGTGTAGTGTTAAAACTTTATAACATAAAATAATATATATCAAAATAAATTCTAAGTTATTTTTCAAAATTAGACTAAAATAGGAAATTAATTTTTTTAATACTATGCTAATAAACTTGTATTAGAAAATTCATAATCTTATGAATATAAAATATAACTAAATATAAAGTTACGTATCTTCCTTCTTAGATTTTATTTAACTTTAAAAATAAAGATATTTTTTAAAAGTTTTAGTACAATTATTCTCAAAATTAAAATTCAAAATTTGTATTTCAATTTTTAATTTTTCATTATTATGCCTTATGAAGAAGAGGATTTGGTTTTTTTTTTAATTTTTATGTTATTTAGTTTTTTGGTTACATTAATATATTATTGATTACGTGAAAGAATTAATTACAATCCTTAAATTATTTTAAAAAATGATAAACTCTTTTGAAGTAGAAAATGGTTTATTTCAAAATAAAGAAATTCAACTCTTTGTATACTATACATTTGAGAGAAAAAATATTGTTATTGCATATCAATTTTGCTAACTGTTAATTATATACGACTAAAACCAATCTTAAATGTGATATAAAAAAGTAAAGTAAATAACTAATATAGCCCCTCAAGAAAATTTTACAAGATTATTTAGTCCTTAAAAAATAGAAATTAAATCTATGGTCCCTCAAGATTTTAATAATATGACATATTAGTCCCTTTGTATATATTTGATTATTTAAATACTAATAAAATTACACATTAACATGCTAGCATGTTGTTAAGTGATGCATATGTTATTTGAAGTGGAATAGAGTTTAAAATGAGTCATTTAAATTTCTATTATAAGTTATAAAGTAACCCATTTAATACAATTTTAGATTAAAAAAAAAGTGTAATATGTTATAAAATAACCTTATTTAGCTTACTTCTAACCTTTTAATGGTATGTCATCATTGTATGTGTCATGTGTTTATGTCCACTAATAAGGAGCTAATAGAAAGACTAATGTGTCTATCATTTTCAATCTTAAGAGACCACGTGATTAATTTCTTTTATTAAATGACGAAATAGTTCAAATGCAAAAATCTTCAAAAACCAAATAGGGTGTTCACTTAAAAAATATTGTAAACAAAATTTTTTGAAGGAAAAGATATAAAAAAATATATATTGGTGTACGTGAATGCCCTTTAATTTATGGTTAATTCAAAAATTGTAATGATTGATAATTTTTTAGGTTAAAGAAAAATAATTTAAATTAATAAGTTTTATACAACACATTAATAAATAAGATTATTATTCAGTTATATTTTAAGGTTTATAGGTAAATTACTTTGTTCTTTAGTTATGTTTTTAAATCTTAATTTTTATATTAATTATTATTTTTTGGTTTATTTATTTAAATGCATTTTTAGTTTAGTTTTTTAGATACATTTATTTTTGCATGTTTAATTGTGTATTTGTAATTTTTTAGTTTATATAATTGAATGTTTATTATAGAAACTTAAAACAAATAGAATATGTATACATAGTCTTAAAAATTTCTAACATAAAACAATATATATAAAAATAAATTCTTAGTTTTTTAAAATTAGACTAAAATAGGAAAATTGAATTTTTTTAAATACTATGCTAATAAACTTGTATTAATAAAATTCATTATGAATATAAAATATAACTAAATATAAAATTACATATCTTCCTTCTTAGATTTAATTTAATTAACTTTAAAAATGAAGATGATTTTTAAAAGTTTTAGTACAATTATTCTCAAAGTTAAAATTCAAAAATTGTATTTTAATTTTCAATTTTTTCATTATAATGCCTTATGAAGAAGAGGATTTTTTTTTTGTTATTTCTATCATGTGAATGCTAAGTGTTTTTGGCTTTCTTTTTTAATTATTATGCTAGTTACAATAATAAGATAGACAATAAATCACACATAATGATAATTACAAATGCAATTAAACATACAATAAATTAAGAAAAGAGAACAAAGCATCTTCTGTTGGTGATAGATTTTATTTTATTTTTTCCGATAGATATTTTGGTGATAGATAATGCATACATATACACAATCTAATAAAATAATTGATCATTGAATTTTCTAATATATAGAATAGAGAATATTCAAAATTATGTAATATAAATACAAATATATTTTTCTTTATTACACATTGCAATAAATGTGCAACAAATGCAATATGCAGTATTTTATTTTTCTACTTTACATGATTAAATGTTTAGCATTAAAACTTAAACAAAATAACATGAAAAGTAAAAAATATAAAATAATATATATAAGAAATTTCTAAATTAAATCACTTTTTAAATCAGATTAAAAAATAGAAAAGTAGAAGGTTTTTAATACACAATTCATCTAACTGTATTAATAAAATTAAAAAAATTTTGAATATCAAGTATAACTTAATATAGTAAATAAAATTTAATTTTAAACATTAGAGAAATAGAACTAAATATTAATTTAATATATTTTTAATTGAATGACATAACAAAAAATTTCATGAATCAAGATAAAGAATGTCAACTTAAATAACATAAATTGTATTATAAGAATGTAAATTAATAAATATATTATTCTAAGTTAAAGAATTAGTTTGAAGCGTTGAAATGATAAAATAACATAATTCATATGAGAATATAAACCAATTTAATATATTGTTTTTTTATTACATTAATATATTATTGATTTTGTGAAAGAATTAATTATAGTCTCAAATTATTTTGAAAATTGATGAACTCTTTTGAAGTAGAAAATGGTTATTTCAAAATGAAGAAATTTAACCTTTTGTATACTATATATTTGAGAAAAAAATAATTGTTATTTGTATATCAATTATGCAAACTATTCAGTCTAATATTTTTAGTGATTTAGGATTAATTTTTGTAAGTAAAATGACATTGAGATTCCCATTTACAATAGATAATATTCTAAATTGTATAATACAAACATAGATATAATATATATTACTATAACAACACACAATGAATCATATCATAATTAAAAATTTATGTGAATATTAATTGCAAAATAATTATATTAATACTTTGAATAATATATAATTATAAATTGAGTTTAATTTTAATTACAAAAGAAAGAATTGTGTAATAATTGAAGAGTGAAGTGAGCATTAATGACATGTGTAGTGAATTTTACTACATACATAGATTTCTTTCTCAATTTTTACTATCCAATCAAATATAACCTAAATCAACAAAACATTCTCAACTGACAGCTTAAAATAAAATATAAATACTAATTAGCAATAATACCTTAAAATGTACCATGTAATTTTGGGTAGAAAGAAGTGGATTCGAATTTATATCCTCCTATTTTTATTATATAGATTATCCCTCCTACCGCAATGGAACAAGTTTCTTTTATTTTTGGGTTTGCATGGGATAAGGATTTTTGTTTGCAAATAATTTGTTGCGGCTTGATTTCAAATTGTAGTAGCTTTACTCTATCCACTCATGGCTCACTCTTGTCCACATGTTCGGCACAGCCTTTCGCCTAACCTTTATGTACAATGAAATCCTACAATAACGGCTTAGTTTTATTGTACTTACCAAACCAGTTTTCGGAGAGCCTAGTTTATTGGCTGAGAAAAATGAATCCACGTGATTTGAAGGTAGTTTGCATTTTCATCCTCATTAATTTTCTCTTCGTGAATACTGCAGCTCAATATCTTCCATGCCTTCCAAAAACTACTACTTCACCTCCCCTGCACCAAAGAAGCCTGTTCAATGCTCCGAAAATATCCTTAAACTGGGTGTTTGTGGAAGTTGGCTGGGCTTGGTTACTGAGGTCATTGGGACTAAACCAAGCGACAAGTGTTGCACCCTAGTGAAAGGCCTTGCAGATCTTGAAGCGGCATCGTGTTTGTGCATGGCTATTAAAGCCAATGTGCTGGGAATGGTCAAGCTCAAAGTGCCGGTTGCTGTTAGTTTACTTGTCAATGCGTGTGGGAAGAAGGTTCCAGATGGATTTGTTTGTGCCCAGTAGTACTGTCAATATGTTTGCTGCATTTGTCATGTTTGCTTTTAACATAATAAAATGCAAATTGCATTTTTCTTTGGGTTTTGGACTGACGTTTTTCCATCCTATTTGAGTACGTCAAAAGTGGAAGTTCGATCTCTGTATAATAGTTGTTGGTTTACTTTCATTCTAGTAATTTCTTGCATCATCATGACTAGAAATTGTCACGTGAACTAAACTTCGTTGTGGTCATTTTGGTCATGGCAACAGTGGCTATCTAATTAATTTTTTTGTACCATATTGGCTGGGAATTAATATTCATGGAATATAAGAACTGTTGTCTACGGCATTGATGGTTGTAAAATGAATACTGTTGCAGTTCTTCTCCAATCTTTAAAGTCTGCTACATGTTTAGATCTGTCAAAGTTGCAACTCATGGATAAACTGTTTCACTCTCAAGCCATTAAAATGATGGATTAGATTTTTCAAATTTCATGACACAACTCATATAGATCCAAGGTCATGTTTATCTGAATTTTTAGGATGTGTTTTTCACCTTTAAAAAATATATTATAAAGATTAAATTTTATATATAATCGAAAAAATTGAAAATAGAATATTTTAAGAGCCATTTTTTTTAGCTTCTAAAAAATTAAAAACAGATTTCTTTTTAGCCTTTCTAGATTTTTTTTTTATTTTTGAGATTCTGATTATATTTCAAAATTTATTTAAATATATGAAAATTTTATTTTTTAAGATAAAAAAAGATTTGCTTGGCAAAATCTTATCCAAACATATACCTGACTCATATATACTACAATAGAATTTATCTCTCTTGAAGCCACCAATCACAATCACAGGAGATTGTCTCTGTCTTTTGAACACAGCGAAAATTCTCTCTCTCAAATCTTATCCAAGAATTAGTGCTTCGGTATTATTTTCACGATATCATGTGTAAATATATTTTAATCTTATTCAAGAGATTTAGAACTTAAGAAGTGAAAAATAATCCTTGAAATGAACGTTATTATGTTTAACACATGAAGGAATGTTTTCATGAACAAGAAGTCAAGATTCAGATCTTTAGAAAGTAGCCTTCATCTTCAGAAATTGATATACAATGAAGAATTTCATCATCCTTTGAAGCAAGTCGTGGTTACTATCTTCAATCATAATGATATATTCACCAACGAGCTCTGATTGAAGCAATGGAGATCAAAGAAAGTCCAGAAACTGAAATAGCACTTTAGAAAGCATGTATACTATTAAACGGTACACTTTACTTTACAGAAATGGTAGGGAAAATTCAAAATTCAAGTCAAGTCAAACTCAGGGGACTAACGTGAAATCTCGCTTTTAATTGGTCAACCGTCAAGCTTAGAAGAAAAAGTTTAGATACCTCGTTCAGAAAGTAAAAAGTAGTTTTGAAGATGGACTAGAAACTTCTATTTCACAACGGTCTCTACACTACAAGAAATTCAGTCTGAGGCAACACTTAAAAAACATTGCCAAAACATGCAAAAAGTGTTGCCTTTGATCAAATGCAACGTTTTCCCTCTAAGGCAATGCTTTTCTGGGCATTGGCTATACCGGCATTGCCTTTTCTCTAAGGCAACGCTTTTGGACAAAAGGCAACAGTTGATTCAAAAAGCGTTGCCTATATGGGTACAAAAGGCAACGCTTTTACTGATGGTCAAAGGCAACACTTTTAGCAAACTTTCACGTGTTGCCATTTCTTTCATTAAAGGCAATGCTTTTCAAGCGTTGCATTTTATATTTCTATAGGCGACCTTTTCTAAGCATTGCCTTTTCTGTAGCTAATCGCAACATGTGCTTGGCTTTTTTACTGATTAAAAGTAATGTTTATAAGGCGTTGCTATTAATACTTGATGAAAGGCAACGCTTTTAAGGCGTTGCCTTTACTTTGATTAAAGACAACATTATTTTGATCATAAAAGCATTGCCTTTTCACTAATTCAACTCTATTTATTTCTAAGAGAGCGATCACTTTTATTTTTATTTGTTTTGTTCCAAATTTGATATTTCCTAAAACTATTAACTTTTTTTTAAAACTAGAAACGACATTATTTCAAACAAAAAATTCACATTTCTTGCAACATTAGTTTTTCAATTTCAAATTTGTAACTATTCAACTAAATTTGTAAATAAAATAAACCACCACTAATCAATTATGCAAAAGATGTCATTAATATCTACATATAGTTCATAATATTGGCTAATTCATAGTTCTAAATGGAAACAAGTCATCCATTCAAACCAAAATGTAGACAACAAGTAAATATATATAGTTCGCAAAAGCATTAGTTATAAGAACTGAACACAAAATAAATCTCCATATGTATAGTCTAACACAAATCACATCCACTACAAGTTCTTTGTTTTTTGTATCAACTCTCTGTTTGCTTGAGTTGCACATGCATTGCTCGATATGCAGCATAAACCCACTAATTAAAAATCAAAATATTATTAACATTGTACAGCCACAAGTACAACCTGAACAAGGTGCCATAACTTCCGCATCGTAACTGATTTCCCACCACCAGTATCAATGTCCAAACTTTCATATGCACCCTTGAAAGCAGCAGCAGGCTAACAACCATTGGGGAAAAAAAAAGGATAATAAACATACATGTTGGTAAACACACATTGCAAATTGTTAGTCTACCAATACTAAAAAATTATCAACATGTGCTGACAAGGTGGACATTCAAAAGAGCTTTGATAATAACAATACAGCAATTAAACATCTCCCAAAAAAAAAGAAAAAGAAAAAAAAAAACTACTATTACGAGTCCAAAATGATGAGCAGGCATGATATTGAATTAAAAGTTTAAAGCATTCACTTCATGCAAATCACTATGTTGATCATTAAACAGTCTGGACTACTAGCCTACCTCAGCTACTTCCTTTTCAACGTAATGTATAATTAGAAATCTCGTATTATAAATTTTAGTGAGATGGGGAAAATAGGGGACATACTTTAAAGGGTAACCCACACTCCCTTGCTTTATTAAGATTCTTCACTACTTCAGTATAGACAGATGCCTTTTTTTCTTCCATAATTGGCCTGCTAGTCAAAGGAACATTCTCCATCCTAGGCATACCAGAAGAGACTTGAGGACTGGAAGCTATTGAAACAGCTTGGCCAGGGTGGGTACCACCATTGCTCGTAACAATCAAGTTTGCCTTAGGTAATGTTGAAATTCGACTTAAACTTTGAAAGAAATCACATTTTTCTTTTTGCCAATCCTCTTGCCAAACGTTAAGTTCTAAAATGCAGTAAGAAGGTTGAGCCACACAATAGTCATTCCATTTACCAGTATTACTAGATATTAGACAAAATCAAGAACCAAAAAAATGCCTCAAACCCCAAGAATCCAGTATAACTATTTAGTAAAATTGAGATAAGTATGCAGAAAAATGGCTGACCACTACTTATGCCAAGACTTCTTATCTTATCTTGGTAGTTTTACAAGTATACCTTAGCCAAGGCCCATTGCAGAAGATATATCCAATAAAATATAGAGACCAAAATCCAAATTTCAGGAAGAGAAGATAAAAAATTACAAAGTAGTGGTCTAGGAAAGACAATATCACACCAACCTCCAAAACCTTCAGCATATAATCATTGAAACTCCTGGGATTATCCTTCTGAGCCTTTTGAATGGTAGATACCACCGTCATTTCATGAACCTGAAAGGAAAACACAGTTTACAATACTGTCAAATTCCATTTAGAAAGGAAGAAAAGATGCAAGAACAAAAATTTTAATGCTTTCCATAAGAAGGTACATACACAAAGAATGAATACTTTTGCTTAGAGTAAAAAAGAGGCAGCCAAGGGAAACAACATTTAAATAAGCAATCATGCTACAATAATATGCTCATTTATCAAATTATACAAAAATGAAAACTAATAATAATTTTCATCAATGAAGACTAGCTATTTAACCTTAACAAGATGTTTTGCAATAAAGGAATGCAAACAGCAGAGTTCCAACAGGACCAACACTATATTTGAATCCATAGGAACAAATACTTGTAAAAAATTTTGTGAACACTGGAAGGGGAAAATATGCAAGCAAATGAAATAAAAAAAAAGATAGTGCGTATGATTATCTCACACTAATAAAAGTGATCCAAGTTGAAACTATGAGTTAAATGTGATAGTAAATCCAATATGAACAAAAGATTTTCTATTGGATAAACCCACCACAGCATAAGATTTTCTATATTGGATAAAATGTATTCCTGAATCCTGACCCACACAACAACAACCTTCCAATTCTGAAAGTTTCTCTCTTTTCCCTAACCTCTCAAGTTCTGTTCAACACTTATCTCTATGTGTCCATTTTCCCCTTTCTCCACAGAACAAATTTTTAACCAAAACCACATTGCCTGAAAAATTGCAAATGTCCAATGAACTTTTAGCAAAATAGCATCTCTTCCACTTACTAAAACAAAAGTTCAGTGCTTTTGCTTTTACATCTGAGAATGTAACCAGTTTTTTCTTTCTTGGTGTTAGTATTCTGCACTCAGGTCTCTAGCCATTAGCAGTGAAAGCAAACCAAAAATCCTCAGGAGAGCTTACAATTTTTGTTGGCTAAGTGTGGAGAAAGAACCTTTGTATAATACTTGGAAGGGGATAAAATCTCTGCAGGGGAATCACCGCGCGCAGCTTCCGTCGTGCCTGAAAGGAAGCATTGCGCCTTGCTTCTTCCGTCGCCCTACTTCTTCCATTACCCGGCTTCTTCCATGCTTCTTGGAGGAACCACCATGCCCTGCTTCTTCCGCGTGCTTGGAGAAACCATTGCGCCTGCTTCCGTCGCCCTGCTTCGATTTTAGATTTTCAAAAGAAAAAAAATTGAGACTTTAAAAATTAAAACTGGTGGCATTTGAAGATGGATTTAGAGGGAGAGTTATGCTTGGGAAAATGGGATGCACTAAAGCTCAAATTCCCTTTTTGTTTTTGGTTAACTCAAATTCCCCTTTGTTTTCTGGGTTTGTTTGAATAAGAACATGAAGGAAAAAGGGACAGGGGAAATATAGAATAGAGGAATGAACCTTGGCAGTAGGCGGTGGTGCTGTCTCCAACTTCTTTGTCTTGAAGCACGGCGGTGTATGAACGCGGTAGTGGGGGATCCTTCAGAGCGTGATGGACCACTGAAGGAATACACCAAACGAACGAACCACACGTGATGAAGAAGGGAGCTCCTTCAGACCGTGTGTGTTTCCTTCAGAGCGTGAATCATGAACGCGAAGATCCTTCAATGAGTGATGATAGTTCGCGAATTTCTTTAATTTCAGGTTAGGGATTGAAAGTTTTGGCGTTAGTGAAAATAAGGGTTAAATAGGGAGTGTAGTGAGATGTGTTAGTGGGAAAGTTTCAGGTTGGCGCTAAATTTTCAAGCAACGTTTTAAAAGCGTTGCTAATTAGATTTTAAAAGGCAACAATTGCAAAATGATGGCAATGAGAAAATAAGTGTCCCCTCTTGCAAGATAATATGGCAACGCTTCAAAAGTGATGTCTTTTTAAGTTAAGGCAATACTTTTTAGCGTTGTCTTATATTCTGTTGCCTTAGTCCAACCCAAACACTATCCCTATAAAAACGTTGCCTCAGACCCCCAAAGGCAACACTTCCTAAGCGTTGCCTTAAAAAAGTGTTCCCTTAGACCAAAAATGTTGTAGTGCTATAACTACAAAAAGTGGTTTTGACACAACCAAGCTACTCTTCTAAACTATTTCCAAGACACAGAAAGAAGATCAACACGTGTCACTAGAAAACAATCAAGGGCAACAGTCATAAAATGAGATATCAAATATAAAAGGAAATGATGTGCTTACAACTCAAGACTTTTGGGTCAAGACCTTATGCTAAATCCTGAAAATGAAAGAATTCTCGTTCATCTTCTGTAAAGTCATTAGAGCTTGTAATCGGTTTCATCTTCTGTTAAAATCTTCTTTCTAAGTTCTTATTAGATAACACTTTCTTTCTAGCAAGAATAGTTAGAAAGAAGTCACCTAAGTTTTTAGGTCATACACTATTTCATCTTAAGAAAACTTAAGCGTTTGATAGTTGGAGTGACCCAACCCACAAAAATCTTTGTACCCTGATCCACTAGTGATCATTGTGAGGTAGCTTAGAGAGGCTAGTCAAAGACTACTTGGGAGTGATAGTAGAGTGTGCTATTGGTCACGTGAGATAGCTTGAGAAGGTTATAGAAAGACTATCTAACTTTCTCAGGGTTGAGAAGGATTGTTTAGTGGAAGTCAGAGGTTGTTGAGAATTGAATGTAGGCAAGTTGGCCGAACCAATATAAAATCCCTTGTGTAGTATCTCTTCTTGAATCTACTTTGTATTCTATTATGTGTTTATTATCAAAGCTTTTCTAAAAAAACAATTTATATAAGTTTTCATATCTTTATTTTAAAGATCAGAAAGTCACTTTTGATACTCATTAACATCTTTCCATTGCACTTCAAGTTTATACTTGATAGTATTTGTTTCAAAGTTTTTCAAAACTGGAAGGCAAGAAAAGTGAAAACACCATAACAGAAAAATTGTTATGTCACATATATTGTGCATAACTAGAGACTCATGTTTCTCTATTAGAGTGCTATTATTCTATGATTTAGAGAAAATAATAATTTTGATTAATATGTATGTAAATATGAAAATGTTTTAGAACCTTGCTTTTATTATTATGATATTATGCATTCTATGTTGTTGTCCCATGAAAGGATTACGGTAAATTTACACACATTTTTGGACAAAACTCACCCTCTTTTTCCCTATTTATAGATACGGCCGCACGAGTCTTTCTTAGCCACGTATTCCCCAACAATAGAGCTTGTTAGATCAAAATGTAACACCCTAATTTTCTAACCTAATTTTTGTTTAGAAATTAATTGGGGTTTTGTTAATGAGAATATTAAGTTTCTAACAGGCATAGGAATGATGAGAACAACTTTATGTTCGAACAAAAAAAAGTGAATAGTATTTTGCGGGTCTCAGGCCGGCGAAAGCGAAACCCTAGATTCGGAACCTGAAGGTGCCCGAAATTAGGGAAACATGGGAATAAGGTTAGGAATAAGTGGGAATGAAAAATTTATACTTAGAATTAATTTTCGGATAATATTTGATTACCCGTGTACGGTGTTTTGCTAGTTTGGTAAAATTTCGTGTGCGTTTCTAACATGAAAACTAATTTAATCTCTACAAAATAAATGATCTTATCTCTTTAAATCAAATGAATGGATAAGATTCAATCTTGAATTCCAAGATTGAATCATAACCATCCATTTTACTTTTTAGTTTTGTATTTATCTAGTTATATTATATAATATTAAGTCATTATTACTATATATATATATATATATATATATATATATATATATATATATATATATATATATATAACTCATTTCTTCTTCAAAAGGGCAAGAAAAGTTCGGCCATTTTCCAGCTACATCACCTCTATTTCCAAGAGTTTCATCTTGCTTTCAAAGCCATTATACACTAGCTTAGAGTTGTCACAACCAAAATCTTCCCTTACTAAAATTGTTCTACACTTCAATATCTATAAATCTAACCGATTAAAATCTCAAACCTCTATCAATTCTCACTTTGATCCCTTCCTTCCTGCCTAGAGGAGGTTTGGTGTGTGATTGGGAGTCCTTATAGTGAAGAGAAATCAAGGGAGGCATCCTTTGGAGTATAGAGCTCAAGAGCTCTCAAAGTAGGGTTTTTCTTTGCCTTTTCTTGTCTAATTTATTCTGATGTGTTTTAATTGAGTTAAGTCTGAAATTTCTCCTTATATTGGCTGATAATATGTTGATATTGATGTATGAATTGTGGTAGTATGTGTGGATGATGATGGAAGTCACTTTTGTCAAAAAGATGTTGAGTGATATTTGCTAGATTTTCGGGTCTTTTGGAGTGTATGGTCATGATTTTCTGGGCATGTTGTAGTCATTTTCATGAGTTGAAAAATTTATATGTTCAAGTTCTTGGACTAGTCCCATAAATTTTCTTGGATTCTGATTTGGAGTCAAACTACTTTAAAAAAATTAGTAACGAAATTGTATAGATGCTACCTAAATTGTTGAAGCTGAAGCAATAAAGTTATCCAATTTTATTACCATAGTAAATGATGGATTTAATCTTTGAAATTTTCCAGGAAGCGGATAACACATGGAACTATTACTGTAAATTTTATTGTGAGTTAGCTCAATCATTTTGTAGGGTTAAAAATTGTGAGAACCCTAGCCTAATCTATGAAATGGTGGTCTCTGCCACTAAATTTGTACAATTTGCTGGGGTTTGAAATCCGGTTGTGTTGAAATTTTCCAGGGCCTCTAGACACATTAAAGTGGCATGGGGAATTTTTGTGGCCCTTGAACCGACCATTTGTAACATCCTAATATTTAACCCCAATACGCCTAGGACGTATCAAGACTAATTATTAGTTATTACTTCTCTTTAAATTCATTTATAAAATACTTAGCGGAAAATACGGGTAAATTTTTTTTGAAATGATTTATATAAAACAAAGTGCGAGCCTTTGCGCATAACATAAACAACGTGAAGCGGAAGAATAAATAAAACATACAGAACATAAACATTAAAGAACGCATCCATCATAAACATCATTCCTCATCACATTAGATAATATAGTTTAGTACATCACAATAGAAATATAACAGAAACATAAAGTCTTACCCATACTAGTGGAGCTTCAGTACAATAACATAAAATAAGAAACATGATAACAAATACATGAGACAACCCCTAAAGGATAAACACCTAACTATCACTAACCTCTCTCTCCAAGCCTCCTGGGATGCCGATCTCGGTTGGGGAGATGTAGCCCGCGACTGACAAAGCTCCTCGGATGTAGCGTAACAAAGAGGGGATCTAGGCATAGCAATCGAGCGACAGTGTGGCCTCCGCGTCGTGGTCGCCTCTCGGGCTATCGAACGAGCCTCGCATGCCTCGGCTGGGTGACCGTGTCCTCGCTACCTCCTCAGACCCATAGGAAACGAAGGGAAAGCCCTCCGACGAGGAAGGATGGGCACGATGGGCCCGCTTGTCTCGGGTCGTGTCCTCTCAAAGATCAGGTTGTCGCCAAAGGGTGAAGTCGGATCGAAACGATAGCTGGAGACGGGGAAAGCAAAAGGGCGTCCCACGTATGCAAAAACGCGCACCTCGCAATGACCCTTGAAGTGGTAGGACTGATGCTCGGGGTCATAGTGCACCTCCCATGTAGGCGGGTCAATGAAAATCACGAACGACGCCATCGATATCTGAAGACGTAACGGAAAGAAACAGAAAGAGGGGTGAGAATTCTTGCTAAAGAATCTCATAGGGAAACCTCTATCCTAGTGTCATCGTTTACGTCCCAAGAACCTTGGGTTTATTATAAAAAGGTTAAGCATGCATAAGTTCATTATGAGGTTTTCACAAAGGTATTTATCCAAGGTCCATGTCTTTTATAATGACTCTTAATGCATGTATGCAACATAATAGTTCATGGATGCATGGCAGTACTTTAGGTAAATCAAACAAACATCAAACAACATATAAGTGGCATGTAACTTTTCTCTTGAACATCTTTCCTTTTCTCATACTTGTGACACCAATCATAATAGTAACCGCACCCCTTAAACTAGGCTATGAGCTCATACCTTAACTAGTCGTCACTAGTTCTTACTTATCCTCTTGATAAGCGAATCATAAACATAATCATAATCATCATAATCCTGACTCCAGAGTACGGGTAGGGGCCTAAGGATCACCCATCATGGGACTTTTTCCTTCTTCGAAACGCATCGACTGGTTAAGCCAACGACTTTGTCCGCTTTGGCAGGCTAATGTCTATGCCCTCACGGTTTTACCTTCTCCTTCCGAAGCAGGAGAAGTACGTCTCGGTGTGTCACCTTAAACATCATATACTTTCATTCTCCTTCGGTATGGCTCGACGTCCATACCCCACGGGTTTACTTTCTCCTCAGAGCAGGAGAAATGCGTCTCGGCATATAACTTTAAACTTCATATTTCTCAAAAACTTTCTTTTTGTCCCTCAAATTTGACGGAAATTCGCGGCATAACAACTCTCCGAATTTCCTCAAATTTGAGTCATGCCACATAATCTCAGTCACATGCATCATTTTCATGGAACTTTCTCATTGCAAAACTTTCTAGTTCACATGAGCATATTTCTCAATTTCATTCATATCTTTGAAACATTATGCATCTCAAACACAACATTTCATCATATCACCATATCAAATTTGGCACATAAAGTTTCATGCTCAAGGAACTAACATAATCACATCATCATAAGTGTGCACGAGGTTCATCATCATAATCATACTCTCTCGTCCACCTATCTCATAGTATCTTATGCTTTGACCCTTATGGGCTTTAAACTTGTATTTGCATCTTTATTACCCTCAAGGGGTTGGCACTTAAACTTTTCTCTAAGATTTGAACCCATCAAAATTTCAATCAGAACTTATCATAAAAGGGCAGAAAATATCATATGCTTAAGGGGCTCTAAAATCTCCATTTGTGACCCTTTTTAAGATCCATCTTCGCCTAAGGCTCCATAATTAATTCTTAGATCAATTATGAGGGATTCCTAGGCATGTTCTCTAAGTTATAAACCACTTTAGATCTCTTATCATCATCCTAAACTTAGAAATTAGCACCTAATCATTTATGAAGGGATCTTGTACATGTCTTACTAATTATGAATCATTTATCCTTGAATTAATCATGCTAGAACAGATTTGCACTTCTTTGCATTAAGGTGTTCTAGAATTCTCATCTCAAATCCCTTTTAAATTACTTATTCCTTTCTAACTTTTCTAAATCGATCCTTGCTTCACTCAACATAATTTTACACATTTAACACCTTAGAACAGCATTTATACAGTAGCCAAACATAGAACCGAAATCATGAACCCATAAGATCACATAATCTCTTGGGTTGAAATGCATATAAGTTACTAGTTTTCTCTTGGGATGTTTCTAGAAACAAAAGGTGTTCTGGTAATCGATTACATGTTCCTAGTAATCGATTACCAGGAGCTAATTCATTCTGGGTTTCAAAAACAAGGGTAATCGATTACATACGATGGTAATCAATTACTTAGGGTTAAATCTCTTTGGAAAAGTAAAGAACATAGGGTAATCGATTACACTATAAGGTAATCAATTACATGGTTTCCAGACAGGTTCTGGGCATGAAAAGCCGTGGTAATCGATTACATTGCCTCTGGTAATCGATTACCAAAACCAAAAGTCCTTCGGAAAACCCTTCTGGTAATCGATTACCAGAACCTGGAATTTGAGAAAACATGATTTTGACACATTCCAAACTATTTTAAACATCTTGAGACCTCATAAAACAGTTTTCCAACATTTTCTTGAAATTATTCATGTATTTTACAAAATCAAACCATTATTGGATCATACCAAAACTCATCCATTTCTTTTTGAATGGAGTTTCCTTTTTAGGATACTTAGGGCAAGTCTTTGAGCTCTAGAGTATTTAGGTGATGACATAATCTTAAACATGCCATGCACTTTATTACTCTTCATTAGAAAGTAAAGTGAGAGCATAAAATAAATATGAGATGCAACTTCATTATTATCTTTAAGGATTAAGTGATGACTTGAAATATAAACATGAAATGCAAGCTTGGAAATTTAAATATGGTAATGCAAGTTCATTCATTTACTCTTGTGAAATTAGTGATAGCATCAAAATAAACATGAGATGCAAGACATAAATTTAAACATGAATGCAACTTGTTTTTATCTTAGCTAGAGCTCTTGCAAGACTTTTAGAGGAACATAAACCTCAACCCATTATGTATCATAAGGCAAGCTTTAGAGTTCTTAGCACCTAGACTTCAAGAGAAATCTTAAGGTTTGAACTTCATCATCAAGCTTAAGGAAATGGACCCAAAGTTCATCACTTTGTCTAAACAAAACTACAAGAACTAAGTCATATTCTTTATTTTATTGCTCATAGGCTTCAATCTAGAGTAAAACTCTAGAACGGCCGACCAACTTTAAGGTTGGCAAGGGTAAGCTTAGAGCTCTTTGAAATCATGAGATTAACTTTCTTAACAAAACTTTTGTGATCTACTAGACATATTTTACAAACTTTGTTCAAATCCAAAGAAGAAAAACTGAAATCCTTAAGGGAAAGAGGAAGAGGAAAACTGAAACTTAAGCCAAGAAAAGAAAGGAAATCCAAGCATGTATGGTCCAAGACCAAGTTGTTTCAAGCTTTAGAGGTTTCTCACATGACAACAACAAGTCATTATCTTGAAACCTCATCATCAAGCTCACATTCTTTTTGTAAAAAGGCCTCTTGGCCGAAAAAGAAAGGGGAAGGGAAAGGAGTTTGAAACCAAGAGAAAAACTAGAACTTTCTTGAAGAACACAAACAAAAATCATCAAAACTTAACCCCTACCTTAAGAAGTCTTGAAGAGAGATATAAGAAAGCTTTGTTTTCTTGATGGAAGGAGAAGGAAATCCTCTTGGAGTCTTGAGGAAGAAATCAGCCAAGTTGAGGGAATTGAGAGGAAATGAGAGAAAGTGTAAGAATGCTTAAACTTGGCAAATGATCCAAAGTGCAACCAAGTCTTCAAAGGCTTGGTATTTATAGAAAAATGAGACATGTTGGCTGATTTGGGGAGGGAATGGCTGATGGCTTTTCAAGGTCAATGGAGGAGGAAATATCTCTTACAAAAGCATGGGCTTAGGCATGGCAAGCATGGTTGGAAGCATGGGCAAGGTATGGGCAAAGCATGGCCTAAGGCATGGGCTTGGAGTGCATCAAAAATCAACATGTGGCACCATTTTTAGGGGGAATTTTTGGTCAACACATCAGCCAAGGGGAAGGGATTTTTGTTCATGTAATTGTGGTTTAAGGATGTGTTTAAGTGTTTCTTTGATTAGGCTTTTGATTAGGAGTTTGTAAGCAAGTGTTTAGGTGAGAAAATGGTTAATTGAGGTGGTTCAAGACTTGATTAGGAGGGTAATCTTATTAGATTAGTAATTTAAAATAATTCTTTTGGTCAAATGAGGTATGGCTCAATTCCTTAATTTAAGGAATTGGAGAGAGAAAACACTATTCAAGATTCCATGACTAGGAATCTTGAATTTAAAGAATACAATTAGAGTTTATCTAAGCAATCTTAGGTTCTAATTAACCTTAATAAATTATTTTGACTCTAGATTAATTATCGAAATAAATTAATCTTCAATTAGAGCCT
The DNA here is from genome assembly GCA_030441495.1 of Dalbergia oliveri. Lineage (NCBI taxonomy): Eukaryota > Viridiplantae > Streptophyta > Magnoliopsida > Fabales > Fabaceae > Dalbergia > Dalbergia oliveri. Next base: position 36,868,288 of record JAMLFY010000008.1, on the reverse strand, counting down.
AATATTGCTTAGGTTTGCTTAATTGCGTCATTAGGCTTACTGCACTGTTCTAGGGGCAAAATGGTAATTTTGCGCTAAAACTCTCACCTTCGGCAACTAAACATCAAACATTGCTCATAAACATCATTCTAAACTTCCTGGAAAAGTTCTGGGCTCAAACGGCACCTTTTACCCGTGTAGACACAGGAGGGGTATTTTGGTCATTTTGAGCCGAAGTTTAGAAACGAGGTTTCTCCTCGGATATCATCCATAACAGCATAATCCCCTTCAAACATCGAGTTGACCCATTCGAGGGTTGCGGGGCAACTGTCCTTGAATTTCAGGTAAAAATGACCTCAAGGGCATTTTGGTCATTTGTACTCTAACAACAGAAATCGGAGTGTTACACCATTTGATAGGGACATTAAATATTGGTACCGAAATGATAAATCTAATGAAAAAGAATGCCTTAAACTAATGATAAAGTAGTATGTAGTTCAAGTATCTAGTATATGGATGCATACTAATTGTTTTAAAGATTTGTTCATGAAGCATGAATGTAACTCCAATGCAATTGAATGCATACATGTATGGTGAGCATGCCTTTGAAAAAGAATGTATAAATTTCCCTTGTGCATGTTTTAACATATGGGAAAGCAAGACAAAGCTTATATGGGTTGAAGGGGAAACAAGAATAAGGACTTCCCTAGAAACTTTATGAGTCAGTAGACGTATCGGCTAGGAATAGAAGTTGTGGGATTCGGAAATGGAAAAAAATGAAGTCCGATGATCACGAATAGGAATGAGCTTATGTCCTAAGTCTATTGTCCTTTGCGGAATTATCAAATGCAAATATATCATTATGTGGAGCTAAGCCTTCCTTATGTTAACAAAAAGTGGAAAATACATGGAATTGAACTTATGGTTCCAAATAATAGTACATGACTTGTTCCTTTGGTGACATTCTAAATTCCCATGATTGACGCATTTTAGCATTGATGCTTATAACTTTTGTATGGATATTTTATATGAATGAACTCATTATCTATATCCCTATATCCTGGGAAACTACCCTGAGAATTTTATAATATTCTCATCCCTATGTGTATATATGTGATATTGTATTCAGATCCCAGATGCCATCGGTGATTCTCTTCTTTGACTCACCTTAGTGGCAGTGGCACTACAACCCGGATTTGGACTCCCTATAGTTGTGGCATATTCCAGATGCGGGCCTATGTATTCAGCCGTTCGTTCAGCGTTTTGTTTTTACCCCGAGTTCGACCCCGATTTCAGTATGATGGTGTGCATTTACACATGGCACACCTTGATGTTTTTGTAGCCCACGGCACCACCTTGACCTCCGCGGGCGACCTTCGTCATCATCCTCTTCAACTCGGACCATCTAGGCCCAGGCGCCTAGGTGGAGGCGAGGCCATCGTGCCGATGGCCAATGGCTTCTTGTAGGACGATATGAGATTCTCAGACTTTTAGTGTGTACATAGTAGTAGTGTGGTGTTAGGACTTTACAGCTGTAGTTGATATACTATTAAATGTTTTAGGTTCGTTTGTATCCATATGTTATTTTGTAAGGCAGAATACTTGAGCAGGCTAGGTCTTAGGTGAGGGCTAGTCCTGTTGTTACGAGGTTTTCTGACTAGCTTGGGGTCATCTCGTTTGTTTTCCTGATGTAGTGTACACACTGTAATTGAAACTTAATGTTCATATATGTATAAATAAGTTTCACAACATATGTATCTAAATCTCTTTATTACCTTGTATTTCGACTAGTATAGTTTTTGAATGTAAGTAATACTCTACTAATTTCTATGTCAATACTCGAGTAGAACATGGTAATTAGGAGGGTGTTACACAGAACCTTTGGAAAGCTTCATAGCAATATATTTTGAGTAACAACAAAACCAATTCAAAGAAAATATTTTGAAGAATGACTAATGTCTTTCTTGAGTTTCTTGACATAGCATCCAGGCTTTTCAGATTGCATAACACGAACTTGAAACGAGAATGACTTCACTTTGCATGTGCAAACATGTTTTATCTCATATAAAAAATTGAACCTAACAGAAAGTGAACTGTGCAATGAATGTATACATGCCTTATGGATGGAAGAAAATCATATCAAGGGAAAAAAACCAAGGTCTGGGACTTTAAAAAGTAGGACGGGACTTTAGAAAGTACACTATGAAGGAAGATATCCATCAAAATTTGAAGTCAAAGTGTTCTACTATCTTCAATCATCACTCTCGCAATGTTTTATTCATCAATAAGCTATGATTGAAGACGTGAAGACCCAAGGATCATCTAGGAAATGTTATCGCACATTAGAAAGATCACATTTAGTGAAAGTATATGCTCTACAAGAAATGGAGGGAATTTTTTAAAATTCAAATTTAAAATTCAAAAGTCAAAACCCATGACTGAACTAGAGAGTCATCTCTTTTGCCACTATGTTCAACTACCTTATCTTCTAGAAGAAAGAGTTCAGAAACCATGTTCAGAAAGTAAGAGTAGTTTCTGAATTAACATCAGAAACCTCAATCTCACAACGGCTTCTGCAAATGTCTGACAAATAGACAGGCTACTATTCTAGATTGCTTTTCCAAGACACGAATGGATTATCAACACGTGTCACTTGGAGATTTGATCAAGAGGCAATGGTCACAAGGAAGGCCATCTATAAATTAAGATGATTTGCTTTCAAGGTAAATGAACATTGCAAAAAGAGCAAAAACTTTGAAAAAATTTCTCCTTATTGCTTGTAGAGTTTATTACATCTAGTAGTAATTTCCTTTGATTGTAAAAATCTTCTTTCTATATCCCTTCATGTTCATACGTTCTTCCTAGGAAGAATATTTAGAAAGAAGTTATTCAAGTGTTTCCAGAACTTTCTTTGTAAATCTTACGAAAACTTGAGTGTAGGTTAGTTTGAGTGGTAAATCCAAATACAAACCTTTGTATCCTTGATCCAGGAGTGATCAGTGTGAGCTTCGTTTGGAGAGGCTGGTCAAAAACTACTTACAACGTGACAGGAAAGGTGTTTTACTATTCTCAGTTTAGCTTGAAGAGGCTAGTCAAAGACTACTTGGTTCAGCTTGAAGAGGCTGGTGAATAACTAGTTGGTTAGTTCAGGACGAGTTGTCTACTGATCACTGGTCAAGCTTGGGAAGGCTATTGTAAAATCTATCCTTGTTCTTCTTTTCTATTTGAGAGAAAGGTTTAGTGGAACTCAACTTTGTTGAAAACTGGATGTAGGGGTAGTGGAAACGTATAAAACTCTCGTGCAGTATATCTTTTCTCCTTCATATCCTTTTTTATTTGTGTCTGCTTTGTTTATTGTGTTAGTTTTAGATAAACTTTAGTTCACATTCCTATTTCCTTTTTGTTTGGTTTAGAAAGTTTACTTTCTGAAGTTACTAACGCGTTTTAACCTTTCAAGCTTAAAGCTTGATAGTATTTTGGATAATTTATTAAAAGTCAAAGAGGAAAGATAAGGCAAAGCATGACTTAACCCCCCTCTTCTCATGCACATTCTTACCTAGAGAGCTTTCAGTTGGTGAGCTTTACTTGGATAAAGTATCTGTTGTTTCCTTGGATTAGAGTGCTCTAGTGACGGTTCGGGTAGGTCCCAAACCGTAGATTATCATTTTGCATTTTGTTTCCATGATTTGATTTGTATTTACATGGTTATAGCTTTCATGGTTTATTTTGTACAAGAGCAACCCAATACTTATGTTTGGTATTATGACTACAAACTTTAGAGTTTGATTATGAAATTACAGTTATGATTATCTTGATTTCAAAGAGCATGTGATTTATATTTTGAGATGAATTTATGTTTTAAATAGATTTTATGTTTTAAATATGCGTATAGGGTGACCAGCGATCACGAGACTTATATGGGGATGGGATTCCTCATGTACCGATCACGTTCCCAGATCAGGTCATGACATAAAGATTCAAACAAAACATATTCAACATGTAGATTATTGATGAAAGTTTTGTGATAGTTTGAATTTCAAAACATTGTTTCCTTAGGTTTCCCAAATGTCCAATAAGATCCATCTACTAACGGATATCTATTAGTAAGGGTAATTAGTGAAACATTGCATTTTTTATTAGTCACTATTGCTACCATTGCTTTGTAGGGTAGTGTGAAGGTTAGAGATGAAACTATCATTTTTCCTCCATTAAAAGGGGTATATATGCTGGAGAACATTAATGAGGAGGACTATGATTTGGGAGTAGATCATGAGATCAATAGGCTAGATTATGGGCGTGATAAGGGAAATAATTGTAGTATTGGGCTTAGCATCCCAGGATGAATATTCAAAGCTCAGGATGCTTGGCCTAATACCATGCATTAACTATTGTTTCCACTATCACGCCCATAAACTAGCCTATTGATCTCATTATATACTCCTAAATCATAGTCCTACTTATTAATGCCCTACTAGCATATATACCGCTTTAACGGTGGGAAAAAGGACAACATCATCTCTAACCTTCACACTACTCTACCCATGTTAGCTCCAAAATCCTTCAAAAAGCTTTTATTGACAATGTTTTGAATGACAACAAACAAATTTTTTGAAAATATTTTGAAGAAATGATTAATAGTTTGCTTGAGTTTTTGAGGTATTTAACAAACCTAATCTTACACACATATAAACTCAATTTGTGACATATTTTTCACAATATCATTTTTAATATGATTAAAATCTTATTCAAAGAGATTTAACATTCTAAGAATGTGAAAAAAAAAATAGTTCAGAAAGTGAGTTGAAATATGTAAGAAACATGAAAAAGCAAGATAGTACGTCATAAACTAAGTCTGAGTCTTTAGAAAGTGATTCACGGGTTCAAAAGTGCTATATCTAGTTGAGAAAGTAATTTCACACGATCATATCAAGTACGTCATCATCGATCACTTTAGTTATCATCTTTGAAGACTATCTATCATCAGAAGATACTTATCAACCTCATAGAGAAGTTTAGAAGACAAACAAAAGGCTTAGAAAGTGTAGAACTACATTAGAAGGCTCACATACGTTAGAAACTACACTTGGTCACAAACCATTTCTTGTCACAAACCAAAGCTCTAAGCTTCAAACAAATAAAGACTTACCATGAACCACCATACAAACACCTAGTCTCCACTCTCCACCAACTAAACTACCATCAAAACTTCTCCTTCCTCCCAATTGCCCTTGGCCGAAACCACATATAGGCCTAAGAGAAGATTTTTATTTTCTTTTCCTTTGCAAGTACAAGCCTTTCCACATCCTTGAGCAAAAACCACCATTTAGTAGGGATTTTATTATGCATTCTTTTTATTCATCTTCTTTTCTTTTGACTTTTGGTTGAGGATCAAAATCTATGACTTGATGATGATGCCTCTTTGATGGTTGTTGTATGACCATCATGTTAAGGCCTCAAACACTTGATCCTTTTTGTTTAAAAAAAAATAGAGAGAAAAAGAATGCACATTTCTTTCACTTATTTACTCTTTGTTCACTATATGAACTTTATGATGAGTCTATGTGAGCAAGGTTCTTGGAACCATAAAAAACTCTAAAGCTTGCTCATGTACTTTTCAAGGCTAAAGTTCATGCATCTTGTAACATCCGCTACTTTATGGATTGACAACTGCCCACAAACCAACACCGGTCTTTTCAGCGTGCTTCTCTCACTCACACGCTTTTTGGGAAAATTTCCCAGGAGGTTACCCATCCCAAAATTACCCCAAGTCAAGCACGCTTAACTGTGAGTTCTTTTGTGATGGGCTACTGAAGGAAAGATGCATCTTTGTGGCATAGGTAATATCAATCAATTCATATAAGCCTCCTTAACTGTATAGTCCCATACCTATACAGACTTATATCCCTCATTTGGGTGTGTAATCAGTCATTCATGTATCCCTCTTACTAGCGGCCAGGAGAATGTAACCCTTAGTCTCTCCCTTCTCACAGTTTACTTTTATGACATTTATGTAAAAGCTCAAGGGTTTCCTAGGTTTATTGGGAATAGGAAGGAAGATGATGGATTTTTCATAGCAGTTTAGTATCACGGTTGGCGTAGAGGTTGGCGTAAGCCAATCTATGCCAAGGATTATATCTAGACCTTTCATGGGTAAACAAATTAAATCTAAGACAAATGATCTATAATATTACCATCCTTAGACGGATGGACAATTGAGAGGACTATCCGACGCTAGAAGATATGCTAAGGGCATGTGTCTTGGACAGAAAGGGAGTTGGGACAAGTACCTGAGGTCATTTTACCTGAAAATGAGGATCGCGTCTCGGCCATCCTCAAGGGGACGTTTTGATGATGATAGAGGATTATATGTGTTATGTGTGTTAATAGAGCAGAAGAATGTCATTTTTTAGTTCCGATGCGTAAAATTACCAAAACGCCCATATGGTTAATTAACATTGATTTACATGCCGGTTAGCCCAGACTTTACCAAAAGGTTTTAAATGATGTTTTAAGTAAATGTTTAACAACAGTTTAAGCTCGGTAGCCCCGGGTTTTTGTGAAAAATTATCGTTTTACCCCTGAGTAACTTTACATGAAATGATGTAACTTTTGAATCCAATTTTCACCCAAAAGTTCAGAAAGGTTATTTGAAGTATAATTAGAGGATGTCCAGGATTACAGGAATTTTTACGTGAAATTACCTTTTTATCCTTAGTGAATGCTTAATGAGTTTTATTTAAGTAATTAAGGCAATTTTAACTCCATTCAATTCGAGTTGATTTCAATCATTAACCTAGAATTAAAAATTAATTACCTAAGGTTAAAAATAATTACTTGAGGTAATTAAAGCCTAATATTTACTTAAGGAAAATTATATTTTTTTCCTTAATTACAATAATGTATTATTTCAAGTTTACGGTTAGGGTTTCGGTTTAGGTAAAATCTAGTAAAACTATATTTTCTTATCTTAAGTTTAGAATTTGTTATAAAATGATTTTTACCTACTTGAAATTAACTTCATTCACTAATATATGATTATTTACTTTACCTTGTCTTGAATTGACCTAAACACCTAACATTTTATCCCTTTTCACTAATCTATCAATTCCTAACCTTTTACCTAAGTAATTAAACATCTAATACATGATTTACCACTCAATATAATAAGCAAATCTGATCCTAAAAGCATCAGAAACCAGCAGCCATAATGCATCAAATCAGCCCACATTTTTTAATTTTTCAACAACCATACACTTGCAAACATATCCAACCAAAATACCATTTCTTTAAGTATTCTTTTCCACCAATTAAGGCCATATTTAATCAAGAGAAATCCTATTCAATTCCACTATAGGGTAATCAGCCATCTTTGTTCCCCATTAGTACCAAATTTTGGAGTTTTCCATCCATTATACATAAATAAAACTATTACCACTAATTATGCTTTCTTTCTTTAATGTTTCCTATAATTAAAAATTGAAATAAAACCCTCCATTTGTGCAGCCAAGGCAGCAGCCATACAGCCCTTGGGAGGCTATAAATATGAGCTCTTTCATTTCCATATTGCACACATAAACTCTCTTAGCTTTCTTGATAGTTGTCTTGCTCAAGTTGTGCTCTAAGTTCTCAAATTCTCTCTAGGATTCAAGCTTTCTTCTTCTTCCTAATTCATATTCAAGAGACTCCATTCTCAACCTCTAACCAAGCTCTAAACCTCAAGCATACACATTCCAACCATGAATCAACTCCTAAACATATAACCTTTCCTTTATCAAACACAAAAACACAAGAAAAATCCTTCCTCCACTATATTTAGCCTTGGTGGAAATATATCATCACCATAGCATCAGATTTCTTTTCTTCTTCATATAAGCTCAAACTTAATCTCTTGTAAACAAGAAACAATTTGGTAGGGAGTTTATTTCATGTTCTTCTTCTTGTTTCTTTGCTTAAAATTTCAGATTTTTTTGGTTTGTTAATGACCATGGCTTGATGATGAGGAACCATGGTGGTGATTATGAATCCATCATATAATGGACCTCTAAAGCTCAAGATTTAGTTTTGATTGTCAAAAGATTTATGTAAAAATTGTTAGTTTCCTTTAAAACGATTCTTTTTGAGCTTGATGATGAGTTCATGAAATACGGTTCTTGGAACCATGGGAATAAGAACTCTAAAGCTCACTTATTCTTTGTTAAGATAAATTGGAGTTAAAGAGTTCATTCTTTAAGAAGTCTTGAGTTTTGAGCTTAACAAGATATAATAAGAAACTTGCATCATGTTTAATTTCAAGCTTTGCATTCATGTTTATATTTCAAGCTTTTGCATCATATTTATATTTCAAGCTCTTGCATCATATTTCAAGCTCTTGCATTATATTTATATTTCAAGCTCTTGCATCATGTTTATATTTCCAAGCCTTGCATAATCATATTTATATTTCAAGCAAATAACCTTAATTCTTGAATATAATAATATGGACTTGCATATCATGTTTAAATTTCAAGTCTTGCATATCATATTTAATTTTCAAATCATCACCTTAAATATTAAAGATAAGGAAATGAACTTGCATATCATGTTTATATTCTCAAGGTATCACCTTATAAAGACAAGATTAAAATGAGGTTGCATAGCACATTTATGATTTTAGTTATCACCTAAATCTCTAAAGCTCAAGACTTGCTCCTTTTATCTTAAGTGAAAATTTTAATCATGAACATTCTTTCAATGTATAAATCGGCCTCATGATTAAGGTAGGCCTAAAGTGATTTTATTTTAAAAGTCTTATATGTCTATAACATCTTGATGTAAGATCAATGAAAAACTAGTAACTAGAAATATGTAAAACCGTAAATTTTGAAAGTTCTAGAATTATAAATATTGGCTAATGATTTGAGGTTATTCAATTATGTAATCAAAGGATTCTTATAAGAGTTAGTAATTCTCTTTGATGTGTCTATGTATTTAAAATACCATGTATAACATTTAGAAATAGTTTTGGAAATATTGGCCTTTGTTAAAATATCAAAATTTAGCAACTTTGCACTTTGACCCATAACCCTTGAGAAATTGCAATTTGACCCCTTTTGGGGTTTATGTGTGAATATTGATAATTTGATAAAATGAATGTGAATGATATCTTAAGATGGCTATGTTCATGTATTGAAATTATATGGCATGTTATAGTTATATTAAATTCATTGAGATGCATAATTTTATAAAGTTTTTATGAGCATGAAATGAAGATATATGATGAGTTATAATATTTATGCATTATGTACTGCATCTTGATATAACATGCTAAGACTTAAATGGTGACTGAAAATATGAGAAAATGATCCTTTGGACCCATTAAACTATAGGTGGTGAAAATGTGATTCTTGCCCCCTAACCCGTACTTTAAGTCGAGACTTTAGCTTATCAAAAGGGATAAGTATACAACTAGTGAGGTATGAGTTCATAACCTAGAACTCTCAAAAGGGAGAGTATTAGGGTGGCCCCAAAAAAATAGAATAAGAAGTTTTAAGTCACCTAAACAAATGAACTATGTTGGAAAAAATTGCATATGTTATGTTATGTTCATTCAATGTGTATTTTATTATATGTTGCATATGGTATAGACATGTATTCATGATATAGTATGTTGCATTCATAACATTAAGATTCATGCTAAAAGACATGAACCTCGGCTAAAGGTATTTGGAAATTAATAAAAGAACCTTATGCATGCTCACATTTTCATAATGAAACCCGAGGTTCCTGAGACGATGATGATGACACAATGCATTGTGAGGTGAGTATCCTACTAAGATTCTTTTATAAGTTTCTCACTCCCTTTTCTTTTCTTTCCATCTCGTCTTCAAAGGTTGATGGCAATGTTCGTGATGAATGTTGATGTTTTCGATTCCGAGCTACCTTAAATAGGAGTAGGGAACGGAAAAATATTATGCTAGATTATTATGCTTGTGTTGGCTTATTATTTATTTCGGACATTTGTATTTGACAAAACTCTTATTGATGGCATGGTTAATATTTGTGATATTATAATATTTGGATGTGCAATGTGTTAGTACTTTTGACTTGTTTGTTTTAATTCTTTTCTATCAGGGCAAATAATTTTACCTATCCAGGATGCATGGCTCACGTTTCGTTTTATATTTCAAAAGAAAATTTTCATCCATATTTTTTGCTAAGTATTTTGATAAAATGAATTTAAAGAATGGATCAAAAGAGTAATAACTAATAATTAATCTCAATACGCCCTAGGCATGTTAGGTTAAATATTAGGTGTTACACATCTTGCATTTTTTATGAGAAAAGTCTTTATTTTGGGGTTAAAGTACCACATATTTTGATGTTCTTGGATTCTAATGCTTTAATATCAAATCTAATGAGCTAAAAATGTCTATTGGAATGTTGGTTATGATTTTAAGTGTCCAATTGGATTTTTTTTTAAAAAAAGAGAGAAAAAGAAATGCATCTTTCTATCATTTATTCACTCTTTATTGCATATATGAGCTTGATGATGAGACTACGTGATTAAGGTTCTTGGAACCACAAAAAGAGATACTCTAAAGCTTGATCATACCCTCTTGAGGGCTAAAGTTCATGCATTTTGCATTTTTATGAGAAAAGTCTTTATTTTTGGTAGCTTGAAGGGTTAAAGTTCCACACACTTTGATGTTCTTGGTTTTTAATGCTTCAATATCAAATTTAATTAGTTAAAAATGCTTATTGGAAGGTTGGTTATGATTCTAAATGTCCACTTGGTTTTTTGCTCGGTAAAGTTTAACTCTTTATGCTTGAAGTATAGTTTATGTGATTATTATTTTATTTTGACCTCAAGGCTGTATTTTTGTTAAGAAAAATGGGTTTTTGAAGAATCAAAATAATGATGATGATGGTAGTTTGAAGGGCTCAAAGATTTGGAAAATTTTGGTTTTGTTGTTTTGATGTGTTAGTAAGTCTAACCTAGTGTCTTAAGTGTTTTAAGCATGAGACATACAATTTTGAGCTTTCCTAAACACTTGCATAAGTGGTCCGTCCATGCATGCTCGAGGGTTTGGAGTTGATTTTATTTGATTGAAAATTTGTATCTTGTGTCTAAATTATTTAAGAGAATTTTCAAAAGTGTTAGAAACTAATAAGAGGTAAAAATATAATTTTTGCAAATGAAGGATCTAAATGCATGTTTTTTCGGCCTAACCATTATTGTTGAGTCCAAAGTTGGTTTTGTTAAGTGTAAAAAATGATTTCTACTGTTTAAAGTGGCTTAGGATAATTTTTGAAAGAAACTGGTAATAATTAGAAAGGGATAAAAGCATAATTTTCAACACTTACCATATTTTCGATTTTTACCACTATTTTGAAGTGTTTGAGATGTTAGGAATTATTTTGAAAATTATTTTTAGTATCTTAGGTGTTTAAAAAGACTTTTAAAAGTGTTAAGCTTTAGTAGTTTTGCAAAATATAAAAAATTACACTTTGAACTTCTCAATTATGTATTTTTGGCCAAATGAGTATAAATAGAGTTTAAAATTGTTTTGCATGCGTTCATGTGTTTAAAGTATCCTTGATAAAGTTAAAAAGGATTTTTAGGAGTGTTGAAACTCACCAAGTGTTAAAAAATGGAATTTTATACTTTAACCTTAAAAGTTTAACAATTTCGATCAAGGGCCTAAAGTGGTTTCCATGTTGTTTCAAAATAATTTTGGAGATCATTAGTTTTGGAGATCATTAAACCCTAAAAGTGTAAAATAATTTTGGAGATCATTAGTTTTAAGAAAAGTGCCAAGTTAAGAAATTTACATTTTGACCTATACACTTATTATGGAAATTTTAGTTTTTTCCCTTTTGGGCTATCTTATGAATTTTAATAGCTTGATGATATTATGTTGATTGGCATAGATTATGCTTGTGTGAATTTGTTAGTAATTGAATGACTTGAGATGGCTATGTGAAAATGTGAATTGATTACTATGCAAGCTTGAAATATTGAATTATAAATTGATGAACATTGTATATATCATGTCGAGCATAGCATATGCATTAGCTAAGTCTTGCCCCTTGATTTCCACTAACTAGGTAAAAGTATGTTTACTTTTCAATAAGGTATTGATGATAAATATGCTTATGGATATATGCAAGTGCATGCTTATGTGATTAATGAAATGATGATTGTAGCATGTTGTGATTATGTATAAATAATTGGGTTGCATGATTAATATGTGATTTGATAGGAAGCAAATTTGGGAAAATTATCAGAACCATTATGCTAGATTTATTGTCAAATTTGTGGACTTAGAGAAATTATGAAATTGTGAGCATGAAAATGTCAAGTGATAAGCCATGATGATGATTCATGACTTTATGCTCATGTTAGCATCTCTAATTTATATGTTAATATTAAAAGTGACATAAAACACTCGAAAATTATCCTTTCATAATAGGCTAGGCCTGGAGCAAGGTGATCCAAGGATATGATTTTTTCTTATGGGTGAGACCAAAGGTTCAAAACCTTATCAAGAGGATAAATATAAGCTAGTGATAACTAGTTAGGTATGAGCTCATAGTCTTAGAACTCTCAAAAAGGAGAGAATATTAGGGTGACCCTTATGAAATATTAAGAAATTAAAGTCATCCAGGTAAGAAAAAGCGGAAAGTTGTGTGCCCTCGTTGTTTATGTTTCTTATGCTTCAATGGTATCTTACTACATGTTTGAAATGTTGCATAAGGTATTGACATGCATTCATGTTATGGTATAATATATTCATAACATTAAGATTCTTCATGATAAAAGACACAGGCCATGGCCAATGATTTTTGAAACTTAATAAATGAACCTTATTTATGTACACTATTTTCATAATGAAATCCAAGGTTCCTAGGCACATTGATGATGACACATATGTGAAGGAAAAACCCTACTGAGATTCTCATATAAGTTTCTCACTCCCTCTCTTTCTTTGTATCTTCGTCTTCAAGGGTTGATGAAGATACTCATGGTCTTCATTGAGATATTGACATGGGAGTTGCACTGGATTTCAATTGGAGTAGCAAGCAAAAGTATGGAGATAGCCTTTCTTCCTTGCAATTTCTATGGGGTTGTCTCGTCTTTGTGCATGTTTGTAACTTATTCTTTTGGTATATGTGCACCCATGATAGGTTTAGTTATGTTATAGTCATGCTTAGCTTTTTGAATTATTATATGATCAACCTTTAATGGTGGGCTGATACATTTATTATGTTACTATACTTATGGAATGCCTCCATATTATTATTATTATTATATGACATGATATTTCCAATTCATGTTGTGCTATGATGTTCTCAATTTATGATATGCTCTGTTGTAATTTTGCATGTATATTATGTGATGATTGGTTAAGAGTACGTTGATGATGAGATGTATTATTATTTCATATTATATGACAAAAATTTGTGGCTATAACTTATATGCGAATGGCTCATATATTGGTCTTTCAATAAAAAAAAACTAGGTCATATTTTCCATAAATTTATAAAGTTTAAAGTCAAATAAAGTTTAGAGAACAAAAAGAGTAATAAGTAATGATTAACCATTATGCTCCTAGGCTTATTGTGTCTAAAACTAGGGTGTTACATTGTGGAAAGAGGAACATAGAAAAAAAAATCCATTTTCATCTTACAAAAAAAGAAAAGAGCCTAAATGCAAAGACACAACCTTTTCTTCATTTTTTTTTAAAAAAAAACATCAGTTAACCTAACATACTTTTAGATTTTAAATCAAGTTACAGAAGGCTATAAAAAAGAACATAATGTTTTTCATGATTTAGTTAGTGTGTCAAAAATGGGTTGTTTTGTTCAAGCCAAATACTATCATGGATGTGTTCATCTTCACCCTCATGTCCAACATCAACTCAAGACCAAGAGCTAACTCCTTGAATGCTTGTGTCTTGAAATTAATTTCAGGACCACCATTTTAGTTTTTGGATTCCTTTACACCATGTCCCAAGAAACCATCCATTTTTGGAAAGGTGTTGAACCCATGGAAGAAGACAGATCCATTTAGATGAGACATTTTTGTATTTTTCTCCTCAAAAGTATTATATTCCAAAATTGCCCCTAAGCTTTCAGTTGAATTTTTACCTCCATATGTCATCTCTTTATGGGGTCACCTCCTCTAGGCACCATAAGGCACCAATATCCATTAGCACCGAAGAACCCACCTTTCTGCAATTGAAAGCAAGAAATGAGTAAAGGGCATAATAGGAATTACATGATTTAAATAAATAAGTGGGTTTTAGTTGTGTGATGATGTGTCAAAATAACAATTGTTGATTTACTTTTAGTGATTATGTATGACTCATTTGATGAACAAAAGAGCATCCTAATATTTCTAGATAGGAGAAAACCCTACCCTATGCATTGCTATTCTAGACACCTTTTTAAACATTGAAATTGAGGACAAATAATTAATGCATTCTTTTATAGGAAACATCCTTATATATACCTTCAATTTTCAAATTTTTTGAATTTGAATCTGTTGGACCTTAGGATTTCACATGATTTTCATTGGGTTAGGTCTCCATTCCCAAGTCATAGCATGTTATTATCATGCTTGTCTTGTTGTGGATAAGTTTATATTTTGTCTCTATTATTTACTTTTACAACCTAATAAAATGTATATAATGATGTTTTCCAAATATTGAAATTCTGTATCTAATAGGGTGATTAAAAAATTCTGAAGAGCAACTTAGTACATAATTCGTGTCGCTACTTTAGAATTTTATAAAAATGAATTTAATAATCAAGTTATACTTTTAAATAATACTATAATGAAACAATAAAGATAATATAACAACACATTGATATTTATAGAATCAATTATGAATTTCTAATAATAATTAATTTAAAAAATTATAATTATGAAAATCCTGTAAAATATTTTTATATATTATATTAATAAATAATATATTATTAAATTAGGCTAATTTTGATATGTTGATAGTGTAAATTTTTTTTTACTCTATCATTCAAGTAAATGCTTATATTTGTATCACTTTTAAGATAGAGTTGAGTCAAACTATCATATATATATATATATATATATATATATATATATATATATATATATATATATATATATATATATATATATCTTCATTGCATTTTGCATTTATGACACCAAATTAAAAGCTAGATATGTAAAACATACTACAATTTGCAATTCCATATAAAAAACTATTACAATTTACTTATTAATCAATATATATCATTGCATTCTGCTTTGCATTTATTACACACGAAAAAAGAAAAAAATAGACACGTAAAATAGACTGCAATTTACAACTTTCGTTGGTTTCAGTTCCATCCATATGCGCCAAACATATGTTCAATGTGCATGTTCTATATAATGATTCTTAGTGTTTTTTTTTTGCATAATTTATGGTCATTTTTAAAATCTAAAATAATATACTAACAGCTATATTTTAACATCAATCAACATATATAAGAATTAGCTACTTTTGTTTAGAGGCCAAATAAATTTTTTGTCATTATAAATTAATTAGAGATATTTTTTGTTATATGTTTTAAGATTTCATTTAATTGATAATTTATGGCCATTGTAAAAATCTAAATTAATATACTAACAACTATTTTTTAATACCAATCAACATATATAAGAATTAGCTAGCAAGTGATGTGGGATATGAAGAAGCAGCAAGGCTAATTATAAGACTAATTTATTATTTTAAAACAGAAATGCAATGAATTAATCTTATAATGACCAAATTCAAAGTACCAAAAACATAACATATATCCGTAATGAGATTATTTAATTATTAATTGGTTATATAATAAACTTATAAGCAATCTAACAAGTAGATCATAAGTAAACAAATGTCTAATATTGCAATGAATCACGAATATTTTTGTTTTTAGCATTTTATATACACATATCTACTCAAATAAAAAAATCTTATAATAACATAAATTCAAATGGGAATGTTTATTATTGTATTTATTTAGATTACTTGGATTACCCATTATCAAATGTTTAGAACCATAGAGTTACAATTTTTAATAATAATTGGGCCATTATTAAGCACTTTCATAGTAATTATATTTGTAACGCATTGGTTTTACACATTCATTGCAATTGTATATGGAATTGAACTCAAATTATGCCTTAATTTCTATATATATGTTTTGAGCCAATAATTTTTGCTTTGTCTTTATCACCTTATTCATACCTTCATTTTCCCATGTTTATCACAAAGGCAATGCAAGTGCTTTCAATTATACCTCATTCACATGTTCAGGCTTTCGATCACCACCTCCTGAGTTAAGTTGTGTGTGTTTAGTATGTTATAAGTATCATAATCATTTGGTATTGCATGACTATTTTAATCATTCAAATACATCTATGTTCTAAATTTATAAAAGGCTAATTAAATGTCAATTGGCATGTTTTATCTATTTAATTTTGTTATTTTATATTATGATTAATCTAATGCCTTGGCCCTAACAAAAAAAATTGTCTTTACTAGAAGTTATGGTATGCAGCAATGCAAGAGCCTTAGTTAACACAACACAACTACATCTTGGCTGTTGGAGAGAAGGAAGCTATATCTGTGACAGGTTCTCTATATTTACACTTTCTGATAAATAATATGGCATTCAATTTTAACTCTTCCCATTTGTTATAATCTGAATGTTGGAGGTCTTTAGTGTCATGGCTTGCATCTTTTTGCTATAATCTAGCAAGTGGTCTAATATGAATGTTAAAGGTCATGGTACTCTTCTTTATTTTTCTTATCTACAATAAAAAAATAACAGGTGATTTATTGGCTTTTAGTACTTCATTTTATATTTTATTGGTTTTTTATTTCGCATTATTATATATATTTTTTATTTTTATTAAAATAAAAAATTTAAAATAAAAATTTAGTGATGATAACTCATCTATGATCATTTTATATTTTTATTAGCTTTGTAGTTTGTTAAATTAAAATTAATTTTCAATTCATTTAAATTTTAATGAATATTTTATAAATTACAAATATTATATTATATTTTAATTTATTTTTTAAATATGATCGTAAATATTAAAAATCATTTCCAATATTTCTTCACATAAATCAAATTTACTTTTGTTACTACTATCAAACCTTGATGCTAAGCTGCTCAATAAACTCTTCTTCAAGCTTGATTAATTATACAAAAATTAGTTAAAAAAAATTTAAGTTAATTATTCTTATATATTAATATTATTAATAAATGTTAAAAAAGTAATATAATTCCAATAAACTCTAATTTATATATTCAAAAATATTTACATGTGAAATTGCAACAAAGGACAAGAAGTGGCACACAATATATTTTCAAAAAAATATATATTTATTGTGTATGTGTGTAAAATTTACATATGCAATTAATTCTAATACTAATTGTAGTTATTGCATAGTTCATTATATTTTATTATTGAAATTTCACTTTAATTTGTAGTTAACTCTAATTTGTAATTATATGATTGATATAGGAATGCAATTTACAACTAAAATTCATTATAATTGTCACTATAAAAAAATACTATGATTTTCATCTGTTATATCATTCAAGTAATAACAATATTAATATTTTATATTCAAATATAATTATATTAAAATTTGAATAATCATTGTAATTTGTTTATTCATCATAACATAATTTTGTGATTTTATTAATACAGCTAGGTTAAAACTCATTCTAATTTGTAAATATTTTATGATTCAAATAGTAATGTAATGTTTGGAGGCAACTTACATTTATTCTAAATTTCACAAAGAAAAAACAATACTCTAATTTGTAACAATTACACACCATTCAAGCAGCAACAATGATTCTTTTATCTTTAATATAATTAGTTTAAAATTTAAATACTTATTTTAGTTTGTCGGTATATGATAACATAATTTTTGTTATTTTAATTTTAAGAATTATTTTACTTGATCTTATTAAAAAATATAAAAATTAATTTAAAGCAAAAAAAAATAAACTTTTTTTGTAAAAAAAATTATATCATCAAGTTTAAAGAAAGAAATAACCTTAACATTTTCAAGAAAAAGTTGTATCACATGACATTTAATTTAATTGCACATAACAATATTAACAATTTATCTACAAATTTTTATAAATTTGAAATTTAAATTATTGCGTTAATCTATTAGCTTATGATAATATATAATTTTTTGTGATTTTAAGTTTTTTATAATTAATTTGATTAAAATCAAGTTTAAAAAAGAAATATCCTTAACATTTTTTAAAACATTAGTTTCATATTACATTTCACTTAATTGCACTTAACAATAATAATAATAATAATAATAATAATAATAATAATTTAATCTATGAAATTTGTGAAGTTGAAATTTGAATATTACATTAACCTATTAGCTTATGAAAACATAAATTTTGTGTTTTAAGTTTTTTAAAAAAATTGATAAAAAACTTTCAAATATGTAAGCTTAAAATTATTTTTAAAGTAAAAAAATAAAATATTTTTATTCTTAAATTATTAATCAAATAAAGATTATGGTGCATTTAATTGGGCAATAATTTGTGTGACATTAAGGTGGATATAAGTTAAAATTATGATTAATATTATGTAAAAAAATTAAAAATATTATTATTATATCTAATTTTTAACTACTAACACATATTTATTTTAAAAATATTCTTATTAAAATAATTTTAAAAATATTAAATAATCCAATACAACGAGGTTAATCTCTAGTTATGATGATATAACATTACATAATTAAATATTTGTGTAAATTTTTTTGAGTTTAATTTGTATATATTGATAGTGTACAAAAATTTTATATATTCATTCAATTATATATTATCACATCAATAAAAATGGTTAAATCTACAATTATTTAAAAGTTATGTAAATAAGATGATTTAATTATATGAGTGTAAAACTTTTTAAAAACTCATGTTTTTTTGTACTGACTATGCATTCAAATTAAATTTTTCTAATTATACTTGTATAAAATTTTAGTTTTTAAAGATTTTATAATTCACATTTAAACATTATGTAAATTATAAAATTTCAAAATATTAAATCCAATTGAATTTTCATAATTGAATCCTGCCCAATTTACTTTGAGCCGCCGTACAGCACGTGTTAGTTTACTTTTGATTACGAAGACTTCCAAAAAAACAAAAAAGACACTTACGTTTGACCTTACGTCACCTCATTTTCTCACTACGACAATAAAGTAATGCGGTGGTTAGAGACAGGCACAGCTCCACCACAGTGGATCAATCACCGTTCCTTCGTGGATACAAATGTCTCCATTCCGTGTGAAGGAAGAGAACCCTATTTGCTTCCCAAAAGTCAAAAAATTGTACAAATCCTGATATAAAGTGAACTTCAGATTTGGGGTCCTTCGACATAAATCCTTCGGCTAAAGGCTAATGCGATAATTGCGGCTTGGTTTCCAATTTCCATGGAAAATCCGCACATAGCAATAGTTCCCAGTGCTGGGTTCTCCCATCTTGTCCCAGTTGTTGAGTTTTCCAGGCGCCTGATTCATCTCCACCCTGACTTTCGTGTGACATGTTTCGTTCCCTCACTTGGGTCACCCCCACTTCCTCCAAAACTTACCTTCAAACCCTTCCGTCCACCATACAGTTCATTTTTCTTCCCCCATCACCAAAGACCAAGTGCCACAACATGTTCATATTGCAGAACAAATTCAACTCACCGTGACTCTCTCTCTGCCTTACATACTAGAGGAATTGAAGCGCTTGTGTTCTAGAACTCGAGTAGCAGCTTTGGTTGTGGACGTTTTTGCACATCAAGCGCTAGATTTTGCCAGAGAACTCAACCTCTTGTCTTACGTGTACTTGCCACTATCTGCTATGATTGTTTCATTTTACTTACATTCACCAAAGCTACACCAGATACTTAGTTCTGAGTATATGGACCCACAAGAACCTATAGTGATTCCTGGTTGTGTGGCTGTTCACTACAGAGATCTTCCTCAACCATGTCACGATCGATCAAGCGTAGCATACAGGCAATTTCTTGAACGTTCCAAACGATGTATTTCTCTTCCAGACGGTGTCTTAGTCAATAGCTTCCTTGAATTGGAAAGTGGGGCTATAAGGGCTTCGGAAGAACAGATCGGAGGGAAGCCAAAAATTTATCCAGTAGGACCAATTATTCAGAGTGGGTCGATTGATCAGGAAAATGGTCTGGAGTGTCTTACATGGTTGAATAACCAAG
Source organism: Dalbergia oliveri (assembly GCA_030441495.1). Taxonomy (NCBI): domain Eukaryota; kingdom Viridiplantae; phylum Streptophyta; class Magnoliopsida; order Fabales; family Fabaceae; genus Dalbergia; species Dalbergia oliveri. The sequence goes on along the minus strand of JAMLFY010000008.1, from coordinate 36,848,046 downwards.
AACCCAACTCTGTTTTGTATGTGTCCTTTGGAAGTGGTGGCACACTTTCTCAAAATCAATTCAATGAATTAGCCTTTGGGTTGGAACTGAGTGGTACGAAATTCCTCTGGGTTGTGAGAGCCCCAAGTGACATTGCTAGTGCTGCTTACCTCGGTGCTGCAATTGAGGACCCTTTACAATTCTTGCCACATGGGTTCTTGGAGAGAACCAAGAAGCAAGGCTTGGTTGTTCCATTTTGGGCGCCTCAGATTCAGGTACTTGGTCACAGCTCAACTGGTGGGTTTTTATGTCACTGTGGTTGGAATTCAGTCCTTGAAAGTGTTGTGCAGGGTGTTCCAATAATAGCATGGCCACTCTTTGCTGAGCAGACCCTGAATGCTGTGCTACTAGCTGATGGTCTAAAAGTGGCACTGAGACCCAAAGTTAACGAAGATGGAATAATGGAAAGAGAAGAAATTGCTAAGGTTGTAAGAGGCTTGATGGAAAATGAAGAGGGTACCGATATTAGGAAAAGGATGGAACATTTGAAGATTGCTGCTGCTAATGCTTTGAAAGAAGATGGATCATCAAGAATGGCTTTGTCAGAGTTGGCTGACAATTTGAGAGGTCTCCAGCCTTAGATCTACAAATCTTTAATTTTCAACCTTCTGTTTTGATCAGGGCCTCTGTTGCCAAATCTCATTTAATATTGGTTGATTTTGGTTTTTTCTCTTTTTTCTCTCTCGGGTCATGGTTGATTTGGGTTTATATTAACCTAGTTTTTCTTCTGTTTAGGCTCATCAGATTTTAATTCTACTAGGGATATTGCAGATTGGGCTATTGAGTATTGTTATCATCCTCCGTCTTATAATAAAATGGTAGGCTGTTTTTTATCCAAGAAAATAAAATGGTATGCTGTTGACCTTTTCCTCTGTGTTTGGATTGAAGACAATATAATGTTGGTAAAAAGAGTAAGTAGGTGAAGTGAATAATGCTCTTTCAGATAAATTTTATATACGGTGGCTGATATATTGGTCCGCATAGGTTTTGGACCATCTCATAGTTTGCACTTATATACCATTGGATAAAGTTTATTAAAATCTGATGGTTGAAAATGTAATTAGTTTATTTTGTTGTAAAAGGAAATGTTTCTCCACTCTCAAATTACTCAAATGGTCATTTTTCAATCTCTAATTCACAGTTTCAACCACTCATTGTTTTTCACCACCATCACCATCAAAGCTATCTCCGCGTCGTCACTTCCACTGTCACTACCTCCACTTTCAATAAAATATAGCTTTGGATGCTACTACTATGGTTCCTGAACTATTAAGTGAAGTCGTTCTTTTGTTTATAAAAAATGAAATTGAAATCAAATCTAAAATGGGCAGAAAAAAAAATAAAGGAGCATTATGCATTGATTTTATAGGAAATGCAGTAGTAAGAGTAACACTTGAAAGTCTTTGATAATGCTTACAAGCTGAAAGCCTAAATACGTTTCTTCATACACTCGATTTCACTCAATAAAATAGTTCTTTGAATTAATTAGATTCAAGATTCAAGAATGGAGGTTGCATCCAGGTTTTTATAACTACTCTTATTTTCTTGTTGGGGATTATGATGAAGAATATCTTTCTATGATTTTTCAGATTTTGCAAATTCTTTCAATACTCCAGTTGTGTGGAAGTTAGAATTTCAAGGAGATCAATAATATATTTCACCCGAAGTGCCTCTTTAACGCACGGCCTTGGAAGTGGCAGAACTTCTCATCTGAAAGCTCCACATTTGTTGCTATGTTTTGGACTTCTCTAACACGTTGAAGAACGTTCGGAAGAAGGAGATAAAGTCCACGTAGATGAACTCGTGAATTTCAATCGTCTAACTTTTGAGAAGATCACCAAGAATTGCCAAGAAGAGATGATAGGATGATATTGGTGAACATTTAGATTGCCTACCTGGCGTCATATAGTGTGGGATGGAAGTGACAAAGCTCATAGTGAGGGACAATTATGTAATTTTAGAATAACATTGATTTTGTTTTCTATTTCTCTTAAAAGATCTCCACGGGTAAACTTTTTCCTTTAAATCTAATGGTGTAAATAAAAGGATCATTCGATAGTCCAAGACACATAGGACTAAATTATCCTTCACCTTTATATACGATCTTAAAGGTTAAATTCTCAAAGGCGTGTACTATTTCTCGGTATTTTTTTTCATATTGGTTTTGAGGATCACTGATATGGATTTAGGGCTTAATGTGCGGGACTATGGGCTTTCAAAATCTCGCCCATAATGTGTTTTTAAAACAATGAATAAAAAAAAATTTATGAAATCTCGGCAAGCCCATTTTTTTATGAAATCTTGCCAAGCCCAATATGCTAACATGATGGAGAGATTTTAGTCACAATCACGAGTGTGGCAAGAATTTGGGCAAAAAAATATTAAAATATTATACCATTCTTATATAAAACCTTTCCCTCTCTTCTCGCCTCATTTGAAATTTTTGTTAATTGTGGGTGAGAGTTCGAGTGAGTGTTATGTGTGTCAAAACACAGAGTGGATAGAGTAGGAAAAAAAGGGTTAGAATAGGAGAAAAAATGGATAGCTCTCCCCTTTTCTTCTAATTCTATCGGTTTATTTTTTAATGTTTCTAGTCCTAAAAAAAGTGATCTATGTCCAAAAAGAGTTTTATGTGGGTCTTAATTTGAATAGTCACTCCTTTCCCTTCTATATTTATTGTTTGTTTTGTGTTGGTGGGTTCCCCTGTATTGGTAGTCTTATGAAAAAAATAGTGATATCTATGTGTCAAACTAGTGTTCTGTGTAACAAAAACAATTAAGAGAGTAGAGCAATAAAAAGCGAGCAAAAATAGATAGCACATCAAATATAATAATATATTTTAACAGCAATATTGTTACAAATACAAATAAAGGTGTCACATTTATATGTGAACCCAGCATGTTTCTTTATTCTTTGCACTATGTTATTTGTGGAGTTAGAAAGTGTTCTTAAATAATGCATAATTCTTGAAACTCCAAAAACAACGGAGAAAATAACATATAGGTGTCCAGTATCAATTTTGTATGATTCAATCAGTATCAAGTAGTTGTAATAAGCAACAATGACCACATGCAACAAATGTTTCAAATATATAGCAACATAGAGCAAAAATATCTCTCATTAGATTGCATGTCAATTCAAGGAAGCAACTCCTTTCTTTTACTATCAAGTTGACAATAAGAAGGAAGAGGCTTACTGAAAAATTTTTGGAAGGAGGGCTAGAATGGGAAGAAAACAATGGTGAAAGTGATGAGGAGGACTTTCCAAGCGAATATGAAAGTAGTGATGGTGGTGCTGGTGATATGGAACTAGATGATGAAGCAGATGATGAGCATGTATCAAACACAATTGCTAGTGAGCATTATTCATGGAGCCATCATTTATTTATGCTTTAGATCTTGAAGCTATGAATATTGCACCAGAGTTTGCATAGTATGCCGACATGTAGTCATTTCTGTTGCTCCTTTAGGAAACATGAAAGAACATTAACGTGTGTAGGAAATTTGTCCATATTCAATTTTTATTGGGGGCATGATATGATATAAAGTTCTAGGACAACGATTTTCATCCATTTCTATGGAAAAGAAAAAATTTCATTAATAGAAAAACCTAATGATACTTACAAATGAAACAAGTATATTAGATCCAAATTAAAAAAGAAACAAAGAGTCTTCCATCTCTGGACTAACAACCCATAAGTAGCTTTGCTTCTTGCTTGAAAACTATTGATGCCTAAGCATCTTTCATGTAGAAGACCATCATAACAAGTGTTTCCAGGTTGAAGAAAGTATCATACATTTTTTCAACATAGATCTGAATACCTTTGTATTTGCAAGACCATAAAATAGAAAATTTACAAGGGGATACCAAAACACCCATAAAAGGCAAAAACAAAACACCTATAAAGGGGAACATTGAAAACACCATAGAAGGACAATGAAAACACCACAAAGGGGATAACAAAACCAAACACAACATGAAAAGAAGAAAATGGTTAGGTTGTCACCAAATAATAAAGATGATAGCCCCCTCAATAATCCTTCACATAAGAGAAGACCAGAGAAAAGAAAAAGTGGATTGAAATGAATATAATCAACCTTAGCTCTGGCCACATCCAAGCTCATAGGGCCTCCAAGGCTGGATCAAAAGCGAAGCCTGTGGGGCCCTAAAACAAGCCCTTCGGGCTCGAGCCCTAATATTCCATTCAGGGAATCTACCCTTGAATGTGAATGGCTGGAATATTGATAGGGAGTAATGGTCTCGTAACATCTCAAAAATTATTTAAAAATTAATTTGAACTTTATTAGTGAGAATTTCAAAAATCTGACAAACTTTCAGCAATGATGAGACGACCCAATGGATGTACGGAATAGACTGGAGCCGAATAGTGATTTAAGTTGCAGGTAACTTTTAAATAATTTTGAGGTATTGCAATCTCTTCTGGGAATATATGCTTAGCTAAGATGGTGAGAAAGGTAGTTCATTCTCTAAGCCTAGACATAGACCTACACTTTATCCTGAGCAAGACTCTAACATTTAAGTATCTGATCTATGAGAAATAGGTAAAACATTTTAACTTCCATCAAAAAGCTCCCAAACTATACACCTTTCACCTTTTATGATGGTTAATACGCAATAAGGGGAATACAAATAATAATAGGTTCCTCCAAACCCTAAACCACAACAATGCCTAAACTAGTAGTGCCAATGCCAATGCAAATGATATATCTCCATGATTTGTGAGACAAATATGAAAGCCCTTGAACGATATGCAATGGTAGATCAATAGCATGAATATTGACCTAATGATTCTACAGAAGAATCTCAATCCTTACCTCCAAATCACTAACCCAATCAACTGCATTCTCTGAGGAGGAAATAACCCGTAATCACCCAAACAACTTGGAGCCACCAATGCCAACCTATAACTAATAGAGTCATCAAATGATGAGCTATGCCCAACCTAATCATAAGGCCTAAATTTTATAGTACCTAACACTGTCACTGGTCTGTTTAATCAATTTACCAAACCCCAGCCATCTAGGCCATACAACGAGCTCATCTGATCCTAGAGCCACCGTCATGGATTCAAAATGCCATGTTGATTTGTAAGGATTATTGATCCTCGTTGTGAGAGCTTCCTCCACACTTACTTGCCGCACAATGGTTTGCATTCTCCCTTAAATCATTGCAAGTTTTAATGAGTTAAGACTTGGACATTTTTGAATCATTTTACATTGAGCAAGGCTCATTGAGAAGGTGAAAGTTGTATGGCCTCGTCCAAGGCGACAATGAGCCTTTGAAAAGATTTTATGGGACAATTCAACAAGATATCGTGAGTGAAGGACTTGGACTCAGAAGGTCAAGGTGTCTGCTTTTGTAAGGGCATTGAAATAAAGACCGTTTCTAAACCTCCTACCAATCTAACCCGATCCAAAATCTGGATGAGCTCTAACCATCTGAGGTGGGCATATGGTGGACGAAGGTATGGGGAATCAGAAGTGACATAGAGAACGAGCCTAAGGTAGACAATTATTCACCTTCTAGTGGATAGGGGGCAATCCCAGCATTAAATAAAGGACAGGCGCTATAGGAGGCCACTTCCTAGAGACATGCAAAGATAAATACTTAGAGTTCGGACTTACAACTGACCTATACTAATTATGAAAACTTCAATGTACCTAAATTATGATACTCTAATGTATGCAATGCGGGCTACGGTTGCCCTAAGCACCCATACAACCACGTTATATTGACAAACACAAGAGATGTGAGTACAACTGGGCTTTTGGCTACACTACGGAAGAATGTGATACTCTATATCTCCTAAGCCCTTGGCAGGAGTGGCAGCTTTCCAATACCTTCCTCGTTACCCTGAGGGGACGTCACTATGCACCTAAAACCAAATAAGTAGGTACTTCGAGAGAAAGATCATCTCATTAATAGTTTCATCTAACTCTAAGAGGAGTAAATCAAATTCCTCTAGCTAGGGGATATGTCAGAAGGGGAATACTGGACGATTGACCAAAACATTTGTGATCTTTAAAGACCATATTAGTGTTCGGCCAAACCATGCATAGGTAGGAGGTTTTATGATACTTTTATTATTTTTTTATCCAAAGATTTCAAGGACGAAGCCATGGCGGCGATTAGATGGTCATTCGGGTGATTGTTGGCCAATTTTGAGGTAAGGTGAGTTTTGATTAACAGAAGGCTTTGTAGTCTTCTTGATGCATTTTCCAAGTTAAATATGCCCAAGGTTAGCATTTTCCTCTCGCATAGAGGTTTGGTCAATTTTGCTAGGAAAGGTCTTCCCAAAGGAACAGTGGAGTTATAACGACCTTTGTGAATTAAAACTTATCCTAGTCAAGTACCTCATTGTTGACAGTAAGACCTCTATAACATTATCATAGGTGTCATGTAACATCCTTCTAAGTGAAACATCATCCTAAGTCCTGACATTATACTTATCATTGTACTTTCTATGTCGCATAACTTTCTTTAATCGTCTTATCAGAGAGATAATTGAATCATAAAGTAACTAAGTCGTAATTACTATTATAATATATATAACCAAAAAAATTACATTTATCAAATTAAAAGTCAAGTATAAAAGGAAGCTATCCTATGAACTTTCATACACATTTGTTCTCACTTATAATTACATACATATATCTACAACTACGTACAATCAACATAAGCCTTAGACGCAAAACATTACAAATTTGATTTCTTTTGTGTAGCAACTCCATAGTTTGCTAGATTAACCTAGAGACGAACAGAAAACACAAACACACAAGGGTGAGAGTTATAAAATTCTCAGTAGAGCTTTCCCCAAATACACAACAATAAGTGTCATTGTCATCGTTCCAGCCACTTCGGTTTATTAGGAAAAAGGTGATCATGCATAACAAAACAACAATTCATTTTTAAAGTTCCAAATCATACATTCAAAGTGGGTTACTTTTAATAATCAGTCACTTGGTACTCATAAAGCTCCTAGTCATAGTAAATAATGTTAAACAAAATGATTCAATATGATATGAATATGCATATGCTAAATGTAGTGAAATTATGGAAGTTCCCTTGACATAATCAAAGTGGTCCAAGTTTTTCTTATGACCACAAACTCAATTTATGCATTTTCTCTTTTCATCGACATAGGAAAGACTTAGTTTGTACTCCATGGGTATTTGTCGTGGACAACTCACAATGGATTGTTTATACCAAATGGTATCCATGGACAACTCAACAATGGGAAATAGCCTTGTAGAACTAAGCTCATTCCTATACATGATCATCGGACTTCATTTTTCCTTTTCCAAATCACACAGATCTATTTAGCCCATACATCTCCAAACTTATAATATCTCTAGGGAAGTTCCTCTTTCCTTCCTTTACCAATATAATTCTTGTTTCTGTTTTGTCCATATGTCAGAATATGCATGATTGAAATTTATACATTTTTTTTCCATATAAGCACCATGTACTTTTCTTTTCTCAAATGCATGCATAAGCCACATGTAGGCATTCAATCACAAGTGATTTCAATTATGCATCATAAACCAATCTTTAAAGTCACTAGCATGCATTCATATACATCATACTTGAACCAAAAATGCCATCACATTACAATTCAAGATTTGGATTCATTTCTAGCAATTGGGCATATTTCACACCATTGTAGCACAAATTTATTTGCACATCAAACAATCAATTCAGAGGCTATGAAAATTCTCTAAGACACTTCAATGTGTCCACAAGGTCCTATATAAATTTCAAAGCAAGAATCATTCTCTAACTATGTTAAACAAATTCTATAAGTTTGGTGGTCAGAGACCACTTAACCTAACTCAGCTAATCTCATAATTTTTAACCCTAGCAAATGATTGAATCAATTCAGAATAAAAATCATGGTTGCACTTCAAGATATTTTCAACATCCTATAAATTTTAAAGTGATAATTCAATCGTTTGCTATGGTAACAAAATTATACAAATTCGCTTCAATCCACAAGGTTAACAGCATAGGTACAAGGCCGGTTCTTGATTTTTTTAAAGCAGGATAAATAAAAAAGGAGCTCAAGAAAATTCGTGGGACTAGCCTAGGATATTAGCTTTGTAACCCAACTTGGGAACGTAAGGGTACGTGTGGAATCCATCCCTCCGTAAGCTTTCTGGGTGACGTGTCTTCTAAATGCATAACTTATCATAATATAATACTTAAAATATGATTTTCTTCTAAATCAACAATCATTTCTCTATTTAAAACATAATATTTAATTATATAAAACTGGAAATATTTAATATTCAAGCTTTGAAAACCTTTCTAATTCATTCAAGAAAATTAAAATCATAAACAAATCCATCACAAGATATTAATCTTAAATCATAGCCTACTTAACCATTGAAAACTAAATCATAACTACATGGCTAATCAAATACAAAATCTAATCAAAACCAATAGTTAAAATCCATACTTAAACTTTAGAAACATGTAGGGAAATATATAAACTTTGAAAATAGCTACAGTATCTCAAAATATATGTGTGGCTAGGATCCTGCCTGCAAAACTCCTGGAGCACTTCTACAACTAACATAAGCCTAAACTAAGCCTTACAACAATATAAAGCTCACCAAAAGATAACGCAACTGAGGTGACCAAATGACTTTTGTACCTCCAACTGAAAGGAAGGGAAAGGGGTGAGTCAACAGACTAAATGAGTGAGCTCTCACCCATCACCCACATGGGACAACCGAGGAACATATATACATAATGCAATCTACATGCAACAGTATAAATCATTTGATATTTACATACATTAGCTAGGAAAACACTTTTCATTTCATAGATTCATAAACAATCATTTCTAAACTCATAATCAAACATGAAATCATTTAACTGATGCGGCAGAGCCTGGGAAACAATATTTGCTGAGTTGAATAATTACATATATAATAACTAAAGCTGTAAAATCAAAATCCCTATCAGACAAGTTGAGGGTCCTAACCAGGGTCGTGTTTTCTGTAACTCCTGGGGCCAATATTGTCCTCTGGATAACTGTCCAAAGTTAACGATTTCATAATAACCGTTAACTAATTGTATTTCTTGTTCTCTACCATCTAAATTAGTTTGAAAAAAAGAAAACTATAGCTGAAAAATGGGCATTCTATCCTTGGCGAAGTAGAGCCCTAAATTATAAGTACTCTAAGAGTTCTAGATTCAAATAACTCTAACAGCCTGACTTTAGCATAACTTATTGTGAAATCGTGCCCAAGGGATCACCCATATGTAGACATTTTGATTTCTAGCCCACAGAATATGTACGACAGTTGCTATGAATCACATGAATCATACCTCTTGGTACCTTAAAACTAAAATTCTAAATTTTATATCTTAACGAACATATTTTTAAATACTTGATAATTCTAAATCATAGCTTAAAACATTGGGTTCTAAATCATGAAAACTCTAAAACTATAATAGCATTTTTCTTCATAAAACTAATCATACTTTCTTCACATAGCTCAACTTAATATTTTCCAATATATCTCAATTGGGTATTCTAAAACATGGTTTGGAATCTAAATCATAATTGATAAAATAGCGAAGTTGCTACAATACATATTTTCTTAATAAATCCCTTATCAAGCATGTAAAACATTTTCCATAACACACAACATAGCAATCATGGTCCCATGCATTTTCTAGAATTATAATTTCATGTATAAGTTCAAATGGAGCATTTCTAGCTAAAGCACATTTTCATATAAAGCCATATCATGTAAGAAATCTATTTTTTTTCAAATATCTAAATACTCCGTAATGCAATAAAATAATAATATAATGACCAAACTAAGACCATGAGATCAAATCCACCCACCTGGAAGGGTGGATAGTAAAGCACTAATACCACGGGGACTCTGGGAAGGAGGAATGCACCAATGATTGCCATTGAAATAACAAAACTCATAAATAATCTATGGGAAGCTCTAGATTACTCTAGATATACACCCACAACTTTGGGGGAGCACCCTCACTTGACAGTAATGAGAGAAATAACAAACCCAAACTCAAGATCATGAAAGACGAGAGAATGAAGACATAATTTATCAAAATTTACTCACCTTTGAAGCTTGAGGATGATGATTTATGTAACACCTCGATTTTTCTTTTGAGTACAAATGACCGAAATGCCTTAAGGTCATTTTTAAAATTAAAGGGCAGTGACCAGAAAGTCCTCGAATGGGTCAACTCAATGTTTGAAGGGGATTATATCTATTATGTTTGACATTCGAGGTGAAAATCGTTTTCAAACTTTTGGTTCAAAATGACCAAAATACCCCTAAGTGTTTTGCGTGGGTAAAGGTGCCATTTGAGCCCGAAACTTTTCAGAAGTTTGGAATGATGTTTATGAGTGATTTTTGATGTTTAGTTGGGCTGGAAGATCGAAGGTTTAGTACTGAATTACCATTTTGCCCTAAAACAGTGTACAGTGAGCCTAATGACGTAATTAAGCAAACCGAAGCAATATTAGGCTCTAATCGAAGATTAATTTATTTCGATAATTAATCTAGAGTCAAAATAATTTATTAAGGTTAATTAGAACCTAAGATTGCTTGGTTAAACTCTAATTACATCTTTTGATTCAAGATTCCTAGTCATGGAATCTTGAATAGTGTTTCTCTCAAATTCCTTAAATTAAGGAATTGTGCCCACCTTAATTTGACTAAGGAATGGTTTTAATTTGTTAATCTAGAAAGACCAATCCCTAATCAAGTCTTGACAACCTTAATTAGCCATTACCTTACCTATATACTTTCTTACAAACTCCTAATCAAAACCTTAATCAAAGAAACACCTAAACACATCACTAAACCACAATTACATGAACAAATTATCCTCTCCCTTGGCTGTAAAATTCTGGCTGAAATACTCCTCCCCTAATTCCATCACATGTTGTTTTAATTCTCACTCAAAGAGCCATGCTTTGCCCATACCTCAAACCATACCTCACCATGCCTTAACCATGCTTGCACCCATACCCATTCAAGAGATATTTTTCTCTCTTCTTCCTCCCTAAGTGATCGGCCACCCTTCCTCTAAGGCCATTCATAAGCTCTCAATCTTCTATAAATACACTTGCTTGGAAGCCCTTCGAATCCTTTACACACTTGAGCAAACTTCAAGCTTCTTCCCAAACTCAAAGAACCTCTCTTCCTCCTCCCTTGGCCGAGTTCTTCATCAAGTTTCCAAGAAGGATTTCTTTCTCTTTTCCTCTCAAGAAACAAAGCTTTCCTTCTTCTCTTCAAGACTTCTTTAGGTAAGGGTTTATTTTCCAAGTTTTGTGTGCTTCCTTTAAGGAAGAGTTCTAGTTTTCTCTTGGTTTTTCCAAGTTCTTCTTCTTTTCTTTTTTTTCGGCCTAGAGCCTTGTGTTGAGAAAACTTTGGCTTGATGATGAGGTTTCAAGATAATGGACTTGTGATGCCATGTGAGTAACCTCTAAAGCTTGAAAACTTGGTCTTGGACCATACATGATTTCGGTTCTTCCTTTCTTTTTCCTTCTCAAGATTTCAATTTTTATTCCTTTCATTATGCAAGGTTTGATAAAAATGTTGAGTAGATCACTAAAAGTTTTGTTAAGAAAATTAATCATATGTTTTCAAAGAGCTCTAAACTTACCTTTGCCAACCTTAAAGTTGGTCGGCCGTTCTAAGAGTTTTACTCTAGATTGAAGCCCATGAGCAATAAAATAAAGAATATGAGTAGTTCTATTTATGTTTGTTTTGTTAAAGTGTTGGTACCTTTGTTTTAATCCACTTTCTTGAGCTTGATGATGAAGTTCAAACCAAAGACTTCTTTGAAGACTTGGTGTTAAGAACTCTAAAGCTCATCTTCTATTATTAAGATACATTTTGGGTTAAGGCTATTGATATTCCTCTAAAGTCTTGCAAGAGCTCTAGTTAAGATAAAATAAGTTGCATCCATGTTTAAATTTGTGCCTTGCATCTCATGTTTATTTTGATGCCATCACTAAGCTCTCAAGAATAAATAAATGAACTTGCATTATCATGTTTAAATTCCCAAGCTTGCATTTCATGTTTATATTTCAAGTCATCACTTAATCTTTAAAGATAATAATGAAGTTACATCTCATATTTATTTTATGCTCTCACTTTATCTTATAATGAAGAGTAAAATGAAGTGCATAGCATGTTTAAGATTATGTTATCACCTAAATACTCTAAGCTCAAAGACTTGCCCTAAGTATCTTCAAATGGAAATTTTAACCATGATAAGTGGATGTGTTTTAGTTGATACAATGATGGTTTTGATTTTCTAAAATGTGAGGATGATTTCAAGAAAATGTTGGAAAAATGTTTTATGAGGTCTCAAGGTGTTTAAATAGCTTGAAATGTGTCAAAAATCATATTTTCTCAAATTCAGAGGTTTTAATCATCGATTACCAGATTATGTAATCGATTACCAGAGTGGTTTTGAAGGGTTTTTGGTTCTGGATCGATTACCAGACAATGTAATCGATTACCAAGGCTGTTCTTCATGCCCAGAACCACTTTAAAATCCTGTAATCGAATTCTGTCGTGTAATCGATTACTCTAATGTTCTTCATTTCTTGGAAAAAGTTTTAGCCTAAGTAATCGATTACCATCCTATGTAATCGATTACCCTTTGTTCTTTGAACCCAGAACAAAATTTAGTCTCTGGTAATCGATTACCAGGCACATGTAATCGATTACCAGAACACCCTTTTTGCTCCTGAAATTGTTCCAAGAGAAAAACTAGAAACTCATATGCACTTATAACATGATTTTATGTGATTATGTGTGATGCACACTTTTGGTTTCTATCTTGTTGTTGGCCACTGTATTAATTCTGTTTTGAGTTAAAATGTGTAAGATTATGTTTGAGTGAAGTGAGGAACGATTTTGAAGGTTAGGAAGGACTAAATAAATAGAAAGGTTTGACAACTAGAATCTTAAAATACTCAGACACAAGAACAATAATTTCTGTTCTAGCATAATTGAGCTTAAGGAAGATGGTTCATAATTAGTGTTTATGCCTAGGAGTTGAATATAGAACTTTAGGCGAAGACAGAACCTAAAAAGGGTCTAAGGCGTAGATCATAGAATCCCCATAGTCAAATAATGATCATGGTGTTTAATATATATAATGTTGTTTGGATGAGTTAGTGAGCATAAACATTAGAGGAAATTATAGGTAATGATCCCTAAGGTGGAATAAAAATCTATAATGAAAGACGGGATAATTAGAACATAAGTTTAAGACACCATGAAATAGAAGGTGTGATGTGAGATGAAGGAAGGTATACTCGTGATGATGTGAATATGTTGATATCATGAACATGAGACGATATGTGTATTTGTGACATGTTTTATGATGATGTGGTATGCTATGCTTAAGATGCATGAGAATGCGAAATATGGATGAGTTAGGAGGGTATGCTCCTATAATGAAGAGATTGATTTGATTGAGAAATTTCATGAGAACAACATGTGTGATTTGAGTTATGTGGCATGACTCAAATTTGAGGAAATTCGAGTAATGTCGTTATGCTGAATTTCTGTCAAATTTGAGGGACTTGAGAAAGTTTTGAAAAGAAAGATTTTTATATGTAACATGCCGAGACGCATTTCTCCTGCTACGTGAGGAGAAAGGAAACCGTGGGGGTATGGTCATGGAGCCATATCGAAGTGGACAATGTCACTGGTGTTAATCAGATGATGCGTTTCGCGCGGAGACGACTTCTCCTGCTACGGTGAGAGAAGGTAAAACCGTGAGGGCATCGCCATTAGCCTGCCAAAGCAAAGTCACTGGTCTTAACCAGTTGATGCATTTCAGAGAAGGAAGAAAGTCCCATGATGGGTGATTCCTTAGGTCCCCTGCCGTACTCTGGGAGTCGGATTATTATTTTTATGATTATGATATGCTTATCAAGAGGATAAGTAATAACTAGTGATGACTAGTTAAGGTATGAGCTCATAGCCTAGTATCAGGGGTCAGTTACTATTTTTACATACCATGATGTCATAAGTTTGAGAAATGAGAAAAGATGTGAAGCATTTTGCTTATGAAAGAGAGAAGTTGATTATGAGAAAGTACATGCCACTTATATGAGGATTAGTTCTTTGATGATATGTTTTATTGGTTTGTTGCATAAAGTATTACCATGCATTCATGTTCTGCTATGCTGCATACATGCATTAAGATTCATCATAAAAGACACGGACCTTGGATAATTACTTTTATGAAAACCTCATAATGAACCCTTGCATGTATAACCTTTTTATAATAAACCCAAGGTTCTTGGGACGTAAACGATGACACTAGGATAGAGGATTCCTCCTGAGATTCTTTAGCAAGATTCTCACCCCTCTCTTTGTTTCTTCTTCGTTACATCTCCAGACCACGATGGTGTCATTCGTGATCTTTGTTGACACACGATATGGGAGGTGCACTACGATCCAGGATCATCAGTCCTACCATTTAAGGGTCATTGTATCGTGCGTATTTTTGCATGCATGGGACTCCTGTTTGCATTCCCGTCTCCAGCTTCCATTTCACCCTGACCTCTCCCTACGGTGACGACTTGATCTTTGAGAGGACACGCCCGACAAGCAGACCCAGGTGCCGACCTTCGTCTTCAACGGTGCGTGACTATCCGAGTACATGCCCCTTATACCTCGTTGTAGGAAGGACCTCTCAGGATCTTTCCGACCCTATTTGGAGGATTCTGCCCTTCGATGCCTTTGGCCACCAGAGGGGTAGCGAGGACACGGTCTCTTAGCCAAGGCTTGTGAGGCGTGTACGTCAGCCCAAGAGCACCTCGGGAGGAGGCCACGTCGCTTCGCGATCCGCATGCCGATGTCCCACTTCCTTAGGCCACATCCGAGGAGCTTCGCAGTTGAGGGCTATGTTTCCGTTCGAGGATTAGCGGCATTCGTAGGCTCTAGAAGGAAGGGTTTGCTTTTAGCTGGTTGTATCTTTTGGGGCTTTCCATGTATTTGCGTTATGTTTCCTGTTTCTTTCCTTGTATTCTATGTTTCATGTACTACAAGCTCTGCCCACTCATATGGGTATGACTTTATGCTTTTTATGTTTTAGTTGATGTACTAACCTATGATATTTAATGTTATGATGGTTGTTTCTATGGTTGAGGTGTTCTTATTTGCTCTTGTATTACATGATTTATTTCCCTCCGCCTTACGTTTCGCTTATGTTGCACGCGATGGCTCGCATTTTGTTTTACATATATTAATTTAAAAAAAAATTACTTGTATTTTCCGCTAAGTAATTTTACCAATGAGTTTTAAAAGGGAAGTAATAACTAATGGTTAATCTTAATACGTCCTAGGCGTATTGGGTTAAATATTAAGGTGTTACAATTTGATCTTGGATTTGAAGAAGAGAGAAAAAAGAGAAAAAAAGGGAAGGGTTTTGGTTCTATTTTTGTTGGGGGAAGCTCGATGGGGTTGTAAAAAGAGGGGTCAAAAGTGAAATGGCGTCATTTTTGGCATTATTCATGCTCCAGGAGGATTGCTTATTGTGCCCGCACTATGCACTTATGACGCTAAAGCGGTCCTCAATCACTGAAACACGTGAAGACTACCCCTGACTGCTCTACGCCTGACTATAGTGGTGAAGAAGTCCCAACTCCTATATTTTCGTCATTGGTATTCAGTTGCCTCAATACTCACTTATTTACATTCTTAATTTATTTTACATTCTGCATTCAAGTTAATGTCCTCATTTATTTTTCTTAATTTATTTTACATTTGGCATTCAAGTTAATGTCCTCATTTATTTTACTCTCCATTAACTTTAAAATATAAATATAAATAAGGAAATACCCCCCATTTAAATTCAAATAAAATATCAAAAAAATCAAAATCTTAACAATTCAAAATCCAAATTTTTGGTTTTAGTTTAAATTCAGGAATTTTTTAGATTTTCTAAACTTGCAGCTAAAAACGAAACATTTAAAGGTTTCATAAAATTCATTAAAAATCACTCTTCAACTTATTTTTCCTCTAGGAACAATTACCGAGACTTTTGATCCCAAGAATGTGACTTTAACATATAGTCCTCTAAGGAGGTGTAGGATCTAGACTTAGTGAAGTTCAGACGCGGTGGGTCATGTGGACTGTAGGCTCTACAAAACTTGTCTACTAACACATGTACATCGGGTATTACGAGCTTCAACATATAATTTTTCTAGCCCATAAAAATACCCACAATTACGCCAGAAAATTTCGTGATCATTCCCTAAGAAATCAATTTCCAGCAAGCATGGTTAGCACTTTTTTAGCAAAACTGAATTTTTCCACAACATCAATATACTCCACCAATACAAATACACCTAGACCTATGTGTACATATATTAGAACCAAGAATATCAATTTTCAAACCATCACAATCTAAGAAAACATAATTTCATCAAGCAAGAAGACAACACCCTACTTTGCAAACTTTAGAGCTTTGTACTCCAAAGGTGTTCCAAGGGATTCCTTTTCACTTCAAGGACTCCCAATCAAGCCCTAAACCTTCCTTAGGTAGTGAGGAAGTGAGGTATCAAGGTGAGGATTGATAGAAAATTGAGATTTTAATCGGTTAGATTTGTAGGTATTGAGGTGTGGATTAAGTTTAGTGAGGAAGTTTGTGGTTTTAACAAGTCTAATCTTCGGATTTTGAGGTTGGAATTCAAATTTTCATGGAAGAAAACATGGAGGTGCTATATCTCCCTGGCCGAGAATGTATTGATGTTGAGATAAGGTTAGATGTCTTATGTATATCTTGTATTTAAAGCATAGATATTATATAATATAAATGTATAATTCTTTAAAGAAAAGAAAAATAAATGGATGGCTAGGATCTAATCTTGTAAACCAAGATTAAATCTTAGCCTTACACTAGGTGTAAATAGATATACATTATCCTTTTGTAATGATTAAACTATCTTTCGGTGTTAGAAATTACACACCGAAATTTTATCGAACTAGTAAAACACCATACCAGAGAAATCAAACATTGCCTTAAAATTAATTCTAAGTATAAAATCTTCATTTCTAACTACTTCTAACGTTAACCCTATATTTTCAGTCCAATGCATCTTAGCCAGCTTCTAGGGTTCAGCTATTTACTGGCCCATGAGGCCTATAAATCACAATTCACATTATTTTTTACAACTCCGTTGGACTGTCCTCATCATTCTAAAACTATCGGATTTTTGGAATTCTCACTAATAAAGCTCAAATTAGTTTTTAAATAATTTTTAGGTGTGTTAATTATCTATCAACAGGTTGAGAGCAATTATTTCCACTCCACATTTGGCTATGAAGTTCTTGTGAATCAGAGAGTTAGGGTAATTCATGCTGACCAATAGAAGCTCAATAGTGCTGTGTCGATTGTTTATGGATTTACAAACCGTCCTCATCATCTCCTGGAAAAAGAAAAAAAGCAATCCAGATGTTCAAATGTTAATATAGCAGAGTTTGACCCAAAGGAAGACTATTATGAAACAAGAGCACAACCAGAGGAGAGCTAGAGAGAATCCAAGTTAGTCAGGAGGAAGATAGAAATGTGATGATCAAGTCTGGGCTACCACGATATAAAAATAAAACTGATTGAGCTCCTTCTAGTATGCCGATTATTCGCCTAGGCACCAGCTAATATGTCGATAATCAACCCAAACTTTATCTCTCATAGGCTAGAGATTACTCTAAGGCATAAGTCACCCAACGAAAAAGAAGCTGGGAAGACAAAGAAGATAGTCAAAGTCAAAGTAGACAAGCTCTTGAAGGCCAGATTCATTAGAGAATTAAAGTACACATCCTAGCCTTCCAACGTAGTCCTGGTGGAAAAGAAGAATAAGGGCACTTGGCATATATGTGTTGATTTCATTGATCTTAACAAGCCTGTCCCAAAGACTCATATTTGCTACTCAACATAGATAAACTGGTGGACGCAGGTGAGGGCATCAACTTTTGAGCTTTATGGATGCATATTATGGGTATAATCAGATTCAGTGCATCTCAATGATAAAGAAAAAATGGCCCTCATGATCAATGGCCAACCTATTGCTATAAAGTGATGCCTTTTGGTTTGAAAAATGTAGGGGTGACTTACCAACGTTTAATGGATAAGGATTTCGAATAGCAAATAAGAAGAAACATTGAGATATATGTAGCTAATATGATAGCCAAGGCTACCCTTACTAGGGACTATTGCACGGAACTTCAAGAAAATCTTGGCCAGCTTAGGCAACATGACATAAGCCTCAAACCGAGCAAATGTGCTTTCATGTGTAAGCGGGAAAATTCCTTGGATTCATGATCACAAGTCATGGTATTGAAGCTAACCCGGATAAGTGCAAGGCTATAAGAGAAATGAGAAGTGTGGCAATAGTGAAGGAAGTTCAACAATTAGTAGGAAGGATAACAGCTTGACCTAATTCATGTCAAGGTCGAGAGATAAACCGCTATTCTTTGATTGCATCCATAAAGCAAAGAATTTTGTATGGATAGAAGAATGTAAGTGGGCCTTCAGAGCATTAAGTCTTTTCCCTCCAGTCGCCTATCTTGATGAAGCATGTGCTCGTAGCCACTCTTCTGCTATCTCTATCTATCTCCCAAAGTTGTTAGTATTAACCTTGTAAGAGACGAGGGTAGGATCAATGGCTAGTCCATTTTGTGAGTAAAGTCTTCCAAGGGTCAGGATCATATCAGAAAATTGAACAATTAGTTTTGGCTTTGATTATCTTTTCAAAATGAATTCATCTATATTTTCAAAGTCACCAAGTTATTGTCAAGATAGATGAACTAATTTGACAAGTTTTTGAAAAGTTGGATTTGGCCGGTAGGATGATTGCATGGAAAGTCAAATTATATGAGTATGGCATTATTTATCAAAGTTAGGGCTGATCAAATCCGTTCTTAGTAGACTTTGTTAACGAGTGGTATGGCTTGACTCTTTGCATGGATGGAAACTCGCATGAAACTTGGGTACTTATGTTGATGGAGCTTCAAAGTTATGAAGGAATGGTGCTAGAGTCATATTGGAAAGTCGAGAAGGGGTTACCATAGAACAATCTTTGAAGTTCGAATTTAGGGCCAGGAACAATCAAGTAGACTACGAGGCGCTAAGATTCGGGTTTTAGCTCACTAAAGATATGGGTGCCTCAGTTCTAGTTGCTAAAAGTGATTCTCAGGTTATCCCTAATCAGGCACTTGAGCATAGATGCACGGTCGTGATTGGTAGTCTGATAGATTGTCATGCTTTGAATATTTTATTATTTAATTTCAATAGTTCTATTTCCCACCAATCTATGTAATGAGTAGATCTTTAATTAATTTGCTCCTTTAATGATTTCTCTTGACGAACCTTATAATGAGTTGATCTTTAATTTTGGTACCACATTAACATGATCTTTTTATATTAAATATGCAAATCCTTCTCAAACTAACTTGTCAGTGATAAGAAGTATTTAGCCAAAGATGGTCTTCTCATAGTATCTTAATCCTGTAACACCCAAATTTTATTTAAAAAGTTTTATTTGAACTTTATTAATCAGAGTTTCATATAACAAAATTAGTCTTGATAAGAATGGCTTAGTGAAAAAAAGTGAATAGTGACTGTGTGGGCCCCATAGGCTTGTAAAAACCACCGAAACCCTAGAATTAGGACAGGAGATGTTAAGACTAGAAAATATAGGATTGAGGTTAGAAATGGTTAAAAATGAAGATTTTAGACCTGGAATCAATTTTAGGCAATATTTGTTTTTCGGGTAATGTTTTACCCATTCGGTTAAATTACAATGTGTAGTTTCTTATACTATATGAACTTGCAGTGCAAGCTGGACACTCATGTGACAAGTGTGTGATGTAACATCCTCCTAAGTTCAACCTCATCCTAAAGTCATGATATACTCTAGAGTTGTTACTTATTAATTAGCGAACCTTCTTAAATATCTATAGCAAGCTCGATCAACGTGTGTAATAACTAAGCGTAATTCTATTACAATATATAACAAAGAAATATAACATTTATTGAATACATAGTTAAGTACAGAAGGAAGCTCTTCAATGAGCTTTAATACATATATTGTCATGACCCGACCAAGGAATGTGACTAGAGTTAGGAATCCATTCCCACGTAGCCTCGTGACCTCTGAGTCTCTATATGCATAAAATAACATACTTTGCATTCTAAAACATAACTTCCTCTAAACCTTTATTTAAAACTTGATGTTCGAAGCTCTAAAACATATTAATCATACTCTAAAATCAATTTAACTTATGAATTAAATCATAATTTCATCTCTAGCTTGCACGTATCTTTAATCAAACTATAAAATTTCAATTCATACTTGTAAACAAAACATATATATGATTGTTCAAATACTGAAATTAAATACATAATCTGAAAATCTATGCATGGCTCAGATTGTCCTCACATACCTGGACATCTTACTCTAACAAGACTTTAACTAAGCCTTACTCCAAAGTAAGACTCACCACTAAGAACAACTTGCCTGTCAAATTGGAGGTTGAGCAATATCTACCTACAACTATGAGGAGGGATGGAGAGGGTATGAGTCAAAGAATGAATAAGCTCTAACACATCACCCACATGGGACATCCAAGGATATATAAAGCAATATACATGCAACGATCATAAACCATTTGATATTTATGTACATATCTATATAAAAAGATATCTATCGAGAAATCATTTTTTATACATATACATCCCAGCTCTTAAATCAATTATTCTCTAAAAGCATCAATACTCTCTGAAAACATAAATAACAGTACCTAATAGATAAACAAGGATCTTTGGTTATGCCTTGCATAACAAAATATAAATTCTCGGTTATGCATGTTAACCATGACATAACAATTTCTCTAATTCTTGGATCCCTCTAGGATCCAAATTGGATACCTAACTAGATTCCATTATCGCTTTATGTGATTGTCTTCCCAGGACAACTTGG
>JAMLFY010000008.1:36642476-36826476 GCA_030441495.1 Dalbergia oliveri | reverse complement strand
TTAAAAATTATGGAATTCTAGCTTTAGGCTGAGATTAGGTAACCTTGGACCACCAAATTTGTCTAATTTTGTTAATATGGTTAGAGAATGATTCTTGCTCTGAAATTTTTATAGGACTTTGGGGACAAATTGGAGTGTCATGGAGAATTTTTATAGTCTTTGAATTGGTCATTTGATATGAAAAATAAATTTTCCTACTTAAGTGAAAAATCTGCCAAATTCCTGGAAATGAACTAAATTCTTAATTTGGTGATATAATGACTTTTAATTCAAATATGATGAGTATGAATGCATGCTATATAATATAAAGATTGGTTTATAAGATATGAATGAGGATCACTTGTGATTGCATGCCTACATATGGCTTATGCATGCATTTGAGAAAAAAAAGTACATGATGCGTTTATGTGACAAAAGATAATGTGTGAATTTCAATTATGCATGTTCTAACATATGGGCAAAAATAAGACTTAGGTTGGGTAAAGGAAAAGGCAAAAGAGTAACTTCCCTAGAGAATTATTGAGTTAGTAGACGTATCGGCTAGGAATAGAGTCTATGTGAGATTCAAAAGGAAAAAAATGAAGTCTAATGATCACATATATGAATGAACTTAGTCCTGATAAGCGTCTATTCTCATTTGTGGAGTCATCCATGGCAGATACCATTTGGTATAGATTAGCCATCATGGAGTTATCCACAACAGATCCTGTTTGGTATAGATTAGCCCTTATGGAGTTATCCACGGCAGATACTATTGGGCATAAAACTAAGTCTTTCCTATGTTGATGAAAAGAGAAAAATTTAATAAATTGTGTTCTACGGTTATACGAAAACATGTGATTATTATTGTGGTTTGTACATGAGCTCTGCATATCTTTTTGTATGAGGAGTCCTACATGAATTAAGTTGCTGGTTATGTCCCGCTTATATTTGAGGGAGTGCCTTCCTGAAAATTATATAATATTCTCATCCATACGTGTTTGTGTTCTTGTGTCATCTCCAGGTTAATCAGAGATCAGTGAGGCTGCTACACGAAAGAATTGGAATTGCAGTAGCTAGTGGCTAAAACTTGTGTTTAACATGCTTAGTAATGTATATGTCTATAAATATAATAGAAAACTTATGTGTATTAAAGCTCATAGAAGAACTTCTTTTTGTATTTGACGTTGTATTAAATAAATATCTTATTTCTTTGTTATATATTTTGATAGAACCACGAATTAGTTACTACACAATTTGACTAATTCTTACTATATACATTTAAGAATGGTTCGCAAATTTTGAGTTCGATGTTATAACTTAAGGATGAGGTTGTACTTGGAGGATGTTACATGATGTCTTTTCTTCTCTTTGTCTTCCCTCTCCAGGGTTTTGACATCTTCCTCACTAGCATGGAAAGCTCGTCTCCATCTTCTTCTATCTCTAGACTCTTCCTCTTCATCAAAGGTTTTAGTAACTCTTATTGCCTTAGCCTTATTTAGCTTCTGATGAGACGACTTCAAGGCCATGGACTTGCTTTTCTTGATAGATTTATCATGCATTTCAGAAAGCACTACCTCTTGAGTTTTGAGTGACCTAATGAGTGCGTCTACCGAGAGTTTAAAGGTCTTTAGCCTTTGTGATGGATGTGACCTTAGGCAGCCACTTGACAATGAGGCTTTTTAAGATTTTTCTACCCATTTTAGTGTTAGGGTATCTTTTGCCTAGCCCCTTTAGCTGGTTTATGATGTGCATAGACTTTGTGGTCATTTCATCAATACTCTCTTGATCTGTCATTTTAAACATCTCGTATTAATGAACCAACATCCTGATCTTAGTCTCCTTAACTTGATCAGTACCTTCATGCAACATATGCAATCTGTCTCATGTCTCCTTCACTGTGTCAAAAGCTTTATCATATTAGCCTTGCTTAGTGTACACATGAACAGGTATTTAGCTTTAGATTTCAACTGAACTCTAGCTTTGTGTTGGTCTATCCACCTACTCTTGGGGACTTCTCTTGATGTTGAAGGTGCATCATCAGTTTCTGGTAACCTCTTCAATTAGGACATAGTCACCTTCTTGAATTATTTCCCACAAGTCAAGGCATGTTTATTTTATGAACAACTCCATGCGATCTCTCCAATAGGCATAGTCCCTACCATCAAAGAATGGCGATCTATTGATGGAGTGTCCTTCTACTATATGAAAACTTTGTACCATATGTCCCTCAGATCTTTGTCCTTTGCAATCATTAAAATGCTCAACCATTTAAAAGCCAAGCTTGATGCCACTTGTAGGTAGAAAAGTGCATGAGAAAAGGGAGTTGAATTGTGCTCTACTTCTCTTTGCTTCTTTTGCTTTTGAAAACTTAAACGGAATAATATCAAGCGTTAAGCTTAAAGTGCAACAAAAATATAGTTAGGTACGTCAGAAAGTGACTTTCTGAACTACAAGGTTAGTAGAATAGTAACAAAAGTAAGGAGAAAATAGAAAGAAGATATACAAGGAGAAAACAAAGTTTTAAATATTAAGCTCAATGCCTTTGAAACTAAAGCCTCTAAGAAAAATGAAACAACTCAAAGTTATTTCTGAACTTGAGAGGACCTCATGGCTTCTAAAAACTAATCTTGAAAAAATGGTTAATGGTTCAAAGAATCTTGAACTAATGCTAGGAGGTTAGAGGCCATATTTTCAGAAAACGGGATTGGGATATGAAGAAGAAATGGATCAGAAAAGAAAAGTAACCTTATCTAAGAAAGTAAATAACAGAGTTTCTTGTACTTTCTTATAAAAGGGATATCCACCTGACAAATACTTGATGAGAAAGAAATCTGTTAGAAAAGTTAGGAAACCTCCTCCTCAGAAGACTAACCCTAAAGGACCCAAGAAAGTATGGGTACCAAAATTAAAAACTATTTTATTGTAGGTGTGTCTCTAAGAAGACCCACTATTGGGCACCAGAGACACACAGACAGTGACTACTCAGACACCTAGGATTAAAAGGTGGATCAGAAGTTTTAGTCTAATAACTTTGGATGAGTCATGTTCGATGATGGAAAGAGCTTAAAAAGATCCCTGTTGATAGTCCTGATGAGCTGAATGAGAATCTTGAGAAATTGAGTCTCAAGGGTTCTTACTGAAAGCAAGTAGATGAAAGTTCAACCTTTAGAAAGTAAGCTCCAAAACATAGACTCCTCAGAAAGCAAGTTCAAGACTCAAGGCCTTCAAAAAGTGAAAAGAAACTGACTGCAAGGACACAGAAACTACAAGGGGGTTTATGATTTAAAGGCAAATTTTCAAGACAAAGTTCTCGAAACAAAGTGGGTGTTTAGGAATAAGCTTGATAAAGCTAGCAAATTCATCAAAGCAAGATTGGCTACACAAGGTTATAATCAACAAGAAGGAATTGATTATAATGAAACCTTTGCACCAGGAGCTAGGCCGAAAGCCAAAAGAATGCTACATGTTTTTGCCTTCAAGGGATTCACTTTTTACTAGATGGACGTCAAGTCTATTTTTTTATGGATTCCTTTTTAAGGAAGTCTATGTAAAGCATCCTCCTAGTTTCGAGAATAAAAACCTTTCCAACCATGTCTTCAAACTTACAAAGGCACTATATGGTCTGAAAACTAGCTTCTTGAGCTTGGTATGAAAGACTAAGTACCTTCTTGTTCAAGAATGGGTTCAAGAGTGGTAATGTTGACACTACTCTTTTCACTCTTGAACAACATAATCACTTTCTAGTTCAAATATATGTTGATAACATCATATTTAGTGCCATTAATCATTCTCTCTATGAAAAGTTTTCAAAATTAATGCAGAGTGAATTTGAGATGAGCATGATGGGTGAACTCAAATTCTTCCTTGGTTTGCAAATAAAATAATAAAAAGAAGGAACCTTAATCCTTCAAGAGAAGTACACAAAGGAGCTTTTGAAAAAGTTCAACATGGATCAAGCCAAACCTATGAGTACCCAAATGCATCCATCTCAAATTATCGATGCTAATGTGAATGGCAAAAAAGGTATCATAAAGCAATTCAGAGGAATAATTGGTTCACTTTTGTATCTTACCAAGTAGACCAGATATTCAATTAAGCGTGGGGAGTTATGCTAGATTTCAATCTAACCCAAAACAATCACACTTAAATGTTGTGAAAAGAATCTTTAGATATCTATCCGGACAACTGATCTTAGTCTATGGTACGAGAAAGGTACATACTATGAGATTATAGGATATTGTGATACCTGATTTCGCTGGAAACAAAGTAGAAAGGAAGAGTACCAAGTGGATGTTGTTGTTTCTTTAAAAGAAGCCTCATCACTTGGTCATGCAAGAAGTAGAATACCATTGCTCGCTCTCCTGCTGAAGTTGAATATATAGTTGTTGCAAATTGCAGCACCTAGATACTGTGGATAAGGAACCAGCTAGAAGATTGTCACTTGAGATATTCCAAAATACCTATCTCCTGTGATAATACTAGTGCTATTAATCTTGCTAAGAATCCTATCCAACACTCTAGATCCAAGAACTTTGATGCTAAACATCATTTCACTTGGAATCATGTTCAAAAATGAGATGTTAAGTTAATGTTTGTGAATATTAAGGACTAAGTGCTAATCTATCTGACAAAACCATTAGCTGAAGATCACTATTGTGTTTTGAAAAAGCCTTTGAAACTAAAAGTTTTTAAATCTGCATAAGCATTCATTCATAAATATCTTTGGGATTCCCACTTCATTGCTCTGAACTGAAGCCCATATGAAGACATTAGTTTACAAGTTCATAAGATCAGTTTTCAAGGCTGAGAATCATTGAAGATCAGAAAGTCAGTTGCAAGAAAAAGAAGGTGATGAGACGATAATGGGGTATGCTTACTCTCATGTGATCCATTATCAGCATATATACAAGATGTAAGAAAATAGCATCTCTCAAACAGGTAGAAAGTAAAAGAAAAGCTCATAAAGTAACTCTATTCAAAAAGTGACTCCAAACGTCAGAAACTATCCTTCTAGAAGAATGAAAAAAGGCGGAATAATTTCCTCTTCTATGAGCTCTCTCTCCCACGCCATTTCACCTTTAGTCATTCACGTCCCATCACATAAATAACCTCTCACTCCTCACACATCAACACTTACCTTCATCCTTATGCCTCCGAGCCTCAACCATTTCATCTTTTCTTGCTTACAAACTTTCTCTATAATCGCTATCTCATTCACTCAATCCCTAACCTTCTAACTGCTCAAGCTCCAATCTTTCTTCATTCTCACATATTCTACCTTGAAATGGCTGAAGGAAGAGAACTCGACTAATCCATTGACAAAAGGGCAACCTTCTACATGTATAGCGATCCAGATATACAAGAGTTCTATGAAAAAAAATTCTCGCTAAGGAAGATAGCTCAGGAAAAACTTTAAAGAAGGATCTCCTTGAAAATATATCCATTCTTAATGAGCTCTTCTCTTTTCAAGGATGAGAAGAATATTTGAGATCAACGAGAGTCTTTCCAAGGTTAGTAATAGCCTTTTACTCGCACCTGTCAAGCTCTACAAACTCTTTGCTAAAAACTATGATTCGTGATTTTGCTATTGAAGTCAACCCTACTGGCCTGTCAAAGTTATAAAGGCATTATCTCCTCTTCATCCTCTTAGACTTACTCCCTAGGAATCAATGAAGGAGATGTGTCAAGGTACCTAATTAACGCTATTCTTCACAATCCTAGCAAAATCACTCCTGCTATGCTCAGTGCTAAGGCGAGAAAAGTGTATACGGTAGTGCAATTCTCCCACCTAACTAGGATTGGTAGCACATTGGTTGGCATGGACTACATGCTCTTGTACTGTCTTATGGCCAAAAGAAAAGTGAATTTGCTAAGACTCATAATGGACTACATACTCAGCAATTGCCAAAGATAAAAGAAGAACGGCCAGTGAACCATATGGAATGTTGGGCACAAGCTAGCACATACGCCTTCCTTCTCATGAAGAATAGTATGAGTTCATGGAAGGTGCTGTATACTCATCTACCTCTTTCAAAACCTCAAAGAAAAAAGCTATTACCTTAGGGTCTAAAGCAACAATGCAGAATCCTAGGATAAGGGAAAGGAAGCCAGAAGGAATTCCAAAAAGATTGAGTCCAAGAAGACTAGAGCAAAAGGGAAAAGGAAGTTAATTATCTTGGATAGTGAGTCTAAGAACTAGAAGAAAAGTCCACTCAAGCCCCTTTAAGAAAGGAGAACAAAGACGAGGTAGGAGAAAAGGCAATAGCAAGAATCTCCATGCCATCACTCTCTTTAGAAACTATTAATGATTCCTTTAACTTAGATAAAAGGGCTAAGAAATATCAGAAAGATGTTAAGTAAACTTGTTGGAACTATCAGAAGAAAAGATATTGAGTTCAAGCTCAAGAATATTCCTAAAGATGAGACAAAGATTTCTATGCTTCTGAAAGAAATCACACGATATCAGAGGCGGGTTACACGTCATCTTTCCTGACTTCTGAAGAAGATGAAGAAGATGTAGAAGAAGAAGAACAAGCAGAAGTATCCTATTCTGAATAAGGGAAAACTTATTCAGAAGTGAGAAGGCTAGGCTGAGTGGGATATTCAGGCTGTAGCCCATTGTTGAAGAATCATTAATGGAACCTATCATTGAAGAGCCAGTGAAGGAGGACAATGAACCAGCATCTTATCATTTTGATGGTTCTTCAACCTCCTCCTTCCATATGTATAACTCTAGTGGAAGAGGAAAAGGACAGGACATCCAAAGCTGGTGCTACTCTTGCTCCTTCTCCTGCACGCGCTAAAACGAGGCTAAATCACCAAAGTTCTGGAAACCATACCCCTAGACCTAATAAAGCCTTTTCCACAAGTTGTTCCATCACATCTACCAATCCTATTTGGTACACCAACCCTCATTAGAGCCTTCAACCAGCTTTACACATATCCAACTGCTTCTACAAAATTAGAAGGACATAGCCTTCAGGTTGGATCGGGTTGAAGCTTCTAGTATCGAGTAAAGTCATGAGCAAATAATGCTACAAATCCTTCAAAACACTCAAGAGATTCTCAGAGAATAAAGCACGGGCTAATGATGGTGTTCTTGGTTTCCAGCACACCTTTTTTTTGCTAATGTCAAAAGATGGAGAAGAAAATAGATAAAGAAAATCTAATGTTGAGGAACTGGGGGAGCTTATGCTGAAGGGGAGCTTTTAGAGAATTTTTTTTTCAACATGCATTTTTTTGTTTTGCTTTGAACAATTAGTTTCTTTTTCATGCTCTCGCAGTTGTTTCTTTTGTTCTTGAACAATTTTTTTATGCATATGGTAATATATATATCTATTTCGTTATACTTGTTCAAGATATCAAGTGTCATATTTTTCTTAAGTTCTAATACATATCTATTTTTTAGCTCTGATACATATCGATGTCATGTCTTTCATGGTTAGTTTATCTTGTATCATGCTTGAGATGTATGCTTTTTATCTCTTAGCGCTCGCTCTGATATGTTTTTTCATTGGAACGCTATGATTTAGCTCATATGTGTCTTTGATTAGCACCAAGTATCATTTAAGCACAAGCACCCTCTTTGCTCTAATAAGTATATCTTTTTGTGCTCTAATATGTATGTCTTGATTTCACACCTAAAATATTTTTCAAGAAACATATATACTCTGTTACACATATGAAATATTTTCATGAGCTATGTATAACTTGATCTAAATCCAGTTATGATTGGTTTCTATTGATCTTCAAAAACTTATTCCTACATGTTCTTATACAACTAAGATCAGTTTGTGAGCCTCAAAAACCTCTAGTGTGTGCAAAGCTTATATGTTACAAGTGCTTTCATGCACAAAAATTGCATCGCATTTTGAAAATACACTTGGATAAAATGTTCTGAATAAGAAATCTAATCAAGAGAAAAAATCACAAGTATTACTTATTTTTATTCATGGTCATGTAATCTGAAAGATTCCTAATGACAAAAATCAAGTTGCTATCTATCAAAAAGTTTAAACGATCACATCCCCTTTGATAGTGCTCTTGATACTTCTCAGAAAGTACATGAGTAACTTCATAAAGCTCATGGAAAATCAAAACGCTTGATTTAAGTCACTTAAGGCTATAAAATGTTTTTAACCCAATCCATATCATGCCTTAAGAAAAGGACCTTCTGAAAATCACATGTGATGATGTTTTGAAAGAATAGTGATTATCACGATATATATCCTGTTATATTTCTTTCAATATATCTTCAAACGATTTTCTTCAATTTGGTTTGTCATAATCAAAAAGGGGGAGATTGTAAGCTCAGAACCATTCAAAAAGCATTAATACAATATGTTTTGAATGACAGAACCAATTTAAGGAAAATATTTTGAAGAATGGTTAATGTCTACCTTAAGTTTCTTGAAATAGCAAACAAGTTATATTGTTAGCATAATGTGGCTCCTATATCAAAGATAATTTCACTTTACATGTGCAAACATGATTTGTCTCATTTAAAGAGATAGAAACTAAATGGAAGTGATAATTATATCGTGAAATGAGCATACAAATGCCTAAAGAGTTAAAATCAACAAGTACAAGAAACCAAGGCACAGGTCTTCAAAGTAGCACTAGACTTCAGAGAGTACACTTGAAGATATCTCTTCATCCCTGAAGCCAATGTGTTCTACAACCTTCAATCATCATTATTGTAATCCTTTTATCATCAACAAGTACTGATTGAAGACTAAACACCGAAGACATATCAAGGAACTAATACGTACCTTAGAAAGTGCACTTCAGCAAAATGCTAGCTCTACCAGAAGAGGAGGGAAAATTTAAAATTCAAATTTGAGGTCAAAATCAATTACAGATTGGCATGTCACCTCTTTTATCAACTTGGTCAACCATTCCAGCTTCTAAAAGGAAGTGTTCAAAAACCTCGTTTAGAAAGTAAAAAGTAGTTTCTGAAATTAGTCTTAGAAACCACTATTTCACAACGGCTTCTGCAGCTCTAACACAAGATGGGCTACTCCTCTAATTTTCCAAGACACAGATGATCAACACGTGTCACTTGGACAACAGATTAAGGGCAATAGTCATAAAGGAAGACCATCTATAAATAGAGATCCTGAGCTTTCAAAAGATAGATCTTGATGTTGCACAAGAGGCGAATCGCTGTAAAATTTTCTTCTCGTATTTTCTATGAAGTTCACTATTTCTTGTAATCTGTTTCCTTGTTTGTAAAATCTTCTTTTTACATTTTTATTAGATAACTGCGCGGGATCGCAACGATGGCGAAAAAGAATGGTTGAAAATTAGAGTCGCCACCAAGTTTATTTAAATTGGGAAAATGTGGAAAAGCCCATTTTATTTTAAGAAATGATCTTTGAAACCAAATTTGAATTGGACTGGTTATGCATAGGGAAGGGTAGGAATTTAATCGTACGCACCCTAATACACCCATCCTTAGACGACACCTATTGATTGTGCAAATTATTAATAACCTTTCACAATATTTATTTTACCACCACTTCTTATTTACAAGAAAATTATACAAATATTTCTTAAAATTTTGGAACACCAAGTTGTCACAATCAGTGTTCAAAATATTGAGTTAACAAGCCGTCAAAGCTAAATTAACATCTTTATTCGAAATAAAATATTTGACCAATAAATAACAAATTTAAATCAAATACATGAAAATAAAAATCTCTTATAAATTATAAATAAGAAAAAAAAATTATTTTGGCATTTTTATAACAAACAAAAAAATATTTTTGGGAAAATTTTAGAAACATCAAGCTGTCACAACTAGATGTCCAAAATATTGAGTTAACAAGTCACGCTAAATTAATATTTTTATTTGAAATGAAGTATTCCCCAAATAAATGAAAATTAAATAAAATATCTCATAAAATAATTCATTAGAAAAGAATTATTTATAATTAAAACAAAAATTATAAAAATTTAATTTTGACTTAAGATAAAATTGTCTGCTCTTAGTATCCCCTGGTGCAATGAGGAATTCAAAGTCACGTAGTTCTGAAAAATAGTTGTGGATTGATTGGTTTTATTTCTAAAAAGAGTCTTAGAATATAAAGCTGTCAAGCTAAGATATTCTTAAAATATAGAATTAATAAGGGTCGCGACTAAATTAACTCAATTCTAAAAAAATTTATTAATCAATTGCATATATCTTTTCTAAACATTTTGAAAGACCAATAATTTTTCAAGACACTAAAATAGTATAGGGAACAAACAAAGGTTAACTCAACCTAACCCAAAACTAAATTTCAAGTCAAAGCATTATAGCCTAAAAGGTTTTCACAAGCAGAAATAATAATAATAACAATAATAAATAAATAAATAAAAATGAACACGGATAACCCACAAAGACACACACAAGAAAAGAAAGGACTCAAGCCAATCTTTAAGAAAAGAATTAGCCCAACTAGAAAAGTAAAAAATAATAATAATAATAACAACAAAATAAAACTTGTGATCATCCAAAAAAGGGAGGAACTCCAAAGTGCTCCAACAACAAGTACTTTAACAAAACTTTCAGCCCAAAAGGAGGAACTAATACCCAGATGAGAAAAAAAAAAACAAAGGAAAGAAAAATCTAGATCAAAGACACCAACAGATGGGGAAAGAGATTTCAAACGGAGGGTAGGGTGTGTGTATTTCGGTTTAGGGAGAGTGAGAGGTTCACTTCCAGTAAAAGGGAGACAAAATGTTGTGATGGTAGAGAAATTATTGGTTTGATTTTCATGATTTTGAATAAAGAAAGCATTTTCACTGCTTTGAAAAACTAAGGAAGCATGGGTTAGGATTTCATTTCCTTTTGAAACCAAAACAAAGGATATTAGTTTTGGAGAGAGAAAAGACGGAGCGAGAAATTGAAAAGGAAAGAGTGAAAAAGGCGCTACGGTAGTCTTTGTGGTTGGTTGATGATGGTGGCGTGTGGCGGAGAGAGAAAGGAGGGGTGCGCCCGACTTGGAGAAAGAGGAAGATCAGGATGTCGACCGGAGCGATGGGGTAGTGCCGCCTCTTATATATATATATTTTTTATTCTGGTTCCCTCCCTTTTTTAATTCTCTGAATTGGATTTTATGTTTGGCTCTAGTTTAGGACTGAAATTTTGTGTAATGGATGTTATTGATGATGGATTGATTGTATCTGGCTGTGATTTTTGTGGATATTGCTTCCTGGGAATATGGTTTGGCTTGGTTTTGTTCACGGCTAAACTTGGGTGAAGATCGGGATTAGTTTCAGCATGTTAAGTATACACTTGTAAAAGAAAATGAATGAACCAATAGTTTACCTGTGCCTCTTTGATTTTTCTTTTCTCTCTGTATTTGATGCAAAAGTGTTTTCAAACAATGGTGATGAAAAATTTTCAGTGTTGAAAAAAATACTTCAAGATCTCTATATTTTCTTTCAACTTCTCTCAAGATTTCATAACAAAGTCTTTAGAGAGTCCCCTATGGTGATCAAAGAGTCTCCATTTATCCAGTTGTGCAATGAATTTTTTTTTTTTTTGTCCTTTGTGATCTAATTGCTATTTCATGGGATTTTTCTTTGAATGCTTTGATTCTCCAATCTTTTCATGCATTGTTCGGTGCTTCATTCCTGACTTGTTCCTTTGGTGCCAACGTTTTTTATTGTAATGCACATTATCTGCAACTTTGTTAGGCACTCATCTTGTCTTTTTGCAAATTTGCATGCTTCTTCTAACTCTATTGTTTTGCTAGGCACGCTACTTTTTTGTCCTTTTTCAATTTAAAGAAACAATAAAGAAATAAAGTAATATAAAATCAATGCAACGGGCTAGGAAATTTTTTATTAGCACGTCATGGGCTGAAAGAAAAATGGGCTTGTTTTGAGACTGCTTTTTTTTTTACAACAATGAAAATTGAATGGGCTTTTTTTTCAAATAGGCTTAGAGTAAATTTTTTATTTTTGTATAACAAAGAAACAACAACCACCAAAAATGAAATAAAATGAGCTAATAATAATTTTTTTAGTTTGTATATTTCCCTTATGGGTCAAACAAAATTAGGTGTTCACAATAACACATTCTTCCAAGGAAGAATCACTAGAAAGAAGTTATTCAAGTTTTACTCAAGTTTATCATTGTATATTTTCCAAGAAACTTGAGTGTAGGTTAATTTAAATGACAAACCCAAACACAAACCTCTTGTAACCTTGATCCAGAAGTGATTGGTATGAGATAGCTTAGAGAAGTTAAGGCAAAACTACTTGCAACACGATAGTAAGGTGTTCTTCCTGGTCATGGTTTAGCTTGGAGAGGCTAGGGAAAGGCTACTCGGTTTAGTTTGGAGAGGTTAGTCAAAGACTACTCAGGTTAGCTTGGAAAAGCTAGTACAAGACTACTCGGGTTTTAGCATAGAGAGGTTGGTGAATAACTACTTGGTTTGTGACAGTAGAGGTTGCTATTAGTCACATGTAAGAGACCTCTATTAGTCAAGGTAAGAGCTTGCGAAGGCTACTACAAAGACTATCCAACTTTCTTAGTTTGAGAAAGGTTTTACATTGGAACTAACAACTCAGATTGACTAAGAGGCGGGGTGGATCGAACAAGTATAAATATCTGTGTAGTATCTGATCCCTTAACTACTTCATATTCTTTGCTTTGTGCATTTTAATCTGTGTTTACCATATAATCTTTTTATACGCATATTTATCATATTCGCAGTAGTTTCAAAAAGTAGGTTTCTGAAGCAACTAATGTTATTTCCTACTTCAATCTTAGCGCTTGATATTAATTTGTTAAAGCTTTCAGAAAGTAGAGGAAAGAAGTGAAAGAAAAACATGATTCAATCCATCTTCTCGTGCGCTTTTCTCCCTACAATGAAGATATGCAGAGTACCAACTAATGACAACATGGCAGATCCACTAACTAAGGCTCTTCCACAAGGCAAGCATAACCCCATACTAGGTCTATGGGTATTAGATATATATGTGATTAGGCCTAGTGCAAGCGGGAGATTGTTAATGATTGTGCCCTAGGCCATTTATTAGACTTTTATTGTTAGTTATATTTTCATTTATCAAAAGATGTTTTATTCATTTTCTTTATTATTATATTTGTATGTTACATATAATAATAAATATATCCCTAGTTGATTATTAATATCATGATATGAGACTAGTATAAGCTTAATTGATAGTTATGAGATAATTATGTATATGGTACAAAATTAAGCTTACGGTATTTGTTAGAGAAATACTCTGGATAGAACCATTATGATATCACTACATGGTTTAATATCATAAGTGATTCTCATAATAGTTATGTCAATAAATCCTAATACCTGAGTTTATACAGTTTTCGACATAAAGAACATTATTTGTTTGGCATAATCAAAACATTATCTTTAACTGAATAATTATAAAGATTTTGGTTGAATATAATACAATTTATGGAGAAGATAGTAACTAAACATGATTGGATTTGTCCTTCGTTTTTAGAGAGATATCTATTGGGGCCCTTGATAAGTGAGATTGAAAAATGCATGGCCATGCTCAAATTAAATAAACTTAAGGAGTCATTAATGTTATTTGATTTATTAGTTTACTTGGAGATTCAATAAATTATATTTGAACAATATAAGGATGACATTGTCCATGCCTTATGTTCAAATTAGATGTCATGCGACAAAAGGATTATGACATATTCTATTGGTTAAGTTGATATGGACTATTAATTTACTATTACTTGGGTAAGTCATAATGTCTTGCTAGAGACCACTTATGATTTGTAGGTGTAATAGTGGTATTGGGCCTATTGCCAATATAATATAAACATTTTAGGTCACACACTAAGAATATAGCGAATAGATTAGGGTTTAAGAATTCAAATTTTAAATATATGGATATATATGAGATATATTATCTCTATATTAAATCTGTGATTTTGTTTTATATTATCAAATAACATAAATTTGAAATATGATGATAAATATATTGGATATTATCAAATCAGATTAAAAAAGATTTATTTTCAAATTATAAAGATATTGTTTTAAAACCAAATATCATTTTCCTAATTAGTTAGGATTCATATCTTTCTATAAATAGAAGATATAAAGATCATTTTTGCACACAACTTTAGAAGCGAAAAAATTAGAGGAAACCCTATAACACTATTTGGGATTACATTAGCTAGCACTCGACGATTCGTGACCATTCATGTGTAGATCTATAGGACAATCGTTCATTGATTAGTGCTTACTAGCACGAGGATTGAGTTTTGTAAAGCACGTTCCAGGACATTGTAACGCCCAATTTTTACTGTAATTTTTACTATCATTAGGAATTACCGAATTCCGTAGGTAAATATTATATAAAATTTGAGACCAAACAATCCTTAATAAAGGAATATAACGTTAGAAGAGAAGTTAGGAGCAATTCGTGCAAGTATTGCAAACCCCAATTTCTGTACGTGTAAAATGACCAAAATGCCCTGAGGTTATTTTACTCAGAAAATGAGGATCGTGGGCCCCACCCATCCTCAAGGGGATGTTTTGATGTTAATAAGGGATTGTTTGTGTTATGTGTGTTAATAGAGGAGAAGAATCCTAATTTTGAGCTCGACGCGAAATGACCAAAACGCCCTTACGCGTTTTAACTCCGATTTGCGTGCCGACTAAGCCGAACCTCACTAAAATGTGTTAAAAGGTGTTTTTAAGCCATGATTAACCATTGGTTAAGCTCGGGTGGTCTCGGGCAATTTTTAAGTAAAATGACCGTTTTGCCCTGTCTTTGTGCAAGTTTTACAAATTTTGAGATTTTTGATTTGTCTAACGAAACCTAAGCAATATTAGGCTCAAATTAAAGCTTATTAAATTCTAATTACTAATCTAGAGTCAAAATTATTTATTTAGATTGATTAGAACCTAAAATTGCTTAAAACACCCAAATTGCTTAGTAATTCACTTAAACCCTTAACCGTAAATTCTCTAAATTGCATGAATACCTTGCCTACACCTAAAAAATACATGGAACACACAAAATCCTCTTCCACAAGGCTGTAATGCACGAAATTATTGAGTAATAAGTCAGAAAATTATTACACAAAAATCCAAAGAATGAAAACAAAGAATCATGAAAACATGGAAACATGATTCCATGTTTTAAGCCACCAAACAAAATGATTTTTCTTC
Organism: Dalbergia oliveri; assembly: GCA_030441495.1. Taxonomy (NCBI): domain Eukaryota; kingdom Viridiplantae; phylum Streptophyta; class Magnoliopsida; order Fabales; family Fabaceae; genus Dalbergia; species Dalbergia oliveri. The sequence continues at coordinate 36,811,315 of JAMLFY010000008.1, read as the reverse complement.
CTTATTTTTTTCCTCTAATTTTTGGTCAGATTTCTTTCCTTCCTTTGTCCATTTATGAGCTGCAAAATCTCTATAAATAGGCATGCTTGAAGATAGTTTAGATGCTTAGTTCATAACTTACACAAATTCTAGTTTTAGGAGCACCAAAAGCTTTCTTTCTTTCTCTTGGCTGAATTCTCCCTTCAGTTTTCAAGGATATTTTCTTCATTTCACTCAAGGAAACCAAGTTCTCTTCCTTTCTTTCAAATCAAATTAGGTAGGGAGGTGTTTCTAAGTTCATTTTATGCTAAGACAAGTTATGTTCTAGCTCAAAATGATGTTTTCATGAGCTTTCTTTTAAGTTTTCATTTTCAGTTTCTTCTTCCTTTCTTTTTAAAGTATTTTGGCCATATGGCCTAGCTTATGATGAGACCATGGTTTGATGATGAGATTCTTGAGTGTTGGTTGCAAAGCTTTCACAAGTTAGATCTCTAAAACTTGAAGGTTTCACTAGTTTCCAAAGCTTCTAAAATTTCAGTTTTTCTTTCCTTATTTTCCTTTCATGGTTTCGGCCAAATGGCCTAGGAAGGAATGAAATGATGGCTTGATGATGAGGACCTTGAATATGGGTTGTAAATCCATCACAAGTTAGGCCTCTAAAGCTTGAACATTCCATTTAATGCAAAACTTTAAAGAATAATATTTTTATCTTGAGGTTTGAATATGAAATATGTATTTTTACTTTGTCTTGCTAAGATACATATATTGGGTTGAAAACATAATTCTCTTAAAGTCTTGAAGGAGCTCTAGTAAAGAAATCAAGTGAACTTGCATCCATGTTTAAGTTTATGCCTTGCATAACCATATTTATTTTATGTCATAACTAAATTCTCAAGAATAAATAAATGAACTTGCATATCTCATGTTTAAATTTCAAGCTTGCATTTCATGTTTAAATTTCAAGTTGTCACTTAATCTCTAAAGATAATAAAGAAGTTGCATCTCATGTTTATTTTATGCTCTCACTTTATTTTATAATGGCTAAAAGAATCAATGCATGGCATGTTTATTTTATGTCATCACCTAAAAATCCTAGAGCTCAAAGACTTGCTTATGAATCATAAGCGAAGAAATGAGATAATTGGAGTTAAAGAATTTATTCTTTAAGAAGTCTTGAGAATTGGAGCTTAAAAAAAATGTAATTCTCATCTCCCTCACCGGTCCTATGCGACTACCGCCGCTCCGGTTGCTTAAGATTCTCTTCTCCCTCTACTGGTCCTATGCGGATTACCGCGCTCCAAGTTTCTTGCATCATGTTTATATTACAAGTTCTTGCATCATGTTTAATTTTCAAGTTATCACCTTAAATCTTAAAGATAAAGAAATGGAATTGCATATCATGTTTATAATTCCAAGCTATCACCTTATAAAGATAAGATTAAAATAAGGTTGCATAGCATGGTAATAATTCAAAGATGTCACCTAAATCTCTAAAGCTCAAGACTTGCTCCTTTTATCTTAAGTGAAAGATTTAATTATGAACATTCTTTCAAGTTATAAATCGGTCCCATGGTTAATTTAGGCCTAAAGTCCTATGACTTCTTTCAAGTTTAACAAAAGGAATTAGTTTTAAAAGAGTTTTAAAACTTTGTAAGAATTTTATGGGAAGCTAGTAATTTATGTGTACTTAAAATGTGATTTGATGCTTATTAAGAATTTGGTGTCATTGATTGATTCCCTGGTTTGTATGTTATAGTTGTTGTTGCAAACAATGAAAACTTATGCATGAAATAAAGACATATTCTCCTGGAAGAAAGTGTATTCCTGTAAGAGTGCAATTTGGAAAGATTCTGGCTAAGGAAAGATTTGGTATTTAAGCGTGTCCATTGTGACCCACCTCTCTTTCCTGGGAATCTCCAGATGCATGATTACAGTTGGTATATATTATTTCGGCATAAGACTATAAATGAGAAAATGTTATGATGATTATGAATGAAGAATTGTATTATGATATAACATGCAAAGACTTAAAGGTGACTCAAAATATATGAGAAAATGATCCTTTGGACCCATCAAACTATAGGCGGTGAAAAGGTGATTCTTGCCCCTAGTCTGTTCTCTCAAAAGGGTAGAGACGGAATTTTTACTTATCAAAAGGGATAAGTATGTGCTGTGACGACTAGCAAGGTATGAGCTCATAACCTAGATTACTCCCAAAAGGGTGGAGTATAGGGTGGCCCAGGAAAATGATGATGAAAGTAACTTTAAGTCACCTAAGAAACTAAGTAAATGCATTATGTGAATATGATGTTCTGCTATGCATAGTATTTATGAGATGATGATGAGAAATATGATATTCTGCTATGCATAGTATTATGAAATGATGATGAGGAATATGATGTGATTTTATGCATAACTATGTTATTATATATGAAAGGAAAAGTTCATTATAAACATGACATGCTAAGTTTATGATGCATTATAAGACGCATGATTAAAACCGACGAACCTCGGTAAAGTATATTTTCGAACTTAATAAATCAATCTTAGCATGCTCACTATTTCATAATAACCCGAGGTTCCTGGGGACGATGATGATGACACAATGCATCATGAGGTGAGTACCCTACTGAGATTCTTTTTATAAGTTTCTCACTCCCTCTATTTTTCTTTCCATCTCGTCTTCAAAAAAGAAGGAAGCGTTCGTGAATCACATTGAGGCTTTCACGGTAGTTGAACTTGAATCCTGCTAGTTTCACTCGTATATTTCAGATATCTATCCCTATCCCTGGAGTGTTATTACTAGGTGCCATTAATGGATGTCCTTCCATCCATATATTATTTATGTTTTATTAGATTGCCTACACTTAGTCTTATTCTGTTGGTAGGCAAAATATCTATATGATATGTAATTATGGATGCTATGATGGAGCCAATATATTATGATGTGATGTTTGTAAATTCCTATGTGTCTTTTAAATTTTGCTAAATCATTCACGTTAAGCGCGGCTCACGTTTTCAATTATGTTTAAAAAAAAAATGGCTCGTAATTTCACTAAGTATTTTCAAAGCATGATTAAGGAACTGAAGCAAAGAGTAAAGTCTAGTAATTAATCAGATCCTCCTAGGTGTATTGGGTTAATTATTAGGGTGTTACATACATAACTCAAACCTTACCTTCAAACTAATCGATTCGCATGGATCTAATTTTTAGGCTTTTGTAAAATTTTAAAATTTTGCTATGCAATCAGGATCATACAATTGCATAAAAACCCATCACTTAGATCCCCTATTATGTTATGAACTATGTGTTTGATTTGTTGCATAAGGTATTGCCATGCATGCATCATTCATATGTTGCATTCATGATATGAAAACTTATGATTAAAAGACATGCACTTCGAATAATGCTCTTTTGGAAAGCTTCAAATTGAACCTTATATGTATCCACACCTTTTTATAAAGAAAACAATAACACCTGTGTTAGAGTCAAAGACCCTAATGAGATTCTTGTATAAGATTCTCATCCCTCTCTTCTCTATGTCATCTTCAGACCAGGCCAATGGCATTGTTTGTGGTGTACTTTGACATGACTACCTTGGAGCTTCACTTTGATCCAAACTTATGCATATCACATCATGGGTCATTGTGCCATTTGAGCTTTCATCTTTTGGAGGCTTCCACTCCCTCCAAGGGGTGTACTAGTGCCTACGTGGATAGATTTGAGTCTTTCAATCATGCCGGATTCCCCAATCGTGTTCATACATAATTTCTATGGAGTTGAAACTTGAGGATTCTCCATCCTACACTCTTTGATGACATTCCCCTTACATGACGGCAATAGAGGTGGCAGGAGTAGAGGTGAGGAGGTCATGTGCTAACACAGGGCGTCTAGCCTTTCCCTAGGGTCTAGCCCAAGTGATTGATGACATACCTCCTTTCCAGGGACGTTAACCTTAGAAGCAGGAGTGGGTTGGAGCGTTGGTGCCGAGCTTGATGCAGATGGCCCTCGTTTTGTGTGGTGGTTTTTGTGGTAGTCTATTTATTTTGCCTTTGGGGGATGAGTACATGAAACTATGTTAGCCATGCTTTAGTTATATTTTACTTTGGATGATTATATTGCCCAACCTTTGTTATGTTGTATGAAACGCCACCATGCTATTATATTCCTATGACATTGTGCCATGTCATTCAATTTATGTTGAGCTATATGATGGTATCACATGCATTTTGTGTGCTGATTGGTCGAAAGAAATGTGATGGGTGTACACTGCAAGAAAATTACTATATACCTACGGTTATTTTTAGTGACACATATATAAATTATAGGTATAGATGGTTTATAGCCACAAATATATGATATCGTCAGGATAAGTTTTTAAGGATAATATTAATTTCATAGGTATTGTACATGTATACCTATATTTATATTTACCTCACTATAAATTATTTTTACTATGGGTATAAGTAGCATATATCTACACTCATATTTTATTGTCACTATAACTTTTTTTTATACTGTGGGTATAAAAAACATATCCCCACACTTATATTTTACCATCACTATAAAAAATTTTCACTATGGGTATAGAAGAAATATACCTACAGTCACATTCTGTTGTCACACTAGCTTTTTCTTTTAGCTATAATTTTCATTTCCTTTCTAGGTTTAGCGCCAATATGATGAAAAAGATTCACTAAAATTTTATGTTCCCTCTGTTTTTTCCCTTTTCCAATGGCATCACTCACTCTCTTGGCCAAGGTGCAGATTTGCTTCTTCGAGCGCCGCCGCTGAAGCTTCTCCTTCTAATCGTTTCGCCATCGCCGTTGAAGGAGAATCACCCAACCCCTTCCAGCCTCTGCTCCTTCTAATCGTTTCGCCGCCGCGTAGAAGAAGAAGAATCACCCAAGCCCCTGCTTCGCTGCCGCCGCGGACCAACCCCTTCCAGCCACTGCTTCATCGCCGCGGACCAACCCTTCCGGCACCTGCTTCTTCTAATCATTTCGCCGCCGGCCTCTGCTTCACCACCACCACGCCGCCGTAGAAGAAGAAGAATCACCCTCCTTTCTGCTGAAATATGGTTAAAAGATTCTAGTAGTTTCTTTTATCTTTAACTGAATCTTTATGTGTGTTGCTTGCTGGCAGAGACAATTTCAGTCATTACAAATGATGGACGAAATATCGTGGTAAGTTCCAGCTTATGCACTAAGTTTGATCTTGACAATATGAGGTGTATAAATATCTACTATTGGTGTAACTTGTATGTACAATGCTTTTTTTCACTCAGGGAATCTTGAAAGGTTTTGACCAGTCAACAAACATTATTCTTGATGAGTCTCATGAACGTGTTTATTCTACCAAGGTGTGGACTAAATTCTGCTGAAAATTTCATCTGAGCATTAAATAGCCATGTTTGAATGAACTTGATGTTTTTATTTCTTTGAGCAATTGATTACTATGCTAGGTATCAATAATGCTTTGTCTTGTCATGAAATATTGACTAAAATAAAATGAACCAAACCATGAAGTTTCATGAACTATATTGGGGATTGGCTTTTATATCTAATAGTTGCGATGAGTAAGTTACTAGGATAGTAGGATTTTCAAATGAAAGATGTTGTGCAGTTTTGGTATGCCTGACCATGAAAAAATTCCAGCCCTCTACTGGTATTTAAGTTCTTTTTTATCCTCTGCAAGTATAGTATTTTTTTTAAAGAAAAGTCAGAAAATCAAAAGCTAAGCATATTTTGTTATAAAGTTAGGCAATAGATTAGCTTGCTTTACATTTATTATTTTTGTTTGTGTTTTGAAATGAATCTTGAAGACAGAAATGTCCTATAATTTCCTGGCAGTTCAACTATTCGAGTTCATGCCTTCATGCCATGTGCTTGTCTGTGCGATTCTACCATAGTTTATTCTTCTGTGATTAGAAGAAAATTGCTCAAGACTTGATCACAGTCCTCTTGAGTCATGTATGAATTCCTTTGAAGATTCAAATAGCTAACAAACCATGAACTTTTGCCATGGAACTGTTTACTTTTTACTATATTATTTATTGGGTATTTAACAATTATGTTATTGGCTTATGACTGCAGAAGTTTGTCTTGCAGATTATCTCTAGAGTTATAGAAATAACTGTATCTTGGTTTATGTTTTTTATTATTCACTTTTTTGACCCTTTTCTCCATAAACCATAACCATTTGTTTGAGTCTTTGCTCAGCTTAATTTTTCATAGTGGATACAGATTCGATCATGAAACTCGTGCTTTTTTTGGCATTACTGACTTTTTTCAATCTTCCTGATGTCGTTCTCATTCTTGTTTTTTAATGACAGGAAGGTGTCCAGCAACCTGTTCTAGGCTTGTACATCATTAGAGGTGTTGCTTACTTGCTTTTGCATGAACGCATGACTGGCACTCACTCACAAATTTTTTTGTTGTTTGTTGCCTTGACAAATAAGGACCCTACCTCAATCCCTTCCTTTGGCTGTACACCCCCTTGAGCCTTGTGCTTTGTCTACAAACTATTATACGTTGAAATCCCCATGCTAATGAATGGAAGAAATGAATTTGAATTGTTGCGTTGTCATTATCCTACCAAATGAACTAGTATTCAAGTTCCATAGACTGTTTCTTAATTCTATTAAGTCCTTGTTTGATATTGGTTCCTTATTGCCAAATATTGTTTTATTACTACCCCATATATTTAAAATTTGTATGATTTTTTTTTAGGTTTCAGATGCTTCAAGTAAGTCAAATGATCAAAGCAATTCAAGATCTCAAAGTTTCAATAATGCATATCATGAATATAGTATGTACTTAATTTGGTTAATTTTCATTAAGAGATTGGTGCTAATTTTGTTAAATACATACACTAATATTAATGCTTCATTGTAATTTGCAGGTGATCACTAGAAGCGAAATTGCTCATCTTTGTTAATTGTTAGTAATTCATGCCTATCATGTTTTGGAGTTGTATTTTGTATTCACTATATTTATTTTATAGGAGCATAACAAATGTACTTCTTTAGATTGATATGATTTTGTTTATTTGTAATATTGATATCTATTACTTTACGACTTATTTTACTTTTAATATAATTGGAGTTTTTTTAATATGATTGTTATTCTTATGTATATAAATTGAAATACATAAGTCGAATTCCAAATTTTAATTTTTTGCAGCTACCAAAAAAAAATCATTATCAGTTATATCCACGAAAATATAAAATCAATAAAAATGTGGCTATAATCTATATTCACGGAAAAGTTAAATTCAACAAAAGTGTGGCTATAAGCTATACCCATGGAAAAAGGTCTTTGTTCTAAAGTATATAGTGACAAAATTGTTTCCGTGGTAATTACCCGATGATTATTTGTGACGTTTTAGTTCTATCACTAAAACCTATAGTAACACAATAAAATCTGGAGGTATAAGTCAAGACATTTTCTTACGGTATTGGGTTCCATCACTATATGTTATACCGACGGCAAAAATCGTGGATAAAGACATAAAAAATGACGGAATTGGACGTCGTGGATATAGGTTTTTTAGGCCTATACCCACAGTTTTATGCTTTTACCTATGATTTTTTGCTATGGGTATATGGCAATTTTTTTTGTAGTGGTAGTATTATGCATTATATGACAATTACTTACGTGCTCTATCTTGTATATAAATGACTCATAATTTGATTTTCAGTAAAGAAAAGGAAAAAAAAAAAAAGTGGTCATATTTTCTATAATTATATTGTCAAAGACAAAATTAAGTAAAATTTTGAGATAAAACACCAATAGTCCAGTCCAGTATTAACTACTAAGCATCTAAACCCAAGGGAAAGGGTCACGTTTAGTTTTAAAAAAATTAACATTTGGATTTTTGAAATTGAATGTTTAATTTTAATATGTGCAATATTTTGTAGTCAGTACTATTATTTGTATGCGTCTTTGACATATTGTGTTACGAGTTAGGGTGTTACATGTCTCGCAATGATAATATGTGTTGAACTTTTGGCCTAATGGCATGGGCTAAGCTTGGCATTGGATATGGGTTTCCGGAAGCTGATCTATGAAATGGATTGTATGGAGGTGGTTCAACTGATAAATAAAGCATCTCATCCTTCCATACTTATGGGCTGCTCATTTTGGACATCAAACACTTTGTGTCTCTCAGCTAGGATTGTACGATGCATCATGTTTATAGAGAAACGACCATGCAGCAGATTTTCTTGCTAAACTTGAGGCCACCTTTGTGGATGATCGCATGTGGCAGGAGCCCCCAGCAAGCTTGAGTTCATTTTGCTAGCTGATGTAGCTGGGGTTACACTTGAGGGAGTAAAGTAAGCGCCCCAATCACTTGGCCGTTTATGCTCTTGTGGTATAATGTAGCAATAAATGTATTTATTACATACTTATTTCAATTATATATATATATATAGCATTTTTATATATTATTTTAATTAAGTTTAGTTCAACCAGTGACCCAGGATTAAATTAGTACCCAGTGATCCATTACTTAATTAGTCACTTACCAGTTTAGCTTAAAAAATATGTCTGATAATATTGCTTTCCCTTTTTTTTTTTTCTCCTCTTGCTTATGTACCACACAAAAAAAACAACTTACTAAATAATTTTTCTTTTTAGGTTTTTGTTTTAAAAAACCAAAAACTATTTGCAAAAACACTTTGCAAGTAAACAACTCTAGTTTTGTAGAACAAACAAGTTTACGTGTGGCCTTACCTCATCATTTACCCACCTCAATGAAACAATACTACTTTGTTAGTACAGAATATTCTTCACAACATTCAAAAGATTTTGTTTTTAATTAACGACAGTTGTTACATTTTTTTAATAATTAATCTAATAATTCTGTAATTTAAAAGAGTAATGTGATTTTTACTTACTTTATCTAACACCATCAAATACACTCATATTCACCATTTGATAAAGTGTGACCAAATTAGTTGACCTCACACCTAATTAATAATAAATATGAACGTGTAATACTTGCCCATAAATGTAGTCAAATAATATTTTCCAATTTAAAATTCTCAACTTACCATACCGAATATCTACTTTTTTCAAGACGTAAGAAAAATCAATACTGACGGCTTGCGTTCGTGCATATCTACCCTTGGGATTTCTAGATTTCACCAATGAATAAAAGTTCAACAAAGAATCAAACCCAAAATCGTTAGAGAACAAAACAAAAACGTTGCACATACAAAGTTGGATACTGCAAGCAAACTTTTCTATATAAAACCCTCGTACGATTATATCTGAACCAGAGCAAAACCAAAGCGTACTTGTGAGCAGGCAAACATCGGTAATCTATAGGCGCAGCGTTTCCATGGCAAAAACAACTCACTTAGCTGTTGTTTCAAGTCCTGGTTATAGCCACCTAGTTCCAATAGTTGAGTTCTCCAAGCGACTTGTAGAGCTGCACCCAAATTTCCATGTCACCTGCATCATTCCCTCACTTGGGCCACCCCCAGATTCCTCCAAGGCCTACCTTGAAACCCTTCCTTCAAACATAGACTCCATCTTTCTTCCACCAATTAACAAAGAAGACTTGCCCCAAGCAGCATACCCTGGAATCTTAATCCAACTCACTGTGAATCTCTCTCTGCCATCAATACACGAGGCCCTGAAATCCTTGACCTCAAAAGAACCATTGACTGCTTTGATTTCCGATGTTTTTGCCTTTCAAGCACTGGATTTTGCAAAGGAGTTCAACATCTTGTCCTACATTTACTACCCCGGTGCAGCCATGTCACTGTCACTGTGTCTACATATGCCAAAGTTGGATGAGGAAGTTTCAGGTGAGTACAAAGATCTAACAGAACCTATACAGTTACCAGGCTGTGTACCACTCCTGGGAGCGATCTCCCAGCCCCAACCCAAAACCGATCAGGTGAGGCTTACAAACTTTATCTGGAACGTGCCAAAGGAATGAATATAGCGGATGGAATCATAATCAACAGCTTGTTAGAAATGGAACCAGGTACTATAAAGCATTGGCTGAGGAGGGAGAAAACGAAATATCAGCTTTTATCCTGTTGGACCCATTACACAAAAAGGGTCAAGCAATGGGATTGATGGATCAGGATTAGAATGTTTAAGATGGTTGGACAACCAGCCATCTGGTTCTGTGTTGTATGTTTCTTTTGGAAGTGGTGGAACACTCTTCAAAACCAAATCAACGAGCTAGCTTTGGGTTTGGAATTGAGCGGTCAAAGGTTCTTGTGGGCTTTGAGAGCACCAAGTGATTCTGCTGGTTCTGCTTACCTAGGTGCTGCAAATGAGGACCCTTTGCAATTCCTACCAAGGGATTTTTGGAAAGAACTAAAGAGCAAGGTTTGGTTGTGCCATCCTGGGCACCCCAGGTCCAAGTCCTTAGTCACAAATCAGTTGGTGGTTTCCTATGCCATTGTGGTTGGAACTCGATTTTGGAAAGTGTGCAAGAGGGAGTGCCACTAATAACATGGCCACTCTTTGCAGAGCAGAGGATGAATGCAGTGATGTTAGCTGATGGCCTTAAAGTGGCAATCAGGCCAAAAGTTAGAGAGGATGGCCTAGTGGAAAAGGAGGAAATTGCCATGGTGATAAAGAGTCTAATGGCAGGGGAACAAGGTAAAGGACTGCGCAAAAGGATGAAGGACTTAAAACTGCTGCTGCTAATGCAATAAAAAAAAGCGGTTCTTCAACACAGACCCTGTCCCAGTTGGCTAGAAATTGGGAAAATTTGGGTGGGATTTTTGGTGAATAAACTTTCTGTAATTCTTTTAATTTGGTTCCTTCTACTTAGTTTTCTTTTGTGTCTGTTTTTCTTAATATCTTGTATTTGCCAGGGCGAATGGGCCAAGTGGCAATTGAATAATCTCTAAGAAGTTTAATAAAGTAAAAAAATAAAATAAAATAGAATAAAAAGGATTCAAAAATAGTCTCTACTAAGTATTGCGTCTTTGACACTTAAACAAGTCAAATTTGTGTTCCAGTTGAATTGTTCCTAGCGAGGTTTCTCATTTTGTTTCGTTTCTTTGTTATGTCGTTGCTTTATCATTCATGGTCCTCATGGATTTAGTGGCATTTATTAAAGGCCTTATCGTGTTATTTGAAGCATTTTCTAATAGGTAATTATCTATTTATATTGTAATATTGTTTGTAGTCCTTTTAGAAATCAATATAAAAACGTGACAGGTAGATCACATTTGATTCAAAATCTCAGTTCGAGGAAAGGGAATTACTTCTGTTTGAATAATTAAAACTAAGCCTGTGTGAAGTGTTTAAAGCTTTTCAACAAAGAAATGAGAAAATGATGTTAAAGTTTCAAAATGAAAGTAGATGTAAATGAATAAAAACAAGAAACTTGAAGTGAATTTTGACAACAAAGAAGTAAATTAACTGAAAGAAAATGAAACAATCCTCACTCGTAAACCAAAATTTGCTGCTTCATTATGTGTTGAGTGACTAGAGAATCAAAACTTTGGATGAGTGTTTAATTGAATGTCTTACAAGTAAGTCTAAGACTCTTATTTATAGACAAATTCCATCCAAAAATCTTGCTACTTAGCTACAAATCTTTTGTTCTAATTGGCTAAACGTGCTGGCTTCTCCTCTTTCTCCAAAAACCCATGATCTCTTTAACTATGTTCCTATTTTCAAGGGATATTTCATCTTCTTTTACCCACTAAAGATTTTCAACTCTATACTTCATTTAACCTTGTGAGACCACTTCTGTGAATATTAACTCATATATTGGCACTGCTATCATTCTTTGTATCTTTTCCTCTTTTAAACAACTACTCCATATTAGGGGACATGTGTCATTGAATTTATTTGACACCCAAGAAATGGCCCCGAACACTTTTCCTATGTCATCAAGGCGCGCTTTATGCCAATTTACTTTCCACGATTGCTAGTTTCAGTTTTGGAAACTTAAAAAGACATCCCATTTTTCTTCAAAAAATTTTGTCAATTGCACAATCTCACCAACTAAATTTGAATGATAAGGGGCTTCTTGGTTCCTCCCACGCTTAACCTACCTTTAAATTCTTTCTTCTTCTTCCTTCTCCACTTTCTGCAACAACTCAACCTTTCTGCCTCTAGCTCTCTCATCTTCTCGCTATTTTCAAAGTTTACTTCATATCATATTCCCTCACACTTTTCCTCATACACTTACCTTCTTTCTTCCCCATTCTCACTTCATTTACTCTTTTTCAATAATGGCATAAAAATCCCAAACCGGTTCATTCTCCTTCGGCTCTCTACTTGTGTTTCCCCTCACTACAAAACTAGACTCCATTCTTAATGTCACCGCCATTAACAAAATACGCATTCCCTTCTAACTCCAAAATCATACTATTGGCTGTCTAGGTCCTATTTGCTCCATTACTAGGTCCAAACCATATGAGTCTCTCCATCCTAATGACCTTCACGTTGATTGTGCTAACTTTGAAGTCAAAGATAACACTGAGACCCTTGTTATCTTTAGAGAAACTATCCCTATAAATTATTTTTCTGATAATATGCTATTTAGGGCACTCCCTTTTGATCCTACACCAAAATACATTGCTTGGTTAGACAAGGTAGAAGCTTCTAGCACCTTTTTCAAGAAAGCAATAGGCATTTTTGACTTAATCCAACTAAGTCGAGCCAGCCTAAAATATAACCTTTTGGCTTTGGCTTCTTTATACTTTTGGAACAAAACCACCAACAACTTCCATTTTCAATATGGAATGGCCAATCCTTCCATTTATGATTTGTGTTCTAGCCAAACTGAGACCCAATAGGGACATTTTTTATCCCACTCCCAAACCTCATCATACCTATGACGGGTTGCTTTCATGCAAACCTTTTCCTACATAACTCTACCCATATTGCCTCATTTTGTATCTTAGAATAATTGACTTTTGGTTGATTTAGATTTAATCCCCATTGTGCATCATTGAGTAAAATCTTGGTTAAGTGCGTCATTTGAATAAATAAATATGTTTGGAAGCTTCATGTGCTTTTAATCCTCTTTTGTGAGTGTTATTTGTTTGTAGGACTTCTAATGTTTATGTATGAAGACATAAAGGTGCATGGGGCTTGTAGCAGTGCTTAATTTTAGAGAATTTAGGGAGCTAAATAGAAAAATTCTAAAGCTCATTTGAGCACACTTGCAAGAAATATTGCAATGAAAATTCATATCTCTCTAGAAAGATCAATTGAAACATATAAAGATATTTTAGAAAGCTCAAAAGTTCTCTATAACTTTCAAGTTCAGCTCAAACTCAATTGTGAGAGTCTTAGTGAAAATCAACTTGTAAGATTAAAGATTGCTGATGTTCTGATGCTATCCAATTTGACGTCTAGTTCGTATTTTATGAATATTTGGAGTCGAAGATGTCCAATTGAGGTGATACTTTCAACGTTGGAAAGTTTATTTCAAGGGTATAAGTGTTCTGCGAAGATGGAGTTATAAAAGTCTCCAAAGGTGCTCTTGTCATTATCAAAGGTAGATTTGTCAATGGTTATCTACTTCAAGGTAGCATGCTTATTGGTGTTACATCTGGATCATCTTCATCTAATTTGCGCTCTACTCGTATGAGTGAAGCTAAGATGTTTTTGTTGAGCAAGCATGACTTGCTTAGTTATCAAAAATTTGTGTTGCCTAACTTTTGTAAAAACGTGTTTGTGGGAAGCAAACTAGTGTCAAGTTTAGTACTACCATTCACAAGAACAAGGGTCTTGATTCTGATTTGTGGAATCTAATGCCTATTTCTTCAAAAGGTAATTTCATATGTGAGTTTGCCCTTTTGGGAACATTGGAGAAGGTGACTTTGGAAAGTTGAAAACTTAATGAAAATCAAGCCAAGGTGGAAATTTGTTAATATATGTGGCTTGACTTTTGAAGCCTTGTGCCAAAGCAATTGGACAAACTGTCCATGGAGAGCTGTAGTATTTGTTTTTGGTTCAGCTAACATTAAATGAAGATGTTAGTTTTGCAAAATGGTGCTTTCATTAAACAAGGAGTTTTGCAACAATTAATGCTTTTGATTACAGTAATCAAATGTTATAAATAAAACACCAAATGCATTAAGTGGTGCGTTGAACAATGGTGCACTAGAAGCTTTATTTAGAGTTTGCATTTGAGCTATCAATGTGATCAATAGGAGAAACCAATTTATTCGTCTCTTCCTTCTTTAAAGAGCAATTTGTTTCCTTTGAGTCTCTATTTTTGAGTGTTGAGTATATACTGGTAAGAAAATACTGTAAGGTATTTTTGATATATTTTTGGTTAGAGTGTGTGTCTAGCTTTATTTGTTTGTTGCCTTTGTCTATGAACATAGGCTAAAAGCCAATCCACATTAACTCCTAGTGTCATTTTTCTTGTGCTTCCATATATTTGCTTTTCGCTAATTTGTTTATGCCCTTTGGGCCTCATTTTACAATAAACTGGTATAAGAGTTCTCATAGAGTTTTGGGAAAATTCATCTAAAGATATCATCCTTGAAATTTGATATTCAACACTTGATATGCGCATTAATTTGAGAGAAATTGTGTTTAAGGTTTTTGGTTTTTTAGTGACATGAAATGGTAGTTTGAGAGCAATTGTGTGAGGTTATCTAAAAGAAGGATATGGGCTGTAAAAGAGAAAGAGTATAGAGTTAGGGAGATAGAGATTGAGAGCAATTGTGTGAGGTTATCTTTTTTTGCCTTGATTCTTTAAATAAGTTTGGTGAGATGGATGGCTAGGATTAAAACTTGCTTGTCAAGTTTTAATCCATGCCATCCATTTGGCATAATGTGATTGGCCTAGCTTACTTGGTCAAAAAGTCACTTTTACAGTGTTAAAAATCATATATCAAAACTTTACTGAACAATAAAATATCTATACTAGAAATTTAAAATATCTTTATCCTAGCCCCGTGTCTAACACTATACTCAACCTCTAGGTCTAAGTTACCCTAGCCCTATGTTATCCTCTGGCTTTAGAGTTACTATTCATCTACAGCATGAACCACTATTCATCCTATCCATTATTGTTGAATTCTCAAAATTTTCAAATTTTAATTATTAAAATTTTAATTTAGCTTACTATGAAATTCGGGTTATTACATGATGAAATGTATGTGTTGATGATTAATCAATTCAGGCCTTAGGAAGTCCTTGTGCTAGAGTCTATATTATTTTATACTTCTTGCTTTGTTAACTTTCATTTAATTTGTGTTGACTATTATTTCAAAAACCCCATTCTTGTATAGTCTATTAGTTCATCAATATCATTGGGAGATGCATTGAAGTTGCAGTATTATACTATATTTTTTGTAATTTGGTTTTTATAAATAAATTTATTAATTTTGGTGGAGAGCTAAAGCCGCAACACTCTAGAGCTTCACCAAGGATCTTCCCCTTTTTCAGTCTTTCACAAATATATTGTTAAGAATAAGGGGACATATTTATATATGTAAACAAATAGTCTATGATAAGTTATGTTTTATTTATTCCTAGCTATATACTAATAATTATGTTGTAACTATATTACTTATGTAATGAATAAAAATTATAGGCATTCATTATGTTCCTAAGCCATCAGTAATAATTATTAATTTTTCTAACTACTGCCACTCGAATTAGATCTTTTCGATTAATGTTTATACTTAATTATATTCACATGCATGACTCTATTAATTTCAAAAAATTTATATACAAAGAAAAATTTACTCTATTTTTTGTATAAAGTAATTTAAAGAAATTTAAGTTTATGCAAGAATAAGTAATAACTAATAATTCGTCATAGACGACATTAGCATAGTATGAGATTATTGGAATTTTACACCAATACCATGATGCCAATATGATTGGTTGTGAAAATAAGTTTTGTTTGCTTTTTTATTTAAAGAGAGGATCGTTTTGGGTGGGACTGTTATCTTAGTTTTTAGAGAGAGATATGCTAAGATTTTGTCCTTCAATGAGTTGACATAAGATTTAAGATTTATTATTATTATTATTATTATTATTATTTGCCATGACTTGGTAAATTTCTTTAAGTATTTGGGAGAATTACCTTTAGGAAAATGATTTTGCATTCATTTTGATTTTATCAATTATCTTTTCAATTCATTACTTGTTTTCTAATATTTTTAATTTTATTTTTGGCTTGGCCAACCATTAACTAATGTATAGTTTTGTATTAGCGAAAAGAATTTCATATCATAATTAAAATAAGTCAATCTAGAAATTAACATAGGTTATAATATAGCTAGGAATAGAAGTACCAATTTGTGTGATCTAATTTGATTTTCATTCTTTATCCTTATGATAGGTTTAGAATAGCCTTAAGAATTAAATTGTTCAACTTAATTATCTTAAGATGATCTTAGTACCAAGGAATCTTGATATGATTATTGTTTTGATTTATTAAATTCAATTTGCAACGAGATTGTTGAGAAATTGATTTATTGTTTAGGTAATGCAAAATCAGGGAACATAGAAAAAAATGATCCCTAACATGTTTTCCATTCATTGTATTCATACTTTCTTTTGCTAGTTTGTTCAATATTTGTTGTATTATTTTAATTTCACACTTCCTCTTAATTGCATCTGCCCAAATAGTGGCATCCCAAAGTAAACTAGTAATTGTATGTAATTAGCATGGGAACGACAATCCTGTACTCATTTTATTACTTGTACCTATTATACTTGCTGAAATTGATTTTCTATATTGGCTATCAAGGTTTAGCACCATTGCCAAATTCTAAAAATGAATATCATTAGTAATTTGGTAGTTTCTAATTTAAGTTTTTTAGTTTTAATTTTAATTTTAATTTTTCATTTTCCATATTTTTTTCTGCCATACTTTTTGCGTTTGTTTCATTTTATTTTATTTATTCTTTTACTTTTTATTTCTTTTTTGTTTTTTATTTTTTTAATTTTGTATTTTTTAAAATATATTTTCATTATTTGATTTTTTTTTCAATATTATAAATTTATTTTACTCCTTTTCCCTTTACTACTTATTTAGTGCCAAGTTTTCTTTGTTTATACAAGGTACTTGTCCACTGAATTTACTTTGATTTAATTCTGAGATAGAGAAAACAACCAAGAACAATCGAAAAGATCCAAAGAAGAAAAAACAACAGGAAGGTGAAGAGACAGAGAAGACTAATGAAAACCTCTAGTAACGCATACTTTAGAACTTTATGCCTTCCTAACTATTGAAGGTTTGGATCATGCATAGTATGGCCACTGGTGCTAGCCAAAACTTTGTGATGAGTCAAAAAGTTATGCACCTTGTGCAACAAAATATGTTTGGAGGAAGCATTACAGAAGAGCTTCATGCACACATCACTAGCTACCTTCAAATATGTGACACTTTCAAAACTAATAGAACAAGTGATGATGCCATTAGATTACGATTATTTTGTTGCTCTTTCAGAGATAAGGCTACTTATTGGCTGTCATCACGACCACCAAGGAGTATCAATACTTGGGATTATCTTTGTACTGAATTTCTATGAATATATTTTCCTCATTCTAAGATTGTTAAATTGCAATCTAGTTTCTCTTGCTTTAGGCAAAAATAAGGGATTCGTTATATGATGCTTGGAAGAACTTTAAGGAGTTGCTAAGGACATGCCCAAACCATACTTTTATGGATTAGACCAATTACAAATCTTTTATAGTGGGATTAATTCCACCAAAAAAGTTATGGTAGACGCATTTATTGGTGGCTCATTAAACACGCAGACTCTATTGCAAGTAAGAGAGTCGATTAAGACCATGACATCTAATGAATATTAGATATTTGATATAGGAAGAGAGGCATTCTCTATGCTAACTCTGTTGATGCCTATCTAGCTCAAAACAAACTCTTGACTCAAGTGTTGATGACTATGACTTGATAGATGGTAGACCTTGGAAACCAGATGAAACCCATGCAGTTAGCAGCCATGCAAATTGTACTTTCAATTGAAAACAACAACTTAAATTCTAACAAAATATTTAGGTTATCGTGTCTCCCCTTAAATTAAGAGTCTTCTTAGAAATTGATTCCATCACCAACAACAAATTAAAATGAGCAATTCAATAAATTAAATCACTTGAAGCAATTCAATCACTCCTATTGTCCATTCTAAAGCACACCACTTACTTGACAACAATCAAACGAACAATAGCACAACAAACAATTCATACAATTAGAGCCTTCTCTTAATCATGCACTCCTAGTTTTCTTCTTCCATCATATAACTCTATCTTAGAAAATATAAGTATCACAAAAAAAACATAGCTCAAACTATTAAGTGTACCTTCCAATTTCAACGGTAAACTGCTATTAATGCTCCAAGCTGATCATCATGATGTAGGCTCTTGTTGGTGTAGGCTCATTTGTACTAGACTTGCCAAGTTACCATTTTAGGTAAGAACCTCTGTCTTTTAATAATGTCCCACTTGTTCAGAAATACTCAATATTTACTAGTAACTAATAACAGGATCTAGATTTGAATCAGTAATTTCTCAAGATTTGCATGCTTTGAATAAAGGAAATAGAGGACATATTGTTTTAGACTTTTAGTACCTTGTTGTTGTACATAATGTAATTTTGGACTATCATATATGTCCTCATTTCATTTTAAGACTAGTCTCTCAATTCTACTTCCACAGCTTATAAATTATAAACTACCTCCACTCACCCATTCATTACAACTGAATATGGCTTCTTCTAAGTTCCAATACCCCAGTGCTATTCTACCACACATGCTAGTGTTAACGATAGCATTGACGTTATTATTCAGGCATGCAATGAGGGATTCAGCTTTAGAGAAACAGAAATGTGCAGAACAATTGACTGCCATTGCAACGTGTCTGCCATATGTTGGTGGTGATTCCAAAGCTCCTGCACCAGATTGTTGCGGTGGTCTCATACAAGCCATCAAGAACAATAAGAAGTGCATCTGTCTTATTATCAAAGACAGGGATGATCTTGATCTTACCTTAAAGGTTAACATCACACTTGCTCTTGGCCTTCCTTCACTTTGCAAAGCTCCTGATAATTTCTCCCAGTGTCCAGGTAAGTTTAATCAAGCCCATCTTTTATTTGGATCATATCATTTACCTTGAAGAACTAATTAAGTGTTATGTTTTATTATCTATGCTGCTATGTAGTGGTCTACAAGTCCTATGCGGAAACCACTTTTGTTTCTCTCTTTTGTTACTTGACACTGCCATATTTTAAAGGGTTAAAAGAAAGTAGTTCCAAATCTTCCAAGTTTAGTCTATTTTTGAAACTATTTGAGGTCTTATTGTGTTTTGAGAATTGCTATGTTAAATGATTTGTGCAGCACTTCTTCACTTGGATCCTAAATCAGCTGAAGCTCAAGCTTCTAATCAAGTAGTTCGGAACTCAAATGGTGGCTCTATCAGTCCTTCTCCCAACCCTTTTGGTAATGGTCATGTCAAAGTGCACATTCTTTTTTAATTTGTTCTCCCTTTTTTTTAATTTGGTTTTGCACTTTGACTCAGGCTTTACTGTGATGCACCAATGATATTTATAATGTGTGCATCTTTTGTGTATTCAAATGAAGGAAGTTCCTAGAATGGGAAAAGGCAGGGTACAAATGAAACAGCCACTGCAAAGAACTGTGCCTCTTACAAGAGAAAAAGATTGTTACGAAGTTTGGTTGTGTGGCTTCTGCTTTGGTTTTCTGGAGCTTAGCTCAAGTGGTACCAGAAGTACCAATAATGTTATACCTTTTCATATCATGTAGAATACCTATGTCATGGCATAGTTAGAACATGTGATTGACTTGTACTTTTGTTAAAAAAGATCATACTTTTAATATGAATTGGTACAATGTTATAAATTGATATTTCTTGTCTACCTAATTGAAGCAATCTTTTATAATTCTCAATGTTTATGATTGTCAATACATTATAATTGTGAAAAAAGAAAAGAGTTGGAGCATGGTTTGTGTTGACAACAATTACAAGTATTTTTACATTGATAATTGTTGAAAAAGATTGGTAAGTATTTTCAATGGCCACGTTCTGTCGAAATTTCTTTTCTTGATGATATCTTTTTCAACACTTTTTACAATTAAATTATTGTTGAAAAAGCTATTTTTGACGGCTAAGCATATCTTTTTCAATACAAATGATCCTTGATAATGCTAAGTTTTCTAGTGCTCACTAGAACCAAAGAAAAAATCTTAAGGGTTTATTTGGTTAAGGGGTAGAAGTGGCATGGAGAAAATTATATAAATGAATTTTATATATAAATAACGCATGAAATTATCTCTTTCATATAACTAGAGATAATACCCATGCAATGCACTGGTTTAATTATAAATTTTATAATTAATTTTAATTAAAATATAACAATAGAGTCTTTTAATTTTTTTTTTAATGTAATGTCACTAATGGAGTCCATGAAAAGCTTCATTATTAATAATTTTAGCATAATTATGTATTTATACTATAATGGTATAGATTAAAAAAGTTATACATTTAATAGTTAGTATATAGTAATTATTGCCATGCTTAAGTGTAATAGTCAATATATCATGTTGTGTTAGTTTTATGCAACACAACTAAATACATATAATCAATTACCATAAAAAAAACACATATTCCTTTTATACTTTTGATTAATAATTTTTAACTCAATTTATATTTTGACAATTATTCTTTTAATATTTTCATTAAACTCACTTAAAATTATATATACGCATAACTCATATATAAGTCATTTTATCTTAATACATTCAACTTTTGATAATTATAACTAAATAATATATGTTAATATAAAATTCTGCATTTTATTTGCATAAGAAATCACAATTTAATGGTCAATATAAAATGATAAAATATTAAAGTAATTTATTTTTTTAAATGTTTCATAATTTTATTTATACAAAAGCGTCAATATAATTTCTTACCTTTCATTACTAAGTTTTCTAAATAAAATATCTTAATTGTTTTCTTTATTTGATTAAGATATTTTTTGGCCAATTAATACACCAAAAATATTATTGAAGTAATTCATACAATTTTTCAGTAACATTGATTGGTGGTCTTTGGCTAATGAAAATAACATATTTTACATTACTAACAATATTAAAAAAAGAAAACTACAAATATAAACTTTGGCATAAAAAAATATTTTCTACACTTATTTCTTAATTGTATTTTCAAAAGCACTCTTTTTTCCATATTTTTAAGAAAATTAAAATATTTTTATAAATAAATTTATATTTATTATTAATAAACATTTTATGAAACAAAAGTAAATATACATATACTAATATATTGACAATGAGATAATATACATAGTAAGAGAAGATATTCCAACATTAGATTTGAATTCAAAGATAATATTTGTTTAAGTAGCTAGTGAATAGTGATATAGTTAAACAAATTCTTGAGAGCACACATCTAAATTTACAACACATGTGAGATGAAGAATATCTTAGATAAATTCAATTCATTTGAATGATCTATTAATCATATCAATTAGTACATATTTTTTTATTATTAGAGATTCAACCAAATGATATAAAAGGTCAAATGATATTAACAAAGCAACTTGTAATATAATATAAGATTATGTTACCTGAAAAATACTTAGTTCTAGTAAGTGATTCTGGCAACATACTTTTGCCTAATTAGTTTAGAGTGAAATGGATTGCAAGGCGAAAGATCCTCTAATGGATGAGTTATTGTTGTTTGATACAATTCTCTTCATTGTAAATATTAGTTTTATAAAATATATTATATTTTAAAATGTTAACCCCTTTATTCAGGCATAGATTGAAAAATTCCCTTTATGCTTAAAAGTAATAGGGAAAAACATTACCTGATTCCAAAGTTACTCAATATGTCCCAACTCAAGTCTTATGTTGAAGAACAGGGAAGAGAGAGAAGAATTCATTGGGGGTGACAACTGTGAATCAAAAACTAATTAAAACAAAAAATTGTGTAGCCAACACATAAAATCAAATCAAGATTCAATTTACAAGATAGAACCCCATAAAGAGAAAAGAGATAATACCTTGAAAACAATATTGAACACAAAACTTGACAAATTGATAGGATCTAAGTTCTAAGAAAGGCGTTATTTGTGTGAGCAGGAATTTTTATTTATTTTTTTTTCATTACAGTAAATCATGAAATTAAAATAAATAAAACTCTACTTTAAATTTGATCATATTAATTTATTGCATTCCAATTTTAAAATTAATAAATTATTCTAAATCCTAAACTATATACCTCCAAATGCGTTATAAGAATTAACTTTATGTAAATGCTTTTACATTTCAAAAGCGACTAAAACCTATCATTTAAAAGCAATATAAAAAAGTATCATAAACAAAAAAATTTGAAGGAAAAAATAATAAAAAATAATTATTGGTGTATGTTATAAGTGCCCTTTAATTTTTGGTTAATTCAAAAATTGTAATGACTAATAAATTTTTTTGGTTGAAGAAAAATAATATAAATTAATAAATTTTATAAAACACATTTATAAATTAGATTATTATCCAGTCATATTTTTAGGTTTATGAATAAATTACTTTATTCTTTAGTTACATTTTTAATTCTTAATTTTTATATTAATTATTATTTTATAGTTTATTTATTTAAATGCATTTTTATTTTTTTAGTTACATTTATTTTTGTATGTTTGATTGTATATTAGTAATTTTTTAGTTTACATACTTGAATGTTTATCATTAAAAATAAAAATAAATAGAATATGTGTAGTGTTAAAACTTTATAACATAAAATAATATATATCAAAATAAATTCTAAGTTATTTTTCAAAATTAGACTAAAATAGGAAATTAATTTTTTTAATACTATGCTAATAAACTTGTATTAGAAAATTCATAATCTTATGAATATAAAATATAACTAAATATAAAGTTACGTATCTTCCTTCTTAGATTTTATTTAACTTTAAAAATAAAGATATTTTTAAAAAGTTTTAGTACAATTATTCTCAAAATTAAAATTCAAAATTTGTATTTCAATTTTTAATTTTTCATATTATGCCTTATGAAGAAGAGGATTTGTTTTTTTTTTAATTTTTATGTTATTTAGTTTTTTGGTTACATTAATATATTATTGATTACGTGAAAGAATTAATTACAATCCTTAAATTATTTTAAAAAATGATAAACTCTTTTGAAGTAGAAAATGGTTTATTTCAAAATAAAGAAATTCAACTCTTTGTATACTATACATTTGAGAGAAAAAATATTGTTATCTGCATATCAATTATGCTAACTGTTAATTATATACGACTAAAACCAGTTGCTTAAATGTGATATAAAAAAAGTAAAGTAAATAACTAATGTAGCCCCTCAAGAAAATTTTGCAAGATTATTTAGTCCTTAAAAAATAGAAATTAAATCTATGGTCCCTCAAGATTTTAATAATATGACATATTAGTCCCTTTGTATATATTTGATTATTTAAATACTAATAAAATTACACATTAACATGCTAGCATGTTGTTAAGTGATGCATATGTTATTTGAAGTGGAATAGAGTTTAAAATGAGTCATTTAAATTTCTATTATAAGTCATAAAGTAACCCATTTAATACAATTTTAGATACAAAAAAAGTGTAATATGTTATAAAATAACCTTATTTAGCTTACTTCTAACCTTTTAATGGTATGTCATCATTGTACTGTGTCATGTGTTTATGTCCACTAATAAGGAGCTAAAAGAAGACTAATGTGTCTATCATTTTCAATTTTAAGAGACCACGTGATTAATTTTTTTTATTAAATGAAAAATAGTCTATGCAAAAATCTTCAAAAACCAAATAGGGTGTTCACTTAAAAAGTATTGTAAACAAAATTTTTTGAAGGAAAAGATATAAAAAAATATATATTGGTGTACGTGAATGCCCTTTAATTTATGGTTAATTCAAAAATTGTAATGACTGATAATTTTTTAGGTTAAAGAAAAATAATTTAAATTAATAAGTTTTATACAACACATTAATAAATAAGATTATTATTCAGTTATATTTTAAGGTTTATAGGTAAATTACTTTGTTCTTTAGTTATGTTTTTAAATCTTAATTTTTATATTAATTATTATTTTTTGGTTTATTTATTTAAATGCATTTTTAGTTTAGTTTTTTAGATACATTTATTTTTGCATGTTTAATTGTGTATTTGTAATTTTTTAGTTTATATAATTGAATGTTTATTATAGAAACTTAAAACAAATAGAATATGTATACATAGTCTTAAAAATTTCTAACATAAAACAATATATATAAAAATAAATTCTTAGTAAATTTTTAGTTTTTTTAAATTAGACTAAAATAGGAAAATTGAATTTTTTTTAATACTATGCTAATAAACTTGTATTAATAAAATTCATAATCTTATGAATATAAAATATAACTAAATATAAAATTACATATCTTCCTTCTTAGATTTAATTTAATTAACTTTAAAAATGAAGATGATTTTTAAAAGTTTTAGTACAATTATTCTCAAAGTTAAAATTCAAAAATTGTATTTTAATTTTCAATTTTTTCATTATAATGCCTTATGAAGAAGAGGATTTTTTTTTTGTTATTTCTATCATGTGAATGCTAAGTGTTTTTGGCTTTCTTTTTTAATTATTATGCTAGTTACAATAATAAGATAGACAATAAATCACACATAATGATAATTACAAATGCAATTAAACATACAATAAATTAAGAAAAGAGAACAAAGCATCTTCTGTTGGTGATAGATTTTATTTTATTTTTTCCGATAGATATTTTGGTGATAGATAATGCATACATATACACAATCTAATAAAATAATTGATCATTGAATTTTCTAATATATAGAATAGAGAATATTCAAAATTATGTAATATAAATACAAATATATTTTTCTTTATTACACATTGCAATAAATGTGCAACAAATGCAATATGCAGTATTTTATTTTTCTACTTTACATGATTAAATGTTTAGCATTAAAACTTAAACAAAATAACATGAAAAGTTAAAAACATAAAATAATATATATAAGAAATTTCTAAATTAAATCACTTTTTAAATCAGATTAAAAAATAGAAAAGTAGAAGGTTTTTAATACACAATTCATCTAACTGTATTAATAAAATTAAAAAAATTTTGAATATAAAGTATAACTTAATATAGTAAATAAAATTTAATTTTAAACATTAGAGAAATAGAACTAAATATTAATTTAATATATTTTTAATTGAATGACATAACAAAAAATTTCATGAATCAAGATAAAGAATGTCAACTTAAATAACATAAATTGTATTATAAGAATGTAAATTAATAAATATATTATTACTAAGTTAAAGAATTAGTTTGAAGCGTTGAAATGATAAAATAACATAATTCATATGAGAATATAAACCAATTTAATATATTGTTTTTTTATTACATTAATATATTATTGATTTTGTGAAAGAATTAATTATAGTCTCAAATTATTTTGAAAATTGATGAACTCTTTTGAAGTAGAAAATAGTTATTTCAAAATGAAGAAATTTAACCTTTTGTATACTATATATTTGAGAAAAAATAATTGTTATTTGTATATCAATTATGCAAACTATTCAGTCTAATATTTTTAGTGATTTATGATTAATTTTTGTAAGTAAAATGACATTGAGATTCCCATTTACAATAGATAATATTCTAAATTGTATAATACAAACATAGATATAATACATATTACTATAACAACACACAATGAATCATATCATAATTAAAAATTTATGTGAATATTAATTGCAAAATAATTATATTAATACTTTGAATAATATATAATTATAAATTGAGTTTAATTTTAATTACAAAAGAAAGAATTGTGTAATAATTGAAGAGTGAAGTGAGCATTAATGACATGTGTAGTGAATTTTACTACATACATAGATTTCTTTCTCAATTTTTACTATCCAATCAAATATAACCTAAATCAACAAAACATTCTCAACTGACAGCTTAAAATAAAATATAAATACTAATTAGCAATAATACCTTAAAATGTACCATGTAATTTTGGGTAGAAAGAAGTGGATTGGAATTTATATCCTCCTATTTTTATTATATAGATTATCCCTCCTACCGCAATGGAACAAGTTTCTTTTATTTTTTCGGTTTGCATGGGATAAGGATTTTTGTTTGCAAATAATTTGTTGCGGCTTGATTTCAAATTGTAGTAGCTTTACTCTATCCACTCATGGCTCACTCTTGTCCACATGTTCGGCACAGCCTTTCGCCTAACCTTTATATACAATGAAATCCTACAATAACGGCTTAGTTTTATTCTACTTACCAAACCAGTTTTCGGAGAGCCTAGTTTATTGGCTGAGAAAAATGAATCCACGTGATTTGAAGGTAGTTTGCATTTTCATCCTCATTAATTTTCTTTTCATGAATTCTGCAGCTCAATATCTTCCATGCCTTCCAAAAACTACTACTTCACCTCCCCCTGCACCAAAGAAGCCTGTTCAATGCTCCGAAAATATCCTTAAACTGGGTGTTTGTGGAAGTTGGCTGGGCTTGGTTACTGAGGTCATTGGGACTAAACCAAGCGACAAGTGTTGCACCCTAGTGAAAGGCCTTGCAGATCTTGAAGCGGCATCGTGTTTGTGCATGGCTATTAAAGCCAATGTGCTGGGAATGGTCAAGCTCAAAGTGCCGGTTGCTGTTAGTTTACTTGTCAATGCGTGTGGAAGAAGGTTCCAGATGGATTTGTTTGTGCCCAGTAGTACTGTCAATATGTTTGCTGCATTTGTCATGATTGCTTTTAACATAATAAAATGCAAATTGCATTTTTCTTTGGGTTTTGGACTGACGTTTTTCCATCCTATTTGAGTACGTCAAAAGTGGAAGTTCGATCTCTGTATAATAGTTGTTGGTTTACTTTCATTCTAGTAATTTCTTGCATCATCATGACTAGAAATTGTCACGTGAACTAAACTTCGTTGTGGTCATTTTGGTCATGGCAACAGTGGCTATCTAATTAATTTTTTTGTACCATATTGGCTGGGAATTAATATTCATGGAATATAAGAACTGTTGTCTACGGCATTGATGGTTGTAAAATGAATACTGTTGCAGTTCTTCTCCAATCTTTAAAGTCTGCTACATGTTTAGATCTGTCAAAGTTGCAACTCATGGATAAACTGTTTCACTCTCAAGCCATTAAAATGATGGATTAGATTTTTCAAATTTCATCACACAACTCATATAGATCCAAGGTCATGTTTATCTGAATTTTTAGGATGTGTTTTTCACCTTTAAAAAATATATTATAAAGATTAAATTTTATATATAATCGAAAAAATTGAAAATAGAATATTTTAAGAGCCATTTTTTTTAGCTTCTAAAAAATTAAAAACAGATTTTTTTTTAGCCTTTCTAGATTTTTTTTTTATTTTTGAGATTCTGATTATATTTCAAAATTTATTTAAATATATGAAAATTTTATTTTTTAAGATAAAAAAAGGATTTGCTTGGCAAAATCTTATCCAAACATATACCTGACTCATATATACTACAATAGAATTTATCTCTCTTGAAGCCACTAATCACAATCACAGGAGATTGTCTCTGTCTTTTGAACATAGCGAAAATTTCTCTCTCAAATCTTATCCAAGAATTAGTGCTTCCGTATTATTTTCACGATATCATGTGTAAATATATTTTAATCTTATTCAAAGAGATTTAGAACTTAAGAAGTGAAAAATAATCCTTGAAATGAACGTTATTTTGTTTAACACATGAAGGAATGTTTTCATGAACAAGAAGTTAAGATTCAGATCTTTAAAAGTAGCCTTCATCTTCAGAAATTGATATACAATGAAGAATTTCATCATCCTTTGAAGCAAGTCGTGGTTACTATCTTCAATCATAATGATATATTCACCAACGAGCTCTGATTGAAGCAATGGAGATCAAAGAAAAGTCTAGAAACTGAAATAGCACTTTAGAAAGCATGTATACTGTAAACGGTACACTTTACAGAAATGGTAGGGAAAATTCAAAATTCAAGTCAAGTCAAACTTAGAAACTAACGTGAAATCTCGCTTTCAATTTGGTCAACCGTCCCAGCTTCTAGAAAGTTTGACATACCTTTCAAGAAAGTAAAGAGTTTTTGAAGATCTACTAGAAACTTCTATTTCACAACAGCCTCTATAACTACAAAAGTGGCTTTGACACAACCGAGCTACTCTTCTAAACTGGATTTCCAAGACATAGAAGAAGATCAACACGTGTCACTAAAAAAGATCAAGGGCAACAATCATAAATGAGATATCAAATATAAAAGGAAATGACGTGCTTACAACTCAAGACTTTTGGGTAAGACCTTATGCGAAATTGCTGAAAATGAAAGAATTCTCGTTTATCTTCCTAAAGTCATTAAACTTTATCGTTTCATCTTCTGTTAAAATCTTCTTTCTAAGTTTTATTAGATAATACTTTCTTTCTAGCAAGAATAGTTAGAAAGAGTCACCTAAGTTTTTAGGCCATACACTATTTCATCTTAAGAAAACTTAAGCGTTTGATAGTTGGAGTGACCCAACCCACAAGAATCTTTGTACCCTAATCCACTAGTGATCATTATGAGGAGCTTAGAGAGCAGTCAAAGACTACTTGGAGTATAGGAGAGTGTGCTATTGGTCACGTGAGATAGCTTGAAGGTTATAGAAGACTATCTAATTTTCTCAGGGTTGAGAAAGGATTGTTTAGTGGAAGTCAATAGGTTGTTGAGAATTGAATTAGGCAAGTTTGAAACCAATATAAAATCCCTTGTGTAGTATCTCTCTTGCCCTTAATCTACTTTGTATTCTATTATGTGTTTATTATCAAAGCTTTTTTGAAAAATATTTATAAAAGTTTTCATATCTTTATTTTAAAGATCAGAAAGTCACTTTCTGATACTCACTAACATCTTTCCATTGCACTTCAAGTTTATACTTGATAGTATTTGTTTCAAAGTTTTTAAAAACTGAAGGCAAGAAAGCGAAGCACCATAACCAGAAAAATTGTTATGTCACATATATTGTGCATAACCAGAGACTCATGTTTCTCTATTAGAGTGCTATTATTCTATGATTTAGAGAAAATAATAATTTTGATTAATATGTATGTAAATATGAAAATGTTTTAGAACCTTGCTTTTATTATTATGATATTATGCATTCTATGTTGTTGTCCCGTGAAAGGGGTTAATGTAGAATTTATATTAGTTTTTGAACAAAACTTATCCCTTTCTTTTCCCTATTTACAAATACAGGAGCTTGCGAGTTCTTAGCCACGTATTCCCCAACAGGAGAGCTTGTTAGATCCAGAATGTAACACCCTAATTTTCTAACCTAATTTTTCTTTAGAAATTAATTGGGGTTTTGTTAATGAGAATATTAAGTTTCCGAAGGCATAGGAATGATGAGAACAACTTTATGTTCAAACAAAAAAAGTGAATAGTATTTTGCGGGTTTAGGCCGTTCCTAAACTAAAACCCTAATTCCTGACCCAAGGGTGCCCGAAATTAGGGAAACATGGGAATAAGGTTAGGAATAAGTGGGAATGAAAAATTTATACTTAGAATTAATTTTCGGATAATATTTGATTACCCTGTACGATGTTTTGCTAGTTTGGTAAAATTTTGTGTGTTTCTAACATTTAAAACTAATTTAATCTCTACAAAATAAATGATCTTATCTCTTTAAATCAAATGAATGGATAAGATTCAATCTGAATTCCAAGATTGAATCATAACCATCCATTTTACTTTTTAGTTTAGTATTTATCTAGTTATATTATATAATATTAAGTCATTATTACTATATATATATATATATATATATATATGAACTCATTTCTTCTTCAAAAGGGCAAGAAAAGTTTGGCCATTTTCCAGCAACTACATCACCTCTATTTCCAAGAGTTTCATCTTGCTTTCAAAGCCATTATACACTAGCTTAGAGTTGTCACAACCAAAATCTTCCTTTACTAAAATTGTTCTACACTTCAATATCTATAAATCTAATCGATTAAAATCCAAAAACTCTATCAATTCTCACTTTGATCCCTGACTTCCTTACTGCCTAGAGGAGGTTTGGTGTGTGATTGGGAGTCCTTATAGTGAAGAGAAATCAAGGGAGGCATCCTTTGGAGCATAGAGCTCAAGAGCTCTCAAAGTAGGGTTTTTCTTTGCCTTTTCTTGTCCAATTTATTCTGATGTGTTTTAATTGAGCTAAGTCCAAAATTTCTCTTTATATTGGCTGATAGTATGTTGATATTGATGTATTAATTGTGGTAGTGTGTGTGGATGATGATGGAAGTCACTTTTATCAAAAAGATGTTGAGTGATACTTGCTAGATTTTTGGGTCTTTTGGATGCAGTGTATGGTTATGATTTTCTGGCATGTTGTAGTCATTTTCATCAGCTGAAAATTTATATGTTCAAGTTCTTGGACTAGTCCCATAAATTTTCTTGGATTCTGATTTGGAGTCAAACTACTTTAAAAAAATGTTGAAATTGTATAGATGCTACCTAAATTGTTGAAACTAAAGCAATAAAGTTATCCGATTTTATTACCATAGTAAATGATGGATTTAATCTTTGAAATTTTTACAGGAAGTGGATAACACATGGAACTATTACTGTAAATTTTATTGTGAGTTAGCTCAATCATTTTGTAGGGTTAAAAATTGTGAGAACCCTGACCTGACTTGTGAATTGGTGGTCTTAACCACTAAATTTGTACAATTTCCTGACAAGGTTTGAGAGTTCTGTTGTGTTGAAATTTTTACAGGGCCTCTAGACACATTAAAGTGGCATGGGAATTTTGTGGCCCTTGAACCGACCATTTGATAGGGACATTAAATATTGGTACCGAAATGATAAATATGCCCATGTGCTGAAAGGTGAGAATGCCTTAAACTAATGATAAAGTAGTATGTAGTTCAAGTATCTACTATATGGATGCATACTAATTGTTTTAAAGATTTGTTCATGAAGCATGAATGTAACTCCAATGCAATTGAATGCTTACATGTATGGTGAGCATGCCTTTGAAAAAGAGAATGTATAAATTTCCCTTGTGCATGTTTTAACATATGGAAAAATAGAGACAAGACTTATATGGGTTGAAGGGGAGGACAAGAATAAGGACTTCCCTAGAAACTTTATGAGTCGTAGACGTATCGGCTAGGAATAGAACTGTGTGGATTCAGAAATGGAAAAAATGAAGTCCGATGATCACGAATAGGAATGAGCTTATGTCCTAGTAGCCTATTGTCCTTTGCGGAATTATCAAATGCAAATATATCATTATGTGGAACTAAGCCTTCCTTATGTTAACAAAAGTGGAAAATACATGGAATTGAACTTATGGTTCCAAATAATAGTACATGACTTGTTACTGGTGACATTCTAAATTCCCATGATTGACGCATTTTAGCATTGATGCTTATAACTTTTGTATGGATTTTTTATATGAATGAACTCATTATCTATATCCTGG
The DNA here is from genome assembly GCA_030441495.1 of Dalbergia oliveri. Lineage (NCBI taxonomy): Eukaryota > Viridiplantae > Streptophyta > Magnoliopsida > Fabales > Fabaceae > Dalbergia > Dalbergia oliveri. The sequence continues at coordinate 36,779,812 of JAMLFY010000008.1, read as the reverse complement.
ATAGTATCTGGGAACTACTGATGAGAATTTTATAATATTCTCATCCCTATGTGTATATATGTGATATTGTATTCAGATCCCAGATGCTATTTGTGATTCTCTTCTTTGACTCGCCTTAGTGGCAGTGGCACTACAACCCGATTTGGACTCCCTATAGTTGTGGCATATTCCCAAGCGGGCCTATGTATTCTTCAGCCGTTCATTCAGCGTTTTGTTTTTACCCCCAGTTTTACCCGATTTTCTGGATGATGGTGTGCATTTACACATGGCACACCCTTATGTTTTTGTAGCCCCACTTGCACCACCTGTGACCCTCCAGGACGACCCTCCGTCATCATCCTCTTCAGACTTTGACCCATTGAGGCCCAGACGCCCCAGGTGGAGGCGAGGCCATCATGCCGATGGCCAATGGCTTCCTGGAGGACGATATGAGATTCTCAAGACTTTTGGTGTGTACTGAACATCCCCCCAAGTACAACGTCATCCTTAAGTCATGACATTATGCTTAGGAGTTGTTACTTATAAATTAGCGACCTTTCTTAGTTATCTATAGCAATATTGATCGAGTCGAGTAGTAATTAATTCGTGGTTCTACTAAATATATACAACAAATACACAAAACATTTATTTATTTCATAAGTAAATACAAAAGGAAGCTCTTTTATGAGCTTGAATACATACATGTTCCCTACTTCGTTTACAAACATATACATACCACTAAGTACAATATAATAAAAACACTAACTACTAAACTACTGCGATCCGATTCCTTTAGTGTAGCAACCTCGTAGTCCTCTGATCAACCTGGAGGCGACACGGAAACACAAAAACGTAGGGGTGAGAATTACACAATTCTCAGGATAACTCCCCAGATACACAATCATAAATGTCATCGTCATCGCCCCAGCCACTTCGGTTTATTAGAAAAATATGATCATGTAATGTAAACTAAAGATTCATTTTAAAGTTTCAAAATTATCTTTCCGAAGTGGGTAGCTTTTATTATTCAATCACTTAATATACACACATAATACTACTCAATAGCATAGTATTACATTTTGAAATATACGTGCCCTCAGGACATTTGAGGGGACTTTTTCTTTTTCATGCCCATTAAAAGAGACTTTCCCGTGCCCATTAAAGAGGATCTTTCTGTGAAAAAAGGGGACTTTTCTCGTGCCCTTTTACTCATTTAAGGGGACCTTCTCGTGCCCTTCACATAATATAGTGGACTTTCATTTCTCTACTTCAAACATGTACCAGCATCAAATTCACATATAAACAATCAATCACAAGTGATTTTCATTCATTTCTCATAAACCAAACCTTAAAGTCACTATCATGCATTCATATACCATAGACTTGGAATAGATATCAAACTATCACAAATTTCCAGTCATTCTCACATTCCAGCACTTTGGCAGAGTTATTGTTCTGGGTGCAACATTTAATTGCCATATCAAACAACTATTCCAAGAGCCACAAAAATTCTGTATGACACTATAATGAGTCTAGGACAACCTGTAAAAATTTCAGGGCAATCAGAGTTATATAACCACTTCAATAAAATAGGAAAATCTGGTGGTCAGAAGCCACAAATTCATAGTCCAGACTTGTGTTCTCAAAATATTTAGCCCTAGATTTCGATGGAATCATAGTACAAGAAAATTCATAGAGATATTTCAACATGTTATTAGTCTTGTGTAAAAATTTCAGGAGCTATCTCAATCAATTTCTATGATTAAAAATTCGGGAAAGTTTGTCACTTCAGTCTCAACAATTCAGACAGCAGCAGTTACAATTCGGTTTCTAATTTTTTTGAGGCATCAAACCTTAGAATTAACCCCTAAGAAAATTCGTGTGTTTAGTCTAAGAGGTTAACTACAACATATAATTTTCATGGTTCATGAAACCACCCACAAAATTTCCAGAAAATTCGTGAAAAATTCTGATTACAGAACAGAAATCAGTCCAGCAACCTAGTTCCAATTTCACTTGAGAGAAAACCCATTTTAAAACCATCCAAACACAACACAAAAATTCATACATCAATATCAATATGTTAACCATCAGAATCATCAAAATTTTCGGAATTAGGACAAGCCAAAACAGAATTGAAAAATTCCACAAGAAAGGCAGCAGAAAACCCTACTTTGAGAGCTCTTGAGCTCTACTCTCCAAAGGATGCTCTAGAATGCTTTTGCTTCACTTCAAAGCTTCCCCACCAACATCAAACCCTTCCTTTAATCTCTGATTGTGTGCCCTCAAAGTTGGAAAAAGTGATGGATTCAAATTATAATCGGTTAGATTTGTAGGTTATGATGAATAGAATAAGTTTAGTGAAGAGAATTTGTGGTTTTAGTGACTTTGAGCTAGGGTTTTGCAAGCTTGAAGCTTGTTAATGGAGTTTGAGAGAAAGAACAATGGAGGAAGGGTGCTTAGAGAGGTCTGGCCGAAATTGTGATGAAGGGAATGATAAGATGTTGATATTTTGAGTTTAGGGCAAAATACATAGAATTTTCAAGTCCAAAATGTTTTCTTTTCTTAAAGATAAATGTAGAAATATTTTATAAGCATCCTATTGGTCCTAATAAAGTGGCAATGGTGTGGCTTCTTCTAAGCCACACACTTGTCTAAATGGGTGGCAAACTTTCACTGAAGTTTCATTCGTGTAAGAAACTTATTTAAATTTACCGAACGGGTAAAATTATTGAACCGATATTGTCCGAAAATTAATTTTAAGTATAAAATTATCAATCCCACCTATTTCTAACCTTATTCCCATGTTTTCCTAATTTGGGATTTGGAAATCTAGGGTTTCAGCGTCCCTGAGGCTGGGGCCCACAAGGTTACTATTCACCGACGCGAAATTTTTTTTTTTTTTGACAGGTCTGTTGGCCACCCTTATCATTGCTAAACTCTTAGATTTTTGAAATTACAATTAATAAAGCTCAAATTAATTTTTAATTAAATTTTAGGGTGTTACATGTACATAGTAGTAGTGTGGTGTTAGGACTTTACAGCTGGAGTTGATATACTATTAAATGTTTTTAGGTTTGTTTGTATCCATATGTTATTTTGTTCTGCTACACTTGAGCAAGCTAGGTCTTAGGTGAGGGCTAGTCCGTTGTTACGAGGTTTTCTGACTAGCTTAGGGGTCATCTCGTTGCTTTACTGATGTAGTGTACACACTGTAATTGAAACCTTATGTTCGTATATGTATAAATAAGTTTCGCAACATATGTATCTAAATCTCTTTATTACCTTGTATTTCGACTAGTATAGTTTTTGAATGTAAGTAATACTCTACTAATTTCTATGTCAATACTCGAGTAGAACATGGTAATTAGGAGGGTGTTACACAGAACCCTTTGGAAAGCTTCATAGCAATATGTTTTGAGTAACAAAAAACCAATTCAAAGAAAATATTTTAAAGAATGACTAATGTCTTCTTGAGTTTCTTGACATAGCATACATGCTTTTCCAGATTGCATAACACGAACTTGAAACGAGAATGACTTCACTTTGCATGTGCAAACATGTTTTATCTCATATAAGATCGAACCTAACAGAAAGTGAACGTTTTATCGTGCAATGAATGTATACATGCCTTACGGATGGAAGAAAATCATATCAAGGGCAAAAAACCAAGGTCCTGGACTTTAAAAAGTAGGACGGACTTTAGAAAGTACACTATGAAGGAAGATATCCATCAAACTTTGAAGTCAAAGTGTTCTACTATCTTCAATCATCACTCTCGCAATGTTTTATTCATCAATAAGCTATGATTGAAGACGTGAAGACCCAAGGATCATCTAGGAAATGTTATCGCACATTAGAAAGATCACATTTAGTGAAAGTATATGCTCTACAAGAAATGGAGGGAATTTTTTAAAATTCAAATTTGAAATTCAAAAGTCAAAACCCAGTGATCAACTAGCGAGTCATCTCTTTTGCCACTATGGTCAACTACCTTATCTTCTAGAAGAAAGAGTTCAGAAACCATGTTCAGGAGTAAGAGTAGTTTCTGTAATTAACATCAAAAACCTCAATCTCACAACTTCTGCAAATGTCTACAAATAGACAGTGCTACTATTTTAGATTACTTTTCCAAGACACGAATGGATGATCAACACGTTTCAATTGGAGATTTGATCAAGAGGCAATGGTCACAAGGAAAGCCATATATAAATTAAGATGATTTGCTTTCAAAGTAGATGAACATTGCAAAAAGAGCAAAAACTCTGAAAAATTTCTCCTTATTTGCTTGTAGAGTTTATTACATCTAGTAGTAATTTCCTTTGATTGTAAAAATCTTCTTTCTATATCCCTTCATGTTCATACGTTCTTTCTATGAAGAATATTTAAAAGAAGTTATTCAAGTGTTTCCAGAACTTTCTTTGTAAATCTTACGAAAACTTGAGTGTAGGTTAGTTTGAGTTGCAAATCCAAATACAAACCTTTGTATCCTTGATCCAGGAGTGATCAGTGTGAGCTTAGTTTGGAGAGGCTAGTCAAAAACTACTTACAACGTGACAGGTAAAGGTGTTTTACTATTCTCAGTTTAGCTTGAAGAGGCTAGTCAAAGACTACTTGGTTCAGCTTGAAGAGGCTTGTGAATAACTAGTTGGTTAGTTACAGGATGAGTTGTCTATTGATCACGGTCAGAGCTTGGGAAGGCTATTGTAAAATCTATCCTTGTTCTTTCTTCTCTGTTGAGAGAAAGGTTTAGTGGAACTCAACTATTGTTGAGAACTAGATGTAGGAATGCTAGTTGAAAACAGGATAAAAACTCGTGCATATATCTTTTCTCCTTCATATCCTTTTTTATTTATGTGTCTACTTTGTTTATTGTGTTAGTTTTAGATAAACTTTAGTTCACGTTCCTATTTCCTTTTTGTTTGGTTTAGAAAGTTTACTTTCTAAAGTTACTAACGCGTTTGCTGGTCTTTAAGCTTAAAGCTTGATAGTATTTTGGATAATTTATTAAAAGTCAAATAGGGAAAGATAAGGCAAAACATGACTTAACCCCCCTCTTCTCATGCACATTCTTACCTAGAGAGCTTTCAGTTGGTGAGCTTTACTTGGATGAAGTATCTGTTGTTTCCTTGGATTAGAGTGCTCTAGTGACGGTTCGGGTAGAGTCCCAAATCGTAGATTATCATTTTGCATTTTGTTTCCATGATTTGATTTGTATTTACATGGTTTATTTTGTACAAGAGCAACCCAATACTTATGTTTGGTATTATGACTACAAACCTTAGAGTTTGATTATGAAATTACAGTTATGATTATCTTGATTTCAAAGAGCATGTGATTTATATTTTGAGATGAATTTATGTTTTAAATAGATTTTATGTTTTAAATATGCGTATAGGGTGACCAGCGATCACGAGACTTATATGGGGATGAGATTCCTCATGTACCGATCACGTTCCCAGACAGGTCATGACATAAAGATTCAAACAAAACATATTCAACATGTAGATTATTGATGAAAGTTTTGTGATAGTTTGAATTTCAAAACATTGTTTCCTTAGGTTTCCCAAATGTCCAATAAGATCCATCTACTAACGGATATCTATTAGTAAAGGTAATTAGTGAAACATTGCGTTTTTTATTAGTCACTATTGCTACCATTGCTTTGTAGGGTAGTGTGAAGGTTAGAGATGAAACTATCATTTTTCCTCCATTAAAATGGGTATATATGCTAGAGCATTAATGAGGAGGACTATGATTTGGGAGTAGATCATGAGATTAATAGGCTAGATTATGGGAATGATAAGGGAAATAATTGTAGTATTGGGCCTAGCATCCCGGATGAATATTCAAAGCTCAGGATGCTTGGCCTAATACCATGCATTAACTATTATTTCCACTATCACGCCCATAAACTAGCCTATTGATCTCATTATATACTCCTAAATCATAATCCTACTTATTAATGCCCTACTAGCATATATACTCGCTTTGATGATGGGAAAAAGGACAACATCATCTCTAACCTTCACACTACTCTACCCATGTTAGCTCCAAAATCCTTCAAAAAGCTTTTATTGACAATGTTTTGAATGACAACAAAACAAATTTTGTGAAAATATTTTGAAGAAATGATTAATAGTTTGCTTGAGTTTTTGAGGTATTTAACAAACCTAATCCTACACACATATAAACTCAATTTGTGACATATTTTTCACAATATCATTTTTAATATGATTAAAATCTTATTCAAAGAGATTTAACATTCTAAGAATGTGAAAAAAAAAATAGTTCAGAAAGTGAGTTGAAATATGTAAGAAACATTTTGCAAGATAGTACGTCATAAACTAAGTCTGAGTCTTTAGAAAGTGATTCACGGGTTCAAAAAGTGCTATATCTAGTTGAGAAAGTAAATTCACACGATCATATCAAGTACGTCATCATCGATCACTTTAGTTATCATCTTTGAAGACTATCTACATCATCAGAAGATACTTATCAACCTCATAGAGAAGTTTAGAAGACAAACCAAAGGCTTAGAAAGTGTAGAACTACATTAGAAGGCTCACATACGTTAGAAACTACACTTGGTCACAAACCATTTCTTGTCACAAACCAAAGCTCTAAGCTTCAAACAAATAAAGACTTACCATGAACCACCATACAAACACCTAGTCTCCACTCTCCACCAACTAAACTACCATCAAAACTTCTCTTTCCTCCCTATTGCCTGTTGGCGAAACCACATATAGGCCTAAGAGAAGATTTTTATTTTCTTTTCCTTTGCAAGTACAAGCCTTTCCACATCCTTGAGCAAAAACCACCATTTAGTAGGGATTTTATTATGCATTCATTTTATTCATCTTCTTTTCTTTTGATTTTTGGTTGAGGATCAAAATCTATGACTTGATGATGATGCCTCTTTGATGGTTGTTGTATGACCATCATGTTAAGGCCTCAAACGCTTGATCCTTTTTGTTTAAAAAAAAATAGAGAGAAAGAATGCACATTTCTTTCACTTATTTACTCTTTGTTCACTATATGAACTTTATGATGAGTCTATGTGAGCAAGGTTCTTGGAACCATAAAAAAAAAAAAAACTCTAAAGCTTGCTCATGCACTTTTCAAGGCTAAAGTTCATGCATCTTGTAACATCCCCTGCTACTTTATGGATTGACAACTGTCCCACAAACCAACACAGGTCTTTTCAGCGTGTTTTATTCTCCCTCACACGCTTTTTGGGAAAACTTCCCAGGAGGTTACCCATCCCAAAATTACCCCAAGTCAAGCACGCTTAACTTGGAGTTCTTCCGTGATGGGCTACTGAAAAAAAATGCATCTTTGTGGCATAGGTAGTATCAATCAATTCATATAAGCCCTCCTTAACTGGATAATCTCATACCTATAGAGACTCAGGATCCTCTCATTCGGGTGTGTAATCAGTCATTCATGTATCCCTCTACTAGCGGCCAGGAGAATGTAACCCTTAGTATCTCCCTTCTCACAGTTACTTTTATGACATTTATGTAAAAGCTCAAGGGTTTCCTAGGTTTATTGGGAATTGGAAGGAAGATGATGGATTTTTCATAGCAGTTTAGTATACACGGTTCGCGTAGAGCCAATCTATGCCAAGGATTATATCTAGACCTTTCATGGGTAAACAAATTAAATATAAGACAAAGGATCTATAATATTACCATCCTTAGACGGATGGACAATCCAGAGGACTATCCAGACGTAGAAGATATGCTAAGGGCATGTGTCTTGGACCAGAAAGGAGTTGGGACAAGTACCTTAGGTCATTTTACCTGAAAATGAGGATCGCCCTCGGCCATCCTCAAGGGGACATTTTGATGATGATAGAGGATTATATGTGTTATGTGTGTTAATAGAGTAGAAGAATGTCATTTTTTAGTTCCGATGCGTAAAATTACCAAAACGCCCATATGGTTAATTAACATTGATTTACGTGCCGTTAGTTAGACTTTACCAAAAGGTTTTAAATGATGTTTTAAGTAAATGTTTAACAAAAGTTTAAGCTTGGTAGCCCCGGAGGTTTTTGTGAAAAATTATCGTTTTACCCCTGAGGAACTTTACATGAAATGATGTAACTTTTGAATCCAATTTTCACCCAAAAGTTCAGAAGGTTATTTGAAGTATAATTAGAGGATGTCCAGGAATTACAGGAATTTTTTACGTGAAATTACCTTTTTATCCCTAGTGAATGCTTAATGAGTTTTATTTAAGTAATTAAGGCAATTTTAACTCTAATTCAATTCGAGTTGATTTCAATCATTAACCTAGAATTAAAAATTAATTACCTAAGGTTAAAAATAATTACTTGAGGTAATTAAAGCCTAATATTTACTTAAGGAAAATTATATTTTCTTTTCCTTAATTACAATAATGTATTATTTCAAGTTTACGGTTAGGGTTTTGGTTTAGGTAAAATCTAGTAAAACTATATTTTCTTATCTTAAGTTTAGAATTTGTTATAAAATGATTTTTACCTACTTGAAATTAACTTCATTCACTAATATATGATTATTTACTTTACCTTGTATGATTATTTACTTTACCTTGTCTTGAATTGACCTAAACACCTAACATTTTATCCCTTTTCACCAATCTATCAATTCCTAACCTTTTACCTAAGTAATTAAACATCTAATACATGATTTACCACTCAATATAATAAGCAAATCTGATCCTAAAAGCATCAGAAACCAGCAGCCATAATGCACCAAATCAGCCCACATTTTTTAATTTTTCAACAACCATACACTTGCAAACATATCCAACCAAAATACCATTTCTTTAAGTATTCTTTTTCACCAATTAAGGCCATATTTAATCAAGAGAAATCCTATTCAATTCCACTATAGGGTAATCAGCCATCTTTGTTCCCCATTAGTATCAAATTTTGGAGTTTTCCATCCATTATACATAAATAAAACTATTACCACTAATTATGCTTTCTTTCTTTAATGTTTCCTATAATTAAAAATTGAAATAAAACCCTCCATTTGTGCAGCCAAGGCAGCAGCCATACAGCCCTTGGGAGGCTATAAATATGAGCTCTTTCATTTCCATATTGCACACATAAACTCTCTTAGCTTTCTTGATAGTTGTCTTGCTCAAGTTGTGCTCTAAGTTCTCAAATTCTCTCTAGGATTCAAGCTTTCTTCTTCTTCCTAATTCATATTCAAGAGACTCCATTCTCAACCTCTAACCAAGCTCTAAACCTCAAGCATACACATTCCAACCATGAATCAACTCCTAAACATATAACCTTTCCTTTATCAAACACAAAAACACAAGAAAAATCCTTCCTTCACTATATTTAGCCTTGGTGGAAATATATCATCACCATAGCATCAGATTTCTTTTCTTCTTACTTCATATAAGCTTAAGCTTAATCTCTTGTAAACAAGAAACAATTTGGTAGGGAGTTTATTTCATGTTCTTCTTCTTGTTTCTTTGCTTAAAATTTCAGATTTTTTTGGTTTGTTAATGACCATGGCTTGATGATGAGGAACCATGGTGGTGATTATGAATCCATCATATAATGGACCTCTAAAGCTCAAGATTTAGTTTTGATTGTCAAAAGATTTATGTAAAAATTGTTAGTTTCCTTTAAAACGATTCTTTTTGAACTTGATGATGAGTTCATGAAATACGGTTCTTGGAACCATGGGAATAAGAACTCTAAAGCTCACTTATTCTTTGTTAAGATAAATTGGAGTTAAATAGTTCATTCTTTAAGAAGTCTTGAGTTTTGAGCTTAACAAGATATAATAAGAAACTTGCATCATGTTTAATTTCAAGCTTTGCATTCATGTTTATATTTCAAGCTTTTGCATCATATTTATATTTCAAGCTCTTGCATCATATTTCAAGCTGTTGCATTATATTTATATTTCAAGCTCTTGCATCATGTTTATATTTCCAAGCCTTGCATAATCATATTTATATTTCAAGCAAATAACCTTAATTCTTGAATATAATAATATGGACTTGCATATCATGTTTAAATTTCAAGTCTTGCATATCATATTTAATTTTCAAATCATCACCTTAAATATTAAAGATAAGGAAATGAACTTGTATATCATGTTTATATTCTCAAGGTATCACCTTATAAAGACAAGATTAAAATGAGGTTGCATAGCACATTTATGATTTTAGTTATCACCTAAATCTCTAAAGCTCAAGACTTGCTCCTTTTATCTTAAGTGAAAATTTTAATCATGAACATTCTTTCAATGTATAAATCGGCCTCATGATTAAGGTAGGCCTAAAGTGATTTTATTTTAAAAGTCTTATATGTCTATAACATCTTGATGTAAGATCAATGAAAAACTAGTAACTAGAAATATGTAAAACCGTAAATTTTGAAAGTTCTAGAATTATAAATATTGGCTAATGATTTGAGGTTATTCAATTATGTAATCAAAGGATTCTTATAAGAGTTAGTAATTCTCTTTGATGTGTCTATGTATTTAAAATACCATGTATAACATTTAGAAATAGTTTTGGAAATATTGGCCTTTGTTAAAATATCAAAATTTAGCAACTTTGCACTTTGACCCATAACCCTTGAGAAATTGCAATTTGACCCCTTTTGGGGTTTATGTGTGAATATTGATAATTTGATAAAATGAATGTGAATGATATCTTAAGATGGCTATGTTCATGTATTGAAATTATATGGCATGTTATAATTATATTAAATTCATTGAGATGCATAATTTTATAAAGTTTTTATGAGCATGAAATGAAGATATATGATGAGTTATAATATTTATGCATTATGTACTGCATCTTGATATAACATGTTAAGACTTAAATGGTGACTGAAAATATGAGAAAATGATCCTTTGGACCCATTAAACTATAGGTGGTAAAAAGTGATTCTTGCCCCCTAACCCGTACTTTAAGTTGGGACTTTAGCTTATCAAAAGGGATAAGTATACGCACGACTAGTGAGGTATGAGTTCATAACCTAGAACTCTCAAAAGGGAGAGTATTAGGGTGGCCCCAAAGAAAATAGAATAAGAAGTTTTAAGTCACCTAAACGAATGAACTATGTTGGAAAAATTGCATATGTTATGTTATGTTCATTCAATGTGTATTTTATTATATGTTGCATATGGTATAGACATGTATTCATGATATAGTATGTTGCATTCATAACATTAAGATTCATGCTAAAAGACACGAACCTCGGCTAAAGGTATTTGGAAATTAATAAAAGAACCTTATGCATGCTCACATTTTCATAATGAAACCGAGGTTCCTTAGGACGATGATGATGACACAATGCATTGTGAGGTGAGTATCCTACTAAGATTCTTTTATAAGTTTCTCACTCCCTTTTCTTTTCTTTCCATCTCGTCTTCAGAGATTGATGGCAATGTTCGTGATGAATGTTGATGCTTTTCGATTCCGAGCTACCGTTAAATAGGAGTAGGGACGGAAAAATATTATGCTAGATTGTTATGCTTGTGTTGGCTTATTATTTATTTCGGACATTTGTATTTGACAAAACTCTTATTGATGGCATGGTTAATATTTGTGATATTATAATATTTGGATGGGCAATGTGTTAGTACTTTTGACTTGTTTGTTTTAATTCTCTTTCTCATGGGCAAATAATTTTACCTATCCAGGATGCATGGCTCACGTTTCGTTTTATATTTCAAAAAGAAAATTTTCACCCATATTTTTTGCTAAGTATTTTGATAAAATGAATTTAAAGAATGGATCAAAAGAGTAATAACTAATAATTAATCTCAATACGTCCTAGGCGTATTAGGTTAAATATTAGGGTGTTACACATCTTGCATTTTTTATGAGAAAAGTCTTTATTTTGGGGTTAAAGTACCACATATTTTGATGTTCTTGGATTCTAATGCTTTAATATCAAATCTAATGAGCTAAAAATGTCTATTGGAATGTTGGTTATGATTTTAAGTGTCCAATTGGATTTTTTTTAAAAAAGAGAGAGAAAGAGAATGCATCTTTCTATCATTTATTCACTCTTTATTGCATATATGAGCTTGATGATGAGACTACGTGATTAAGGTTCTTGGAACCACAAAAAGAGATACTCTAAAGCTTGATCATACCCTCTTGAGGGCTAAAGTTCATGCATTTTGCATTTTTATGAGAAAAGTCTTTATTTTTGGTAGCTTGAAGGGTTAAAGTTCCACACACTTTGATGTTCTTGGTTTTTAATGCTTCAATATCAAATTTAATTAGTTAAAAATGCTTATTGGAAGGTTGGTTATGATTCTAAATGTCCACTTGGTTTTTTGCTCGGTAAAGTTTAACTCTTTATGCTTGAAGTATAGTTTATGTGATTATTATTTTATTTTGACCTCAAGGCTGTATTTTTGTTAAGAAAAATGGGTTTTTGAAGAATCAAAATAATGATGATGATGGTAGTTTGAAGGGCTCAAAGATTTGGAAAATTTTGGTTTTGTTGTTTTGATGTGTTAGTAAGTCTAACCTAGTGTCTTAAGTGTTTTAAGCATGAGACATACAATTTTGAGCTTTCCTAAACACTTGCATAAGTGGTCCGTCCATGCATGCTCGAGGGTTTGGAGTTGATTTTATTTGATTGAAAATTTGTATCTTGTGTCTAAATTATTTAAGAGAATTTTCAAAAGTGTTAGAAACTAATAAGAGGTAAAAATATAATTTTTGCAAATGAAGGATCTAAATGCATGTTTTTTCGGCCTAACCATTATTGTTGAGTCCAAAGTTGGTTTTGTTAAGTGTAAAAAATGATTTCTACTGTTTAAAGTGGCTTAGGATAATTTTTGAAAGAAACTGGTAATAATTAGAAAGGGATAAAAGCATAATTTTCAACACTTACCATATTTTCATTTTTACCACTATTTTGAAGTGTTTGAGATGTTAGGAATTATTTTGAAAATTATTTTTAGTATCCTAGGTGTTTAAAAAGACTTTTAAAAGTGTTAAGCTTTAGTAGTTTTGCAAAATATAAAAAATTACACTTTGAACTTCTCAATTATGTATTTTTGGCCAAATGAGTATAAATAGAGTTTAAAATTGTTTTGCATGCGTTCATGTGTTTAAAGTATCCTTGATAAAGTTAAAAAGGATTTTTAGGAGTGTTGAAACTCACCAAGTGTTAAAAAATGGAATTTTATACTTTAACCTTAAAAGTTTAACAATTTCGATCAAGGGCCTAAAGTGGTTTCCATGTTGTTTCAAAATAATTTTGGAGATCATTAGTTTTGGAGATCATTAAACCCTAAAAGTGTAAAATAATTTTGGAGATCATTAGTTTTAAGAAAAGTGCCAAGTTAAGAAATTTACATTTTGACCTATACACTTATTATGGAAATTTTAGTTTTTTCCCTTTTTGGGCTATCTTATGAATTTTAATAGCTTGATGATATTATGTTGATTGGCATAGATTATGCTTGTGTGAATTTGTTAGTAATTGAATGACTTGAGATGGCTATGTGAAAATGTGAATTGATTACTATGCAAGCTTGAAATATTGAATTATAAATTGATGAACATTGTATATATCATGTCGAGCATAGCATATGCATTAGCTAAGTCTTGGCCCTTGATTTCCACTAACTAGGTAAAAGTATGTTTACTTTTCAATAAGGTATTGATGATAAATATGCTTATGGATATATGCAAGTGCATGCTTATGTGATTAATGAAATGATGATTGTAGCATGTTGTGATTATGTATAAATAATTGGGTTGCATGATTAATATGTGATTTGATAGGAAGCAAATTTGGGAAAATTATGTTCAGAACCATTATGCTACCAGATTTCTCAAATTTGTGGACTTAGAGAAATTATGAAATTGTGAGCATGTCAAGTGATAAGCCATGATGATGATTCATGACTTTATGCTCATGTTAGCATCTCTAATTTATATGTTAATATTAAAAGTGACATAAAACACTCGAAAATTATCCTTTCGTAATAGGCTAGGCCTGGAGCAAGGTGATCCAAGGATATGATTTTTTCTTATGGGTCGAGCCCGAGGGTTGGGAAAACCTTATCAAGAGGATAAGTATAAGCTAGTGATAACTAGTTAGGTATGAGCTCATAGTCTTAGAACTCTCAAAAAGGAGAGAATATTAGGTGACCCTTATGAAATATTAAGAAATTAAAGTCATCCAGGTAAGAAAAAATGGAAAGTTGTGTGCCCTCGTTGTTTATGTTTCTTATGCTTCAATGGTATCTTACTACATGTTTGAAATGTTGCATAAGGTATTGACATGCATTCATGTTATGGTATAATATATTCATAACATTAAGATTCTTCATGATAAAAGACACAGGCCATGGCCAATGATTTTTGAAACTTAATAAATGAACCTTATTTATGTACACTATTTTCATAATGAAATCCAAGGTTCCTAGGCACATTGATGATGACACATGTGAAGGAAAAACCCTACTGAGATTCTCATATAAGTTTCTCACTCCCTCTCTTTCTTTGTATCTTCGTCTTCAAAGGTTGATGAAGATACTCATGGTCTTCATTGAGATACTGACATGGGAGTTGCACTGGATTCAATTGGAGTAGCAGCAAAAGTATGGAGATAGCCTTTCTTCCTTGCAATTTCTATGGGGTTGTCTCGTCTTTGTGCATGTTTGTTACTTATTCTTTTGGTATATGTGCACCCATGATAGGTTTAGTTATGTTATAGTCATGCTTAGCTTTTTGAATTATTATATGATCAACCTTTAATGGTGGGCTCGATACATTTATTATGTTACTATACTTATGGAATGCCTCCATATTATTATTATTATATGACATGATATTTCCAATTCATGTTGTGCTATGATGTTCTCAATTTATGATATGCTCTGTTGTAATTTTGCATGTATATTATGTGATGATTGGTTAAGAGTACGTTGATGATGAGATGTATTATTATTTCATATTATATGACAAAAATTTGTGCGCTATAACTTATATGCGAATGACTCATATATTGGTCTTTCAATAAAAAAAAAACTAGGTCATATTTTCCATAAATTTATAAAGTTTAAAGTCAAATAAAGTTTCGAGACAAAAAGAGTAATAAGTAATGATTAACTATTATGCTCCTAGGCTTATTGTGTCTAAAACTAGGGTGTTACATTGTGGAAAGAGGAACATAGAAAAAAAAATCCATTTTCATCTTACAAAAAAAGAAAAGAGCCTAAATGTAGAGACACAACCTTTTCTTCATTTTTTTTTAATAAAAAAGAAACATCAGTTAACCTAACATACTTTTAGATTTTAAATCAAGTTACAGAGGCTATAAAAAAGAACATAATGTTTTTCATGATTTAGTTAGTATGTCAAAAATGGGTTGTTTTGTTCAAGCCAAATACTATCATGGATGTGTTCATCTTCACCCTCATGTCCAACATCAACTCAAGACCAAGAGCTAACTCCTTGAATGCTTGTGTCTTGAAATTAATTTCAGGACCACCATTTTAGTTTTTTCGATTCCTTTACACCATGTCCCAAGAAACCATCCATTTTTGGAAAGGTGTTGAACCCATGGAAGAAGACAGATCCATTTAGATGACACATTTTTGTATTTTTCTCCTCAAAAGTATTATATTCCAAAATTGCCCCTAAGCTTTCAGTTGAATTTTTACCTCCATATGTCATCTCTTTATGGGGTCACCTCCTCTAGGCACCATAAGGCACCAATATCCATTAGCACCGAAGAACCCACCTTTCTGCAATTGAAAGCAAGAAATGAGTAAAGGGCATAATAGGAATTACATGATTTAAATAAATAAGTGGGTTTTAGTTGTGTGATGATGTGTCAAAATAGCAGTTGTTGATTTACTTTTAGTGATTATGTATGACTCATTTGATGAACAAAAGAGCATCCTAATATTTCTAGATAGGAGAAAACCCTACCCCATGCATTGCTATTCTAGACACCTTTTTAAACATTGAAATTGAGTACAAATAATTAATGCATTCTTTTATAGGAAACATCCTTATATATACCTTCAATTTTCAAATTTTTTGAATTTGAATCTGTTGGACCTTAGGATTCCACATGATTTTCATTGGGTTAGGTCTCCTATTCCAAGTCATAGCATGTTATTATCACGCTTGTCTTGTTGTGGATAAGTTTATATTTTGTCTCTATTATTTACTTTTACAACCTAATAAAATGTATATAATGATGTTTTCCAAATATTGAAATTCTGAATCTAATAGGGTGATTAAAAAATTCAGAAGAGCAACTTAGTACATAATTCGTGTCGCTACTTTAGAATTTTATAAAAATGAATTTAATAATCAAGTTATACTTTTAAATAATACTATAATGAAACAATAAAGATAATATAACAACACATTGATATTTATAGAATCAATTATGAATTTCTATTAATAATTAATTTAAAAAATTATAATTATGAAAATCCTGTAAAATATTTTTATATATTATATTAATAAATAATATATTATTAAATTAGGCTAATTTTGATATGTTGATAGTGTAAATTTTTTTTTACTCTATCATTCAAGTAAATGCTTATATTTGTATCACTTTTAAGATAGAGTTGAGTCAAACTATCATTAATATATATATATATTCTTCATTGCATTTTGCATTTATGACACCAAATTAAAAGCTAGATATGTAAAACATACTACAATTTGCAATTCCATATAAAAAACTATTACAATTTACTTATTAATCAATATATATCATTGCATTCTGCTTTGCATTTATTACACACGAAAAAAGAAAAAAATAGACACGTAAAATAGACTGTAATTTACAACTTTCGTTGGTTTCAGTTCCATCCATATGCGCCAAACATATGTTCAATGTGCATGTTCTATATAATGATTCTTAGTGTTTTTTTTTGCATAATTTATGGTCATTTTTAAAATCTAAAATAATA
This sequence comes from Dalbergia oliveri, assembly GCA_030441495.1. Lineage (NCBI taxonomy): Eukaryota > Viridiplantae > Streptophyta > Magnoliopsida > Fabales > Fabaceae > Dalbergia > Dalbergia oliveri. The sequence continues at coordinate 36,762,890 of JAMLFY010000008.1, read as the reverse complement.
TACTAACAGCTATATTTTAACATCAATCAACATATATAAGAATTAGCTACTTTTGTTTAGAGGCCAAATAAATTTTTTGTCATTATAAATTAATTAAAGATATTTTTTGTTATATGTTTTAAGATTTCATTTAATTGATAATTTATGGCCATTGTAAAAATCTAAATTAATATACTAACAACTATTTTTTAATACCAATCAACATATATAAGAATTAGCTAGCAAGTGATGTGGGATACGAAGAAGCAGCAAGGCTAATTATAAGACTAATTTATTATTTTAAAACAGAAATGCAATGAATTAATCTTATAATGACCAAATTCAAAGTACCAAAAACATAACATATATCCGTAATGAGATTATTTAATTATTAATTGGTTATATAATAAACTTATAAGCAATCTAACAAGTAGATCATAAGTAAACAAATGTCTAATATTGCAATGAATCACGAATATTTTTGTTTTTAGCATTTTATATACACATATCTACTCAAATAAAAAAATCTTATAATAACATAAATTCAAATGGGAATGTTTATTATTGTATGTATTTAGATTACTTGGATTACCCATTATCAAATGTTTAGAACCATAGAGTTACAATTTTTAATAATAATTGGGCCATTATTAAGCACTTTCATAGTAATTATATTTGTAAAGCATTGGTTTTGCACATTCATTGCAATTGTATATGGAATTGAACTCAAATTATGCCTTAATTTCTATATATATGTTTTGAGCCAATAATTTTTGCTTTGTCTTTATCACCTTATTCATACCTTCATTTTCCCATGTTTATCACAAAGGCAATGCAAGTGCTTTCAATTATACCTCATTCACATGTTCAGGCTTTCGATCACCACCTCCTGAGTTAAGTTGTGTGTGTTTAGTATGTTATAAGTATCATAATCATTTGGTATTGTGACTATTTTAATCATTCAAATACATCTATGTTCTAAATTTATAAAAGGCCAATTAAATGTCAATTGGCATGTTTTATCTATTTAATTTTGTTATTTTATATTATGATTAATCTAATGCCTTGGCCCTAACAAAAAAAATTGTCTTTACTAGAAGTTATGGTATGCAGCAATGCAAGAGCCTTAGTTAACACAACACAACTACATCTTGGCTGTTGGAGAGAAGGAAGCTATATCAGTGACAGGTTCTCTATATTTACACTTTCTGATAAATAATATGACATTCAATTTTAACTCTTCCCATTTGTTATAATCTGAATGTTGGAGGTCTTTAGTGTCATGGCGTGCATCTTTTTGCTATAATCTAGCAAGTGGTCTAATATAAATGTTAAAGGTCATGGTATTCTTCTTTATTTTTCTTATCTACAATAAAAAAATAACAGGTGATTTATTGGCTTTTAGTACTTCATTTTATATTTTATTGGTTTTTTATTTTCGCATTATTATATATATTTTTTATTTTTATTAAAATAAAAAATTTAAAATAAAAAATTTAGTGATGATAACTCATCTATGATCATTTTATATTTTTATTAGCTTTGTAGTTTGTTAAATTAAAATTAATTTTCAATTCATTTAAATTTTAATGAATATTTTATAAATTACAAATATTATATTATATTTTAATTTATTTTTTAAATATGATTGTAAATATTAAAAATTATTTCCAATATTTCTTCACATAAATCAAATTTACTTTTGTTACTACTATCAAACCTTGATGCTAAGCTACTCGATAAACTCTTCTTCAAGCTTGATTAATTATACAAAAATTAGTTAAAAAAAACTTAAGTTCGTATTCTTATATATTAATATTATTAATAAATGTTAAAAAAGTAATATAATTCCAATAAACTCTAATTTATATATTCAAAAATATTTACATGTGAAATTGCAACAAAGGACAAGAAGTGGCACACAATATATTTTCAAAAAATATATATATTTATTGTGTATGTGTGTAAAATTTACATATGCAATTAATTCTAATACTAATTGTAGTTATTGCATAGTTCATTATATTTTATTATTGAAATTTCACTTTAATTTGTAGTTAACTCTAATTTGTAATTATATGATTGATATAGGAATGCAATTTACAACTAAAATTCATTATAATTGTCACTATAAAAAAATACTATGATTTTCATCTGTTATATCATTCAAGTAATAACAATATTAATATTTTATATTCAAATATAATTATATTAAAATTTGAATAATCATTGTAATTTGTTTATTCATCATAACATAATTTTGTGATTTTATTAATACAGCTAGATTAAAACTCATTTAATTTGTAAATATTTTATGATTCAAATAGTAATGTAATGTTTGGAGGCAACTTACATTTATTCTAAATTTCACAAAGAAAAAACAATACTCTAATTTGTAACAATTACACACCATTCAAGCAGCAACAATGATTCTTTTATCTTTAATATAATTATTTTAAAATTTAAATACTTATTTTAGTTTGTCGGTATATGATAACATAATTTTTGTTATTTTAATTTTAAGAATTATTTTACTTTATCTTATTAAAAAAATATAAAAATTAATTTAAAGCAAAAAATATAAAACTTTTTTGTAAAAAAAATTATATCATCAAGTTTAAAGAAAGAAATAACCTTAACATTTTCAAGAAAAAGTTGTATCACATGACATTTAATTTAATTGCACATAACAATATTAACAATTTATCTACAAATTTTTATAAATTTGAAATTTAAATTATTGCGTTAATCTATTAGCTTATGATAATATATAATTTTTTGTGATTTTAAGTTTTTTATAATTAATTTGATTAAAATCAAGTTTAAAAAAGAAATATCCTTAACATTTTTTAGAAACATTAGTTTCATATTACATTTCACTTAATTGCACTTAACAACAACAACAACAACAACAATAATAATAATAATAATTTATCTATGAATTTGTGAAGTTGAAATTTGAATATTACATTAACCTATTAGCTTATGAAAACATAAATTTTGTGTTTTAAGTTTTTTAAAAAAATTGATAAAAAACTTTCAAATATGTAAGCTTAAAATTATTTTTAAAGTACAAAAATAAAATATTTTTATTCTTAAATTATTAATCAAATAAAGATTATGGTGCATTTAATTGGGCAATAATTTGTGTGATAAAATTATGATTAATATTATGTAAAAAAATTAAAAATATTATTATTATATCTGATTTATAACTACTAACACATATTTCTTTTAAAAATATTCTTATTAAAATAATTTTAAAAATATTAATAATTGTGCAACAAGGTTAATCTCTAGTTATGATGATATAACATTACATAATTAAATATTTGTGTAAATTTTTTTGAGTTTAATTTGTATATATTGATAGTGTACAAAAATTTTATATATTCATTCAATTATATATTATCACATCAATAAAAATCCTTAAATCTCACACCCCATTATTTAAAAGTTATGTAAATAAGATGATTTAATTAGATCAGGATAAAACTTTTTAAATTATGTATATAAATTAAACTCATATTTTTTTATACTGACTATGCATTCAAATTAAATTTTTCTAATTATACTTGTATAAAATTTTAGTTTTTAAAGATTTTATAATTCACATTTAAACATTATGTAAATTATAAAATTTCAAAATATTAAATCCAATTGAATTTTCATAATTGAATCCTGCCCAATTTACTTTGAGCCGCCGTACAGCACGTGTTAGTTTACTTTTGATTACGAAGACTTCCAAAAAAACAAAAAAGACACTTACGTTTGACCTTACGTCACCTCATTTTCTCACTACGACAATAAAGTAATGCGGTGGTTAGAGACAGGCACAGCTCCACCACAGTGGATCAATCACCGTTCCTTCGTGGATACAAATGTCTCCATTCCGTGTGAAGGAAGAGAACCCTATTTGCTTCCCAAAAGTCAAAAAATTGTACAAATCCTGATATAAAGTGAACTTCAGATTTGGGGTCCTTCGACATAAATCCTTCGGCTAAAGGCTAATGCGATAATTGCGGCTTGGTTTCCAATTTCCATGGAAAATCCGCACATAGCAATAGTTCCCAGTGCTGGGTTCTCCCATCTTGTCCCAGTTGTTGAGTTTTCCAGGCGCCTGATTCATCTCCACCCTGACTTTCGTGTGACATGTTTCGTTCCCTCACTTGGGTCACCCCCCACTTCCTCCAAAACTTACCTTCAAACCCTTCCGTCCACCATACAGTTCATTTTTCTTCCCCCATCACCAAAGACCAAGTGCCACAACATGTTCATATTGCAGAACAAATTCAACTCACCGTGACTCTCTCTTGCCTTACATACTAGAGGAATTGAAGCGCTTGTGTTCTAGAACTCGAGTAGCAGCTTTGGTTGTGGACGTTTTTGCACATCAAGCGCTAGATTTTGCCAGAGAACTCAACCTCTTGTCTTACGTGTACTTGCCACTATCTGCTATGATTGTTTCATTTTACTTACATTCACCAAAGCTACACCAGATACTTAGTTCTGAGTATATGGACCCACAAGAACCTATAGTGATTCCTGGTTGTGTGGCTGTTCACTACAGAGATCTTCCTCAACCATGTCACGATCGATCAAGCGTAGCATACAGGCAATTTCTTGAACGTTCCAAACGATGTATTTCTCTTCCAGACGGTGTCTTAGTCAATAGCTTCCTTGAATTGGAAAGTGGGGCTATAAGGGCTTCGGAAGAACAGATCGGAGGGAAGCCAAAAATTTATCCAGTAGGACCAATTATTCAGAGTGGGTCGATTGATCAGGAAAATGGTCTGGAGTGTCTTACATGGTTGGATAATCAAGAACCCAACTCTGTTTTGTATGTGTCCTTTGGAAGTGGTGGCACACTTTCTCAAAATCAATTCAATGAATTAGCCTTTGGGTTGGAACTGAGTGGTACGAAATTCCTCTGGGTTGTGAGAGCCCCAAGTGACATTGCTAGTGCTGCTTACCTCGGTGCTGCAATTGAGGACCCTTTACAATTCTTGCCACATGGGTTCTTGGAGAGAACCAAGAAGCAAGGCTTGGTTGTTCCATTTTGGGCGCCTCAGATTCAGGTACTTGGTCACAGCTCAACTGGTGGGTTTTTATGTCACTGTGGTTGGAATTCAGTCCTTGAAAGTGTTGTGCAGGGTGTTCCAATAATAGCATGGCCACTCTTTGCTGAGCAGACCCTGAATGCTGTGCTACTAGCTGATGGTCTAAAAGTGGCACTGAGACCCAAAGTTAACGAAGATGGAATAATGGAAAGAGAAGAAATTGCTAAGGTTGTAAGAGGCTTGATGGAAAATGAAGAGGGTACCGATATTAGGAAAAGGATGGAACATTTGAAGATTGCTGCTGCTAATGCTTTGAAAGAAGATGGATCATCAAGAATGGCTTTGTCAGAGTTGGCTGACAATTTGAGAGGTCTCCAGCCTTAGATCTACAAATCTTTAATTTTCAACCTTCTGTTTTCAACAGGGCCTCTGTTGTGGAATCTCATTAATATTGGTTGATTTTGGTTTTTTCTTTTTTTCTCTCTTTGATTTGGGTTTATATTAACCTAGTTTTTCTTCTGTTTAGGCTCATCAGATTTTAATTCTACTAGGGATATTGCAGATTGGGCTATTGAGTATTGTTATCATCCTCCGTCTTATAATAAAATGGTAGGCTGTTTTTTATCCAAGAAAATATAATGGTAGGCTGTTGACTTCTTCCTCTGTGTTTGGATTGAAGACAATATAATGTTGGTAAAAAGAGTAAGTAGGTGAAGTGAATAATGCTCTTTCACATAAATTTTATATTCGATATTAACGGGGCATTTGTTTTGAGTATATTTAATTATTCTCGAAAATAGAGTTGAGAATAATGTACTCCTATGTTTATTATAAATTTTACAAAATTTTTCCTGGATTAATTATTCTATAGAAAATATTTTCCTATAATTTAGTAAACCTCATTCCCAAGTTGAAGGGGAAAAAAATTCTCATGACTTGAATCGCAATTATTAAGCGCAATTACTAAACTATCTCTCAATTATTCGACTTTTTCTCTCTTTATGATTGTGTTAAGGGTATTTAGAGAATTATGATAATATTCTTAAATATAGATTATAAACAAACAACCTTTAAATTTATTCTAGAATCTTAACAAATAATCCCAGGAATGTTTAATGTTAAACAAACAATTTTTTAAATATACCCAGAAATAATATTTCTCAATATCATTTCCGAATGCGATTCCTGGAACCTAATTTCAAATCTTGAAACAAATGCCCCCTAAAGGTTAAATTCTCAAAGGCGTGTACTATTTCTCGGTATTTTTTTTCATATTGGTTTTGAGGATGCACTGATATGGATTTAGGGCTTAATGTGCGGGACTGTGGGCTTTCAAAATCTCGCTTATAACATGTTTTTAAAACAATGAATAAAAAAAAATGTATGAAATCTCGTAAGCCCATTTTTTATGAAATCTTGCCAAGCCCAATATGCTAACATGATGGAGAGATTTCAGTCACAATCACGAGAGTGGCAAGATTTTGGGCCCAAAAAAATTAAAATATTATACCATTTTTATATAAACCCCTTCCCTCTCTTCTCACCTCATTTGAAAATTTTGTTGATTGTGGGTGAGAGTTTGTCCGAGTGAGTGTTATGTGTGTCAAAACATAGAGTGGATAGAGTAGGAAAAATGGGTTAGAATAGGAGAAAATGGATAGCTCTTCCCCTTTTTCTTCTAATTCTATCGGTTTATTTTTTTAATGTTTCTAGTCCTAAAAAAAGTGATCTATGTCCAAAAAGAGTTTTATGTGGGTCTTAATATGAATAGTCACTCCTTTTCCTTCTATATTTATCCGTTTGTTTCGTGTTGGTGGGTTCCCCTGTTGGTAGTCGTACGAAAAAAATGGTGATATCTATGTGTCAAACTAGTGTTCTATGTAACAAAAACAATTAAGAGAGTAGAGCAATAAAAAAGCGAGCTAAAAATAGATAGCACATCAAATATAATAGTATATTTTAACAGCAATATTGTTACAAATACAAATAAAGGTGTCACATTTATATGTGAGAACCCATCATGTTTCTTTATTCCTTGCACTATATAATTTGTGGAGTTAGAAAGTGTTCTTAAATAATGCATAGATCCTGAAACTCCAAAAAGTGTAGAAAATAACATACAGGTGTCCAGGATCAATTTTGTATGGGTTCAGTCAGTATCAAGTAGTTGCAATAAGCAACAATGACCACATGCAACAAATGTTTCAAATATACAGCAACATAGAGCAAAAATATCTGCCATTAGGTTGCATGTCAATTCAAAGAATCAGCTCATATCTTTTACTATCAAGTTGACAATAAGAAGGAAGAGGCTCACGAAAACATTTTCAGAAGGAAGGGTAGAATGGGAAGAAAACAATGGTGAAAGTGATGAAAAGGACTTTGCAAGCGAATATGAAAGTAGTGATGGTGGTGGGTGATATGGAACTAGATGATGAAGCAAATGATGAGCATGTATCAAACACAATTGCTAGTCAGCATTCGTTCATGGAGCTATCCTTTATGTGTGCTTTAAATCTTGAAGCTATGAATATTGCACCAGAGTTTCCATAGTATACCGACATGTAGTCATTTATGTTGCTCCTTTTCAGGAAACATGTAAGGACATTAACATGTGTAGGAAATTTTTCCATATCCAATTTTTATTGGGGGCATGATACGATATAAAGTTCTAGCACAAACGATTTTCATCCATTTTTTTATGGAATAGAAAAAAATTCATTAATAGAAAAACCTAACGATACTTACAAATCGAAATAGGTACATTAGATCCAAATTGAACAAGAAACTAAGAGTCTTCCACACTCTGGACTAACAACCCATAAGTAGCTTTGCTTCTTGCCTGAAAACTATTGATGCCTAAGCATCTTTCATGTTAGAGACCATCATAACAAGTGTCGAGGTTGAAGAAAGTATCATACATTTTTTCAACATAGATCTAAATACCTTTGTATTTGCAAGACCATAAATGGAAAATACTTACAAGGGGACACCAAAACACCCATAAAAGGCGAAAACAAAACACCTATAAGGGGAACATTGAAAACACCATAGAAGGAACACTGAAAACACCACAATGAGGATAACAAAACCAAACACAACATGAAAAAAGAAGAAAATGGTTGGTTGTCACCAAATAATAAAGATGATAGCCCCTTCAATAATCCTTACATAAGAGAAGACTAGAGAAAAGAAAAGTGGATTGTCGTGTCAACCGACCTTAGCTCCGACCACATTCCAAGCTCATAGGGCCTCCAAATCTGGACCAAAAGCGAAGCCCGTTGGGTCCCCAAACAAGCCCTTCGGGTTGGAGCCCTAATATTCTGCCAGGGAATCTACCCTTGAATGTGAAAACGGCTGGAATATTGATAGGCGCAATGGTCTAACATCAAAAATTATTTAAAGATTAATTTGAACTTTATTAGTGAGAATTTCAAAAATCTGATAGACTTAGCAATGATGAGGATTGATGGAGAATTGAGATTTCAATCGGTTAGATTTGTAGGCATTGAGGTGTAGATTAAGTTTAGTGAGAAAGTCTGTGGTTTTAACAAGTATAGGCTTAGGATTTTGAGGTTGGAATTCAAATTTTCATGGAAGCAAACATGGAGGTGTTGTATCTCTCCTTTGCTAGCCAAGAATGTATTGATGATGAGATAAGGTTAGATGTCTTATATTTATCTTGTATTTAAAGCATAGATATTATATAATATAAATGTATAATTATTTAAAGAAAAGAAAAATAAATGGCTGGTTAGGATTTAATCTTGTAAACCAAGATTAAATCTTAGCCTTACACTAGGTGTAAATGGATATACATTATCCTTCTGGAATGATTAACTATCTTTCTGGATTAGAAATCACACACCGAAATTTCACCGAATTGGTAAAACACCATACCTAGGTAATCAAACATTGCCCAAAAATTAATTCCATGTATAAAATCTTCATTTCTAACTACTTCTAATCTTAACCCTATATTTTCTCAGTCTCATCTCTTAGTCTCAATTCTAGGGTTTTGTTGTTGGGTCTATCTGGGTTGCAATCACTATTCATGTTATTTTTACAACTCGTTGGACCCTCATCATTACTAAAACTATCAAATTTTTGAAATTCTCACTAATAAAGCTCAAACTAATTTTTAAATAATTTTTGGGGTGTTACAGTCCATCCATCAACAGTGTTGAGAGTAATTATTTCCATTCCACATTTGGCTATGAAGTTCTCAATTGAATCAAAGTTAGGGTAATTCATGCTGAACCAATAGGAAGTCTAATGCTATGTCAATTGTTTATAGATTCACAATCCGTCCTCATCATTCATCCTGGAAAAAGAAAAAGAAGTAATCCGGATGTTCAGATGTTAATATGACAGAGTTTGACCAAATGGAAGACTATTATGAAACAAGACCACAACCAGAGGAGAGCTAGAGAGAATCCAAGTTAGCCAAGAGGAAGATAGATATGTGATGATCGAGTCTGGGCTACCATGTGGTGTAAAAATAAAACTAATTGAGCTACTTCTACAACATGCCAATTTATTCACTGGGCACTGGCCATATGTTGAGAATCGACCTAAACTTCATCTCTTATAGGCTGGATATCATGCCAAGGCATAAGTCAATCACCAAATGAAAAGAAAGCAACAGTAAAGAAAAAGAAGATAGTCAAATTCAAAGTAGATAAGCTCTTGAAGGCTAGATTCATTAAAGAATTAAAGTACACATCTTGGCTTTCCAACATAGTACTGGTGGAAAAGAAGAATAAGGGCACTTGGTGTAACATCCTCCCAAGTACAACCTCATCCTTAAGTCATGACATCATACTTGAGAGTTGTTACTTCTGAATTAGCGGACCTTTCTTAAATATCTATAGCAAGATTGATCGCTTCGTAAGTAACTAAGCGAATTCTATTAAAGTGTATAACGAAGAACCAAAACATTTATTTAAATACATAATTAAGTACAAAGGAAGCTCTTCTAAGAGCTTTAATATAATACGTTCACTTTTTCATTTACATACATACAACTCCAACTAAGCACAACAAAGTAAAAACATCAACTAATAAGTACTACGATCCGAGTTCTTCAAGTTGTGGCTCCATTGTTTTCTGATCAACCTAGAGGCGACATGGGAACACAAAAATATAGGGGTGAGAATTATACAATTCTCAGGAGGACAACTCCCCAGTCACACCATCATAATGTCATTGTCATCGCCCCAGCCACTTCCGTTTATTAATAAAATGTGAGCATGCAACATATATCAAAGATTCATTTTAACGTTCAAAAACCATTCTTCTAAGTGGGTTTCTTTTAACATTTCATCACTTAAAGCATATATCTCATAATGTTCCAACAATTACTAAATTACACAAGGCAGGACAATTCAGACTAACCAGTATGTCTATGATAACCACAGTGAAATTATCCTTAAGTGACATGTATTCACTTATGGCCATGAAGTCAAATTATGCATTTTTCTCTTTTCATTGACATAGGAAAGACTTAGTTATACCCAACGGGTATTTACCGTGGACAATTCCACAATAAATATTTTATACCAAATGGTATTTGTAGTGGATCAAACCACACAAGGAAGATAGACGCTATCAGGACCGAGCTTATTCCTATATGTGATCATCAAACTTCATTTTTTTCCATTTCTGAATCACGCATAGATCTATTCCTAGCCACGTTACGACTATAAATTTGGGGAGTTCCTCTTTTCTATTTTCTTCCCCACATTCAACCTAAGTCTTGTTTCTATTTGGCCATATGTCAGAACATGCACGAGTAAAATTTGTACATTTTCTTTTCATTTTTCAAATGCATGCATAAAGCATATAAAGGCATTCATTCACAATTAAATTTCAAGTATGCCTCATAAACCATTCTTTAATTCCTCTAGCATGCATTTATGTGTCACAAGTTACATGGCCAAACATTTAATATCAAGTACTTTTCTCTTTCCTCAAGGCATGCATAAACCATATATTTGCATTCATGTACAATGTAATCATTTTTATTTTCTCATAAATCAATCATTAGAGTTCATAGTATGCCTTCATTCACATCCTAGTTGAATTACAAGTCACCAGAGTACTAAATCAACATTTGTAATTCAGTTCTAGCATATTGACAGAATCTAGGCTTAAGTATCAAAATTTATTTTCCCTACCAGCTGGTTGAGTCAAGGGCCACAAAATTCTCCATGACACTTCAATGTGTCTAGGAGACCTTGTAAAAATTTCAAGGAAAAGAAGGTCTCTAACTCCTTCAGTAAATTGTACAAATTTAGTGGTCAGAGACCATCAATTCACAGATTAGACCACAATTCTCCTAATTCTTTACCTTAGCGAATGATTTAACTAACTCACAATAAAATTTACAGGGACACGTCAATATGTTATTAACTTCAGGTAAAAATTTCAAAGGCTCATTCAATCATTTGCTATGGTAATAAAATCAGATAACTTTATTGCTCTAGTTTCAACATTTCAGGCAGCATCTATACAATTTCTGTTACTAATTTTTTTAAAGCAGTTCCAAAATTAGAACACAAAAATATTCATGGGACTATTCCAAGATGTTAACTTGGACATATAATTTTTTCAGCTCATGAAAATGACTATAACATGCCCAGAAAAATCGTTATCATACACTTGCAAGAAACCTGAAAATCCAGCATTCACAATGATCATCCACATCTACTACCAAAATTAACGCATCAATATCAACATAATATCAACCAATGTAAATAAAAATTTCAGACCTAGCTCAACTCAAAATAGATCAGAAAAATTTGACAAGGAAAGACAACAAAAATCCTACTTTGAGTGTCTTAATGGCTCCTTAGCCCCAAGATGCTTAAGATTGTCTTCTTGCTCCCCAAATCAATCGAAACTCCTTCTTAACTCAGTGAGGATGAAGTAGCAAGGTAGGTTTTGATGAGGAATAGAGAATTTGTTCGGTTAGATTTGTAGGGATTGAAGTGTAGAACAAGTTTTATAAAGGAATTTTGGAGTTTTAATAACTCTAGCTTAGGGTTTATAGACTTAGAACTCAAAGTGAAGCTCAAGAAAATGAAAATGGTGGCTGATTCTTCTCTCCCCTTGCTGGCCGCCGAAAATGAGGCTTAAAGAAGAAGGATTTGGCTTTTGAAGAAGATTTGAACTTGTGTTGATTATATAATAAATGCATAAGGATATTATGTGATAAAGCAAAATGGATGGCTAAGATTTAATCTTGGATTCCAAGATTAAATCTTGGCCTTCCACATGTCCAAATAGGTGGATATTATCCATTGGTGATGATGGAAATATCATTCGGTATTAAAAATCACATACTAAATTTTCCCGAATGGGTAAACACCATACCTGAAAACCAATACTATTCAAAATTAATTATAAGTATAAAATTATCATTCCCACCTATTCTAACCTTATTCCCATGTTTTCCAAATTTCAACACCTTTGGGGCCTTAATCTAGGGTTTTGGTTGTCTGGAGGCCATGGGACCCACAAGGTTACTATTCACCTCTACCCAGAAATTTTTTTTTTAACACGTTTGCTAGGCCATCCTCATCATTGGTCAACTGCGATTTTGAAATTATGACTAATAAAGCTTAAATTAATTTTTAAATAATTTTTTGGGTGTTACACTTGGCGTGTGTGTTAATTTCACTATCTTAACAAGCTTATCCCAAAGACTATATCTGCCACCAATAGATAAATTGGTGGATATAGGCGGGTATCAACTTTTGAGCTTCATGGATGCATATTATGGGCATAATTAGATTCAATGTATTTTGATGATAAGAGAAAACGACCTTCATGACCATGGCCAACCTATTGCTATAGAGTGATGTCTTTTGGTTTGAAAAATTTAGGGTGACTTACCAACGTTTAATAGATAACGCTTTCGAATAGAAAATCAAAAGAAACATTGAGATATATGTGGCTAATACGATAGCCAAGGCTACCCTTAGAGGGACTATTGCACGATCATCAAGAGATCTTTGGCCAGCTTAGGCAACATGACATGAGCCTCAACCCTAGCAAATGTGCTTTCGGTGTGCAAGTGGGAAAATTCCTTGGATTCATGATCACAAGTCATGGTATTGAAGCTAACCCAAATAAGGTCAATGCTATAAGAGAAATGAGAAGTCTAGCAATAGTGAAGGAAGTTCAACAGTTAGCATGAAGGATAAAGCTTTGACCAATTCATTTCAAGGTCGAGACATAAAATTCGCCATTTTTTTGGATTGGGAAGCAAAGAATTTTGTATGGACAGAAGAATGTAAGAAAGCCTTCCAGAGCATTAAGCATTTTCCCTTCCATCTGCCCATTTTGACGAAGCATGTGCTCTGAGCCACTCCTCCTCTATCCATCTATCTTGGCCAAAGCGAGACTGCCCTTGTAAGAGACGAGGGTAGGGATCAATGGCCACTCCACTTTGTGAGTAAAGTCCTCCAAAGGTCAAAAATCAGATATCAGAAAATTGAGCAATTAGCTTTGGCTTTGATTATCTTTTCAAGGCAAATTCATCTATATTTTCAAAGTCACCAAATTATTGTCAAGACAGATCCATCAATTTGACGAGTTTTTGCAAAGCCGAATCTAGTCGGTAGGATGATTGCCTAAAGTCAAATTATTTGAGTATGGCATTATTTATCAAATTTAGGGTCGATCAAATCACAGTTGTAGCAGAACTTTATTAACGAGTGGTGTGGCTCGAACTCTTTGCTTGGATGGAAGCTCGCATGAAACCTGGGTATTGTATGTTGATGGAGCTTCAAAGTTGCGAGGAGTGGTGCTTGAGTCATATTGGAAGGTCCAGAAGGGTTACCATAGAACAATTTTTGAAGTTTGAATTTAGGGCCAGGAACAATCAAGTAGGCTATCGAGGCCCTGAGTCGGGTTATACCACTAAAGATATGGGTGCCTCAGTTCTAGTTGCTAAAATTGATTCTAGATTATCGCTAGTTAGGTACTTGAGCATAGATGCACAGCGTGATTGGTAGTCTGATCAATTGTCATGCTTTGAATATTTTATTGTTTAATTTGCTCTTTCAATAGTTCTATTTCCCACCAATCTATGTAATGAGTAGATCTTTAATTAATTTGCTCCTTTAATAATTTCTTTTTAACTAATCTCTATAATGAGTTGATCTTTTTATATTAAATATGCAAATATCCTTCTAACTAACTTGTCAGTGTTACGGAGAGCATTTAGCCAAAGATGGTCTTCTTACAGGATCTTAATCTGTAATACCCCAAATTTTATTTCAAAAGTTTTATTTGAACTTTATTAATTAGAGTTTCATGAATTGGACAAAATTAGTCTTGATAAGAACCTTAGTGAAAAAAATGTGAATAGTGACTGTGTGGGTCCCATAGGCTTGTTGAGACCACCAAACCCCTAGAATTAGAACCAGGAGATGCCCGAGATAGAAAATATAGAATTAAGGTTAGGAATGAAGATTTTAGACATGGAATTAAATTTCAGGCAATATCCGTTTTTTGGGTACGTTTTATCCATTTGGTTAAATTACAATGTGTAGTTTCTTACACCAGACTATATTTACAGTGCAAGTTGGACACCTCATGTCACAAGTGTGTGGTTTAGAAGAAGCCACACCATTGCCTTTTTAAAGAACCAATAGGAGACTTACAAAAAATTCAAATATTTATCTTTAAGGAAAATACTTTTTAATAGAAATTAATGTGTATATTATCCTAACATGAATAAAATAAAAAACTTACCATTTCTTCCATCAACAATTTCAGCCATAGCTCCTCCATACAGCCCACTCCATTCTTCTTCATCAAATACCATAATCTAGCTTGAAACTTCATGCTTCAACACCAAGAATCCATAACCCGAGCACAAACTACCATATACTTCTTGAAACTCTCAAATTGATCCTTTGTAAGGAAATCTCATATGATCATACCATAAGTTATATCACTTTTCTTGCTGTTCAAAGGAGGGTTTACTTGCGTTAGATCAAAAATTGGGTGAAAGAGCTCTTGGAGAAAGCCAAGACGAGCAAGAACACATAAGTGACAAGTAGGGTTTCCTTTAACCTTTTTCTTTCAAATTGATTTTGAAATTCTTTTGAATGTTTGGGCTTGACGTTTTCAGTTTTATTGAATTTTTTTGCATGGATATTGATGTGTTTAATTTATTGGAGTGTTTGGATGATGTTAGAAAATCTTTTTCTCAAAATATATTATGAACTATGTTGCTAGAAATCCTGTTTTAAGCAAGTATCTCAAATCACATGATTTTTCTCACTAATTTAGAGACTTTATCCTAAGCTAAAAATTTATGTGATGAAGCTAATATATAGAAGTGTTCCCAATAATTTTCTTGAGTGATTTAAGCACTTTTACTATTTTTAAAAATTAAAGAACTGAGCTGGTCAAGGTTTTAGCCTGCATAGTCAATTTTGGAGCAATGAATTTGTCTAATTTTGTTACTATATCAAGTGATCGAATTTGGGGCTGAAAATTTTACAGGATGTTGAGGACATCTTGAAGTCCAAGCCTTGAATTTTTATAGGATTTTATCTGTTCATTTGATATGGTAATAAAACCAAGACTTCCTGGCTATTGGCTGAAATTGAGTGTTTCTTAACCTCCTAATTTTTATGGATAAGACCTTATTTTCCTTTGAAATTTTTACAAGGTCTCACAAACATGTTAAACTAACCCTGAAAATTTAGTTGGCTTTGTTTTGATGAGATTTAGTAATGGTTCCATAATTTTCTTTAGAACTAAAATTTTGGCAGCATACTAGATTGGCTAAAAAATGATGAAAGGTCTATAATTTGATCTCAATTGATACTATGTAGATCTAATAATAATGTTATGCATATACAATGGTGAATGTTTAAGGCTGAAGTATTGACAGATGCTCTATGAGCTAAAACTGAGATTATGAGTAATATGTGTACACATGTAACTAAGATGCATGCATAATTAAGATGCATATCTGATTGTGATGCTTGTATATGTGACTCTATTGATGATGTTAGGCACATATGAAGATGAATACTTATTACAATCACTTACATGTGAAAGAAAGCATGAGAAATGTTTCTTAGGATGGAGAAAGTAAATCTAGTCTGTCAAGGAAAGTAAATCTGACTACCCTTGAATTGAGTTAGGGAAAGTAAATTGGACTAGAAATAGATCTGTGAGAATTGGAGAAAGTAAATCCAATGATCATGTATAAAAATGAGCTCAGAAGATCCATATGTACAGGAATGGGCTTAGAAGATCCATGTGTGAATTGGAGAAAGTAAATCTAAGGATCACGTATAGGAATGGGCTCAGAAGATTCGTGTGTACAAGAATAGGCTCAGTCCTTAAAAATAGTCTATTACCCAAGAGTGGAATAATCCTCCATAGTCGAGGCTAAGACAGTTAAAGTAGCAATTGTCCTAAATAGTCCTTTATATTATATGTTAAGTGAATGATTTTAACATCTATGTTGAAACCAATCTGTTTAAATTGAAACTTAAGGATATGCTTTATACTATGGTGATATATTTATATTAAGTGATTGAATACTAAAAGGAACCCACTTCGAAAAGATGATTTTGAACTTTAAAATGAACCTTGATATGTATTATATGATCACATTTTCTAAACAAACCGAAGTGGCTAGGATGATGACGATGACATAGATTTCATTATGCATTTTGGGGATACCTTACTGAGAATTTTAGGATTCTCACCCTATGTTTTGTATTTTCGTGTCGTATTTAGATTGCTCAGGAGAATTATAAAGCGTTGCTATGAAGACCTCATTTTTTCCGATCCACAAAATAGAAAACCCAAAAATTTGCACATTTCATAATTTAAATTAATCAACTTTATGGTCTTTTCATTTATTTCTTTTAAACAATTTGTTTAGCCCATTCAAAAAAAAAGTGAAGAGGCCTAATCAATTTAAGGCTTAACCTATTTCAGCCCATTTTCATTCTAAAAAATGCATTAACCTATTTCTAATTGTCAAAAAAAAAAAAAG
This sequence comes from Dalbergia oliveri, assembly GCA_030441495.1. Classification (NCBI taxonomy): domain Eukaryota; kingdom Viridiplantae; phylum Streptophyta; class Magnoliopsida; order Fabales; family Fabaceae; genus Dalbergia; species Dalbergia oliveri. The sequence continues at coordinate 36,745,811 of JAMLFY010000008.1, read as the reverse complement.
ACAGGAGGGAGTGCGAACACCATCATATTGGCACCCTTCCCCACTCCTAATGATACTTCTTTCAACCTTTTATAATTACAGGTGAGCTTGGATTCCTGCTAGCCTGGAAAATTGGTAAAGGCAGGATGACCAATGATTTTGGTCAAAAGAGAAACAACGATATAAACCCATCAATAATAGATGCACAAAAGGACCATCAACAAGAAAAATTTCAAACACAAAAAAATATATACTAATACATCAAAACGGAATCCTGGAAACATAGAAGGGGAAACCAATACAACCCAACAATAACAGAATAAATTAGAAGTAGTAGCAATAGCATAGGTATATTTGTTTAGCAGGATCAAAAATAAAAAAATATAAAATATAAAAAGGGAAAGTGAAGGGGAGGCCGCGGGTCCTCTACCACATCGCCACGCCGGTGATCTCCCCTCCCGCCCTTCCACCACCATCATCATCCTCCATCATCCTCAGCGCTCCACCCTCCACGCGGTGACCTCCTCTCCTATCGCACCCACCGCCCTCCTCCTCCTCCTCCTCTTCCACTACTTCAGTCTGCCCAGCTCACAAATTGCCACCATTGAAGCCACCATCACCATTGTCCGCGCGCGCCATCAGAACCATGAAACACCGCATAACGCTACCCCATCTTCCTCCAGCCACGCCGCGACCTCTTCCTTCCTTTTCACGAATTACCGTCGGCTCCCTCCATGCACCCTCTCAACCCAACGCCTCCACGAAAGGCGGTCGCCGCTTCAGACCTTCCAACCTCTTCTTCCTCATGCACTATGCATAAAAGTCACGAAGTCACCCCTCAACTTGGCCGCCATGCTCTTTTAGCTTCATCCCCGAACGCGCGGCTCCTCCCACACAGCCAAACCACCGCCGCACCGCGGATCGACCTTTGCCCTGCCGTGCCGCGCTTCCTTCCCTAGCCGCCGCCAGCCGGCTTCCTTCCCTTGGCCGCCAATCTTCTTCTTTGTGTTTTCTCTTTCTTACTCCATCTCCCTCTCTCTTTCTCTCTCTCTAGATCTCTCTCTCTCTCATTCTCTCTTTGTGTATACGTGTTCGTGTGTGTATGTATGTGGGCGTGTGTGGGTGAGTGGTCTTTGTGTGTGTCCACGTGTGTTAGTGTGTGCACATGTGTTAGTGTGTGCATGTAGGGGGAAGGGAACCCCAAATTATAAAATCCCTAAGTTTGTTTGATTTAGGAGTTGTCGTTTTTATCTTAGTATGGATGTTTTGTTTTAAAATCGTAAGCTTTTGTTTATTTATTTTTGGGCTTATTCTAAATTCAAACAAAAATAACTGATGAAGTGTTTTGGCTATTTTCTTTTTGGACTAGCATATGTTCTAGGTGGTTAGGCTATTTTTTGTTTTTAGTTTGGTTGAATCATTTCCTTTCTTGTGCATATTCTTGTTGGACTATTTGTTTTTCTAGAAACTTATTTTGGGCTTACTTTTCCTTTTCTTGCAAGAAAAATCTTTATGTCTTCTAAAAAAAAGTCTTTGACTATTGTTTTATATTTCCCGTGAAAAGAAAGAGTTAGTAATATGTTTTTCTTGACAATCATCCTAATTTATCTAAGTGAAATTGGGTAAATTAATTTAGGGAGTGATTTAGTTATTTATTTGATGATTAATGAATTTTGTACAAAAAACCCCTTAAAAAATAATAAAAAAAGGAAGTAGAAAAGGTTAGAAAGAAAAAATAGTAATTAGGACTCATGTATTTTCTAGGGGATACGTAGGAACAGGACCCTGCCAGACCAAAATTAATTTTTTTTATAATTTATTTATTCAATTGTAAACATTTTTATCTCCTTTTTTATTTATTTGATTTCTTAAAGGTTATTAATTAATTGGCGCAACTTACTAAGATACCGTTAAAGACGGGGTGTATTAGGGGTGCTGGAGAATTAAGTTCCTATCATTCCCTATGCATAATCGATTCCTAAACTCATATATGGTTTTTAAGGATTGTTTTATAAAATAAATGGATTTTTCTATGTTTTCTCAATTTAAATAAACTTGATGGCGACTTTCAATTACAATTACTCTATTTCGTCGTTCCTATACCGGTTGTGACAGATGGCGACTCCACTAGGGAGCTCAAGGTAAGAGAGTCAAGCCTGTTATAGTTAGTTGTACTAATTAAATATAACCCTTTTGATTCTTATTTTTCTTTTTCTCGTTTTATTTTGTAGAGTGTTTTCTTTATTTTTCTTTTCCAGAGTTTAGTATTTTATATGTTTAGTTATAACGTCTACTTTATTTGCTAAAACCTTAGACGACTATTGTTGCTCGTATATATATATATATATATTTGTATTTTGTTTTGTAGGTGTGTATGTAGTGCTACGATTGAAAGTTTTGCATGCTCCCAGCACACCACACAATCACTTACCTTACACATTTTTTGGTCTCTATACTCCAGCTTGTGCGAGCCAAGGATTAGGGGGTTTTACGACATGGCCATGAAGAGCTTCATGCTCACTTGGTAGTTGTTGGGACACCACTTAGATTGTTACTTTATGGATCATTCATATTGAAAGGGTTTATCCCTACTTGTGGTTGATTCAAAAGTTGGATCCTTGTCCTATGGATAGGGCAATTTGGGACCATGATCATTAGAAGTTTAGAAAACTGTGCACTAATAGATTGAACTTAGTGGCTACTTGACTTAGGGTTTTGCCTTAAAAATATCCAACCTTTAAGTCTTACCTGATTAGGACAAATGAAGCATATTCCTTTACTTTCTTCATTAGTCATGTGTTTGTTGACCTTGTTTTGCAATAATGGGGCATGTTAAAATAAATTTTGTTTTCCTCTTCTTTCTACCCATGATTATTCATCTAAAAAAATGGCAACAAAAGTGAAAATTTCTCTTCCATTTTGGTTTAGTGTTTGGCTCATTACTAAACTTGTCCTTTTTTCATATTTCTTTGTTCTTTCAAAAATAAAAATTGTAGTTCAATTGAAAATCACCATTAATCAGCCATGCAGTGTACTAATTTGAGGAATAATTCATGAAGGTTTTTGTTGAATAAAAGAAAGTATTAAGTTAGCACCATTTGCATGATCTTTGACATCATTGTATATACTTCTTACATATGAAAATAAAAATGTATTTATTTCATCTCCATTTGAGCATCAAAATTTTATTTTACTGTGTCCTTTAACCATTCTATTCTAATGATGTTTTACACTTAGCAATTTTTGTGTGCATTCTCTGCATTTTGCATTTCTTTCCATTGCCATGATTTGGTGTATTTCTAGAAGATTAAAAAAATGAAAAAAATTGCATCTTTTACTTCATTTCAAACATAAATGAAGTTTTGTGTTTTGCACTTAAACATGAGTTTCCTGGATCCAAGATAGTTTCTTTTTGTGTATCATAAAAGAAAAACCAAAGAAAAAAAAAGCTATCCTTTGAACCACTACATTTGGTAGCTCTTCATTTCAAATTGTCATAATTTGATGTGTCCTAAAAACATGTCATTGCATTTGTTCATGAAGCTTCACATCATACCATTTTTTTTGTTTTATTCTCACTTGATTTGATGCATTTAAAATAAAAAATGTCATTGTATCTGTCCATGGAGCTTCACATCACATCATGATTCTTTGTATTATCTTGATTTGTAGCATTCTTAGCCAAAAAAAAAAAAAAGGAAAAAAAGAAGAAAAGCATTATCTTGTATCCATCCACGAAGTTTCGCATTATCATTTCATGTGGTCTTGATTTGTTTCATGATTAGAAAAGGAAGATGAAAAAAGAAACATCATTGCATTTATTCATAAGGTTTGCATCATAGCATGTTTTAGCAGTTGTTACATAATTTGAACAAAAAAAAAATGCTTGTATATGTTTAGGAAGTTTGGTATCATATCACTTCTTTTTCATAATTAGTTGCATTGTCAAAAGAAAAAGAAAAATCATCCTTGCATTTGATCATATATTTTTGCATTATATCATGATTCTCATGCATTTGGTAATTCTTAGTCATGTATTGTATTGACTTGTTGCATATAGAAAGAGAGTGCACCCTTATATGAAATCTAACAATGATTAAGTCTTGTGTGTTTTTCTTATAATCAACGTTTTTCTCTTTTCATGATTCTCTTGATTTGGTGCATTTTTGAAAAATAAAATAAAAGAAGAAGAATAAAAGGAATAACAAAAGAAAAAGAAAAAATGTCTTTGAAGTTTTGCATTTTGTGTTTTTGCCCATAAGGTTTTATATTATACCATGACTTTTGTGTATTCGTCTTGATTTGTTTCTTCAAAAAAAAAAAAACTCATCCTTACATTAGTTCATAAAGTCTCATCAAAAATAAAAATAAATAAAAAAGTCTTCATTTGTTGTGCTTCCTAAAAAAAAAAAAGGAGCATCTCTTAAAAAAAAGGAGCATCCTTTCATCTGTCATGAAATTTTACTTCCCAAGAAAAAAGGCATCCTTTCATCTATTCATGAAGTTTTACTTCAAGGTAAAAGAAAAGCATTTCAACATTTTACCACATGATATTATTTGATCCTGTGCTTGTTTGCAAAATTCTCATGAATGTGAGCTCTCTTAACTTTTTACTCACTATAGCATACATCATGACTCACCAGTTTTCATGTCATTTTGTTTTGTTACATTGCAAAAAAAAAAAGAGAGAAGAGGTATCCACTTTAGCATGTTTTTCATGTACATGGTGACTCGTCATTTCTGTGTCATTCTATTTTGTTGCATTGTAAAAAAAAAAATTCGTAGCTCCTCTAGGATATGTTGAACCGTCAATTTTCCATTTGACATTAGTTTCTGGTTTTTTTTTTAAACAACTTTTTCGTAAGCAATTTGCCTTTTTTTGTATACATTCTTTCCATTTGGTAGCTTTTAATTTCATAATGGCTTGATTTGCCCAAAAGAAAAAAATCATTCACATAAATAATGATCGGTGCTTTGTTTATGTCATGTTTTTGAAAAGTTTTAAAGAATCTTTTAAATAGTAATACAAGATCATTTGAGACAAATTGTATTTGGAATTTTTATTGTCAATAAAAAAGAAAGAAAAATTAAACCATGGTGATTTTGAAGAGCGAATGTTACCCAAATCCAAGTACTTGAGGTTGAATCACAAAATTCAAAGGAAATTAAGAGGAATTTGGGTTGTGAGTGGATGGAGCATAAAAGGCACAACCATGTGGTTGAGAGACATGAAGGCCAAAGCGAATTGTGAAAGAAAGTTTGGGGACTTGCAAATGAATAAAAATGCTGAAATGTTTTGAGAAAAGATAAGGGCAATCTAGAGCTTCAATGTCATGTTTTAAGAAAAATTGAATTGCAAGCAAATAAGTGACATTTGAGACAAAATGAATCAAAAGCAAATCATGCACAATGTAATAAACTATCACCCCAATCCATATCTTACAATCTCACCCCATCCACCAAATCTTTCAAGCATTTGTACCTAAACATCATCAACCTTAACATATATCCTTTACCATGATAAGCACATTTGCCTTTCATAACCATACATTTCTACTCAATCATTTTCACCCCCATCACATCTCCTTCAACTCGTCTCAATTAACCAAGGCATCTTCATTCACCAATGAAATAAAAAAAAAGCTTTTGTCATCTATAACTTTTGCATGATTTCACTTAGATTTTTGTATGATGATTCCTTTTATCTCAGGAATGCTCAAAGCCTAGTGAAACCACCACTCCTAACAGTGGGCAATCCCAATCTTCCTAGCAATTTTCATCCAATGGAAGAATATGAAAGTTGGAGCATTAAGTTCTTTCATATGTCCGTCTCTCAACCTACAAAAAAAAAAAGATGAAAAAAGAAAAAGAAAAGTCATGCTTCATGTCTTTCAACCATGTGGAATCCCTAAGAGACATTGGCTTGATTTGCTTATTAGGTGGATACCATGAATTGGAATCTCAAGTTAATCAAAATTATGAACTTGTGTTCCCTTTGCAGAAGCACTATAATAATGGGTGGCATGGATTTCTGTGCATCAGATTTTATCCATAATATTATTCACATTGTTGCTACGTAACTCCATGTCCTACTTTTGCATACTTATCCAAAGTGTCTTCAAAATTTTTCATTTCATACCCTTATTTGTGTAATCACCACATATTTTCAGCTTGTTAATCATTATCATGTTCATTCATAGTGTCTTTAGGGTTGTAGTCCTATAAACCCCTGTCATTCTCATCTTTGTTGCATGTTGTCATTATATTTTCTTTTTCCTCTCAGTTGCATTATCCATTAAAAATGTCTTTTGTATTGCCTAGCAAACAAAATAATTGGAAACTCATTGGTTGATTGTGGTAATCCATGGGACAAAAATAATCATGAAATTTGTCTGGATACTGGGCATTGAATGTGGATGGCAAGAAAGTTAATTTTTTGCAAAGAAAATGGAAGGAGGTGAGTAAGCAGGAATTTGAAAGGCTAAGAAGTGAACCATGCATCCACCAATTTTGTCTCAAAGTTAAACTCTTGGAAAATAAACAGTTATGATTTGAAATGATGTTTGGCCATCTTTCTTTATCCCATGTTTTGATTAAATAATCCCTTGTCACCCCTTTTAGCTTGAAATTTTGTTTCTTCAAAAGAAACCTAGACAAGGATCACTCCACAATGGGGCAAACACAATATGTTAAACCCAATGTATTGTCAAAAAAATGTGGAGAAGGAAATAAAGGATATATTTACATATGTATATCTCACAATAAAAAAGTAGAAATGAATTGGTAGAATTTACCAAAAAAAAGAGAGTCAAAGATCCTTAATCCTTTGAACCCTTAAACACTTGCTTAGGCCTTTTCATATCCTTTGTTTCATAGCCCTCAATCCCAGCCAAATTACAAGCCTTTAAAAGTCCATTTTGATTAATGAGTGATTGTTGTGTTTTTTGTAGTTTCAATTTTGAGACAAAGCATGTATAGTCTTTCCTGCCTTCGCACGAATCCTTGAGGGACCAAAAAAAAAAAAAAGAAGAAAGAGAAGAAAAAGAGAGCAAATAGGAAAGCAAAGAAGAAAAGAAAAAAAATGTTAGGTTAACCACTGTTCTAAGCAACCCAAATTGGGACAATATTTGTATGATCATCAGGCCTCCTATCCAAAGGAATTGATATTGGGGTAATTTTTGTGATGATTAGACTTCCTGGCTAGGCAGACTGAAACTGGGGCAATTTTTTCGTGATGTTTGAATTAAACAAGTGCTCACTACATCAAGAATGAATGAATGGTTATGATGTCCAATGGATGCAAATTGATTAATCACTTGAGAACCAAAGAAGAATCCATACTTGGGCAATAGTTTTTCAATTTCTTTCTCCTCTTTTTGCATTCTTTTGTTTGGTCATCTTTGGAAACAACATTTCCATAATAGTGTGTATCCAATAAGTTCCTATTCATGTGCATCTATTAAATAGTGCTTCAAGTATAGTGAACATGAGTGAAATGATGTGAATTGACTAATTGGTGGTAATCCTTTCAACTTAGAGAATTGATCAGATGAGAGCTACAAAACCTTTGCAAGGGGACGCCATGAGAAATAAAAAAGAGAATTTGTGAAAAAATAAAGAAAAAAAATGCAATAAAATTATGTTGCAAGGCAGTGTCAAGTGAACTCAATGAAAATGGATTTGGTTTTGTAAAATTCTTTCTAAAGAAGCCTATGGTTCAAGATGTTTTTCCCACGCAAAGATATTTCTCTTGTGACAGATTTATTATTCCAAGATCTCTTTCTTTTGATTTTCAAATCACTTAGGTCATTGGCCTATCTATCCTTTTCAAATCCATTTGATATTGTCATTATTGTTTAATACCATGATCCTTGATTCATTCACATGTTGTACATACACACCCTTGGCATGCCCACTTCAGCTTGATGTTTGATATAGTTAGTTTACATTTGTTTTTGAAAATTTTTTTTGACTTTGTATCTAATTAACTTGAAAAATGCATTAAAAAAGTAAAAAAGAATAAAATCAAAAGAAAAAGAAAATTTTGGTCTCCTTTACTTTTCATGTTGGCCTCAAATTGCCATTTTATTTTTCAGTTCGGCTTTAGATTGCCTTTGCTTTTTTAGTTGGCCTCAGATTGCTAATTTACTTTTTTATCAACTCATAATTGCCATTTTACTTTTCCATGTCAGCCTCAAATTGCCAATTTACTTTTCCAGTCGGCCTCAGATTGCCATTTTACTTTTCCATGTTGGCCTCATAATTGCCAATTTACTTTTCTAATAGGCTTCAGATTGCCATTTTCTTTTTCAGTTGACCTCAAATTGCCTTTACGTTTTCAATTAGCCTCAGATTGCTAATTTATTTTTAGTTGGCCTCAGATTTCCATTTTACTTTTCCATGTTGGCCATAATTGCCATTTCTTTTTTTTTTCATTGCCTCAGATTCCCACTTTACTTTTTCATGTTGGCCTCAGATTGCCAATTTATTTTTCCATGTCGGCCTCAGATTGTCGATTTACTTTTCCAGTCGGCCTAGATTGCCATTTTCTTTTTCAGTTTATAATTGCCTTTACTTTTCATCGGCTAGATTGCCAACTTACTTTTTCAGTTGGCCTTACACTGGGCCTTAAATTGCCATTTACTTTTTTTAGTCGGCGTCAGAGTGCTATTTTCTTTTCAGCGAGCCTTAGATAGCCAATTTATTTTTTCATCAATCTTAGATTGCCATTTTCTTTTCCAGCCCGCCATATTGCCTTTACTTTTTTAGTCTGCCTTAGACCCCTGCCCGCTTTTTGGTTTTTAAATTTCCTATCAACCCCATTGGCTTTTAAATTTCTTGTCATTCATAAACTCTTTGCATGTTAGTTAGTTCCTTTTCTTTTCTCTTTATTTGCTTTGACTCACACACGTTTTCTTCGAATCGCATGGTTTGCATGTGACTTCTTAACGTTTATGTTCTTTTGCTATTCGAATTCAGATTTTTTTGCATTTCATGCATTGCCGAACACAATCAATGTTCATGTCTTTACTCATTCCTTATGAAAACAATATGCAAAACTTAGGTTTTTCATATTTTCTCATAAGAAATGAGCAAAGAGGGCAATTGTGAACACTCGATTTTGTTTGACCCACAAAATAGAAAATCCAAAAATTTGCACATTTCATAATTTAAATTAATCTCTTTTATGGTCTTTTTATTTATTTCTTTTAAATAATTTTTTTAGCCCATTCAAAAAAAGAAGAGAAAGGCCCAATCAATTTAAGGCCCAACCCATTTCAGCCCATTTTCGTTCTAAAAAAAATGCATTAACCCATTTCCAGTTGTAAAAAAAAAAAAAAAGAATAGGCAGGAGTAATGGTGGACACATCATATTGATGCCCCTCCCCACTCCTGATGATACTTATTTTGGCCTTTTATAATTACAGGTGAGCTGGATTCCTTTTGCTAGCCTGTATAAATTGGTAAAGGTGGGATGACTAATGATTTTGGTCAAAAGAGAAACAACCATATTAACCAATCAATAACAGATGCACAAAGGGACCATCAGCAAGGAAAATTTCAAAAACAAAAAAATATATACTAATACATCAAAATGGGAATCCTGCAAAAACATAGAAGGGGAAATTAGTAATACAACCCAACAATAACAGAATAAATCAAAAGTAGCAACAGTAGCATAGGTATATTTTTTTAGTAGTATCAAAAAATAAAAAAATATAAAAAGGAAAAGTGAAGGGAGGCCGAGAACCCCTAGCATGCCGCCACGCTGGTGACCTCCCCTTCCTCTCTTCCACCTCATCATCATCCTCCATCATCCTCAGCCACTTTGCCTTCCATGTCGACGACCTCCTCTCATGCGGCCCACCTCGTGCCTCCTCCTCCTCTTCCACCGGTTTAGATCTTCCACCACAAATCGCCACTGTTGAAGCCACCATCACCATTGCCGACACTGCCATCAAAACCATGAAACACCGCATAACTGCTACCCATCTTCCTCCAGCCACGCCGACTCTTCCTTCCCTTTCGCGAATCACCGTTGGCTCCCCTCTATGCACCCTCTCAACCCATGCCTTCACCACTACTACGAAAGCGGTCACCACTTTAGATCTGTCCTCCAACCTCTTCTTCCTCGGTGCACCACGCGCAAAGTCGGAGTAAACCTTCAACCACATCGCTGCGCTTTCTTAGCCTTCATCCTCTAACGCGGGCCCCCTCACAGCTAAACCACCGCGCACGCGGATCGGCCTCTGCTTGGCCGTGCCATGCTTCCTTCCCCTTGTGCGCGACCTCAACTGGCTCCCTTCCCTTGGCCGTCGATCTCCTTCTCTGCATTTTCTCTCTTTCTCTCTTTCTTCTTCATCTCTCTCTCTTTCTAGCTCTCTGTCTCTCATTCTCTCTTTGTTTATATGTGTGCATGTGTGTATGTGGACGTGTGTGGGTAAGTGCTCCTTGTGTGTGTGTGCATGTGTTAGTGTGTGCATGTGGGAAGAGAACCCCCAATTATAAAGTCCCTAAGTTTGTGTTATTTAGCAACTTGTCGTTTTTATCTTAGTATGGATATTTTGTTGTAAAACCATAAGCTCTTGGTTATTTCGTTTTGGGCTGATTTTAAATTCAAACAAAAATAACTAATGAAGTGTTTGAGCTATTTTCTTTTTGGACTAGCATATGTTCTAGGTGGTTGGGCTATTTTTTTTTTAGTTTGGTTGAATCATTTCCTTTTCTTGTGCATGTTCTTGTTGGACTATTTATTTTTCTAGAAACTTATTTTGGGCTTACTTTTCTTTTTCTTGCAAGAAAAATCTTTATGTCTTCTGAAGAAAAAAAGTCTCTGACTATTGTTTTATATTTCCTGAAAAAGAAAGAGTTACTAATATGTTTTCTTGACAATCATCCTAATTTATTTGAGTGAAATTAGGTAAATTAATTAAGGGAGTGATTTAATTATTTATTTCATGTTCAATGAATTTTGTACAAAAAACCCCTTAAAATAATAATAAATAAAAAAAGGAAGTAGAAAAGGTTAGAAAGAAAAAGTAGTAATTAGGACTTATGTGTTCTCTAGTTTTTTTTTACTTGTCCCTCTACTTTGCACATATTAATAGCATGCTTGTTATTTGTTTATAAATTAGCTTTGTCAATTTGTGTTGAAATTAGTAAATAAAATGATTATGTTTCTTTCTTTTGTTTTAAATAATTTATCATGCAATGACCAATATTGGTGGTTGAGTAACAAATGTTATCTTCATTGTTGTTGAATCATAAGGATTTATTGAGTTGCCTGGTGCTAACTTGAATCCTTTGTATAAATGGATTTCCATGATTTGACATTGTTTTTTTTTTTATTGGTTAGAATTAAAATCAATAAACAATTTTTATTTTATTTTCTTCTCTTTTAATTAAAATCTGTCAACATAAAATCATTTTCTACAAACTACGTGATTTTGAGTTCCCCACCACTAGGAGATACGTCTGAGTGCGACCCCGTCAAGCTAAAATTAATTTTTTTTATAATTTATTTATTCAATTGTAAATATTTTTATCTCCTTTTTTGTTTATTTGATTTCTTAAAGGTTATTAATTAATTGGCACAACTTACTAAGGTATTGTCTAAAACGGGTGTATTAGAGGTGCTGGAATTAAGTTCCTACCCTTCCTTATGCATAACTGAACTTCGAAACTCATATATGGTTTTCAATGACTATTTTATAAAATAAATGAGTTTTCCATGTTTTCCCAATTTAAATAAACTTGATGGCGACTCCAATTTACAATTACTCTATTTCGTCATTTCTCTCGATAATCTGATGCATCATCATAGAAGAATTTTATATGTATTAGCCTTAATAGTGAAGTTTCTTATCAATTTTGTTTTGTTATGTATATATGTTTGTAATGATATTAATAAACAATATGTATATGAAAACTCATAGAAGAGTTTTTTTGTATTTGAATTTGTACTTAATAAATATTATGTTATCTTTCTACATAATTTAATAGAATTACCAATTAGTTATTATACGATTCGATCAACTTTATTATAGATACTTAAGAAAGGTCTATTAATTTATAAGTAACAACTCCTAAGTCTAATGTCATGGCTTAAGTATGATGTTATACTTGGAAGGATGTTACATAATCAAGTGAACAATTTGATGAAGACCTTCAAGAAGTTCAGCATTTAGCACATTCCAAGGGAACAAAATTCAAGAACTGATATTCTTTCAAAGCTGGTCACTAGGTGCCTAAGGATTAACCGATCGGTTATCCAATAAACAATTGAACAACCAACCATTCCCTTGAAGACTGTTTCTCCATTGACAAGCCATCGTCTATTAGTGAGCCAGTTGAACCAAAACAAGAAACTTGGTTGACAAGAGAATTGCCAAGGAACGACAACAAAGCTCAGAAATTGCAAAGAATGGCAGCCTACTTCACATTTGTTAATGGCCCATTATATAAGAGGGATTCTTAGTACCTTTCTCAAGTGTCCTACCCAAGAGTAGGCATAGTATGTCATGGCTAAGATACACGAGGGCATTTATGGACATCACCTGGGAGCCAGATCTCTCTGTTGGAAAATTTATCCAAACACGTTACTACTAGCTAACAGGAAAGGCCAATTGCTCAAAATACATTCAGAAGTGTGACAAATGTCAGAGATTCACCTCTATGCATATAGCACTACCCAAAGAACTGCATAGCTCGGAAATACAATGGACATTCCAGATAGAGGAATGGATATCTGGATTATTCCACCAAGCTACTGGATAATGCAGATATTTCTTCTTACTATTGATAACTTCACTAAGTGGATTGAAAGAGCATTTATCCACTACAATAGCTTGAAAAATTAAGGACTTTACTTGGATGAACATAATTGGAGGTATGGCTTACCCTATGCCATTATCATACATAATGGCCCACAATTTGCTAACAAAAATTTTAGGGCATTTTGCGAAGACTGGGCATCAAATAGGTCTTCTCATCCATAGAACGCTCATAGAGCCGAAGCAGTTATAAGATAGTCATGCAAGGTGTTAAAAAAATTCTTGATCAAGCAAAAGGACGATGAACTGAGGAAGTTCACAGCATTCTTTGGTCTTACCATACCATTTCTCAATCTTCTACTAAGGAAACCTTGTTCTAGCTTATTTATGGAGTGGAGGGTATGATTCCAGTCAAAGTAGGCATTCCAACCTTCAAGAGAGAAAGATTTGAGGAAAAGGACAATGACGAGGAAAGATGCATCGATTTAGATCTGTTGGAAGAAGAAAAAGAGATGGCCTATATAAGAGTTATGACAACCAAGAAGAAGATCGCTCAATGATACAATAAGAGGGTGGTTGAGTGTTGGTTTCAGGTTGGTGATCTATTTCTTCATTGAGCAGGCAAATATAGAGAAGGAAAACTTGGTCCAGATTAGGATGGCCTTTTTCAAGTAGTAGACAGCTTTGGTAGTGATGCCTACAGACTTTATGAATTGAACGATCGACTTATTCCCCGTGTAACACCCATATTTAACCTAACACACCTAGAATGTGTTCAAGTTAATTATTAGTTATTACTCTTTTGTTTCAGTTCTTATCCTTTAACTTGGAAATACTTTAGTAAAAATATGGGTAAATTTTTTTTTGAACTTTTTTAAAATAATACGTGAGCTGCACGTATAATTGAGACCTCACTCACCTATCATAACAAAAATGGAAAATAAAACTCTTCATGCATATACAAAATATGACAGGGAGATGATAGAGGAGGCTATTCTGACGCGACAGGCATGTCGAAAATAAAAGCATTAATAAAAGGGGTAGCGTGGAGAACCAAAAGCTAGTAACTGTATGTGTGAAAAGACGGTCTAAGAAAACAAATAGGAAGACAGAACATCGACCCACAAAATGATAAGATCGTTGGTAGGATTGAAATGCATTTCCCTGTAGGAGTGTCAAGGTAAATCATGAAGGTGGCCATCGCCCTTTAAAGATGAAATGGAAAGAAAATATAGGAAATAAGAAATCTAAACATGAATCGCAAGACTCTTGCCTCCAGGACATGTGTCATCATTTTCGTCTTCAGGAACCTCGAGTTTCATTATGAAAATAATGGACATAATAAGATTCATTTATCAAGTTTAAAAGCCATTAGCGGGGTCGTGTCTTTTGGCATGATTCTTAATGCTATGAGTACATTATATCTCATCATAAATGCATGTTAATGCCATATGAACACATATCGCAATAATCATAATAAATCAACATGGCATGAAGAACATAAGCTATCATAACTTGATCTTTCCTCTTTAATAATCTCAGGTGACTTAATTTTCTTGCTCTTTTATAAGGGCCACCCTATACTCTCTTCTTTTGAGAGTTCTAGGTTGTGAGCTCATACATAACTAGTCGTCCTTAGTTTAGTGCAGGATAGGGGGCACAGGATTACCTTTCATAACCATTGATTCCTAGAGTCTAAAGGATCACCTCTTTGGGTTACCTCCTATAACCATTAATTCCTGAGTTGAATAATCCCTTTATTGGATCACTTCTCATAACCATTAATTCCTAGAGTCTAGAGGATCATTTCCATGCATTTTATGTCACCTTTAGTATTAGCACATTATTTAAAGATACAAACATAAGCATACGATCATAACCATCATCCTAGCTCATGGTTCAACATTTTATGTACAAGAATAAAATTGAAACAAGAAAAAGATAATAAAATTTTAGGGAAAATTAATTTTGGCTTGATAGCTATTAGCTACGCACGTATCCTTTGGTGCAATGAGGAACTCAAAGCCATGTCGTTCTAAATAAAATGATTCTGAGTTGACAATTTTTATCTATGAAGAACAGAATTTGTAACAAGGCACATAAAACCTAAGTTAGCACTAATTTCAATCATGAGCTAACACAATTAATGTAAAGACAGAACTATTAATTAAATTAAGGATATGAATAAATAAAATGATTAAAAATTAAAAGCAATTCAAGACCCTAACTACCATTCTCTTTTTCCTTTATGTATATATATATATATACACACACACACATACACATATACACATATGTGAAGGCCTTTAACACAAAATTCACTAAAATATGAGATATATAAATAGATCATTCCTAAATTACTTAATCTTACTCAAATAAATTAGAATGATTGTTAAAACAAAACAACCATTCTCTTTCTAGTCAAATTTTGTTTCTAAAAAAGAAAAACAATTAAAGACACTTTTTAAGACCAAAACATGTTTCGAAAAAAGAAATAAAGGACATGGGCCCAAGATAAGCCCATTGGTCAAAAAATAGAATGACACTAAGTTGACCAAACATCATCACCAAACAACCCAAAAGCAATGAAACAAAAAGTTAAAAAAAAACCCAAGTTTCTGGAACCCAAAATAAAATGAACAAAAGAAAAAAAAAACAAGAGTTAAAATCAAAGAAAAGGGAACAAAAGGGGATAGGTTCTTCAAAGTGCCCCACACACACATGCTAAAATAATCTCTTACCCTCACCAACATACACAAATTTCTCTCACACTAATATCGTGATACACGGTCACACATACACACACACACACACTCTTAAACTCTCTCTCTCTCTCTCACATATACACCAACACAACACACTCACTCATTCTCACTTAACTTATAGAGAAAGAAAGGAAGGCACAGAGAGAGAAAGAGGGCGAGATGAGAGAGAATGGGTGAGGCCGCAAGAGGGATGAGAGGACACTGCCACATGTTCCATGGTGATGGCGGCGCACGGTAGGTGGAGGAAAGGGCGGCCTATGAATGGCGGTGGTGTGAGAGGGAGGAGGCCTGATCGCGGGGAGAAGCCGAGTGCCGCCTCGAGGCTGCATGCAAGGGCAGCAGGAAGGGATGGCCAGGGAGAGCCCAATCCGCCTGGAGAGGGTGTGGCGTGGCTGGCGAAGGAGATTGGAGAGGGTGGAGGATGGTTGGCGCGGCTTCTCGGTTGCATGCATGAAGTGTTGCTTCCAATTTTTTTTTCTTTTTTTTTCTTCTTTTGTTGGTTCAAATTTGGAATTGAGTTCTTTTCTTAATTTTTGCTTGATTGTGTTTGGTTTAGGTGATCATGTAGTGATATGCTTTGTTGGGGTTGTTTGCTGATGGTTTGCGGAGTAGTCTTTTGGCTATAGCTTGAGCTTTTGATTGTGAAATGGAAATAGTGTATCGATGTTTACTAGCTTACTGTTGATGTTTGTATGGAGTGCATGATTTGTGATATGTGAATGGATGAAGGATATAAAATTTAGATAATGAGAGTTAAGGAAAGATACCACACATGTTGTTCTCCCTTTCTTTGTTTTGATTTCTCAAATCTCTCAGACTCTATGATTTTTGCGTTAACTTCACTTAGAGTCTCCCCTAAAGCAAGCGGCTCTTCCTTCTCTTTTTAAGTAATAAGAAATGAATAATCTCCTTGAATTGGTTTTTGATAAACAACCATTTGTCCCATGCTCCAATCTTGCCCATCGTTCCCAATTCATGGTTTTGGCATGGGTGCAATCTTGGTCGTCATTGCATGTAGTGGAGGGTGCAAGAGATGGTAAGGAATGTGGCATCATGGCCATATGTCCTTTGGGAAACACACACATGGTTATCAATAAAAGGAAAGAAATGTTGCACTGCATAGGAGCGAGGGATGTTTTCTTTTCTTTGAAAAAAAAAATCAAACATAAAGGAATCAACATTTCTTAGCATGTATATGTGATAGAGTTTAAACTAGAGAAGAGCTTAGCAAGGAGTTTTAGTGAAAATAAACATATAGAGCAAAACGATTTAGCTTGTGAAAGCCTATGTGATTATGATTTCAGAATTTTCATGATTTAGTATCCTATTGGTTTTGGAGTACGATATTAGAGTTAAGTAACATATTCAAGTTATATAGACTATGAGAATATGTTAGGTTAAGATACGAATTAGAACTTTAACTTTATGGTACCAGAAGTATGGAATTTAGTATGATTCATAACAACTGCCAGAGACATACTCTATGGGCTTGAAATCGAATGCCTACAAGCGGATATCCCTTGAGCACAATTTTCACACCACCATTATGCTAAAGTCAGATTGTTAGAGTTATATGAATCCAAGACTCTCAGAGTATAAAGAATTTAGGGCTCTTGTTTGCAAAGGACAGCACCCACCCTTTAGTTATAAAATTTCAGGATTGTTGATTCTATTTATTTTCGATTGAGTTATGTGTAATCAATAGTAGTAAACAGCAATGGAGGCATTAGTATTAAATAGCCATGAAGGTAATATTATCAAATAGTCATGGAGGTAATATTATCAAACAACCATGGAGGCAAACTCATTAAACAGCCATGGAGGCAAAGTTGCTAGAGAACTAGAGCAAATCCTGACCTAGTGAGGTGCCCATAGAGAACAAAGATAATTACGAAAAACCAAGACCATTCTTGTATATATATGTATGTTTACCAAGTTTAAAGTGTCATTGACTATGACTCAAAGAAGCTTAGAGCTTTGTTTTTAAATGTATATATATATATATGTATGGGATGGCTTGAAATTGTTTTAGAGTTTGTTTATTTATTATTATTATTATCATGATTTTTATGCATCTTGGTTATTGTCCCATGAGGGTTTACGGGTGAGAATTCACTCATTAAGTTTTACATAAAACTTACCCCTCTCCCTTTTTCCATTATAGATACATTAGTTGCTGTGGATTCCTCCTAGCCACCTCCTCCCTAGCAGGAGGGCATTTTAGTTAGTGAGCTTCACTTTGAAGTGAAATATCTGTTGTAACACCCTAATATTTAACCCCAATACGCCTAGGACGAATCAAGATTAATTATTAGTTATTACTTCTCTTTAAATTCATTTACAAAATACTTAGTGGAAAATAGGTAATTAATTTTTTTTTTTGAAATGAATTATGTAAAACAAAGTGCGAGCCTTTGCGTGTAACATAAATGTAATGTGAAGCGAAGAATAAATAAAACATACAGAACATAAGCATTAAAGAACACATCATCATAACCATCATCTTTCATCACATTAGTTAACATAGTTTAGTACAATATCAATGGAATATAAAAGAAACATAAAGTCTTACCCATACTAGTGGAGAGCTTGCAGGACAACAACATAAATAAGAAACATAACAACGAAATACATGAAATAACCCCAAAGATACTCCCCACAGAAGCAACCCTCCTCTAAACCTACGGACGACGCAAACCTCCTACGACATGTAGCCTACGAACTTGAGCTCCTCGGATGTGGCCCATCGAAGAGGGGACGTGGGCATGCGAATCGGCGGAATGATGTGACCACCTCGGCGAGGGCGTCTTGGGCTGACGTACACGCCTCATAGGCCTCGGCGGAGACCATGTCCTCGCTACCCTATCACGCCAAAGGCTCCAAGGGCGAATCCTCCGAATAAGGATCGGCTGGTGAGTCCTCGAGGGTCCTCTCGCATCGACGTATGAGGGGTACATACTCCGAATAGTCACGCACAGCCAAGGATGATGGCCGAGCACGACGATTATACTCATCATCTGGTCGCGTCCTCTCAAAAATCATGTCGTCGCCAAAGGGGGAAGTCGGAGTGAATCGAAGCTGGAGACTGGAAAGGCAAATGGGCGTCCCATGTATGCAAAAATGCATATAGCACAACGACCCTCGAAGTGGTAGGACTGATGATCTGGATCGTAGTGCAGTTCTACACTGTGCGTCAACAAAAATCACGAACGACGCCATCGATGTCTAAAGACGTAATGGAAAGAAACAGAGAGAGGGGTGAGAATCTTGCTAAAGAATCTCAGGAAGGAAATCCTCTATCCTAGTGTCATCGTTTACGTCCCAGGAACCTTGGGTTTATTATAAAAAGGTTAAGCATGCATAGGTTCATTATGAGGTTTTCACAAGATATTTATCCAAGGTCCATGTCTTTTATAATGAGTCTTAATGCATGTATGCAACATAATAGTTCATGGATGCATGGCAGTACTTTAGGTAAACCAAACAAATATTCAAACAACATATAAGTGGCATGTAACTTTCTCTTGAACATCTTTCCTTTTCTCATACTTGTGACACCAAACATAATAGTAACCGCACCCCTTAAACTAGGCTATGAGCTCATACCTTAACTAGTCGTCACTAGTTCTTACTTATCCTCTTGATAAGCGAATCATAGACATAATCATATTCATCATAATCATCATGATCATCATAATCATCATAATTCCGACTCCAGAGTACGGGTAGGGGGCCTAAGGATCACCCATCATGGGACTTTTTCCTTCTTCGAAACGCATCGACTTAAGGTTAAGACCAGTGACTTTGTTCGCTTTGGCAAGCTAATGTCTATGCCCTCACGGTTTTACCTTCTCATTCCTAGGAGGAGAAGTACGTCTCGTGTGTCACCTTAAACATCATATTTCTCAAAAACTTTCTTATGTCCTCAAATTTGACGGAAATTCGGCGGCATAACACTACTCTTCGAATTTCCTCAAATTTGAGTCATGCCACATAATCTCAGTCACATGCATCATTTTCATGGAACTTTCTCAAATCAATAACTTTCTAGTTCACATGAGCATATTCCTCAATTTCATTCATATTTCGAAACCTTATGCATCTTAAATACAACATTTCATCATATCATCATACCAATCATACACATAAAGTTTCATGCTCAAGGAACTAACATAATCACATCATCATAATATGCTCGAGGTTCATCATCATAATTATGTTCTCTCGGCCACCTATCTCATAGTATCTTATGCTTTGACCCTTACGGGCCTTAAACTTGTATTTGCATCTTTATTACCCTCAAGAGGTTAACACTTAACTTTTCTCTAAGATTTGAACTCACTAAAATTCCAAACAGCACTACACATGAAAGGGCAGAAAATATTATATGCTTAAGGGCTCTAGAATCTCCGTTCGTGACCCTTTTTAAGATCCGTCTTCGCCTAAGGCTCCATAATCAATTCCTAAACCAATTATGAGGGATTCCTAGGCATGTTCTCTAAGTTATAAACCATTTTTCCTCAATCTAACTATGCTAGAACAAAATTATGTTTTGCCATGTCTAAGAGTGCTAGAATTCCCATTTTAAGTTCTTATCATCACCTTAAGCTTAGAAATTAATACCTAATCATTTATGAAGGGATTTTATACATGTCTTACAATTATGAACCATTTATCCTTGAATTAATCATGCTGAACAGATTTGCATTTTTTGCATTAAGGTGTTCTAGAATTCTCATCTCTAATCCCTTTCAAGTTACTTATTCTTTTCTAACTTTTCTAAATCGATCCTTGCTTCACTCAAACATAATTTTACACATTTTAACACCTTAGAACAACATTTATACAGTAGCCAAACATAGGGGAGAACCGAAATCATAAGCCCATAAAATCACATAATCTCTTGAGTTGAAATGCATATAAGTTGCTAGTTTTCTCTTGGGACATTTTCAGGCAAAAGGTGTTCTGGTAATCGATTACATGTTCCTAGTAATCGATTACCAGGAACTAAATTCATTCTGGGTTTAAAACAACCGGGTAATCGATTACATAGGATGGTAATCGATTACTTAGGGTTAAATTTTTGAAAAATAAAGAACATAAGGGTAATCGATTACACTAACAGGTAATCGATTACAGAGTTTTAAGGACAGATTCTGGGCATGAAGAATAGCCTTGGTAATCGATTACATTGTCTCTGGTAATCGATTACCAGACCAAAAGTCCTTCAAAACCCTTGGTAATCGATTACATAATATGGTAATCGATTACCAGACCTGAAATTTGAGAAAACATGATTTTTGACACATTCCAAGCTATTTAAACACCTTGAGACCTCATAAAACAGTTTTCCAACATTTTCCTGAAATCATTCATGCATTTTACAAAATCAAACCATTATTGAATCATACTAAAACTCATCCATTTCTTTTTGACTAAAGTTCCCTTTTTAAGATACTTAGGGCAAGTCTTTGAGCTCTAGAGTATTTAGGTGATAACATAATCTTAAACATGCTATGCACTTCATTTTACTCTTCATTAGAAAGTAAAGTGAGAGCATAAAATAAATATGAGATGCAACTTCATTATTATCTTTAAGGATTAAGTGATGACTTGAAATATAAACATGAAATGCAAGCTTGGAATTTAAATATGGTAATGCAAGTTCATTCATTTATTCTTGTGAAATTAGTGATGGCATCAAAATAAACATGAGATGCAAGACATAAATTTAAACATGAATGCAACTTATTTTTATCTTAACTAGAGCTCTTACAAGACTTTAGAGGAACATAAACCTCAACCCATTATGTATCATAAGGCAAGCTTTAGAGTTCTTAGCACCTAGACTTCAAAAAAGTCTTAAGGTTTGAACTTCATCATCAAGCTTAAGAAAATGGACACAAAGTTCAACACTTTGTCTAAACAAAACTACAAGGACTAAGTCATATTCTTTATTTTATTGCTCATGGGCTTCAATCTAGAGTAAAACTCTTAGAACGGCGACCAACTTTAAGGTTGGCAAGGGTAAGCTTAGAGCTCTTTGAAATCATAGGATTAATTTTCTTAACAAAACTTTTGTGATCTACTTTACATTTTTAGCAAACTTTGTTCAAACCAAAGCAAAGGAAACCGAAATCATGAAGAGGAAAAGAAAAGAAACCCAAAACTTTATCAAGGAAAAGAAAGAAATCAAGGCATGTATGGTCCAAGACCAAGTTGTTTCAAGCTTTAGAGGTTTCTCACATGACAACAACAAGTCATTATCTTGAAACCTCATCATCAAGCTCATGTTTTCTTTATGAAAGGGCCTCTTGGCCAAAATGAAAAGGGAGAGGAAAAGGAGTTTGAAACCAAGAGAAACTAGAACTTTTCTTGAAGAACACAAGCAAAACATTAAAACATAACCCCTACCTAGAGAAGTCTTGAAGAGATATGAAAGAAAGCTTGAGTTCTTGATGAAATGGAGAAGGAAAATCCTCTTGAAACTTGAAGGAAGAAATCAGCCAAAGTGAGGAAGTTTGAGAAGAAATGAGAGAATTTTTGTAAGAAGTGTAAACTTAACAAATGATCCAAAGTGTGACAAGGTTCATCAAGGCTTGGTATTTATAGAAATTTTCAACAATGAGGCTTCCATGGGGGGAGGCCGGCCACATGAGGGAGGAAGGAGAGAAGAAATATCTCTTGTAAAGGTATGGTTGTAAGCATGGTTGTAGGCATGGTGAGGTATGGGCAAAGCATGGCAAGGTATGGTGGAAAGCATGGCTCTTTGAGTGTAAAAAAATAAATCAACATGTGGAAAATGGGGGAGGATTTTCGGCAGCCTCATCAGCCCAAGGGAGAGGAAATTGTTCATGTAATTGTGGTTTAAAGGTGTGTTTAGGTGTTTCTTTGATTAGGCTTTTGATTAGGAGTTTGTAAGAAGGTGTTTAGGTGAGGTAATTGGGTAATTAGGAAGGTCAAGACTTGATTAGGAGGGTAATCTTACTAGATTAGTAATTTAAAATAATTCTTTTGGTCAAATGAGGTATGGCACAATTCCTTAATTTAAGGAATTGGAGAGAGAAACACTATTCAAGATTCCATGACTAGGAATCTTGAATTAAAGAATGCAATTAGAGTTTAACTAAGCAATCTTAGGTTCTAATTAACCTTAATAAATTATTTTGACTCTAGATTAATTATCAAAATAAATTAATCTTCGATTAGAGCCTAATATTGCTTAGGTTTGCTTAATTGCGTCATTAGGCTCATTGTACACGTTCTAGGGGCAAAATGGTAATTTTGCACTAAACTTCCGGGACCTTCTGCTCAACTAAACATCAAACATTGCTCAAAAACATCATTCTAAACTTCCTGGAAAAATTCCGGGCTCAAACGGCACCTTTTACCCGTGTAGAACACAGGAGGGTATTTTGGTCATTTTGAGCCGAAAGTTTAGAAAACGAGATTTTCACCTCGAATATCATTCATAACAATTATAATCCCCTTTAAACATCGAGTTGACCCATTCGGAGCCTGGCAACTGTCCTTTAATTTCTGGAAAAATGACCTCAGGGCATTTTGGTCATTTGTACTCAAACAACGGAAATCGGGCGTTACATTACTCCCCTCCTTAAAAAAATTTCGTCCTCAAAATTCGTTACCTTAGAAAAGCTCAGGATACTTCGTCCGCATCTCGGATTCCAACTCCCATGTGTACTCCTCCGTCTTGTCTCGTCCCACGCACTTTCACCAAAGGAACAGACTTGTTCCTCAACGCTGACACCACGGTCCACGATCCTCGTTGGTGGAGATGAAAGTTAGGTCCTCCCTTAACTGTACATGCTCTGGCTCTAACACATGGCTAGGGTCGGATTGATATTTTCTAGCTTGGAGACGTGAAAGACGTCATGAAGATTTGATAGATCTGGAGGTAAGGCTATTTTGTAGGCAACGTCCCGACTCTCTGAAGGATTTCAAAGGTCCGAGAAATCGGGGACTCAATTTCTTGACTTTCATGGCTCTACCTATTCCTGGAGTGGGGGTAATCCTCAAGAAAACATGCTCACCTTCTTGGAATTCTAACGGCTTTCGCCGCTTGTCCGCATAGCTCTTTTGTCGGCTTTGAGCAGTCAAGATTCTATCCTTGATCATTCTTATTTGCTCATGGTTTCCCTCACTACATCCTCCCAAAACGCTTTGTTCTCCAAGATCATGCCAACACAAAGGCGACTGGCACTTCCTTCCATACAAGGCCTCGTACGGTGCCATACGATACTCGCATGATAACTGTTGTTATATGCGAACTCGATAAGTGGAGGTACTTATCCCAACTCCCTTTTCTATCCAAAACACATGCCCTTAGCATATCCTCCAATGTTTGGATAGTTCTTTCGATTGTCCATCTGTTTGAGGGTGGTAAGTCGTGCTTAAACACAGTTTGAACCAAACGCCTTTTGAAAGGCTCCCCAAAAATGCGACGTAAACCGCGGATCTCGACCGAGATTATCGTCGATGGAACTCCATGTAACCTCACTATCTCTTGGATGTACAATTGGGCCAACTTATCTAGGGAAAAGGTTATCTTGATGGGTAGGAAATGGGCCGACTTGGTTAACCTGTCCACTATTACCCAAATAGCGTCATGGCCGCTTGGGTTCAGGTAGGCCGGTCACAAAATCCATAGATATACTATCCCACTTCCATTTGGGGATAGGCAAAGGTTGCAACATCCCTGAAGGCTTTGGTGCTCAATCTTCACCTTTTGACAGACTAAGCACTTACTAACCCAGGCTACTACATCCTTTTTCAATCCGGGCCACCAGAACATCTTCTTTAAATCCTGATACATCTTGGTGGCACCAGGATGGATGGTGAAGTGGCTTTTATGGGCCTCCTCCAAGATACTTTCTCGGAGGTCACCATCTTGCGGTACACAAATCCGCCCTTCAACCTCCACAAACCATCTGTCCCTTGCTCAAAACCCTTAAGCTTTCCAGCCTTTACCGCCTCGAGGGTCTCCCTAAACTCCTCATTTTCTACTTGTGCCATCATCACCCTTTGTTTAAACCCACTTGTTACCGTAAGATGACACATCTTCACACTCTTTTCGATATTGACATCCCCAAATTCATGTCCCTAAACTTCTCTATCAGCTCAACTTCCTTGACCATCATGTGGGATAAGCGTAATGATTTTCGACTCAAGGCATCGGCGACCACATTGGCCTTGCCGGGTGGTAACTTAAGCCGAAATCATAATCCTTTAGAAACTCCATCCACCTTCTTTGCCTCATGTTTAGCTCCTTTTGATCAAAGAGATGCTTAAGACTCTTATGATCGGAGAAAACTTCAAACCTTACTCCATACAAGTGATGCCTCCAAATCTTCAAGGCAAACACTATGGCGGCTAACTCTAGGTCATGGGTAGGGTAGTTAACCTCATGTGGCTTGAGTTGTCTAGACGCATAGGCTACCACTTGCCTATTTTGCATCAACACACAGCCTAAACCTTTCCCTCAAGCATCACAATATACCTCAAAGGGTACATTGGGTCGGGCAAAACCAAAACTGGGTCGAGGTCAACCTTTCCTTTAACTCTTGGAAGCTCTTTTCACAATCGGGATTCCATGAAAACGGGGTGTTCTTCCTAGTGAGCTTGGTTAGGGGAAGGGCAATCTGGAAAATCCTTTATAAACCTACGGTAATAGCCTGCTAAACCCAAAAGCTCCGTATTTCCGATACGGTGGTCGCTATCCCAATTCATTACGGCTTCTATCTTACTAGGGTCAACAGCTATACCTCCTTTTGATACTACATGTCCCAAAAACTTCACTTCCTCCAACCAGAATTCACACTTAGAGAGCTTAGCATACAACTTCTTCTCTTTCAACACCTCTAAAACCAACCTTAGGTGACTTTCATGCTCCTCGTGAGTCTTCGAATAGATGAGTATATCATCTATGAAAACAACCACAAACTTGTCTAAATAGGGTCTAAAGATCCTATTCATGTAGTCCATGAACACGGCGGGTGCATTTGTCATCCAAAAGACATCACGGTGAACTCAAAATGTCTGTACCGTGTCCTAAAGGGTTTTAGGTATATCCTCATCTCTTACTTTTGGTGGTATCCGACCTCAAATCAATCTTGGAGAATACCATCCTTCAACTGGTCCATGAGATCATCAATCCTAGGCAAAGGGTATTTATTTTTCACTTACACGATTCAATTGCCTATAATCTATACATAATCTCATGCTCCCATCCTTTTCTTAACAAACAAAACCGGGCTCCCCATGGTGAGGCACTAGGTCTAATAAAATTCTTATCTAACAGCTCCTCCAATTGGGTTTTCAATTCCTTCAACTCCAAGGGTGACATCCTATACGAGGCTATCGAGATAGGTCCCGTTCCCGAACAACTCGATGGAGAACTCCACCTCTCTCCTGAGGGAACTCGGTATCTCATCCAAAATACCTCGGGATACTCTCTTATCAGGAATGTTATCTATGTTCTGCTCAAAGTCTACTTCGCTAGCGGCTAGAAGGACATATCCCTTAGTTTTCTCCCCACTAAAGACATCTACGGATTCACATAAAGTTTCAAGGTTTGACTAGTCTTGCTAGGGGATGACGAAAAATAACAGATTTTGTATAACACTTAACAACACATGGTTAGCGTAAAGCCAATCCATGCCAAGAATTATCCCTATGTCTTTCAAAGGTAAACAAATCAAATCTATGACAAAGGATCTATTTTCAACAATAAGATGACAATTTAAACAACAATTACATGTATGTACAGGACGGTTGGTGGGAGTAGAAACAATGAGATCAAAAGGAAGCTTAGAAACTTTCAAATTTAGAGACTTGACACTAGCATGTGAGATAAAGGAATGAGTAGCACCAGAGTCATATAGCACAGTTAAGGTTCTACCATTTAGTTTGCACTTACCTTTGATGAGGTCGTTGGATCTCGCGTCTTCCGCATTGAGGGTAAAGACCCGTCCTTGGTGTTGCGGTCGGGATTTGACTGACGACCCTCCATTGCTTCTGAACCTTCACATAGTGGCCGAGCTTGCCACACTTGAAGCATACTCCTTGCCCGGCTAGGCAGGGACGATTGCCATGATTCTTTCCACAACTGGGGCACTCCACGGCTTGTGCGGGTCCGGGACAGCAGAGGGCTCCTGGGTGCCTTGTTCTTGTTCCCATTGGGCCCTCCTTGTTGGTTATTGTTGTTGTTGTTGTTATTACAAGGACCGCTCACTTGTCCTTGATGGTTGCGGTTCCCTCGGCGTTTGGTTGAACGGCGGCCTCGGGTTGCCTGCGGTTGGTTGTTGGGTCCTCTTTGTTGTTGTTGTTGATGCTTGAACTGATTGGATTGGTAGGGATGGTAGTGGTTCCTCGGTTGAGTCTAATTTGATGGCTTGAACTTCGGGCTTGAGGTCCCAAACCACGGGACGATCCGCTCTTGCGGCACTCATCTTTTGTGCCCTTCTTCATGATCTGGCACTTGTTGACTAGGGTCGGGAAGTCCCTAATCTCCATGTGTGCCACAGCAAAGTTAAGTTCGGCCCTCAACCGGCCTCAAACTTAATGCACTTCCATACCTCGTCGGGTTCCCTTGGAAAACCGTGAGAACTTGATCAATTCTTCAAACTTCGCGTGACGGCGAGACATTCCACCTTGGACCAATTGCATGAACTCAATGTCCTTTGCGTTCTTCAAGGACTCTGGAAATACTTCTCATAGAAGTACGTCTTAAACAACTCCCAATTGATAGCTGCGCCCGTAGCTTCTAGCAGCTTCGGTGCCGGCCACCAAAACTCCGCGTGGCTTCCATCATGTAGGCAGCAAAGGTGACTTTCTGTCCCTGAACAGGCAACAACGGAGTAGATCTTTTCCATGTTCTTGATCCACTCATCCGCCTTGTTGAGATTCAAAGCTCCACGAAGGTTGGGGATTAGCCTTGCGAACTCCCCAAACGGGCTTGTTCCACGGCTTCAGCATGGGGACCTTGAGCAGCATCCTTGGTTGATTCATGCGATCGAACATGCGTTCCATCGCCCTAGCCATCTCGCGTCAGTGCAGTCCTCATTTCCTTGTTTGCATTTGCGTTCCCATTTTGTCTCTGGGTGCCATTGGTCCCTAAGCACACAAGTCAACAAATACCGAGGTGATCAGGCTCAATATTCCAAGCTAAATGAGCTAGTTACCATGGCACAGACAAGCAAACAAGGTCATGAATGCCTATCCTATAGCTTATCTCTAATAGCTAAGCACTATACATGACATACTACCGTAACATGCTTTTAAAGCATGGTCAGTCCAATCCTCAGGCTCGTGAGAATTAACCTCTGATACCAAAATGTAACACCCTAATATTTAACCCCAATACGCCTAGGACGTATCAAGATTAATTATTAGTTATTACTTCTCTTTAAATTCATTTACAAAATACTTAGCGGAAAATACAGGTAATTAATTTTTTTTTAAATGAATTATGTAAAACAAAGTGCGAGCCTTTGCGTGTAACATAAATGTAACGTGAAGCGGAAGAATAAATAAAACATACAGAACATAAGCATTAAAGAACACATCCATCATAAATCATTTTTCATCACATTAGTTAACATAGTTTAGTACAATACCACTTGGAATATAAAAGAAACATAAAGTCTTACCCATACTAGTGGGAGAGCTTGCAGGACAACAACATAAATAAGAAACATAAAACAAATACATGAAACAACCCCAAAAGATACTCCCCAGCTAAGCAACCCTCCTCTAAAACCTACGGACGACGCAAATCCTGGACGGAGATATGTAGCCTATGACTCCAAGCTCCTCGATGTGGCCCATCGAAGAGAGGACGTGGGCATGCGAATCGGCGGAATGATGTGACCACCTCTGAAGGGCGTCTCGGCTGACGTACACGCCTCATAGGCCTCGGCTGGAGACCGTGTCCTCACTACCCCATCAGTGCCAAAGGCATCGAAGGGGTGGAATCCTTCGAATAAGGATCGGCTGTGAGTCCTCTGAGGTCCCTCCCGCATCGACATGAGGGGTACATACTCATAGTCACGCATGAAGGATGATGGCCGGGCATGGTTCTGCTGTCACGGGGTCGCGTCCTCTCAAAAATCATGTCGTCGCCAAAGGGGAAGTCGGAGTGAACGAAGCTGAGATTGGAAAGGCAAATGGGCGTCCCATGTATGCAAAAATGCGTATAGCACAATGACCCTTCAAGTGGTAGGACGATGATCCGATCGTAGTGTAGTTCCCACACGGGTGCATCAACAAAAATCACGAACGACGCCATCGATGTCTGAAGACGTAACGGAAAGAAAGAGAGAGAGGGTGAGAATCTTGCTAAAGAATCTCAGGAGAATCCTCTATCCTAGTGTCATCGTTTACGTCCCAGGAACCTTGGGTTTATTATAAAAAGGTTAAGCATGCATAGGTTCATTATGAGGTTTTCACAAGATATTTATCCAAGGTCCATGTCTTTTATAATGATCTTAATGCATGTATGCAACATAATAGTTCATGGATGCATGGTAGTACTTTAGGTAAATCAAACAATAATCAAACAACATATAAGTGGCATGTAACTTTTCTTTGAACATCTTTCCTTTTCTCATACTTGTGACACCAATCATAATAGTAACCGCACCCCTTAAACTAGGCTATGAGCTCATACCTTAACTAGTCGTCACTAGTTCTTACTTATCCTCTTGATAAGCGAATCATAAACATAATCATATTCATCATAATCATCATGATCATCATAATCATCATAATTCCGACTCCCAGAGTACGGTAGGGGGCCTAAGGATCACCCATCATGGGACTTTTTCCTTCTTCGAAACGCATCGACGGTTAAGACCAACGCGACTTTGTCCGCTTTGGCAGGCTAATGTCTATGCCCTCACCTTTTACCTTTTCTTATCCTAAGCAGGAGAAGTACGTCTCTGTGTGTCACCTTAAACATCATATTTCTCAAAAACTTTCTTATGTCCCTCAAATTTGACGGAAATTCGGCAGCTACTCTCGAATTTCCTCAAATTTGAGTCATGCCACATAATCTCAATCACATGCATCATTTTCATGGAACTTTCTCAATTCAATAACTTTCTAGTTCACATGAGCATATTTCTCAATTTCATTCATATTTCGAAACCTTATGCATCTTAAATACAACATTTCATCATATCATCATACCAATCATACACATAAAGTTTCATGCTCAAGGAACTAACATAATCACATCATCATAATATGCTCGAGGTTCATCATCATAATTATGCTCTCTCGGCCACCTATCTCATAGTATCTTATGCTTTGACCCTTACGGGCTTTAAACTTGTATTTGCATCTTTATTACCCTCAAGAGGTTAACACTTAAACTTTTCTCTAAGATTTGAACTCACTAAAATTCCAAACAGCATTGCACATGAAAGGGCAAAAAATATCATATGCTTACTGGGCTCTAGAATCTCCATTCGTGACCCTTTTTAAGATCCGTCTTCGCCTAAGGCTCCATAATCAATTCCTAAACCAATTATGAGGGATTCCTAGGCATGTTCTCTAAGTTATAAACCATTTTTCCTCAATCTAACTATGCTGGAACAGAATTATGTTTTGCCATGTCTAAGAGTGCTAGAATTCCTATTTTAAGTTCTTATCATCACCTTAAGCTTAGAAATTAATACCTAATCATTTATGAAGGGATTTTATACATGTCTTACTAATTATGAACCATTTATCCTTGAATTAATCATGCTAGAACAGATTTGCATTTTTATGCATTAAGGTGTTCTAGAATTCTCATCTCTAATCCCTTTCAAGTTACTTATTCTTTTCTAACTTTTCTAAATCGATCCTTGCTTCACTCAAACATAATTTTACACATTTTAACACCTTAGAACAGCATTTATACAGGAGCCAAACATAGAAACCGAAATCATAAGCCCATAAAATCACATAATCTCTTGAGTTGAAATGCATATAAGTTGCTAGTTTTCTCTTGGACATTTTCAGGAACAAAAAGGTGTTCTGGTTCGATTACATGTTCCTAGTAATCGATTACCAGGAGCTAAATTCATTCTGGGTTTAAAACAACCGGGTAATCGATTACATAGGATGGTAATCGATTACTTAGGGTTAAATCCGTTTCCGAAAAATAAAGAACATAGGGTAATCGATTACACTAACAGGTAATCGATTACAGAGTTTTAAGGAGATTCTGGGCATGAAGAATAGCCTTGGTAATCGATTACATTGTCTTGGTAATCGATTACCAGAACCAAAAGTCCTTCAAACCTCTGGTAATCGATTACATAATATGGTAATCGATTACCAGAACCTCCTAAATTTGAGAAAACATGATTTTTGACACATTCCAAACTATTTAAACACCTTGAGACCTCATAAAACATTTTCCAACATTTTCCTGAAATCATTCATGCATTTTACAAAATCAAACCATTATTGAATCATACTAAAACTCATCCATTTCTTTTTTACTAGAGTTCCCTTTTTAAGATACTTAGGGCAAGTCTTTGAGCTCTAGAGTATTTAGGTGATGACATAATCTTAAACATGCTATGCACTTTATTTTACTCTTCATTAGAAAGTAAAGTGAGAGCATAAAATAAATATGAGATGCAACTTCATTATTATCTTTAAGGATTAAGTGATGACTTGAAATATAAACATGAAATGCAAGCTTGGAATTTAAATATGGTAATGCAAGTTCATTCATTTATTCTTGTGAAATTAGTGATGGCATCAAAATAAACATGAGATGCAAGACATAAATTTAAACATGAATGCAACTTATTTTTATCTTAACTAGAGCTCTTACAAGACTTTAGAGGAACATAAACCTCAACCCATTATGTATCATAAGGCAAGCTTTAGAGTTCTTAGCACCTAGACTTCAAAGAAGTCTTAAGGTTTGAACTTCATCATCAAGCTTAAGAAAATGGACACAAAGTTCAACACTTTGTCTAAACAAAACTACAAGAACTAAGTCATATTCTTTATTTTATTGCTCATGGGCTTCAATCTAGAGTAAAACTCTTAGAACGGCCGACCAACTTTAAGGTTGGCAAGGGTAAGCTTAGAGCTCTTTGAAATCATGTGATTAATTTTCTTAACAAAACTTTTGTGATCTACTTTACATTTTTAGCAAACTTTGTTCAAACCAAAGCAAAGGAAACTGAAATCATGAAGAGGAAAAGAAAAAGAAAACCAAAACTTTAACAAGGAAAAAGAAACAAAGCATGTATGGTCCAAGACCAAGTTGTTTCAAGCTTTAGAGGTTTCTCACATGACAACAACAAGTCATTATCTTGAAACCTCATCATCAAGCTCATGTTTTCTTTATGAAAGGGCCTCTTGGCCGAAATGAAAAGGGAGAGGAAAAGGAGTTTGAAACCAAGAGAAACTAGAACTTTCTTGAAGAACACAAGCAAAACATTAAAACAAACCCCTACCTAGAGAAGTCTTGAAGAGATATGAAAGAAAGCTTGAGTTCTTGATGAAATGGAGAAGGAAAATCCTCTTGAAACTTGAAGGAAGAAATCAGCCAAAGTGAGGAAGTTTGAGAAGAAATGAGAGAATTTTTGAAGAAGTGTAAACTTAACAAATGATCCAAAGTGTGACAAGGTTCATCAAGGCTTGGTATTTATAGAAATTTTCAACAATGAGGCTTCCATAGGGAGGAAGAACCGGCCACATGAGGGAGGAAGGAGAGAAGAAATATCTCTTACAAAGGTATGGTTGTAAGCATGGTTGTAGGCATGGTGAGGTATGGCAAAGCATGGGCAAGGTATGGTGGAAAGCCTTTTTGTGAAAATAAATCAACATGTGAGGAAAATGGGAGGATTTTCGGCCCATTAGCCAAGGGGAGAAGAAATTGTTTCATCTAATTGTGGTTTAAAGTGTGTTTAGGTGTGTCTTTGATTAGGTTTTTGATTAGGAGTTTATAAGAAGGTGTTTAGGTGAGGTAATTGGGTAATTAGGAAGGTCAAGACTTGATTAGGAGGGTAATCTTACTAGATTAGTAATTTAAAATAATTCTTTTGGTCAAATGAGGTATGGCACAATTCCTTAATTTAAGGAATTGGAGAGAAAATACTATTCAAGATTCCATGACTAGGAATCTTGAATTAAAGAATGCAATTAGAGTTTAACTAAGCAATCTTAGGTTCTAATTAACCTTAATAAATCATTTTGACTCTAGATTAATTATCGAAATAAATTAATCTTCGATTAGAGCCTAATATTGCTTAGGTTTGCTTAATTGCGAGGCTCACTGGACACTCTCTAGGGGCAAAATGGTAATTTTGCACTAAACTCCGGACCTTCCTACCCAACTAAACATCAAACATTGCTCAAACATCATTCTAAACTTCCTGAAAATTCTGGTTCAAACGGCACCTTTACCCGTGTAGAACACAGGAGGGTATTTTGGTCATTTTGAGCCGAAAGTTTATAAAAAAATTTTACCTCTGATATCATTCATAAAATTCTAATCCCCTTCAAACATTGAGTTGACCCATTCAGGGTTGCCCGTTGACTGTCCCTTTAATTTTGGAAAAATGACCTCAGGGCATTTTGGTCATTTGTACTCAAACAACAGAAATTCCTGTTACATCGTCTCATCAATAGAGAACATCTAATGTCATTGTGGAGTGTCCGAACCATAGGAATAGTTTTTGCAATTTGCATACCATGATAGTATATTTTTTGTTTATAATTAATGATTTAGCATTCATGGTTATCTTGTATCAAAGTTTTATATATATATATATATATATATATATATATATATATATATATATATATATATATATATATACATATATGTTTTGTATACGATTATAGTATTTATATCTATTTATAGATATTAGTTTTAGATTTTGTTGATTTAATTGAATAGGTGATTTGTATATAGAAAGCGAATTTATGTTTTAAATGGTTTTTATGATTTAAAAATAGGCATATAAGTGACTAAGATCATGAGGCTTACATAAGACTGAATTCTTCATGCTAGTTTATGATCCAAACCAGGCCATGACACATTCCTATCCAAGTAAAAAACATAAACTAAAGTAAACATGTTAATTGCTTTTCAATGCATAAAAGAAGCATAGCAATGTAAGGAAAGCACACCCAAAAATCCTACATAAGCACTAAGCCAAGAAAGATGCAATGCAACTAGATGAACTCCAAATGCGAGCGTACCTAATATTGAACTTAAGAGATAAAAAGAACCTTGAAGTGACAAAGGAAAATAGTGGAACCCACTAACGCTGAAGTAGACTACTTTAGGTCTTTTCACTTCCTTTACCATCACCATCCATTAAGGGACACGTGTCTATCATGGTGCTGGGATCTTAAATCGCATTTATTTAACACGACTTCCTGAATGTAACACCCTTAATTTATTCAAAAATTAATTGGAGCTTTATTAAAGAAAGTTTCAATATTTTGAAATATAGTAATGATGAAACGACTCAATGGAAGAGTAGAAAAAATGAATAGTATT
This sequence comes from Dalbergia oliveri, assembly GCA_030441495.1. Classification (NCBI taxonomy): domain Eukaryota; kingdom Viridiplantae; phylum Streptophyta; class Magnoliopsida; order Fabales; family Fabaceae; genus Dalbergia; species Dalbergia oliveri. The sequence goes on along the minus strand of JAMLFY010000008.1, from coordinate 36,711,750 downwards.
TTGCTTCCTTGGGCTAGGAGGGATAGTCAAAACCCTAAATTCTGGATTTGAGATGATTCTAAAAGAAAATATACGAATAAAGTTAAAGAAATAGTTAGAAATAAAAATTTTATACCTAGAATTAAATTTCTGTGTAATATCTATTACCTGGGTATGGTGTTTCACCCATTCAAATTTTAAGCTGTGAGTTTCTTATCATTAAAAGCTAGTTTAATATCTACAAAATGAAGAAGCTTATCTATTTAAATCAAATGAAAGGCTAAGATTCAATCTTGAATTACAAAATTAAATCCTAGCCATCCAGTCACTTCTTTGTGAAGAATTATCCATTTATATTATATAATATTCAAGCTTTATTACAAGATAAATATCACACAAATGTTCTTCATCAAGCCAACCAAATTTTGGCCAAACAAGGTAAGACACAACACCTCCCATTTCCATTTCTCAAGAGCTCCATACTTGATTTTCAACCTCAAAAATCCTAGTCTAGAGTTGTTAAAACTTCCAATTTTTTTACTAAACTTCAACTACTTATCATAATCTACAAATCTAACCAATTGAAATTTTAAATCTTCACCATTTCTCACTTTGATCCATCATCACCTTACTGCAAATGAAGCCTTTGGGCTTGATTTGGTAGCCTTGAAGTGAAGATAAATCACTTGGAACACCTTTGGAGTTATAAGCTCTAAAGTTTGCAAAGTAGGGTTATGTGTTCTTGTTTGTTGAGATTCTGTTTTTTCATATTTTTAATTGTTGAAATTTTGAATTTTCTGGTTCTAATGTATGATTTCACATAGATATACATGTATTTACATTGGTGGAGTAGTTTGATGTTGTGGAAAAATTATTTTTGTCAAAAAGAGTTGTAGACTACCTTGATGGAATTTTGATTTTGGTAGATGTGTAGAAACGTCTCTGATTTTTCTATTATATTTGTAGGTATTTTTATGAGCTATAAAAATTATATGTTGAAGCTAACATCCTAAGCCCACGAATTTTGAGCTTTGGTTTAAACTTTTACTACTTTAAAAAAAATCATAAACCAAAGCTATGCATGTGTGCCTAATTGTTGAATCTAAAACTACGAATTTTGCTAATTTTGTTACCATAGCAAATGATTGATTTTTCCTTTGAAATTTTTACAAAGTGTTGGAAACATCTTGAAGTTCAACCATGATTTTTATTCCAATTGATTCAATCATTTGATAAAGTTAAAAATTATGAACTTTTGATTTTGAGCTAAGATTAAGTGGTCTCTGCCATCAAATTTATCTAATTTTGTTAACATAGTTAGAGAATGATTCTTGTTCTGAAATTTTTATAGGACCTTGTGAGGTATTAAGGTGCCACGGAGAATTGTTATAGCCTTTGAATTGGTTGTTTGGTACACCAAATAAATCTTGTTACTTAAGCATAAATTCTGAATAAGTTGGAATTGAATCCAAGTATTGATTTGGTGATATAATGACTCTTAATTTAAGTATGATGAGTACAAATGCATGCTATATAATTTAAAGATTGGTTTATAAGGCACAAATGAGAATCATTTGTGATTGAATGCCTACATGTGGCTTATTGATATGCACTTAGTCCACTATCAAATAGTCTAAGTCCCCTTATTTGTAGTATAAGGTAACTCAGGTCATTCTTCCTAAGGATACACAGGTTATGTTATCAAACCAAAATTGCTAAATACAACAAAAGGGGGGGTTTGTGATTTTCAAATGTAAAAATGACAGAAACAGAATGAAATGCAATTGATCAAAGAATCAATCCCAGACATCATGATTATTGGAGAATTCATCATGGTTCAAAGAGTCCAAATCCCGATGCTACTCTTGTTAACCCAAATTAACTATATGATCATATAGTTATCATTCAACAACCTTCAAATCACAATCGCAATTTTAAATGAATGTTGAATTACATGCACGATTAACCTGGATAACTAATCGAGTGACTCAACCTTACTTGATTTTAACAACGAATTTGGTCCTATATCTAATCAGATATAATTCAAACATAATCATGTTCAATAACTGAATTCATATTTGAAATTGAAGTTGAGAAAGGAAAGCATACATACGAAATGGAAAATTACAAAACAGAAACTCCAAATTCAAACCAATTATCTATGATGTCAAGGATTGAAAGAAGTTTAGTCTTCCATAGACATCTCTTTGAAAGCTCTATTTCTGAATACAAAGGAAAAACGAAAAGACAAGTAGAGAGATGATAGGTTCTGATGTGTGTTCTTTGAATGAACAACTTAGGCTTAAATAGAAAATGAAAAGATAAGATAAAGCTTGAAAAATCTAAAAAGAAGGATTTCCCTCCAATCAAAAGTGTCCCCTCGGATTACATCTTATCCAGATGTTATCTATCAAAATAATTCTAGATTTCCAAAATCTAATCTGGATAAGATAATCCTCTCTGGATAAGCTTTCATAGACATATTATATGACTCATTTGGACCAGAAATGAGTGAGATATGCCCAATTATGTGAGGAAAGGTCTTGGACCCGCGTCAGGATGAGTCTCAACTTTGCAGCCCAATTAGGCCATAAATCGGGCCGAATTTGATGAAGCTTGTGAAACCCAAAATTGTAGATCTCGGTCTTAGCTTCAGAAGACACCAAAATCACCCAAATCCAATATTTGTAGAGCCCAAAATGATTTGTGCAAGATGGAAAGGCCATAGTGAGTGTAAAATCCGAAATTAACCAAGTTTTGACAATTAAATCCAATAAAGCCCAATTATGAAAAACTCAATTAAATGATCAAAATTAAACACGTGTAGAAACCAATTAGGCCAAGTATGCAACCATAATAGATGCCTTAAAATTTCTCTATCACTTATTCATGCATTTGAGAAAAGAAAAGTATGTGATGTAATTATGTGAGAAAAAGAATGTATATACTTCAATTGTGCATGTTCTAACATATGAGTAAAATAGAGAGAAGACTTATATTGGGAAAAAAGGGGAACGGCAAAAATAGGGACTTCCCTAGAAATATTATGAGTCGGTAGACGTATCAACTAGGAATAGAATTGTGTGAGATTAAAGAAAAAGAAGAAAAAATGAAGTCTATAATCACGTGTAGGAATGAGCTCATGTCCTAAAAGGCTTATTACCCATTGTGGAGTTATCCACTCCAATACTACTTGATATAGAACTAAGTCTTCCATATGTTGAGATAAAGAAAAAAATGCACTGAGTTTAGTTCTACGGCGACATGAGAAAATCAAGGAATGATACTTCTTTTGCACGGATTATTATTGTTTGCATATCACTTTATGTGATATTTCTTATATAAATGAAATTGTTAGCTATGTTTCATTATGTTTAAGGGAGTGCCCTATTGAGAATTTTATAACATTCTTATCCCTATGTTTGCATGCTTGTGTATTGTATTCAGATCATATCGATGTCGTCTCTGTATTTTTCCTTGACTCGCCATAATGGGTGTGGCATTAAGACCCCACGCTAGATTTCCTATATGTAGTAGTTTATTCATAGGTTCGCGCATATGTGTTCTTGTCACTTCTTTAGTGCATTCATGCTTACCACTAACTTTGATCCCGCTTTCCCCAATGAGGGTGTGCCCCTCCATATGGCACATCCAATTATTTTTAATGTCCTGCCTCATCTTTCTCCTCCTTATCCACCTTGGTCTTATGCCCCAGCAGAGGTGAGGCCATCATACTGATGGCCAACACTTTCCTCTAGGTGGACATGAGATATTCAGGGACTTTGACCTGTACATAGTTGTAACTTAGTGTTAAAACTCTGCCAAGCCTACAATTGATTCTTGTTAGATTTTTTTTTTTCTTTTGGTCCATTTCTATGTATGTGTGATTTTGCTGGACCTTGACATTTGAGTAGGCTAGGTTTTAGGTATTGGATATGTCTTTTTTAAACTAATCCCTAAGTAGTATTAACAGTGGAATGACTTAATGTCTAGTATGTTGTGCGTAAGGATGACTTGTGTATGATGTACAGATATATGGATATATGAGTTTGGCCACATATAAGTCTTATTTACGCTATTTTTATTTCTTTTGACTAGTATAGATTAAAGAAAGGAAGTAATACTCTTCTAATTATAATGTTAATACTCAAGTAATATATGGTAGTTAGGAGGGTTTTACATGTAACACCCAAAAGTTATTCAAAAATTAATTTAAACTTTACTAACGAGAATTTTATAATTATGATAGGCTTTAAATGATGAGAACGAATAGAAAAATAATTCCTAAGAGCTAGGGATGAGTAGTGATTTCTGACTCATAGATGAATAGTAACTCTAGAATCAGGGCCAAGGGTGTTCTGGGCCAAGGGAAATTTAGACTCAAAGTTGGGGTAGAGTATTGGGCTGGACCCAGGTAAAGATATTTTATATTTCTAGTAAAGATATTTTACCCGTTTAGTGAAGTTTTGATATGAGTTTTAACACCATAACAATGACTTTGTGGCAAAATAACCACTACCAACTAGATTTTTGCCAAGTGGATGACATGGATTAAAACTTAGTAAAGAAGTTTCAATCTTGGCATTTCATTAATTTTAATTTCACCAGAGCTAATATCTTACCCATTCGATAAAATTTCAATGCGGGTTTCTTGCACCGCATGAAGCTTAGAAAACAAGTTTTTCCACTCCACCATACAAGTGTAAGGTAAGGAAGAGGCAACACTTCACAAGCTTTTCAAGATTAAAGGAAAACGACACAAAATTTTATATCACTTTTCACTAATTTACATAATCAAATAATCTTTCTTTCATAAATATATGAAACATCCTCAATTTTTCATTCTTATCCTTTTCATTTTTGGCCTCCTCTTGTTATAGCCCTCTATACTTCTTTGCAAAACCCCATAAACTAGCTTGAAAAATTCATTTTGTAACACAAAATCTCAATACCCTAAACACAAAACCTAATCTAAACCTTCATATCTAACTCAAAAGAAAATTTCCATCTCACCTCACCATCAAAAGGGGCCACTATTTTATTGATTGAAGGGAAGATTTGGGCTAGTTTTGATTGAATTTGGGTGGAGAAAACCTTGAAGAAACATTAGAATTACAAAAGTCTTCTAGCTAAAGGTAGGGATTTCTTGAAATCTCTTTCAATCTAGCTTTTGTTTTCTAAAATTTTTCAAAGAAATATGCCAGGTTTTGATTTTTAATCATAATTTAGAGCTTAAATATTGATGAACATGCATGATTTGGTTAGAACATGTTGCTAGAATGCTCTTTGATAAACATACATCTTTATTTAGTGTGCTAAAAAATTGGATTTTAGTCTGGTAGTGATTTTGTTTGATTTTTAAAACACACTTAGAGATGTATTTTTTATCTGTGTTTTTTCAGTGAAGCTAACATGCTAAGGTAACTCTAATTTTTATTGAGTCCATTTAAAGACTTTTAATATTTTTGAAAATTCAAAAACCAAGGCGGTTAGGGTTACTATTGAATGGCCAATTCTAAAGCTTTGGATTTGTCTGATTTTGTTATTATACCAAATGATCCAGTTTTATTTGAAAGTTTTACAAGTTATTGTAGACACCTTGAGGTCCAACCTAAATTTTTACAGAATTTATTAAGTTCATCTGCTATAGTAATAAAATTAGAAATTCTAACTAATTTCTTACCCGGGTAGGTTCAATCAACTGATTTTGTAGAATTTTTTTTTTTTTTTTGTATAGCTAGAGACCTTGGTCTGAACCTAAAATTTTTAAAAAGGCCTCATAGACATATTAAAGTAGCTTCGTAATTATCTCACGTTGTTTTAGTAATGTTTAGTTAATAAACCAAAATTTTCTTTGGGATTGAAATTCTAGACAAGTGCTATATGACCTAGAATTATGATTATGAGTAATATGCTACTGACTTTATGCTTGATACAATATGTAATTTAATTGTTGATGCTATGCATATATGATTATGATACTTTTGCATATGACATGCAGCCTAAAGCATCAATTGTTAAAGTATTACAGAATGAATAAGAAATCCTTTTCAACATAGCTAGGGAAAGTAAACCTGACTAGGAATAGTACTTTGTGAGATTCAAAGAAAGTAAATCCAATATATCATATATATGAATGAGCTTAGTCCTGATAAGTAGTCTATTACCCTTGAGTGGGCAAGACCACTTATGTCAAGGGCACATAAAGATAATACCCCTTTCGATATGTTGAGGGCACATGAAGTTGAGAAAAATATATATATGAGATCCCTTCAACATATCAAGGGCATGTGAAGTTGAGAAAGATATCAAAGTAAAGGAAAGTAAATAAAGTTAACTAAGAAAGTGAAGAAAGTCATTGCATTTATCATGTGCATACTCATATTATTTTGAACTAATTGCCTATGGTGACTTACTATGAGCTTGAGCATTATGATATATGTGAACTAAGTGATTGAATGCTAAAAGAAACCTACTTCAGGAGTAATGAGTTTAAACTTTAAAATGAATTTTGTTATGATATGCATGATCACACTTTTTTAATAAACCGAAGTGGTTGGGATAATGATGATAACATTGACAATTGTGTATTTGGGGATACTTACTGAAGAATTTCATAATTCTCACTCCTATATTTGTGTGTTTCCATGTCATCTCTAGATTACTCAAGAGAACAATGAAACTGCTATCATGGAAGTGCCCTAATTTGTAGGCTCAATGGTCGAAGTCCTCTATCAGTTTTCTTATATATATATATATATATATATATATACTAGAAGACAAATATATATTCAAGCTCAAAAAGAGCTTTTTCATGTATTTGAACATGTATTCTCTGATTACTTGTTTTCCTTTTATATATTTAAGTAGAATTATGAATTAGTTACTACATCACTCAATCGAATATGTTATAGATAATTAAGCAAGGTCGACTAATTTATAAGTAACAACTTCAAGTCTAATGTCATGGCTTAAGGATGATGTTATACTTGGGAGGATGTTACAATATTGTATCAGAGTTTATCCTAGTAGGATCTTAAGGAATGGACGGCTATGCTTCCAAGTATATTTTGTTATATGTACATAAGCCATGCCTTAAATCTCATCAGTTATATGCATGATACTTTAATGGTGCTGTAGTTGGTTGCTATTACACTTAGCATAATGTTGAGCCTAATCAACTCAATATATTTTGTTTGGTCCATTCAGAAACTAATGGCAAACCGTAGACGTACTAGGGATAGGAATTCTAAGCCAGGAAGACATAATGGGTACTTTTCATAAGATGGCTACCGTCATGAGGGAACAAGTTGCAGTGGCGAACTGGAAAATGGAAATGCTAGATCGGAATCCTGAGGAAACTGAGCCATAAACCTAGGAGGAACAGAGGTACATATAGAGTATTAGAAATTAACTAAATTTAGAAAAGCAAACCCACCACATTTTCAAGGAAACTTTAATCCGAACAAAGCTAGAGAGTAGATCAAAGCAATGGAGAAGATTTTCTCCTGGCCTTGCTTGTACTTAGGATCAAAAGGTGTCTTTTGCTACCCTGTATGTTAGGGAGATCCAAAATTTTGGTGGGTCACACTAAGAGATTGAGTGAAGTTTCACTTTGGTCCCTGAAATTAGCGTGATTCACTTTAGTCCCTAAAATTTTGAAATTAACTCTTTAGTCCCTTAAATTGCATTTGTAGGTCACGTAGTCCTGGTCAAACAACCTCAATCAACCATCACATTTTGACGCAGGTTAAGTGACACATGGCATGTCACATGTCAATGACGTGTCGATGATGTGTCATGCTATCAACGTGACATGCCATGTGGCATGTTGACATGGCAGTGGCATACCACATGACCTGCTAACATGGCACACATCATAATAAGTTCATTAGTCCTTAATTTTCTAAAATGTGTCAAAATAGTCCCTAATTTTTAAATGTGTCCTTGAAATTTTCTAAATGTGTTAAAAAAGTCCCGGAATCCCAAATTTCTTTTTGTTTCATAAAATCTAAATTTTCACACCTTATTTAAATAATCTAAATTTTTAAATATCCTAAATATAATTAAGAACTTGATTAGTCTAAATTTTTATACTTTAGCTAACATAATTAATTTATTAGTCATTACATTACTTTTCTTAGAATAAAATGGGTATTAAAATATTTAAAATAGGATTTAAGGGAAATATTATATTATCAAGCGTTGATGGAGTTTATCAAGGGTCTCTTTGAAATATTTTAGTTGCAATTCGGTAAGAAATTTTGTATTAAAAGAATCTATCATGACAATGAAAAGAAACTCTACCCTCATATCAAATGTACTCACAAACCATCTCAAATATGAGAGCTTTAATCGAACTTAAGTAGAAAATTGTGTCTCATATTCCACCTTAAAGATAGTGGGTCATAGGGAATGATCGCCTCTTGGCAATGTTGACGTTATATTCTAAATCAATGTCATTGTGTTAGCTCTATTCGCATCAACATTTCCAAAAGGCGGTCATTCCCTACGACCCACTATTGTTGAGGTGGAATAAAAGGCATAATTGTCCACTTGAGCTCGATTAAGCTCTCATATTTGAAATGGTTTCCAAGTACATTTGACATGAGGATAAAGTTTCTTTTCATTGTCATGCTAGATTATTTTAATACCAATGTTTTTCCCAAATTGTAACTAAAATATTTCAAAAAGACCCTTGATAAACTCCATCCATGCTTGATAATATAATATTTCCCTTTAATCTATTTTAAATATTTTAATACCCATTTTATTCCAAGTAAAGTAATGTAATAGCTAATAAATTAATTATGTTAGCTAAACATGGAAGGTATTAAATTTGGACTAATCAAGCTCTTAATTACATTTAGGATATTTAAAAATTAGATTATTTAAATAAGGTTATAAAATGAGAGATATGAAAATTTAGATTTTATGAACCAAAAGAGGAAAAATTTGGGATTTGGGACTTTTTTGACACATTTTAGAAATTTCAGGGACTATTTTGACACATTTAAAAATTTAGGGACTATTTTGACACATTTTAGAAAATTTCAAGAACTAATCTGAACCTATTATGATATGTGCCATGTCAGCATGCCACGTGGCATGCCACATTAGATTAGCATGACACATCATCGACAAGTCACTTGACACGTGGCATGCCACGTGTCACTTAACGTGCCACGCCAGGAAATGTGACGTTATGACTGTTTGACCAGGGATACGTGACAGAATGCAATTTCAGGGACTAAAGAGTTAATTTCAAAATTTCAAGGACTAAAGTGAATCACGCTTACAATTTCAGGGACCAAAGTGACACTTCACTCCTAAGAGATTATTTGAGGCCTCTCAATCAGGAATCACTTGGGAGATCTTCAAGGGGGCATTCTACCAAAAGTATTTCCCACCTTGGTGAGGAATGCAAAGAACTGGAATTCATGGGACTCAAATAAGGAACTAGGAGCTGTGGAATACACTTGTGAAATTTGAGTAACTCTAAATTCTCCACTATTTACCAATATGATCCTGATGAAGTTTGGAAATGTATCAAATATGAAGGTGTTCTACGAGAGGACATTTAAGCATCGGAGGACTTTTAGAGATTAAGGATTATGCTACGTTCATCAATAAAAGTAGGCTAGTAGGAGGATATAACAAGAAGCTAGTGTTTGCTAAGTCGCTAAGGAAAATTCTAAAGAAAAGACTGCCACCTAAAGATCAAGGCTACAGGATGCCGACCCCAAAAGAGGCACTTTCAACCCAATTCGTATGAGAACAAACAGGAACAAAAGCCAACCATGAGGCAAGATTGCCCAGGATGTGGAAGGATTAGGGAGTAGACCTTGCCTGACTGAACAATATGTATGCTACCACTGTGGAAAATCAAGGCATAAGATGTGGGAGTGTTCAGAATAAGTATCTCAAACCAACTACAAAGCCACAATACCAAAGTAGGGTCTTCACCCTAAGTGTTGAAGGAACACCACCATTGAAGATCCAATTTGAGGTAGGAATGCTTTTACTACATTATAGGATTCGATTGCTACATTTGGATTGGCTATGTGTGGATTGCTTGTATGATTTATGTAAACTATTCTTTTTGGACGCCCCAATTTTTACTTAATTTTTACTGTCATTAGGAATTACCGAATTACCGTAGGTAAATATTATATAAAATTTGAGACCAAACAATCCTTAATAAAGGAATATAACGTTAGAAGAGAAGTTAGGAGCAATTCGTGCAAGTATTGCAAACCCCAATTTTCTGTACGTGTAAAATGACCAAAATGCCCCTGAGGTTATTTTACTCAGAAAATGAGGATCGTGGGCCCCACCCGTCCTCAAGGGGATGTTTTGATGTTAATAAGGGATTGTTTGTGTTATGTGTGTTAATAGAGGAGAAGAATCCTAATTTTGAGCTCGACGCGCAAATGACCAAAACGCCCTTGCCCGTTTTAACTCCGATTTGCGTGCCGACTGAGCCCGAACCTCACTAAAATGTGTTAAAAGGTGTTTTTAAGCCATGATTAACCATTGGTTAAGCTCGGGTGGTCTCGGGCAATTTTTAAGTAAAATGACCGTTTTGCCCCGTCTTTTGTAGTTTTACAAATTTTGAGATTTTTGATTTGTCTAACGAAACCTAAGCAATATTAGGCTCAAATTAAAGCTTATTAAATTCTAATTATTAATCTAGAGTCAAAATTATTTATTTAGATTGATTAGAACCTAAAATTGCTTAAAACACCCAAATTGCTTAGTAATTCACTTAAACCCTTAACCGTAAATTCTCTAAATTGCATGAATACCTTGCCTACACCTAAAAATACATGGAACACACAAAATCCTCTTCCACAAGGCTGTAATGCACGAAATTATTGAGTAATAAGTCAGAAAATTATTACACAAAAATCCAAAGAATGAAAACAAAGAATCATGAAAACATGGAAACATGATTCCATGTTTTAAGCCACCAAACAAAATGATTTTCTTCCTTATTTTTTTCCTCTAATTTTTGGTCAGATTTCTTTCCTTCCTTTGTCCATTTATGAGCTGCAAAATCTCTATAAATAGGCATGCTTGAAGATAGTTTAGATGCTTAGTTCATAACTTACACAAATTCTAGTTTTAGGAGCACCAAAAGCTCTCATTTCCTCCTCCTCTTGGCTGAATTCTTTCTTCAAGTTTTCAAGAATATTTTCTTTCATTTCACTCAAGAAACCAAGTTCTCTTCCTTTCCTTCAAATCAGATTAGGTAGGGAGTTGTTTTTAAGTTTATTTCTATGCTTTGCTAAGTGTTGTTCTTGGTTCAAAATGATGATTTCATGGATTTTCTCTAGTTTTTCCATTTGGTTTTCTTCTTCCTTTTTCTTTGAACAATTCAGCCATATGGCCTAGGTGGGACTAAGATGATGGCTTGATGATGAGGACCTTGAGGGTGGGTTGTGAATCCATCACAAGTTAGGCCTCTAAAGCTTGAAAGTTCCACTTGATGCAAAACTTTAAAGAATAATATTTTTATGATGTTTTTATGATCTTGAGTTTAGAACTTGAAAGATGTATTTTTCACTTTGTCTTGCTAAGATATATTGGGTTGAATTTATATTTCTCTAAAGTCTTGGAGGAGCTCTAGTAAAGAAATAAAATGAACTTGCATCCATGTTTAAGTTTATGCCTTGCATAACCATGTTTACTTTCTATGTCATCACTAAATTCTCAAGAATGAATAAATGAACTTGCATATTCATGTTTAAATTTCCAAGCTTGCATTTCATGTTTATGTTTCAAGTTGTCACTTAATCTTCAAAGATAATAAAGAAGTTGCATCTCATATTTATTTTATGCTCTCACTTTATTTTATAATGGCTAAAAGAATCAACGCATGACATGTTTATTTTTATGTCATCACCTAAAGATCCTAGAGCTCAAAGACTTGCCCAAGTATCACAAGCAAAGAAATAAGATTATTGGAGTTAAAGAATTTATTCTTTAAGAAGTCTTGAGATTGGAGCTTAAAAAGATGTAATAATAATTCTCTTCTCCCTTCACCGGTCCAGTGCGGATTACGCCGCTCCGGTTTCTTAAGATTCTTTCTCCCTCCACTTGGTCCTGCGGACTACCGCCGCTCAGTTTCTTGCATCATGTTTATATTTCAAGCTCTTGCATCATGTTTAATTTTCAAGTCATCACCTTAAATCTTAAAGATAAAGAAATGGATTTGCATATCATGTTTATAATTCCAAGTTATCACCTTATAATGACAAGATTAAAATGAGGTTGCATAGCATGTTTATGATTCTAAGATATCACATAAATCTCTTAAGCTCAAGACTTGCTCCTTTTATCTTAAGTGAGAATTTTAATTATGAAGATTCTTTCAAGTTTAGCAAAAAGAATTAGTTTCTAAAAGAGTTTTAAAGCTTTGCAAGGATTCTACGGAAACTAATATTTTATGTTCACTTAAAATGTGATTTTATACAATTATATGAGGTTCATGATTCGGCTTCTGATATGAGATTAGTACCAATAAATGATGATGATTTAATATGTTTGAAGTTGTGATAATTATGTTTATTGATAAGGAATAATTCTATGCATGTTAGAAGTGAAATTAGCTACATAAAGCAACGTAAAGCTTTAAATATGATTTATGCCTATGCGCCTCATATGGTTTAATAATGTTCTTAAGGCTTATGATTAATGGTAATGATGGTAATTAATCCCTTAGATGCATAATTAATTAGTTTGATAATTGAGGTTACCTGATTCTAGAGTTTCAATTATTTAAGAAGTTTTAGGAAGGATTTATGATGATGCTTATTAAGTATTTGATTTCATTGAATGATTTCATGGCTTGCATGTTATAGTTGCTGTTGCAAACAATGAGAATGCTTATGCATGAAATAATGAAATATTCTTTGTTATTTAAAAATTTACCCTAGTTGCTTGAAGAAAGTATATTACTTAAAAGTGTAATTTGGAAAGGTTCTGGCTAGGAAAGACTTGGTATTTAAGCGTGTCCATTTGTGACCCACCTCTCTTTCCTGGAATCTCCCAGATGCATGATTACAGTTGGTATATATATTATTCCAGAATAAGACTATAAATGAGAAAATGTTATAAATGATTATGAATTGAGAATTGTATTATGATATAACATGCAAAGACTTAAAGGTGACTTAAAATATATGAGGAAATGATCCTTTGGACCCATCAGACTATAGGTGGTGAAAAGGTGATCCTGAGAAAATGATCCTTTGGACCCATCAAACTATAGGTGGTGAAAAGGTGATTCTTGCCCCTAGTCCGTTCTCTCAAAGGGTAGAGACAATTTTTACTTATCAAAAGGGATAAGTATATGCTAGTGACGACTAGTAAGGTATGAGCTCATAACCTAGATTACTCCCAAAAGGGTGGAGTATAGGGTGGCCCAGGAAAATGATGATGAAAGTAACTTTAAGTCACCTAAGAAACTAAGTAAATGCATTATGTGAATATGATGTTCTGCTATGCATAGTATTTATGAAATGATGATGAGGAATATGATGTGATTTTATGCATAACTATGTTATTATATATGAAAGGAAAAGTTCATTATAAACATGACATGCTAAGTTTATGATGCATTATAAGACGCATGATTAAAATGACGAACCTCGGAAAGTATATTTTCAAACTAATAAATCAATCTTAGCATGCTCACTATTTCATAATAAACCCGAGGTTCCTGGGGACGATGATGATGACACAATGCATATGAGGTGAGTACCCTACTGAGATTCTTTTATAAGTTTCTCATTCCCTCTTTCTTTCTTTCCATCTCGTCTTCAGAAAGTGATGGTGATGTTCGTGATTCGTTGATGCTCTCACCTGGTAGATGCACGTGATCTGTGAACCAGCTTATTATTCTTGAGGAACGTATCGCTAGACCTTAGCGTGAACTCAGATATCTATTCCTATCCCTGAAGTGTTATTACTAGGTGCCATTAATGGATGTTTTTCCATCCATATATTATTTATGTTTTGTTAAATTGCCTACATCTAGCTTAACTCTTGGTAGGCAAAATATCTATGTGAAATGTAATTATGGATGTCATATGATGGAGCCAATATGATGTGTTCTTCATGATATGTCTGTTAATTTTATGCTTTATCCCGATTATCGTTCACGTTATGCGCGGCTCACGTTTTCAATTATGTTTAAAAAAATGGCTCGTAATTTCACTAAGTATTTTCAAAGCATGATTAAGGAACGAAGCAAAGAGTAAAGTCTAGTAATTAATCAGACGACCTAGGCGTATTGGGTTAATTATTAGGGTGTTACACTTTCAAGTCAATATCAAATGAATTTTGAGGGAAATTTTTTTTAAAGGAGGATGGTATTGTAATACCCGAAGTTAATAAAATATTAATTTAAATCTTATTAGTGAGAATTTCATAATTTTTAGGAGTTAGGATGAGTAGTGATTTTCGGGCCTAGAAATAAATAGTAACTCTAGAATCGGGCCAAGGGTGTCCTGGGCCAGGGGAAACTTAGACTCGGAAGCCGGGTAAAGTATTAGGCCTAGGACTTGTGTAAAGATATTTTGGGTTTTTGGTAGAGATATTTTACCTATTCGGTGAATTTTTGATTTGTGGTTCTAACACTTAACAATGACTTTGTGGCAAAATAACCACCACCAACCATATTTTTGCCAAGTGGATGACATGGATTAAAACTTAGTAAGCAAGTTTTAATCTTGGCCTTTCATTCATTTTAATTTCACGGAGCTAATATCTCACTCGTTTGGTAAAATTTCAATGCGGGGTTTCTTACATTGCATGAAGCTTAGAGAGCAAGTTTTTCCACTCCATCATACAAGTATAAGTTTAGGAAGAGGCCACATTTCACAAGCTTTTGGATCAATTGGGGGCTTGTGGATTGATTAGCGTCTAGCCGACCTTAGCTCCGAGCCACACTCCAAGCTCATAGGGCCTCCAAAGTTGGACCAAAAGGTAAGCCTATTGGGGCCCTGAAATAAGCCCTTCAGACTGGTCCAAACAAGCCCTTTGGGCTAGCCCAAAGAGCATCGAAACTCTTGAGCATCTACATTTACATGGAGCCTTGATATTCCCGGTGGAATCTACCCTTGAATGTGACAATGGCCGAATGTTGATGAGGTGCAATGGTCTTCACTTGAGAATATATGCTTGTGAACACCATATTTTGTTTGAGTACTTTTCTTTGGCACAAAGAAAGGAAAATAAAAAAGAGAAAGAAAGAAAGAGAGAAAGAGAGGGTCAGCCCAATCCTTTTCTTTTATAGTTTAGGTCCCTGGACTATCCTATCCTTTTTATCTATCCATTTTATGTTGTTTTTGGCCCATTTAAAAGTTAAGGTCAACCCATTCGTTTCCTCTCTATCCTTTACTCGTAGGCTTATGGAAAGAACATGGTATTTAATTTTGAATGCAAATCAAAAGGAGATTGAAGGTGATCAAGAAATAATTGTGCAATCAAAATCAGATCAATCGGCAATCCCCCCAATTCATGTTAAATCCTTAATCTTGCTAAATCATAATTACTAAGACATTATGGACATAGACTCGCAAAGATGTACAAATACAAGGCCATTCATCAATGAAAGGGGGAATTTTTTTTCAGCAAAATACTGAGAGAAATTAGTGAAACACAAAGAGCAACAAGGAGAGCAATAGAGGGAGCGATTGCGAAGCTTAGCAAGGAGATTCAAGATCATGGTGATCACTTTGCATTGGTATCTTTTCTTTTTTTTTTTTTCTACCTTTTTGTCGTCTTCTCATCAACATCATTCAGCCAAAATAAGGGAAAAAAAAACTAAAAGAAGTAAAGGAAAGCATAGAAACAAGATGAGGGAAGCACAAAACCAACCACTACCATGTAACATCCCTTGCGCTTTATGGATTCCACGTCCACAAACTAACATAGGTCTTTTTAGCGTGCTTTGTCCTCATTCACACGCTTCCTGGAAAACTTCCCAGGAGGTCACCCATCCCAAAATTACCCCAAGTCAAGCATGCTTAACTTGGAGTTCTTTTGTGATGGGCTACCGAAGAAAAGACGCAACTTTGTGGCATATGTAGTACCAATCAATTCATACAAGCCCTCCTTAATTGTATAGTCCCATACCTATACTTAGGATCCTCTCATTCGGTATGTAATCGGTCATTCATGTACCCCTCTGCTTGGAGGTAGGAGCTCTCCTTGTCCATACCTTCTCGCATCGATGATCACTCCCTGCCTCCCCGGGCATTACACACCACACCCACCTTGAACCTTTTGAGCCACTACGCCAAACACCAAGGGCCACGACCTTAGTGATGGTTGATGACGTCGTCACCCCAGCCTCGTCGCATTGTTGCCATTGCATCCTAAGCCCGCAAAGCCACCACCCTTGCGCCACTATCCCTCTGAAGCTAGTAGTAGTGAAGCTCTGGTGCACAGCCCACGCAGCGTCATTACGCTTCCGGGAGCAGGAAAGGCCCACCATCGCCACCACACCCAGGCATGAAACCACGCCTTCTTTCGCGCCCGCTTGCACCTTGCCTTAGGACGCGCGGTGAACCATGAGCAAAACCGCGACAAATGGCGTGCCTCTACTTTCCTTTTCGCTATTGATTGCCATTGCAACCACTTCACTTTCCTTTTTCCTGTTCACGTTCCCTTTTCATGTCAGGTCTTGTGTTTTAGTTTTAGGGATTTATTATTTAGTTCCTTTTGTATTATTTCTAGGGTCAGATTTGTTTTTTTTTAATTCTTTTTGGTTATGGTTTGGCTGTTTCGTTTTTGTTCAGATTTGTTTTGGGATGTTGGACTACGTTGCGCTAAGTTTGTTTTTTTTTTGTTTCTTTTGCAATGCTGATTCTTTTTTTTTTTTTGGGTTTTGGGCTTTATTTTTTTTCTCTCTTCCTTCAAGCTTCATGTCTTATAAAAAATAAGAATTCTTTTATTTGTTTAGATTTTGTCTTTTTTTAAAATAATAAAAATATATTTTCTTTATTTGCGCAACAATCAATGGTCATGATTGATGGGTGGATGCCTCCTTCATATACTATTGAATTATAAGGATTTATTGAGTAGCCTAATGTTGCATTTGATCTTGTGCACAAGCGAATTTCCTTTTCAAATAATTGGTCCATAAAAATCCATTTTCAAAATTAAAGTCAATCAATACACTTTTTTATTTTCTTTTCTTTTAATTAAAATTCATCAAATACACAATCATTTTCTACAAGAACGTGACTTTAAGTTCCTCATTGCACTAGAAAATACATAGTGTAGCCAACAACTATCAAGTTAAAATTAATTTTTCTTCAAATTTTATATTTTTAATTTAATTTAATTTTCTTTTCTTTAAATTTATTTTATTTCATTTTTGTATATACTTGTGAATTTTAAAGGGAAAAATAAATATTATCAAGTTAAATTAATTTGCATAATGAGTTCTAAGTAAGGTATTATACAGATGTATTAGGAGTGCAAGTGTGATTAAATTTCCACCATTCCCTGATCATAATTAGATTCCCGAACCTCAAATTTCTTTTTAAGACCAGTTTGCAAATTAAAATGGTTTTTCAATTTTAATTAGAATTAAAATTAGTGAACTCCTAATTTTTTTAAAATAATTGGTTGTCATTCTCATCATGACGTCCTCCAGGGATGTTATGACAGTGCTAAGCTAAGACGATGAGAAAGGTAGTTATTCTCTAACCCTACACACAGACCTACATTTTACCCTAAGCAAGACTGCAACAAAAAGGATTTTAGATTGTTGGTGATTTTCATCCATTTTATTTATGCCTACAAGTGCTTTTCTTCTTTCTTTTTAAACTAGAACTAAACAAACACTTTGGAGAAAGCCAACTTGACTTTATAACTTTGTTTTTTCTTGTTTTCTTTTTTTTTTTTGGTCGACTTTGATTCATCTTCTTCCTTTTTTGGTCTTGACTTTGCTTCTTAGCAAACCTTATAAACAACTGCATTGCCAAATTAAAAAAAAATAAAAAATCAGTATATAGACATTTTCTCTTAATTTTTTTAAGACGGGCCCGCCTTTTTCTACCAAATTCTTGTATCCATTTTGTCAACTTTTTCCATCAAATTCAAAACGCAATTCTCTTTTTCTGCAGGTCAAAATTTTTTTTTTTGGGGTCGAAACTGTAAGTCAAATGAAATCGAGACTCGATCCTGAAAGCAGATTTTGGGTTACTGGTCCACGGGCAATGAATAACAATGGGAACCCAGCACGCCAACGAAGAGGCCCAATAGTGAAACCCACACCAACTTCCCCACTGCCTCCTCCCCTCTCCTCCCCCTCTTCCCCACATCTCGATTCTTCCTTCCTGCCCGCAACAACCAAAGCCCTAATATAATAACTCATCTATCTCTGTGACTTCCCAAACAACAAACACTTCTCTCTCAAACTCACCGTACCATCCCTTCTCTCCTAACAAACGAAAAATGGGTGAAAACAAGAGAAAACGAGGACGAAAACCCAAAAACGCAACTGACGAAGAAACCGCTGCCCCAGACTACAACACAACCACGACCAGCAGCAACGCGACGACGTCCAAAAACGACGTCGTTTCGGTCCCCGCCACCGCAGACACCAGCGACCCGGAATCCCAAGGGCGCCGCCGCGGCCGGCCCAAGAAAAAGTCGGAGCCGATCGCCGCCGCGGCGTCGGCGGAGCGCCGGAGCTCCCGGCTGGCTGAGCAGAACGGCGACTGTGCCATGACGAGCTCGGGGGCGGAGCCGCCGCTGATGCCGAAGTGGGAGAGCGCGGCGAAGGTGGTGCCGTCCATGGACGCCGTTGTGAAGGTGTTCTGCGTGCACACGGAGCCCAATTTCTCGCTTCCGTGGCAGAGGAAGCGGCAATACAGCTCCAGCAGCAGCGGTTTCATCGTTGCGGGAAGGAGGGTGCTAACTAACGCGCATTCCGTGGAACATCACACCCAGGTCAAGCTCAAGAAGCGTGGCTCCGATACCAAGTACTTAGCCACGGTGCTGGCCATTGGGACCGAGTGCGACATTGGTATATCTGAATTTTAATTTCGTCTTGATTAATGTTTTGAATTTTAACTCCTTGGTAAAATCCCATTACTCTTGTTCGTGTTTCTCCTTGGCGGAACTTGTGTGGCATGTTGAAATAGTTCAAGTAAGCCAGGTATAGCATAAGCATGGGAGTGTTTAATTGTTTTGTGTGTTTGTTACAAGTTACAACAGTATAGAAGGAAATTGTTTTGTGTGTTCATGTTGCCAAATTTGGATGATGTCAACCATCTTTCAGCCAGCCAGCCAGCCACTGGATTTTGTCGAGATTCCTTGGAGATCACAACTTGTCTGCCTTGCTATCAAAATGGAGAAGAAAATTAATAACTTGCATGACTACTGGGGCAAATGAAATTGACAAATAGTTGATACAGAAATGGAAATAAGGAATTGAATGGAAATGATGGTGGTGATCATTCCTTTACTTGGAATTTTGGATAACATAGTTACTTTAGGGAAAGGGAAAATATTGGGATATGCATGTTTGGGGCCACAGTGGAAATATAGAATGGGATGTAAAGGAAGAGTTTATATCTAATATTAACTTTGATTTTGAAACTTATAATTTGAAGTGACTAGAATTGGAAAATGTTTATAAAATTCCTTTCCATTAAACACCTTCCTCTTTTGTTTGCTTTCTCTGCACTCATGGAAGTGGGAGAGTAATTTGAGTAAAACTAATGACTAAACAATGATACTTGTCTTGTCTCTCTATTTATACTGAAGAATGGCACACATTACAAGAATAGTATATGCCCAACCCACTACATATTCTCCAACATTCATCTCAAGTTGGAGCGTAGACGTTAATCATGCTTAGCATGTTATTGAATGCTTTGGTGAAGATGTTTACAAGTTGATTCCCAGTCTGCACATGACTAGTTAAGACACAGGAGTAAATGCAACATGAATAGCTGTTTGATTATCACACTTTCCTACTTACTTCTCTGGGAAATAAGGTTACCTCCAACAAGAACATGATAGCCAAAGGTGGATCTTGTGTCAGCAGGAAATCCAGCCTAGTCGGCCTCGGAAAAGCCTTTAACTATAGTATGTCCATGATCTCTATACTAAATATCACGTTAGAGATATTTATTAAGTAATATAGTTTTAGTGGACAGGGCTTATATATAGCTCTTATATACCATGTTAGAGAAATTGGAGTAATCCTTTAGCAAGAAGGAACATGAAGTTAACGGAAAATACATTCCTAGAAAATACGAACCTATCTTGCTTTTTATTGTGATGATCCCTGCCAAGGTTTTGGATGGTTTTTGATGTTACCTTCCACCCCATCTTACTCTGTTCCATTCAACTGCTTAGCTGGAATTCTTACTGATTTCTGTTTTTTTTTCCCGGCTTATGTTTATGAAAATTACCTTCTAATGGCACAGGCATAGGCTTATTTGAACCTTGTAGTGTACTCCACTTAGTGGGACAAAACTTGGTTGTTGATGATGTTGTTTTATGTTTATGGAAGATGTTAACTCACACATACAAGTGCTTTGATTAATTTAGTCATGCTTGTTATTCTTCTGATAATGCTTCAGCCTTGTTGACGGTGAGTGATGATGAATTTTGGGAGGGAGTTTCACCCGTAGAGTTTGGAGATTTGCCTGTGCTGCAAGATGCGGTGACTGTTGTGGGCTATCCAATTGGAGGAGATACAATCTCTGTAACAAGTGGTGTTGTTTCACGTATGGAGATTCTCTCTTATGTTCATGGTTCAACTGAGCTTCTGGGATTGCAGGTATTAGAAATTCTGAGTTCTCATCTCCTTAGTTACCATTTATATACGTATGATGATAAACAGAGTAATGTTGGTGTCTCCTCAAATACCTCTGCAGATAGATGCTGCTATAAATTCTGGGAATTCTGGTGGTCCTGCTTTCAATGATAAGGGAAAATGCGTGGGGATTGCATTCCAGTCTCTTAAACATGAAGATGTGGAGAATATAGGATATGTAATACCCACTCCTGTTATCCAACATTTTATTCGAGATTATGAAAAGAATGGGGCATATACAGGTATCTAGAAGATCACTTCACTATTTTGTCCACATCATCCCTCTTCCTTTCTTAAAGAGAGGGAAAATGAGAACACATCAAGATATATAGCTACAAAGCTGTAGAAGAGAGTGATCAAATGGAAAGCTCTATTGACCAGTTGTGATTTACTCTTTTTCCTTTTTTTGGTATTGTTCATAGTGTATTCCTTCAGTTGACTGGCCTCTGCAATTTAGTAAATTTGCTCACTGTGTGCTTGACAGCATGATTTCAGATCTTAACTAAATTTGTCTTTAATTTCATGCTTTTCAGGATTCCCGATTCTTGGAGTTGAATGGCAGAAGATGGAAAATCCTGATCTGCGAATGTCAATGGGGATGGGACCTGATCAGAAAGGTGTGCGTATCAGAAGAATTGAGCCCACAGCTCCAGAATCTCATGTTCTGAAGCCATCTGATGTAATTTTGAGCTTTGATGGGGTCAAAATTGCCAATGATGGAACAGGTTATCTACCATTTTTTTGCTTGCTTGCTATCCTGTTAAGAGTATTTATGCTTGCTGTTTGTGCTGTGTCTTGTACTGTTTGACTAATCACTGACTTTAAAGTGAAGTTTGTGGACAAAGGACTACTTGGGGGTGATATTTTAATTTAGTGTTGGAGTATTTAATTGATTGGCATTGGATAGAAATAGAAAATGACTGAGACTAAAATAAAGTGAAGGAAACAGTGGGAAAGTGAGAGAAAGATTCAGAGAGTATAGAGATTGAGAAAAGTACGTTGTTTCTATATTCTAAAGATTATGATGATTTACACCAATACATTGTAGATGTATATGCCTTGCTAATTACAAGTCGTGTAACTAATCTTACCTCTTATAACAGCTGCAGAACTAACTAACAACCTACCTACTTTTTCTACTTGCCACTTATAATACTCTGATTATGCCAGATTGCATTAATCTAGTGGCTGGGCCACCTGGGCAGAGTCTACTAATCACTTGGGCTGAACTCAATTCAGCTCATACTCAGAGTAATAGGTATATCAGCCTACTATCTGATGGCTGGGCCGTCACAGTTTGGTTCGATTTGGTTTTGAGACGCACAATCAATCCAAATAATAAATTTTATTTCGGTTTGATTCGATTCAGTTTGGTTATATTTCAAAAACTGAACCAAATCAAACCGATTTTGTGTTCAGTTTTTAATTAAAAGTTTTACAAAATATAAAAAATAAATCCCAACTTCATTAAATTAAATTAATCATTAGTATTTGTATAAAATTACGTAAGTATAAAATCTAAATTAATTATGACAAACTATACTAATGCCCATACATCAACTTAAGCAAATAATAAGAGATTTGAATAAAATCATGTTAATAAAATCAAAATAATTATTAGATGATTGCAAAACTAAAATATTGAGATAAGATATGACAAAAAATATTTGAATAATTCTAGTATTAAAATATTGGATATATATATATATATATATATGAACGTATTATATGAGAAAAGTGATTTATTGTGAGAGTGAGAAGAGTGAATCTTGACCTTTGGATCTTATATGAATGATCATAATTAAAATATAAAGTCATGTGACTATTTTAAATGAGCATATGAGCATTAATTGCCATTAATCAACTATCAATCCTTATCATCCATGAATGGTTGTACAGCCTAGATTTGCTCCTTTGATTTTCATAATAAACCACCCCTCTCATGTAATACGCCCCCATATATATATATAATTTGGATCCTTTAAAGTGAGGATTTCATCATGCCGCTTTGTTTTAATGGATAATATGTTTTAAAAATATAAGTAAATATAAATCATTAGAATACATGTCTATTGTCCGATTTTTTTGAAATTTGGCTTGCTTAATGATTAAATTAATACCACTTAATTCAATGGTTAGTCCATCAAAATTCAAGTTTTTGGGTTTGATCGGTTTTCATTTTTAATTTGGTTAGATCAATTTTGAACACCTCTCTCTTTTGCTGAACTAGATTCAGCAGATTCAGCTCATAATCTTATAGCATTAATATATTAGTTAGTACATGTTTTAATTTACCACGTCCAGGTTTCTACCTATTACATTATAACATGTATTCATGCACAACTAGAACAAGCCGTGAGATACATTGAACAAATCCAAACAGTGATTTTGTTCCTTCCATTGCTTCAAATTTCTCAAGTTCTAGAATACTTATTATCTGACTTGGAACATTCTTGACCCTAAATGGTATCAATAGGAGTATTTGAAAATGTTAGTCTGGTCTCTGCTTTATCTTGACTATTGATGCCACAAAATGGGATTACAATTTATGTATTTCTCTTTACTATGGAACTCATATAATCTGTGGAAACCTGATTGTGTTTTGTTTTGGAATTTACGAAAAGCTTCATTCATTATTTGTTTGGTTTCAGAGCTGACATCTAATTCTGGGATATATTTGTAGTTCCATTCAGGCATGGGGAGCGCATTGGTTTCAGCTACCTTGTCTCTCAGAAGTACACTGGGGATAGAGCTCTAGTAAAAGTTCTACGTAATTCAGAGATACTTGAATTCAACATAAAACTTGCAACTCATAAGCGGCTTATTCCAGCGCACATCAAAGGCATGCCACCTTCTTACTACATTATTGCTGGATTTGTTTTCACTGCTGTTTCTGTTCCCTATCTTCGTTCTGAGGTGAGTAGTTATCTTTCATGCATTTTGTTTTCTTATCCTCTGCTTTTGTTTCCCTGCCCCATTTCTCTTTCTGAGTGATTTGTCTATTGCTGTTTTGGGGAACTGAAGGCAAGCAACTGCTTGATCTCATATAGATTGAATTCATTTGTTTTCTTGCCTATGGTCCTGCCCTCGACAGAATGTGTCTGTTCCTTTCATTTTTTGTTATGAACTTATAATGCTTGTTGAGCCTCTATGCAATGTGTCTGTGTGTCTGTTCCTTTCATTTTTTGTTATGAACTTATAATGCTTATTGAGCCTCTATGCTTTATGAAACTGATGATTTAATTATAAGTAACTTTTTATATTGTTAATTAGCACTGTTAAGCACCTTTATATTTTTCGTATGTAATATGACCCTTGTCATATTAGGACACCACAGCACCATTGATAGAACGTGGAGCAATGGCAAGATCCGCTTATTTGTTTGTTTTAGCAATTTTATGTGGATTAAATCCTAATGGAGTGCATAGATTTGTTACATTTGTGGTTGAGCTGGCCATAATTACTAGTTACAGCTTGTATCCACAACTAAATCTGTGCTAGGACTGGTACAGAGATATAAATGAAAGAGGGAAATGCAAGGACAATCTGTGTATTACTTTGGGAACACTTGACAATGTGTCAAGGAACCCTAGAAAAATCAATAGAACAGTATGGGAATGTGTACAATTTCTGAGCAAGAGTTAGAGCTTGTAAGAAACTGGTACCAAACAAGGATAAAATAGATAAAATAAAACAGTTGCTGAATATGCCTTAGACTGTAGTTCCAGAGTGAAACCCAGCCTAGGTGTTAGCATTTCTGGAAAATAACTAAGAACAACAAGCAGAAAATGGTAATGATAATGAAGAAAGAAAAATCCTGGGCATGGAGGAGCCCTTCAGCCTCTATATACTCTCTTCCCAAAATATCTGAATGAATATGTAGCACTTTCCATATCGGGTAATATTCCCTCCCCAGTACAGAATTCCCTCTATTCCCACTCACTCTCTCCAGAGCTCAGCACACCCACCTCACATTTGTCCTTTTCTTACTAATGGGCCTGCAGACCTTGCCAAATCGTTGGTATGTAACAGAGCTCCTCAACCCTCTTTAGGAGTCATCAAATGACTAGAATTCCCTTTAGTCCCCTGATTCTGTTTTATTTCTTCATTCCCCCTTTACAACTTTTGCCAACCTAAACTAACTACCTTTCCCACCCCCTATTTACCCAGTTCCTGATCTGTAGTTTACAATTGGGCTTGAATCTCGAGCCCGATTCTCTTCCATCTTATTCCTTCTTACATAGATTGTCCTAACAAATGTTTTCCTAACAATCTGTTTTTCCCTGGTTGTAAGTTTAGAGTTGGTGAATGTTATGATTGTTTACCAATTAAATCTAAAGTATAGATGCATAAAATTTTTGGATACTTTGATCATAAGAATGTTAAAGCAATGATATTGTGATTTCTAATTGCAAGTCATGTGTTTTAAAATATCTTATATTGAGTTTATAATTAATACAAATTTTAATTTCTGGCAACTATCTTGAATTTGAGTTTATAATTATTACTAAGTTATTTTTGTCTGTTAATCTGATCCAGTATGGTAAGGAATATGAATTTGATGCTCCAGTGAAACTTCTGGACAAACATCTACATGCTATGGCACAATCTGTTGATGAACAGCTTGTTGTTGTTTCTCAGGTTTTTTGAATCAACTTATTCCTTGAGTCTCTGTTACACCATTATGTACCGCATTGAGCTTTGCTCTTACTTGATATTTACTGTATTGTTAGGTTCTGGTGTCTGACATTAACATTGGATATGAGGAGATAGTAAACACCCAGGTAAGAAAATATATATTGATATTAATCAATTGCTTAACTGAAATTTCCATTAAACATTTTTCTTTTGGTGTATATAGGTTCTTGCTTTCAATGGTAAGCCTGTGAAGAATCTGAAGAGCTTGGCCAGCATGGTTGAGAACTGTGCAGATGAATATCTGAAGTTTGATCTGGAATACCAACAGGTTCTCTCTCACGGACATTGTCATGGGTGCATTCCTTTTTTGTTTCATATGTTAAATCTTAAATATGCTAATTAGAAATACATTCCCATGACCTAAATTATTTTGTTTGGAAGAAAATTCTTGATGTTTTTAGATTGCCATACATATTGTAAATCCTAGAGAGAAGACAACTGCTGTGTGTAAGATGGTATTATTGTTAAGAATTAATATTTAATATCAAGACAGACCTTTGTGTATCATTTTTTCCCCGTTGCATATATGAACATGTTGGGACACTATTCAAAAGGAAAGGAGATTAAAAAATGTTCAGATATGTATTTAGTTTTAGGAATACTGATTAAAAGGTGTCTCCTTCTCTGCCTTTTCTTAATATTTTATCTTTCTATAACTTCCATATGAATTCAATAAATACTTTGAAATTTTAAATACTCACTTGTGCAGATAGTAGTATTAAAGACCAGCACTGCCAAGTCTGCAACCTTAGATATCCTCACAACACATTGTATACCTTCTGCAATGTCTGATGACCTGAAAACATAAAAAGTTTTGGGGAGAGGTATATTTAAATTACTCCTAGTTGCATTGCAGTTTATTTTTCAAGTGGTGTTCAACGTGTGTTATCACGTTGCAGAACTATGAGATCTACATCAGACGGTGTGATGAAAACTCAAGCACTCAGAAAGAGGTTAGAGAATCCGGCAGAAAGGACAGGGAGGGAAGGAAGGAGTTAGCAAATGCATCAGCTTCTTGGACGCATTCTACTAGAGTCCCATTGGGGGTTGCAGTGTTCTGTACCGTATTTATGTCTATTGGTTCCTATTTTTTCCATTTTTTCCTTTTAAATTCAACAGTTATATTCTTGTAGGAGAATGGATGGCTGAGGGTGGAAGTATTATTCCATATTTAGAGGCATGGATGTATTATTTTTCTTCAGTAGGGAGAGGCATGTTGAATTTTTATAGTGGGGACAGTAATGATGGTTGATTTGTAATAACAAGCGAATAATTTGAGAGCACCATGCCTTCTTGGTGGGGATGATTGTTTATTGTTTCCAATTATAGTGGTTATTATTACCGATTGAAACCATTTTCAGTGAGTCTTGTTTTGTTGTAGAGTCTGTCTTTTTTAGTTTGGATTTAGGAGGAAAAAGAAAGAAAGGAGGGGATTTGTAATGTAAAATTATATTATAAGTTTTTTTTTTCTCTATTTTTCTATAAAATTTAAACTCACAAATATATTCTAAGTGGAAAATGCACATGGCTGAATGGGGCTTTAAAGGAAGTCCTTTTGTGGTTACCGGGTTGATCCGCGCCAAAAACAGAAACTAGTCGTGCTAAAGAGGGAAGAGAGTGAGAATTTTACTGTGAATCATATTCAATGGATGTATCAATGGTCTGTCACATCTACCACTATAGATAGCACCGTGCGTGGTGCATTATACTTAGTGCATTATACTTAGGTGTACCACTGTTTTAAATTGGCATTTTATACTTTGATGGGTCAAATTTGTTGGTCAAATTAGACTAGTCATGCTAATGAAAAAATTTGAATACACTGGCCCATGTATCCAAACAAAAAAAATATTTGCAAACCGATAACGTATCTGATCCAATAAAACCTTAAAATGGTGATTAATAAAATCGGAGAAATGTATGACAAAAAAAAAAATTAGAGAAATGCTATGAATTTGCCTATAGTCTTGGAAGTCACAAAAACTAGCCGTGACAATTTTATGTTATTTGTTGCAATACAAAAGGCAAGAAACCGCGACCAAAAAAAAAAAAAAGGCAAGAAACAAATGTTCCTCACCCTCTATTGCTGCTG
This sequence comes from Dalbergia oliveri, assembly GCA_030441495.1. NCBI lineage: Eukaryota > Viridiplantae > Streptophyta > Magnoliopsida > Fabales > Fabaceae > Dalbergia > Dalbergia oliveri. The sequence goes on along the minus strand of JAMLFY010000008.1, from coordinate 36,684,127 downwards.
CTACTCAACAAACTTGACTTCCTGTTGTTGCTAGTTTTATCCTCAGTTCTAATTTTGCAAACTTTCTCCACATGCCCAAACTGAGTGTAGTCCTTGCATTTAACCCGTAGCATAAATCAAGTATAATTTTCAGCATAGTTTTTCTTATAGCAGTAAGAGCAGTAAGAACTAAGAATGGTACTTTTCTTTGTTTTCTCCAAATTAGTAATTTTTTTCTATTTCTACAGGTTGCTTCTTCCATCCATTGCTATCTGATTGTTTGTTTTCCTTCGGCTCTTATCATGAAGACTCCTTTTGTGTCTTCAACCTTTTATTTCACAATCAAAGATATCATTTGCTCAGTAGCTTACAAAGTATTCGCAATCTCTGCAAGTGATATATGAAAAAATCCTTATTTCCTTAACGAGAAGAGATTTTTAACTAAAACCATTTTCGAAAGACATACCATGATTTCCACCACCCAGTAATCTCTTCATCCAACAATCAGGAAACTCTAAACTCTAGCTGTGATTCCTTCATCTTAGCTGCTTTAAATTCTTTCCTTAAGTTTAAAACCTTCATCCTCCCATGTACTTTGACTTCCTTGGAACTCATCTTTGAATTTGTCCCAAGTCTCCTTTACAACCTCAGGATTCAGAATCTTAATAAAGATATCATCATGTAATGTTGCATGTATAATGGCAAATGCTCTACCTTCATCGTGGTTTGTTTGTTTGTTTCTTTATTATCAAATTTCATATAGTTTAAAAAAGATTTCATATTTCACCATATCACTTTATTTTGATAGATAATATAATTTTGAAAATACAAATAAATGTCAATTATCAGAATACATGTCTATCATTGTCCATTTGTCTGAAATTTGAAAAGTTATCGTCAATATAATATCACATAATTTAATGGAATTAAATTTGATTTCTAGGAAGTTATTGAACAATGTAAATGCAGAAAACTTACATCTAGTATAAACGTATCTGCACACACACACTATATATATATATATATAATTTCAACAACTAAAGCCACATTTACTCTAAAAAATATATAACGACATAGCAAACACATTTTCACATGCAAAAAAGAATGGCTTATGCTGGGTACAACTTCTAGCTCAAAATATGAACTATGGTCTATTTCTACCTACCATAGACCAACCAAGTTGGAACTCTTAGCTCAGAATTTGAACTATCATCAATATCTGCCTATCATAGACAACCTTAAGTTTAAACCACAAAAAAAGTATAGTTAACTAGTCTGATTTGTAAATGTCAAGAAAACTCTCAATTTTCAACACACACACGTAATTAAAATTCGTTATCAAATGTCCAAAAAATAAAAAAATCGTTATCTGCCTTCGAGCTCACTCAACCTTGATAGAGTTCAGCTCAGTCAGACTCCGTACGTGCAATCGTACGGGACCAAGGATTAAACTCCTGTTGTCAGCTTTCTTTTCCCCGCAGATCTTACTTGTTATGCTTTGCAAATGGCTTATATTGAGACAAACTGACTATATGCTTTGCTTTGCAATTTCTGTTCATTTCCGTCATATTATTTCGCTTACTGGTGCATTTGGATGAATTGATTAAGCTTAGTAGTTTGTTGCACAATACATTTTTCATAGTACAAACAAGCCTTTTGAAAACCTATTGTGGACATGTTACAAGAGACAGAGAAGTTGCTTCCTTGCTTATTATGGTCACATGTGTACAGATCATGCACCCGACTTTTAGATATGGGCTGCTGTCTTCTCTGTGGAAAGGTTGGTTCAGGTTCCTTTCTTTGCAGTGGAAGGAGACTAATCTCATTCAGTTGAACTATTTCTGACAGGCTTAGATGTGTTGTTCTCTGAAGAGGTACCAGACTAGCAAGAAGCTCTGCCGTTGGCAGTTGGCACCACAAGATCAGCTTGGGCAACAACAAAACTATGCTTTTGATCCTTATAGTCGAATGTACAATGCTATTCTATAGCTACAAATTGTTTCTTTGTGATTTTTTATATGACGCTTAGAGCTTTGAGCAAATTTACTTGTCTTTTTATACGAGTTCATGTTTTTGCTTTTCAGCTGTATCACTTTTATGGCTTTGCAAGAGAGGAACGTTCTCTGTAGTTGGTGACCCCAGGCTAGGGACGTTTGCATCCTCCTCCTCTGTTGCTTTACCCCACATTACAGTATAAAATCCAATCGATATTATTGTTGCTCCAATTAGGCTGCAAAATAATGCAGAAACAATTTAGGCCAATGAGCAGTGCGATAAATTAAATCTTTGAATACCAGAGTTTCTACTTTGTTACAATATGTCAATATGCATGAATTTAAGCATGAACTCCATAATTTGCACCCTACTTGTTTTTTAGGTGTTAAAGCATATATTATGTAAAACTCCACAAACTCGATGCGTTATTTTAGGATTATCACTTGATTTTATTTTATTATGATTGCATTTATTTGGATTCATTTTATTTATAATATTTTATCTATTTTATATAAATTTCATGGTTTCTTATATATGTTAAAGGTTAATCTTGAAGATTTTGGATTGATTTAGACAAGTTACAATCACAAGCTTCAAAAGCAAATTTATACAAAGTCATATAGAACCAAATCTAAAAGATTTTTAATTGGGATTTGAATCCAAATTAGAAATTAAATGCATTGGAGATTTAACAGAATTTATAATATAAAATAAAACAGGAAATAAGACTGCTAGACCTAATATAACAATAAACGAGCAGACAAAAGAGAAGAATCATCAGCGGCTAAGAGCCCCTACAAATATAATTTATGTTTGGAAGAAGACAAGTAAAGTTCTAGGAAATATATATACCATTGCTCAAAACAAATGAGAATCCGGCAAGTATACACAATTCTCTATTTTGTTGTCTTAGTTTCTAAGTTCATAATATCCCATATTTGCTAGGTCTAGGTGAAACTTCAAAAACTGAAATCCCATATTGTAAAATCATAAAACTAAACCTAAGAATCTTAGACTTAGAAACAAACTAATATTGAAAAATCATATTCAACCATATTTATTGTAATATTTCACATTACAATCAAAGAATGATATTTAAACAACCATCTAGGAAGCAAAATACACCATGCGGATTTGCCACGCATGGGACCCAAACACTGAGTGGACGCTTGTACAACATGTATCTAACAAACGTCCCAATAACAATAAATAAATTTTTTCACCTGCACTAGAGGGACGGAGCTTGACACGGCTCAAATGTATCATGGACACCATAGTTATAAGAGCCGAACCGAATCGACTCAAATTTTGCCATTTGGTAAGCTAATAGGTAATTATTAAAGTTAAACCGGTTTATACAAAAAAAATATAAAAATATATAAAAGTTTAAATAAAATTCAATAAAATGACAGCTAATTAACAACTTACACTCTTTAAAGGTCTAAATATAAAAATATGATTAAATAACATAAATTCCTAAATATTATCCACATTTCATAATCACGAATCACAATTGACAATTTCAAAACATAATTACATAAATAAACTCACATAGTTTTACATCACAAACTCACAAATCATGATAATACAAATAAAGTTACTGCATTTTTCTATAAGTTAGATTAAATTTTTTTTAAGGTTTTAAAAAATGACATCATTTAGCAAAAAAAGTAAAAAAAAAAAGACCCAGCTAGGTTTTGTCAATCGGCCGAGTCACTGGTTTTGATACAAAATAGGCCAAGTAAATTTTAAAGTTTTATGGGCTAATCCAAACAATGGCTCGATAGGTTTCATGACCCTCATTGGTTTTCCGATTAAATCGGCCGATCCAAGCGATTTTATAACATTGATCAACATGGCTCCTAATATATTGCGGATATAGCCAAACACATTTTTTAAACTTTTCATTTCTTTTATTTTGGAAAATTTTTCTTAATTCTTTGATGAACCAACTTAAGAAGCATAAAGTCCAATCACATTCAAGTTAAGTTTGACAAAAATAAAAAATTTAGAAAAACACACATGCATATGATATTATGAATTGTGAATATTTTTTAAAATTTTTATGTATTTATGTATGTATATATGTATGCCATATTTGTGTCCCATCAAATGTCTGTGTCTTGTCCCATATCCATTTCAAGTGTCTATGTTTCATGGACAACCATGTGGACAAATGGCTTACATCATCTATTCTGGATGGTTTTTATATTGTTGCAGAACATTATGAAATACTAGGTTTTGCAACATTGGACTTTCTAATGTTCTAAGTTATTGAGCTTAGGGACAGAACCTATACACACAGTGATTAGCTGCATTTGGGCATGAGCATTTGTGCATTTTTAATGTTCAGATTGACATAATTTTTGCACCATTGGAAAGCTAATTCAATTCCATACAATTGCTATTTCTATCCTCAAGGCTAACTGTTAGCTCAGATTTCTTCAAAAAGCCTTAATGTAAAATGTTTTGAGTGATAATACAATTAATTTGGAGAAAATATTTAAAGAAGGACTAGTGCTTACGTTGAGTTTTTTGAAGTAACAAACAAGTAATTACGTTAGCAAAACACGATTCTTAAAGCAAAAATATTTTCACATGACATGTGCAAACATGTTAAATCTCGTTTGAAGATATCAGGACTCAATGAAAGTTAAAAATATTTCATGGAATGAACATATATATGCTCAACACTTTGAAGCAAACTCTCATATACAAGAAATCAAGACTCAGATCTTCATAAAGTAGCACACGACTTTAGAAAGTATATTTCAAGTGAAGATTTCAATCCAACTTTGAAGCAAATGTGTACTACAATCTTCAATCATCATGATTGTAATTATATCATCATCTACAAGCTCTGATTGAAGATTGAAAGATTGAAGAATTTTCAAGAAACTAATATCGCACTTCAAAAGCATGTTTCACAGTGAAACAGTGCACCTTATAGGAAATAGAAGAATTTTAAAATTAAAATTTAAAGTCAAACCTAGTCATAACACGTGACATCTCTTTTGCCAAATTGGTCAACTGCTCTAGCTTCTAGAAGAAAAAGTTTAAAAACCTCTTTCAGAAAGTAAAATGTAGTTTCTGAAGGTGACCTCAGAAACCTCTATTTCACAACAACTTCTGAATAGCTTTGACAGTGCCATCAGCTTCTCTTATAGATTGCATCTCAAAGACACACAAAGAAGATCAACACGTGTCACTTGGAAGACAGATCAAGGGCAACGGTCATGATGCAGATCATCTATAAATCGAGATGTTGTGCTTATTACAACGACAAAGACTTTTGTGAATCAAAGAACTAAAACGCTAAAAAAATATCTCCTATCTTTTCTATAAAGTCATTACTGCTTGTAATCAGTTTCATCTTGTAAAAAATCTTCTTTCTACGTTCTTCGTAGATCATACGTCTTCCTAGGAAAAATTATAGAAAGAAGTTATTCAAGTTTTTTAGGTTTATTGTTGTTTATCATACGAAAACTTGAGTATTGGTTAGTTTGAGTGATAAACCCAAACACAAACCTTTAACCTCAATCTAGTAGTGATCGTTGTGAGTTAGCTTGGAGAGGCTAAGCAAAGACTACTTATAACGTGACAATAGGAGTGAACTATTAGTTACGGTGTTAGCTTGGAGAGGCTGGTCAAACACTACTCAGGTTGTGACAATAGGGGCGAACATGGTCACTGTGTTAGCTTGGAGAGATTGGTTAAAGACTACTTGATTATGACAGGAGTGTACTTGCTAGTCACTGGTAAGATTTTAGGAAGGCTGCTGGAAAGATTATCCAACTTTCTCGGGTTTAGAAAGGTTTTAGTAAAACTCAACAGTGGTTGAGAACTGATGTAGGCAAGTTGATCGAACCAGTATAAAACATATGTGCAATATCTTCTTCTCCCTTAACTCTCCTTTATTTTCAGCTTAATGCCTATTATTTTTTGTTTTCTGGAAACTTCTCCTTTTGCATTTTATTAAATATCTTAGTTTAGAAAGTTACTTTTTGACATAACTAACATTATTTCCGTTGCACTTCAATTTTAAATACTTGATAGTAATTTGTTTAAGTTTTTCAAAAACAAGAAAGGAAAGAAAAACGAAGCACGATTTAGCCCCTCTTCTTGTGTGCTCTTCTACCTGCACTAACTTCCAATATATTGAGCATTATGGAAGGATTAATTTGCAGCATGTGTATTGTCACGTACGCATTCGCTGTGAGTAGCAAAATAACTCACTAGTGAGACAATCCGAGCATAGAGACCCATTTTTGGATGCATGCTCACTACAGTGACCCTCTAGTGAGCCCACGATGTCATAAAGTTCAGAGATGCATTTTTATGCTTTTTAACGCCCCCCACTATAAATAGACATGTTATAACACCCCCAAATACTTTTGGATGAACCCTAGATGCCACCAAGAGTTCCCCTAGCTCTTTACATGAATTTCCAAGCATTCCCAAGTGATTTTAAGTGATTCTAATCAATTTCCACCAATTAAATCCTTTCAATAAGTGTGTTCTTCACATTCCTACACCCATTCTTAAGTTCAATGGCTGTTAGGACTCTCATGGTTTAGTTTTCTCTTCCAAAATACATCTAAATCAATTCTAATAGTATTCCAATAATTATTTGATAGTTGGAAACATCGTTCCAAGTTCCTTGGATCATGAAGGCAGTGGTTAGGCACTTCGGACAATGCATAGTGAGTGGATAGTTACTCATGACTATATTTTTGCCATTAAAAGTATTTTAAAAAAAATCATTATTACTGTTATTATGAAAATCATATTTTGGGACCATTGTTGTTGCATGGTTGCCAAAAAGTGTCATCAGTTAAAGTTATGTTGTACTTTAGAAATATGTGATTTTATCTGGATGATATGGATTCTTTTATTAAAAATAAGTTCAAAGGTATCATGGTTTCATAAATAAAAGTATTATTTAATTATCAGACACACAACAGGCAAAACATCATAGGACAACTAATTATAGAAATTTCAAAAAAATTATTATTATCTATTTAGCATAATATGACCTAGCTAGTTAACATAAAAACTTATAGCTACTAGATAGTTACCATATGAATAGTAGTTAGAATAATAAGAACAGTTATAATGTTATGTAAATTTTAATTATCAAGAGAGCCTATTCTAATATTAGAATTTAGTCAAACAACTAACACAATGCTAGTTAAAATTAAGTATTATTAATATTTAACATGCTAAAATTTAATCAGTTGATGGAGGTTAGTTAACAACTAAGTTAAACAAATAGAGTAATACATATTTATTATTTGTTATATGAGTAACAACGAGTAGTAAGAATGATCTAAGTAATAGTTAAAATTTTAATAAATAATTATTCATGATAGAATTTTCCAATACCATAATTTAGCTAGATAGCTAGTGTAGTCCCCTAATTGAATAATTAATTAATTAGGTATTATTATCAGATAACATTATAGGACTTAGTCAATTAATAGAAATTAACTAATAGCCATTGTAGCTTTTACGATTAAATTATAAACTAATTATTAAGGAATAAAGAGAGTTCAGGACAACAAAATTAGTTTTAGTCTTATGGGTATTATTTGATTATCATTAGTTTCTAAGATTAATTTATTTATATGGCATGAGAAAACCCAACCTCTTAGCATTAGTAAAATAGATAAATAATAGTTAAAGTTTAACAGTTAAATTGTAGCTGTTGTTGTTGTTGCTATTGCTGCTATTATTGTTGTTGTTGTTGTTGTTGTTGTTGTTGTTGTTGTTATTATTAACAGATTAGTAGACAACATAACATGAACAGTTTTAGGACATAATATTTAATATTTAATTTGTTATCGCATGAGCAGCAAACAATATACAAAGAATAAGATTTAATGTTTTGAATTTGGTGTTTACTCAGTTGAATTATATATGTTTGAGATTAGTCTAGTAGAGTTTATGTATAATATTGTCAATTTATGCTATTAATTTATTTACTAAGTGTAATATCCCCTGCTTTATAGATTGTCGACTTCCCCACAAACTAACATAATTTTTCAGCGTGCTTTGTCTTCACTCACACGCTTCCTGGAAAACTTCCCAGGAGGTCACCCATCCCAAAATTACCCCAAGTCAAGCACGCTTAACTATGGAGTTCTTTCGTAATGGGCTACCAAAAGGAAAGATGCATCTTTGTGGCATAGTAGTACCAATCAATTCATATAAGCCCTCCTTAACTATAGTCCCATACCTATAGAGACTCTCTCTCATTTGGGTGTGTAATCGATTCATTCATGTACCCCTCCGCTGAAGGCAGGAGCCGCTCTTTGTCTGTGCCTTCTGACCGGCGATCACTCTCTGCCTCGTCCATGGGCGTTACATGCCCACTAGCTTCCGCTTGGTTCATCCCGAACCACACCGTACTGGGAAGGTGCAGGCTTTGATACCATTTGTAACATCCCTTGCCCTTTATGGATTGCCGACTCTCCACAAACCAACACGGTTCTTCAACGTGCTTTATCCTCACTCACACGCTTCCTAGAAAACTTCCTAGGAGGTCACCCATCCCAAAATTACCCCAAGTCAAGCACGCTTAACTATGGAGTTCTTTCGTGCTACCAAAGAAAGATGCATCTTTGTGGCATAGGTAGTACCAATCAATTCATATAAGCCCTCATTAACTGTATAGTCTCATACCTATATAGACTCAGGATCTTATTCGGATATGTAATCGGTTCATTCATGTACCCCTCCGCTTGGAGGCAAGAGCCGCTCCTTGTCCGTGCCTTCTCGCACGCGATCACTCTGCCTCGTCCCTGCATTACATGCCCACTAGCTTCCGCTTGGTTTGTCCCCGAACCACACGCCTGGGAAAGGTGCAGGTTTTGATACCATTTGTAACATCCCCACTGCTTTATGGATTGTCACCTCCCCACAAACCAACACTGGCTTTCAACGTATTTTGTCCTCACTCACACGCTTCCTGGGAAAACTTCCTAGTAGGTCACCATCCCAAAATTAACCCAAGTCAAGCATGCTTAATTATGGAGTTTTTCGTGATGGGCTACCAAAAGAAAGATGCATCTTTTTGGCATAGGTAGTACCAATCAATTCATATAAGCCCTCCTTAACTGTATAGTCTCATACCTATAGAGACTCAGGATTCCTCTCATTCGGGTGTGTAATCGGTTCATCCATGTACACCTCGCTTGGAGGCAGGAGCCGCTCCTTGTCCGTTCCTCCCCACCTGATCACTCTCTGCCCCTGGGCGTTACACTAAGTATTTTAAGACTGAGCCTCTTGGTAGATAATGATTAGACATGTATTGTAGTTGCAAGTAGCATGCAAAAAACAAACAGAGCCTTTTATTCTTTATTTAGTTATGTATGATGAGATTTATTAAACCATAGTTACGATTTATGTTTATATCAATATTAAACCATAGTTACGATTTATGTTTATAATCTTGATACACCTAGCTACTAAGGAGGCGGTATACCAGCGGCCATGGAGACAATTTTATAAGATGATAATAACATTGGCTTGGTATACCTACCTCCAAGGAGGTGGTGTACCAAGCGGCCATGGAGTTAATCTTATAAGTCATTAACCTTAGCACACCTAGCTGCCATAGAGGTGATATATCAAGCGGCCATGGAGGCAAGCTTTTATGGTTCACATATATCAAAGCATACGATCCCTTGGAGGACAATCCCATAAATATATGTTCATGATGTAAGTGAATGCTTATTGAATATGAATTTAGTTTTAAGATAATTTCCTTTAGTAGATTTTATTTAGTTAAGACAAGAATAAGATTTGAGTGTATATAAATATTATTATTTTATAATTACTTGCATCATGTCCATGTTGTATTTATTAATATTATATAGTTCCTTATTGTCCCATATGAGCTATGGATGACTATCTGCTCATTGAGTTTAAATAAATTCATCTACCTTTTCCTCCCATATAGATAAAGTCACAAGCTCAAATACGCTTCAAGATCCACCTCCTCAGTGGTGTCAACTATTTCATTGGTGAGCGTTGTTTTGAGTAAAGCTTAGATAATTTCATGATAGTTATAGAGTACTCTAGTAGTTGTGTAGATAGGATTCTAGACCACGCATTATTTTATTTTAATTGAGCTATTTTATTAATTTATGAATGGCTACGACCCAAACCAAGATTATTTAGTTTTAATACTTAGATTTTATGTCTTGGAAACATTTCAGATTTTATGAATTATGTTTCTTATTTATTAGAATTGATAATGATATTGAATCAAGTTTTTGGAATAAAATTATGTTTTGTTATGCAAACTAGTGCTTCACGTTACCAGAGGCTTCCATGGGGACCATCCTCATGTGCCGATCACGTTCCCAAGTCAAATCGTGACAAAGTGGTATAAGAGATATGTTTCCCTACACTATATTGGAGCAAGTGTGCACAAAAGGTATGAAGTTTATGTAAATGGAAGCACGTCCATTTGAACTAGTGTAGTGTAATTTGAAGCCTTTAGGAAGAGTCAGTCATATCCAAGTTTAGTAGAGAGTCACATATCTTCTTAATTTTTCCATCGTGCCACGTTCTTTTCTCAAGCGAGTTATGTTGCTAGCTAACTGCAACAGCCTTTGTTATCATCGTAACAACGTTATGCCTATTTACACTAGTCACAATTGACACATAGAGCAGATTATGGTGACCTTGACAAAAACAATTAGTGAGTATGTTCAGACTAGAGTAGGTCGATAGTGGGCATGGTCGAGTAAGATCAATGCTAGTAGGGGTTAGCCATGGTCGCAGTCGATTTGGGCCACCTTCTGTGCCTTCTCATACGTTCTGTCACAACCCAACCTCAAAGTATGGGATAATCCCGTCTTTTAGCACAAATATATAAGGACCTACTGGCATCAAACCCAAGGGTGATGATAGGTAGGAGTTAACGAAAATAATTACCCTTCATGATATACATACACTTTATGACCCAGATATGCTTCATGATAGGTCTAAGTTAAGCAAATGCCATTTGAAAGGATAGGTGTGACCTTTGTTTCATGAAATTTATAGATGACTTTTAAGAATGCTAGGGGCTTTATGTTTATAGATGAGTTTCATAGAGGATTTTCAGTTGGAACCTACTTCCTATTGCATGATTAAATAAATAATCGACCCAAGAGCTTAAATATGCTTCTATCAATTGAAAGACATGGACACTCTTGAAGAGAAGTGATATGGTGGTATGTGTTGTTGTGTTTTAGTATTTGCCAAAATTGTGTACTACTATGGTATGTAAGGTATCTTAGTATGAATTTGGGGACCAAATTCCTTTAAAGGGGGTAGTATGTAATAACACAAGTATAGATATCTCAAAGGGACCTTCAGTGACCTTCAATGTTGCCCTTAGGTCCATATTCTAGATCCCATATATACTAGATGAAAACCGAAATGTCAGTTTTAAGATAATGCTTTGATCTTATGCTATCAACATGACATCTGTCTAGTATTTTGAAAATATCTCAAGCTACATATGTCGGATTGACGTGATTTTTGCATTGTTCGAAAGATAATTCAATTGGCTACAAGTGCTATTACTAGCCTCGAGGACAAATTCAAATCATATAGAGAGTTAAGGACGAATTAAGTAGCATCACGTGTGTAGCAAGACGATCCAAGTCCAGAAACCATTTTTGGGTGCATGCTTCCTGTAACGAACCTATAGCGAGCCCACAATGTCAGAAAGTTGTAGAGATGCATTTTTATGCATTTTAACCATCTCCCACTATAAATAGACATTATAACACTCCCAAACACTTTTGGATGAATCCTAGCTGCCCAAGAGTTCCCTTAGCTCATACAAGGATTTCCAAGCATTCCCAATTGGTTTTAAGCAATTCCAATCAATTTTCATAGATTAAATCCTTCCAGGAAGTGTGGTTTTCACATTCCTAACCATATTCTTAAGTTCAATGGTTGTTGAGGCTTTCATGTTCTCTTCCTAAATACTTCCAAATAAATTCTAATAGTATTTCAATGATTATTTGATAGTTGGAAACACTATCAATTCCCAGGATCACCTAGCCAGTGGTTAGGCATTCCTAGCAATGCACAATGAGTGGGTAGTTGCTCATGGTTATATTTTAGCCATTAAAAAAGATATTATTATCATGGTTATCATTAAAATCATATTTTGGAAAACTCATGGGACCACTGTTTGTTGCATGGTTGTAGAAATTGTCATCAGTTAAAGTTATATTATACTTTATAAATATGTGATTTTATTTGGATGATATTAACCTTTTCATCAGAAAATAAGTTGTCAGTTATCATGGTTTCATAACTACAAGTATTATTTAATTATCACATACAAATAGAGGCAAACATCATAGGATAGCTTATACAAATTTCAGAAAACATTATTATTATCTATTTAGGATAATATGACACAGCTAATTACCATAAAACAGTTAAGAAGATAAAAAAACTTTATAACTACTAGGTAGTTACCATATGAATAGCAATCCGAATAGAAAGAACGGTTATAATGTTCCATAATTTTAATTATGAATAGAGCCTAGTCTAATATTAGAATTTAGTCAAACAACTCACACAATGCTCGGTTAAAACTAAATGTTATTAATATTTAGCACAATAAAGTTTAGTCAATTTATGGAGATTAGTTAACAGGTAAGTTAAATAAATAAAGTAATACATACTTATTACTTATAATATGAGTAACAATAGAATAGTAAGAATGATCAAAGTAATAGTTAAAATTTTAATTAATAATTATCCATGATAGAACTCAATCCAATACCATAATTTAGCTAAGAGTTAGTGTAGTCCCCTAATTAGATAATTAATTATAAGATAACATTATAAGACTTAGTCAATTAATAGAAATTAACTAATAGCTTGTGCACCTTTTACAATTAAATTATATACTAATTATCAAGGTATAAAGAGAGTTCAATATAGTAACATTAGTTTTAGTCTTATGGGTATTATTTAATTACTATCAATTTCCAAGATTAATTTATTTTTATGGTATGAGAGAACCCCAACCTTTTAGCATTAGTAAAATAGATAAATAATAACTAAACTTTGGTAGTTAAATCCTTGTTGTTATTGTTGTTGTTGTTGTTGTTGTTGTTGTTGTTATTAGATTAGTAGACAATATAACATAAACACTTTCTATGACATAATATTAGATATTTAAATTATCACCACATAAGTAACAAACAATGTATGAAGAATAAGATTTAGTGTTTTGCATTTATTATTCATTCAGTTAAATTATATATATTTGAGATTAGTCTAGTAGAGTTTATGTATAAATATCGTTAGTTTATATTATTAATTTATTCACTAAACATTTTAAGACCCAGCCTCTTGACAGATAATGATTAGACATATATTGCAATTGCAAATGAGTCATTATTTTAATAGTTAGCATGAGTTTTCAAGTCAGATCGTGACACATGTGTTTCGTCTAATTTAAAGGAAAAGGAAAATTGAGAATTGAATATACTCATAACTCATACCTTCCAAGGTGGAGAGTATCACCAAGAAACATGACTCCCAAGGCAACAGCTATGGCAATTGAAAGGGGCTTGAACATTGCTACGAAGACAGGTCCCTTTATGCGTAGTACCCATGTGTGGACTGCATTGTTCAGGAATGACCCAAAAATTCCCTAAACATATGAAATGCACCATCAAAAGATCATTCAAGATTTAAGAATGATTAGCATAGTCTATTGTTTAAAGTTCAGTACTAGCTTTTGTGTGCATCTTACAGAGCAAACGATGGAAGCCAATGCTGTATCAAGTCCTATTTTCCAAGCACTTGGATTTGTCTCTGTAAATATACCAACAATTGCAGCCATGATGCTTACACATAAGTTGTAAAAGAAGACCACAGTTAGTTCATCAGGGTACACCTTCATGATTTGCACCTGTGGAATGACCAAACTCTGGAATTAGAAAAACGTTTTGACAATTAGCTTCCTGAATCTTTGTATAACAACCAGAAAGTTTGTACCTGTACAATGTACCACAATGGAACCAGTATATACTCCGCTGTCAGTAGAAGGCCACCAATGGCCCAATTTCTATCCAACGATTTGATATTGTTAATTGGTTGATGAAGTGAGAAGGAAGGTGCATGAGCAGTGATGATTGGTGGTCCTTTGTAAAGAGTCACCACAAATGCTCCTGATATTGATACCATGGTACCCAGGACCTTGGCTTGACTACTTGCACTTTTTACAGCCACTTTTTCCATTCTTGAAGTTCAAACATTCAAGAGAAAAATAAAATAAAAATAAGAAATAGCATCACAGAGTGAATCATAAAAAGAACACCTAGGGTATGTTTGTGAGTTGGGATTTTGGAAGGAAGGAAGGAAAAGGAAGGATTTGTAATTTTTCTTTCTTCCCAAATCTCAACTGAAAGACCCTTAGATGAGCAGTCTAAACTTATCACAAAAACATTAAACTGCCTGAACAAGGCCACATGTGGAGGATGGCGACAATCAATTAGTGTCAATATTCAGTTTTATATTCTTGAGCATTGAAATTTTCGGTAAGAACCTTGAACTAAACGAATCGAGTGATAGGGTCGCCAGCTTTTCAATCAATTGATTTGACCAGTATTCAACTGTGAATTTGGAAGCCAGTATTTCATTAACTCATGTAAATGGTTTATATGCAGAAGAGGTGGTATAAGAAGTAGACAGTGAGCCATATGAACAGTAATAAAACAGCTAGCACGGCTATTAACTGACTATATAGAGGTAGCCGGTCCAGTTCGTTCAACTTTTAGTATATATAATTTATCTGTTTCCTAAATTTTTTACAAAATACTAGTATTGCATTAAAAAATTCAACAGGTAATTGAAGAATGGATCAAAACGTAATTCACACTTTCAAAAATAAACTCAGTGCAAAAATTATGTGAAATAAATACAAAGTGTAAATTCAAATCAGAAAAAAGTTGGGTCTCACTAAATAGTTGTATATACTCTGTCTTGATTCTCTTTAAAAGGGTGAAAATTAAATTTTATAATGTTTTCCGTGATTCTTCCCGTTGACGCTGGAAACTGCGACACATGCACATGGATAGGCTATGAAAGGGGGAGGAACCTGAAAATGATGGCAAGCAAGAAGGTAAAAGCTGGCACCAAGTTGCTGATCGCGGAGGAAAGAGTGGGCGAACTGAAGCTGATGCCTGTGTAGCCCATGATCTGAGATGAACATCTGCAATTAAGACCAATCAAAATTAGTAACAAGAAAAAAAATATATAAGATCACCTCACACAGAAAATTGAAAAATAAATGAATAAATAAAGACCCAGAACTTGTGGGGTTCCGTGGGCCAAAATTTATTACAGTTTTTGGTTTCTGTCAGTTTTTGAAAGTCGAATGCACGTACCCTATAAGCCCAAGAAGACCAATTTTACATAGAATGGGGAAACTGAGAGGAGGAAGCACACTTGATCTGCGAGAGACAAAAGCAGACAAACATGA
Source organism: Dalbergia oliveri (assembly GCA_030441495.1). Taxonomy (NCBI): domain Eukaryota; kingdom Viridiplantae; phylum Streptophyta; class Magnoliopsida; order Fabales; family Fabaceae; genus Dalbergia; species Dalbergia oliveri. Next base: position 36,668,637 of record JAMLFY010000008.1, on the reverse strand, counting down.
ATAGATGATTCAGATTCAGTTGTAGCAGGCTAATCATGTGTTCTTCTTTTTAGCTTTGTTTTTGCAATTAAATAGTTCTCAACCTTCGAGAGATGAAGGGTGCGGGAAGAAGTACAATAGCAGCAACAGCATAAGCATAAACAACGAAGACATGGTAGCTCATCCCTCTCAATGTAGCTGCTTTAAACAGAGTATTCAAGGCAACGTTGAGGCATTCCATGGTCACCATGGCCACAAATGGAAGCAAATCGTTGTGGCAGCACCTTCTTGCCATCACTCTTCTTCTCTTTCTCCTACACTAGCATGCAATCTCTGGCAAGAGTAAAGTTTCAGTGAGCTTATGGAGACTGTTGCCGATGGGTACGTGACTAGGAGCAAACAGGGACTTAATCAGGAACGTTAAGTTTGTGCCAAATGCTGGCTACTCGACAAAATATTGGGGGAGAGTTTAGTGTCGCTATGATAATGGACGGCAATTTCGGTCGCATCACTATCTAGATAATGCAAAATTGTGATCATTCGGCATTTCTATTGGCGCTTTTATAGTTTTTGTTATATAATGGGTGACGTAGAACGCAAGGAGAAATATAAAATTGCAGGAAAATAAGTGTGATGTGGAACGAATCTTTCTTGCAATAATTTTGCTATGTCTTGTTGGTTTTCTCTTTATATAGGATAGGATTTGGTTATTCTATCTAGATGATCCACATTCACCTCGGGAGTTAAATTTATGATAACTCGACTTGGTATATTACTAGCGAACTTATATTCATGGTCCGGTCTGGATTTTAAAACTGTGCTTTAAATAACACCCTTATTCAGCGTACTGGCCTAAGGATAGGTGTTTATTTCTTCTTTCTGAAAATATGACATGACACTAATGTTTTGTTTGTTAGATACATTAATTTAGTCATTCATTGGCAGTATAAGGTGAACTTGTTTTACAGATTATAAAACTTTTTAAGTTGAAGTCTTTTTTCGTTCAAATACTAAGCTCAATGATATAATATAAAAAAAAAAAGAAAAGAAAAGAAATAGATATTTTAAATTAGGAAAAATATATGAAGTAGTACTAATAATAAGGATTTAGTTTTAAGATTTGATTTTGATATATCAATAATGTGAAAATTTGTTATATAATAACTTTTAGAGTAGCTAGTGAGTACTTATAGACAAAGAACACATTTTTTAAAAGTCATTATTTAAAGATTAATTAAATAATGGTTAGTATTTATAAGTAAATACAATTTATACATTAAACACAAGAAATTAAAATATAAAAAAAGCATGAATGTTTGTTGATGATTTTAGTGGTCATTTGTTTGATTGGATGAGAGAGCCCAAATTCAGGAAATCTAAATCAATAGGCTAATCAAATAGGTTCAGTAAGAAACCACAATGAGTGAAACCAAATTCCAACTTAAAATCTTAAAATAATGAGTTTATTACTCCTTCTATCCTATATACTCTTTAATCAATTTAAAATTGCAATGTTCTCACCTTTTAATTGTGAAGTCCAACAAGGAATGCTCTCCATGTTAGCGAAAGCCATTGTAATTTAGTGGTATTAATAAGAGTCACATGCTCCTTGGTATCACTTATTGAAAATAGAGCCCAATCAGGGAGATCTAAATTAATAATCCTAAGTGAGAAACCATAATAGTATGTCGATCTTGCATCTTATTATATCCAGATTCAATTTGGGAATATGACCGCGTTAAATTTCATCTTACATAAGCCTCCCGATATGTATTTTTCTTATGCATAAAATAGTATAATTTCATACTTAAATACAATTTTCTTTTAAATCGTTATCATTTTCTTTGATTAAAACATAATATTTAAAATCATAAAACTGAAACATTCACATGTATAACTCCTAAAACATTTTAGTCATATCCTGAAAATCAGTTAAGACTTGAAGACTTAGTCATAAATATATAGTTCATTATATAAACCTGTTAATCATAGTCTATATTTCAAATACATAAACTCTGGAAACATAAAGTGGGGAAGGGCTATTGCCGCTCCCACTCAACTATAATTTTGAATTATCCTAAACTACGCTTTTGCCTCTTTGACAATTAAACTCTCCCAATGATTCAAACTCACCATTTCTCAGCATCACACATAACCTCACAGTCAATAACATTATCAATAACCATTCCGAACCAATTCAATCTCAAAGTCATAGTAAACCAAAATCAAAACCCCAACCAACACATCCATCAACCAAGCAACTCCAAACCACAACTCCTAGAACTAAAAAACCAAAGCCAAAGACCAAAAAACCAAATTCAGAAAATAAAAAAAATAAAAAAACAGAGAAAAAGGGGGAAGCCATGGTGGTCTTGTGCCAACATCGCCACCAGAGCCATTCATCGCTGCCAAGGCTCGTGACCTCATCGGACTACTAGCCACTGTGAATCCCAACAGCACCACCATGAGGTCCTATCTCTAACCACCGTGAGATAAACTAGTAAGAAAGAGAAACTCCTTCCATGCGCCACCGCCTCATCTCAAACCGACGCCTAAATCACACACCCGACAGTGGCACCGCCCCAGCCGCGTCACAGGTGCCACATGCAGGAGCACCAGCGGACGACGCCTGTGCGAAGCCTCCTTTGCCAGTGCTGCCTACCACGTCTCTGCCCTTTTGTAGTCATTACCAGTGTCGCCGCAAATTCCAGCGTGAGAAGTCCAAACCAGTTGTCTTCCGTCATCGGTGAGCCACCCATGCTAGAGAGCCCTCCATTGCTTCCTACTGGATCACCGTTGCTGCTCCACCCCATATTGGTTTCGTATTTGGATTTGCTTTCTCTTATCTCCTCCTTATTTTGTTTCCAGCAGTCCAAGACCAACATGGTGTTAGGTTTATGTTCAGATCTATAACACCAACAGGATTAGCCTTCTTCCTCCTTTTCTCTTTCCAGCTAGTGCCAACTCTGATCCCAGCTGACTGAAGCAACAATCAAGGTTCTTGGCAATCTTGTCCTCTCTATTCCAAGTTTATTCCTCTTGGCTCTTTGTTGTCAAGATAAAAGGGCATTTTAGAATAACTAGAAAAAAGTTTGGTGAGTGGGAGTGATAGGAAAAAAAGTGGCAATAGCCACTCCCCATAAAGTGACATATATAAACTTTGAAAATATAACTACAATTTCTCAAAATACATGTGTTGTTTGGATCCTACCTACAAGCTTCTGAGCTCTAAATCTAACATAAGCTAATCTAAGCCTTACAGGAATGTAAAGCTCACCAAAGGATAGCTTAGGCTATGATATCCTGATTAAATGGTATCTATAACTACAACTATGAGAGGAAGGGAGAAAGGTGAATCAATTAAGTAAATAGATTTATCCATCACCCACATAGGACAATCAAGAAATATACATAATAAAATATACATGCAGTAATCATAAACCATTTTGATATTTACATACATAGCTATATAACAAAACACTTTTCATTTACAGATTCATAAACAAGCATTTATAAATTCGTGATCAATCATGAAATCTTTTAAGTGAAGGTGTGGTAGAGCATCGAGAAATAGTATTAGTTGAACACGATAAATAAGTATAAATAATAATAGTAATAGTTGTCACTAAGTTGCTTTATTCTTGTGATCCCCCATGGATCGTGTCCCTTATGAACTAGGTGTGGGTACCTAACTAGGTCCTATTTTTTGTATATGCTGAAGGCGATATTGTCCTATGGCCTAACTGGTACCAAGGTTCCGATCTCATCACAACCATTAACTAACTTCAGTTCCTTATCTCTAAATCTAACATAAGCCTAATCTAAGCCTTACAGCAATGTAAAGCTCACCAAAGGATAGCTGAGGCTATGAGATCGGTGATTAAATGGTATCTATAACTACAACTATGAGAGAAGGGAGAAAGGTGAATCAACTTAGTGAGTAGACTCATCATCACCCACATAGGACAATCAAGAAATATACATAATAAAATATACATGCAGGAATCATAAACCATTTTGATATTTACATACATAGCTATATAACAAAACACTTTTCATTTTAGAGATTCATAAACAAGCATTTATAAATTCGTGATCAATCATGAAATCTTTTAAGTGAAGGTGTGGTAGACATTCAAATAGTATTAGTTGAACACGATAAATAAGTATAAATAATAATAGTAATAGTTGTCACTAAGTTGCTTTATTCTTGTGATCCCCCATGGATCGTGTCCCTTATGAACTAGGTGTACCTAACTAGGTCCTATTTTTTGTATATGCTGAAGGCGATATTGTCCTATGGCGGATAACTTGGTACCAAGGTTACCGATCTCATCACAACCATTAACTAATCTTTAGTTATCTTTTTGTTAAACTAGTTTGACAAAATCCATAACTGAAAGTGGTACTAGCCGTCATGAACAAGAGCCCTGAATGAGATCTTAAAACTCTTAAATTCTTAGTCTAAGAGTTTTGGATTCATATAACTTTAACAATATGACTTTGGCATAACTATGGCTGAAAATTGTGCCCAGAGATAACCTCTTAGACATTTTTTCAAACTCACAAAATATGTATCTGACTATGAATCATACAAAATTCTATATTTTTGAGTACCATAAAACTGAAGTTCTAAATTCATATCTTAAGCTAACATATTTTTCATATACTCAGGATTCCTAATATCATGTTAAAAACACTGGGGTTCATAATCATAAAACTTGGAAATCATATAACATATTTATTTGTAAAGCTGTTCATACTCTTGTTTCACATTTCTCCAACATATATAAGTATCTTAATTGAATATTCTAAATACATAGCTTGAAATCTTAAATTCTTAAAATCATAACAATATTGTAAACTCATAGGAACAAATTTGATAAAATAGCAACTTGCTACAACATATTTTCTTAATAAATCCTTTCTCAAACATATAAAACATTTTCCATAGCAAACAATATAGCAATCATGGTCCCATTGTTTTCCTAAAATACATTTTTCATGCTATTATTATAAATCATAATCTTTACCATAACTTGTAAAATCATAGTCTATACATAATCTCATCTCTAACTTCATATATAACAAACATAATTCATAAAACATAGTTATAATGATGAAACTAAAGTCATGAGTTTGAACCCACTCTTTGTTTGGGGTCGGGAGTATGTGGATACCACCAACTTAATCTTAAGAGCTTGGAATAACACCAACAACTATCATAGAGCAACATAGACTCATAAATAATCTATGGGTATCTCTAGATAACCCTAGATCAACTCTAACAATATTCGAGGAGCACCTCCACTTGACAATAATGGAGAACAACAACAACACGATATCCTAGAACATGAAGTGGAAAGGAAGAGATGACAAAAACTAACAAAATCCTTACCATTAATCTTTGGAGGATGAAGATTAATGTTGGAGTGAAAAGAAATGGTGGGAGAGAGTTTGAGAAGGAGGGTTTTAGGTTTCTATGCCCAAAATCACGATAGGAAGGGTTTATATAGGGGTAGGGGTATCAGGAAGTGAAACTATGTCGTTTTGCATTGTCGACAGCTCAATGCAGCTAGTATTTACTCACCGGCTTGTATTTACTCACTGAGCCCGTCTGCATAAATTCTACTAAACTTCAACTTCACCATGGTTTCTGCATCGGGGCCTTTCAGGAAGCTGGTGCGTCTTGGAACCTTAATTAGGCCATAAGAACTTGCCTAGAGCACGTGTACCCGAGGCATCACATATTATTACTTAAAACTTTAGACAATGAATCTATAAATCATTTTATTTTATATAGATATCACTTAATTCATTCTTAATTAATGTGTAACTATACCTCTTACACTTAGCTTGAAATTTCTACACATTTTTAATAAATAACATAGTTGAAAATATGTAATGTATTTTTAGTCTATAAGTACCCACTAGCTACTTTAAAAGCTCATATAATACTATATTATATTATTATATGACAATTTTTCACATTATTAATATATCAAAATTAAATCTTAGAATTAAATCCTTATTTCAGTACTACTTCATATTAATTTTTAAGCTTAGTATTTGAACCAAGAAAGACTTTAAAATTTTTTCCTAATCTGTTAAACAAGTTCACTTTGTACTACCCTCTTGTAATTTTCCCCAAACACATAATCAAGTCTACACTTTCGTACATAAACTCAAGACCGTGTTATCATTGCTCTAAAATATTATCAAAAATGTTATTCCAACATCTAAAAATGGGTGTTCAATTGAAACACTCACTCTATCACTGTTAGATGTGACGGTAGCCCCAACTTTCTCCATTCATCTATCACATCCAAAGGTGATGGAATGGTGTCCTAATTGGACATCTACTTTTAGGTGTTAGAATAACAATGCATAAATATTATCAACCTTATCATTTCAAATATTGGTTTGATGAACTTTGAAGACTATTTTGATAGATAAAAGCACTAATATATTTCTAACTACTAATAAGATTAAACACATTCTCGAAATACTACTAGAAACACCTGACATAAAATAGATCTTACCAAAATTTTTTTCCCTTGGTATTACTCACAAATTTATCGAGGGAAGGAAATAAGATTAAATGAAGAAAAATAAAAATTGAATGTTAGCACTCAATTCTTGGTCAAGTCGCAAAAAAAAGTATTTTTTCTTGTTCAAATTAAAAAATAAAAAAATATTTTATATTCCACATTTTATAACTTGTCTTAGTCCATTAGTTCAAGAAAAAATAAAAATAAAAAAATAGAATTGTATATCATTTTTGACAACCAAATCTTTTTCTAATTGTTTTTAAGTCAAATCTTTTTTTTTTTTTTTTCAATCTATTGTTGTTTATCTTAGGTAGAGGTCAGGGTAGGCTTGTGTATAGGCTTAGAATGAACTAGCTCCCTTTTTCCCTTGGCTTAGCATATATTCTTGGCCACTAACCATTGCTCTTCATCAATGCCTCAACCTTTCAGCATTCAAAGGTTAATCGTTTCGTTGGTTTAGAATATCAAGGCTCTTAATGAGACGCCCAAGGAACCCGATGCTTTTTGGGCCAATCTAAAGAGCTTGCTCTGGGAGGCCCATCAAGCTTCATTTTTGGTTTGTCTCGGAGGCCCAACGAGCTGGAGCCCAAGAGCTATAAGGTTGTCTAGAAACCTATCGGTTCACAAGCCTCCAGTCTCAAAGTTTGAGGATCTGAGAGACCAATTGTGTTAATGTCTCTGGATATAAAGGCCCAAACAAAGCAGGTCGAGGATCAATTAGAAGCCAACTGGTCTACCACCCAGTCTTGAAGTTCAGAAGGACTAACGAGACTAATTGTGTTAATGTCTCCTGAGAGATAAGGGCCTAAACAAAGCGGGTCGAGGATTAATTAGAATCCAACCATTCTACCAGCCCCTTAGTCTCGAAGTTCGGAGGACTAGAGAGACTATGTTGAAGCCTAAGAACAAGGTCAGCTAAATGCCATAACTGGCATTTTGAATTCCCTCTAGGTCTTGATAGTTGCATGGTTCTCGATGGTAGTGACCACGTGTTACCGCTTCATTGGTTTGTAAGTCATGTTCAATTAATGCAGGATCCGCTCGCCACGCGATGGAAGACACATGGCGCTTGTTACACGGTGATGATGGGAAATTGAAAAGACTCAAGAGAAATAGATTAACTCTGTTAATTGTTGTAGTGGGTTTGTTTTGGCCTTCTTGCCTTTCCTCTTGTGTCATTCTTCTCCACCATATCTCTCTTCTTCAACTCCATTGTGCCATTGAGGAAGTTTATACTATTTTGAAGGTTGTCACCACTTTTGTCACCGCCATTGCTCTAATTTGGAGGCCACGTAAGCGTGTATATATGACTGATAAATGATTTTTTATCTCATTTATTTTTGCAATTGAATAATGATCTTGGGGCAATTTCATGTGTAAATATTGGTTTTTGGTCTAAATTGGATTTTGGGCTTGTAAATGGAATTAATTATAACTTTTGTTTCTGGTTCCCGATTAAAGGCCAAATTCGGACAAGAAGGCAGTCATGAAATGCTTGGCAAAGCTTAGTTAATTAAGTGTCCAAATTGCAAGGAACCAAAGCATTAGTTTCGGTTTTTTTGTTTGATTCTTGTCCTTTGAACTGTTTATTTTATTTTGGTTTTTAAGAGCTAGAAAACGAGAGTTTGACTCTTGAGCTTGCTGTATCTTTCTTTCAGATTCCAATTTTTCATTTTTTTGTTCATTCTGTCAACTTCTCCTCTTCTCTATTCTATTTTCGTTTTTTTTTTTTTCTTTCATGGTTGGCTAAGGCACTAATCGATCAACCCATGAATTGAGTTTTCGCGTTAATCCAGAGGACATTTTTGCCTCATACTGAGTTCGTTCTCTTCCTTTCCCTTTGTATTTCGATTCTGGAAACATAAGGGAAGGGGTGTTGAATGTTAGATTTAACATTTAGGTTGATTAATCAAAAGGGCTTAAAATCAAAACGGGTTTAAGTGGGCATTACGTGAATGAGTGAACACAAGTTTCTGATAAAATGCTAGGTGATCACCTAGTAGCTTCGTTTTTAAATGAATGGGGGATTCGATTTGTTTAGGATCAACCACGAATTCAGTGAGTAATTGTCTAATGACGGATTTTCAGGAACTAAGTCTGGGTTGGTTGCTTTTTAATTGTTAATTTTGCTTAATCCTTACTGTTGCTATTGAAATTGAACAACCCACCCCCCTTTTAGTTTTCGTTTCTGTTGCTAGTTCTGATTGTGCGTTTTCAATTGAGCGAATTGGCTCATTGCGAATTCCTTGGGAACGATTCAAGGTGCTCTATATTACAAGTTTATAGCCTGATTAATTTGAGTGAGCTCGAAGTCACGTCAAATTTTGCGCTTGGGGATTTGCATTGTCCTTTTGACCTTGATTGCTGCATAATACAAGAATAAATTCATCATATTACATGATGCATAGCATAGCATAGTTGCATTTGTTTTCCTTTCTGCCAACTATCTCCAATTGCTCTGAAAATTGGTCATGAGATAAAAAAATCAATAAGTATTTTTCAGCTCCTACGAGTAGGTAGGCTGATGTAGGTCTAATTTTGCCAAATTCCATCGTTTAGACCACTTTTTCATTTTTTTTCAATTTCATGATTTTTAAAAATCGTCAAAAAATTACAGAAAATCAAAAATACATTTTATAATTTTGTGGTGTTCATATAATTTTTAAAATTCATTTGATAGTGTTTTTGATTTTGTTTTGGTTATTTCATGTTTCTACCTATTATGTATGACTAGGAGTAGTAGCAATGCACATGACCTGTTAACTTTTGATAGAGAGAGAACATTGCATGCTGCTAGAGGGCTTCTAGGCTAAGTCATCCAGTTGATATAGCATTTGATTATTCTAAGCATTTGATATTGATTCTGATTCCAATTCTGTTGCATCTCTTAGTTCTCATTTTTCTGATAACATGGATAATCGGACATTAAAGGAATTGGCTACCGATGTTAACTATCAGCCTTTATGCATCCAATATCCTAATCTTGAAGCTGACTTTGAGCTTAAATCCGGTCTTATCCATTTGCTTCCCAAGTTTCATGGTCTTGCAGGTGAGGATCCACAAAAGCATTTGAAGGAGTTCCATGTGGTCTAGCACAATGAAGCTTCAAGGAATTGATGAGGACAGATTAAATTGAGAGCTTTTCCTTTCTCTCTGATGGTGGAGCTAAACTTGGTTGTATTACCTCCAACCTCATCTATTGCAAGCTGGAATGACATGAAGAGATTGTTTTGGAGAAATTTTCCAGCCTCAAGAGCCACTACAACAGAAAGATATATGTGGGATAAGGCAAGTGAATGGAGAGAATTTGCATGAATATTGGGAGAGGTTCAAGAGGCTATGTTTGAGCTGTCCACACCACCAGATAGTGACCATCCTGATAGTGTATTTCTATGAGGGCTTGTTGCCCATGGAGAGAAATATGGTGGATGCAGCTAGTGGTGGAGCTTTGGTTGATAAGACACCCTTGCCAGACAATTGATAACAAACATGGTAGCTAACTCCAATTTGGCACTAGAGCAAACAGGCTGGTGGTGTGTTCTCAATTCAAGCAACCCAAGCCCAACATCACAGTGCCCAGAACAAGAGGAGTGTCTAGTACACCACGAGACTGGAAAACAGACTTGATGAATTGACCTCATTGGTAAGGTAGTTGGCAATGACACAAACAGTCAGGCTCCCTCCCCATGATCCACTCCAGTCCATAGATGCTTGCTTGATTTGCAAGAAGGCACCTCTGACCAATCAGGAGCTGCAGGAAGTCTTTCCTGGAAAAACAGGATAGCGACAACAGGACATAATAATATTCCAATACTTTCAATCCTGCTGAGAGATCAAAACTTCAGGTGGAACCAGAACTGCAGGACCAGGAGAGGAGAATTTTACAACAAAGAAATGTCCAGCAGCACCGCGTTGTACCTCCACCACCAGTGCAACGGCAGCCTCCAGCAGATAGCAAACTAGTAGTAGTGGTGGTCCCTCATTGGAAGATTTGGTGAAGTAGCTTGTACAAACAGTTTGCAATTCAAAGAAGAAATCTTCAATTCAAATTTGCAAACTCAGATTGGCAGTTAGCAACTTCACTGAACCAACTCCAACCCCAGGGATCCAGGAGCTCTCTCCTTCCTAGACAATTCCCAATCCGAAGGGGAATGTCGTGCTATATCCTTAAGGTCTGGCAAGCAACTAGAAGAGCCCAAGCAAGCTGCTGCTAAACCAAGCCTCAGAAAAAGGGAGCAAGGAAATACTGAGAGTCCAAAGCTTCCATCCCTCTACCTTTCCCTCAAGAAGCCCTTCAATCCAAAAAGTTGGCAAAGAAAGCACAAGAGAAGAGATCCTTGAGACATTCAGAAGTTGAAGTCAACATTCCTCTCTTAGATGCGATCAAGCAAATTCCCAAATATGCCAAATTTCTGAAGGAGTTGTGTACCAACAAGAGGCGACTGCAAGGGAATGAGCGAGTGAGCTTGAGTCGAAATGTGTCAGCACTCATCCGCCCATGCCTAAGAAGTGCAAAGATCAGGGACGTTTACTATTCCTTGCATTATTGGAAATTGTAAATTTTCTGATTGCATGTTAGACTTAGGTGCTTCCATAAATGTCATGCCTGAATCCGTTTATAATACTCTTGGTCTTGGCCCTTTGCGTGCTACTGGTGTTGTTATCCAATTAGCTAATAGGAGTAATGCTCACCCTCCTGTTTGATTGAAGATGTTCTGGTTAGAGTCAATGAATTGATATTTCCTCCTGATTTTTACATTTTAGAGATGGAGGGTGAGTCTCCAGCACCCCAATTATTCTTGGGAGGCCTTTCTTGAAAAGCTAGGACCAAGATAGATGTGTATTCTGGTACTCTTTCCATGGAATTTGGTGATAGTATTGTGCATTTTAATATCTTTGATGCCATGAAACACCCTAGAGAGAGCATTCAGTTTGTGCATTGATGTGATTGATGATGTGGTTGATGATGCTTATGCTGGTTTTGTGCAGATTATCCAGATTTTGTATCTGTTAATGACACTGTTGTTTGTGGTTGTAAATAATGAATGGTGTCTTATTTGCACTGACTTTTCATGTTTTTCTAATTTTTGTGATGCACTTCATAGTGATGTTGATGTTGATGCTGATAATTCTAATGTGCCATCTGGAGAATCTAGATCTTTTCAATTCATTTTCAGGCACTAAGGTTCAAATGATACACATGCTGGAGAGTTGGTGCAATCTGCGACCTTCTTCCCTCTAGCAACCCACCTAAGTTGGAGCTGAAATCTCTGCCTAATCACTTGAAATATGCCTTCTGGAAGAGAAAGCAGTTGCCAAGTCATTGTGGCAAGGAACCTTCTACCTGATCAAGAGGAACAGCTCCTGAGATTATTGAAGGCAAATAAGAAGGCGATTGGGTGGACCTTAGCCGACATTGTTGGCATTAGCCCTTCCATGTGCATGCATCGAATTTCATTGGAAAAGTTGCTAAGCCAGTGAGACAACCTCAGAGGCACCTGAATCCCTTATTCTGGATGTGGTGAAGAAGGAAGTGACTAAGCTCTTGCAAGCTGGCATTATCTATCCTATCTCAGGACGCTGGGTAAGCCCAGTTTAGGTAGTTCCAAAAATCTGGAGTGACTGCTGGCCAACCAAAGAATGAGCTAATTCCCACAAGAGCTCAAAACCTGAGTCTGCATAGAGGAAGCTCAACTAGGCCACCCGCAAGGATCACTATCCTTTACCCTTTATTGATCAAATGCTGTTTGCTGGTAAATCTCACTATTGCTTCTTGGATGGCTACTCAGGCTACTTCCAAATCCACATTGCGCCTGAAGATCAAGAGAAGACTACCTTCACATGCCCCTTTGGAACATTTGCATACAGAAGGATGCCCTTTGGACTCTGCAATGCACCTGGAACCTTCCAACGGTGCATGGTAAGCATCTTTTCTGAATTTTTAGAGGATTGCATGGAAGTTTTTATGGATGATTTTACCTTTATGGGTTCTTTTTGATGCATGCTTGGGTAATTTGGCTAGAGTTTTGAATAAATGCATTGAGACCAATCTTGTGTTGAATTTTGAGAAATGTCATTTCATGGTTGAGTCAGGGATAGTTTTGGGACACATTGTATCTAGGAAAGGCATTGAGGTAGACCTTGCTAAGATAGATGTTATTTCTACTTTACCTTACCCCGCTTCTGCGGGAAGTGCGTTTTCTTGGTCATGCAAGTTTTACCGCACTTCATCCACAACTTCAACAAGATTGCCCGACCCTTGACCAACCTTTGCAGCATGACACAGATTTTGTGTTTGATGATGAGTGTAAGTGGCCTTCAACCATTTGAAGCCTGTCTGACCACGACTGATCCAGTCACCAGATTGGTCTCTTCCATTTGAGTTGATGTGTGATGCTTCCAACTATGCTTGGTGCTATTCTTGCTCAATGAGTCAAAAAGGCTCCTCATGTCATTGCCTATGCATCCAAGACTTTGGATTTTGCCAGTCTAACTACACAACCACTAAAGAACTTTTGGCTGTTGTTTTTGCACTTGATAAATTTAGGTCATATCCTAGATAAAGAGTCTGTCTTTCTGACCATGCATCCTTAAAGTATCTTTTGAAGAAGCCAGATGCTAAGCCCAAACTCATTCGGTGGATTGTTGCTCCAGAGTTTGACATTAAGATTAAGGACAAAAGTGGAGTAGAGAACTGGGTAGCTGATCATTTGAGTCGAGTCACTCACCATTATGACTTCTCTCCCGTTGGGATTTCCTTAGCAGCTTCCAAGCTACAAGGTATGCTTCCTGGTATGCTGATTTGGTAAATTATTTGTTGCTGGTGTTTTCCTTGATTCCACTAGGGCCCAACTTGAAATTGAAAAGTGAATCTAAATACTATGTTTGGGATGGCCCCTATTTGTGGAGATTTTGTAATGACCAAGTGATTAGGAGATGTGTGCTTGATAATGAGTTTCATTCCATTTTGCATTTTTGCCATGCTTCTGCTTGTGGTGGTCACTTTGGAACCCAAAGAACCTAGGAAGGTGCTAGATTCTGGTTTGTTTTGGCCTTCCTTGTTTCATGATGCACATCTATTTTGTAAGTCATGTGAGACTGGAGACAGGGAGTATTTCCGTAGGCATGAGATGCCCCAACAACCCATACTGTTTTGTGAAGTTTTTGATGTCTGGGGTATTGATTTTATGGGTCCATTTCCTGTTTCTCATGGTTTTACTTATATATTGCTAGCTGTTGATTATGTTTCAAAATGGGTTGAGGCAAAAGCCTCCAGACTGATGATCTTCCTTTGTTGTAGATTTTGTCAGGTCTTACATTTTCCAGGTTTGGTGTTCCTAGAGCTATTATCATGACCAGGGCTCTCATTTCTGGAATCGAAGCATGGGTGCTTTATTACGGAAGTATGGTGTGATACACAAGGTTGCCAGCATACCATCCAAGACCAATGGCCAAGCTGAAATCTCGAACAGAGAGATTAAGCAAATTCTTCAGAAAACTATTAACTCTAACCAGAAGATTGGAGCAAGAGGCTAGATGATGCATTGTGGGCATATGAACTACATACAAGACTCCAATTGGATGTCTCCTTTTCGGCTTGTTTTTGGTAAAGCATGTCATCTTCCCTAGCTAGAGCATGAGGCATATGGGCCATTAAGAGTGCAACATGGATTTGGCCAAGTCAAAGGTGGAGGAAGCTAGTTGCAAGAGCTGGAAGAGCTTAGATTGGATGCCTATGAGAGTTCACGTCTATACAAAGAAAAGACAAAGGCATTTCATGATAAGCACATCCTGAGAAAAGAGTTTGTTGTGGGCCAGAAAGTTCTTTTATTTAACTCCCGTCTTAAATTTATGCCTGGTAAACTTCGATCAAGATGGGATGGCCCTTTTGTGATTACTAATGTCTTTCCTTATGGTGCAGGAGAGTTATGTGATGAACAAACCAGGAGGATTTTCACTGTGAATGGACACCGCCTAAAGCATTTTTATGAGGGACCTCAGCAACAACATGGGGAGAAAGATTAGGCTCACTGATGCTACATACCCTCCTTAAGGGAGTTTTCTTTCCCTTTCCTATTTTTCTTTGCGCTTTCAATTTTAACTTTGATTGTTAATAAAAGGATTTTGTGAATAATGCAGTATGAACCTCCTTTGATAATTGTTGAGTTGGACATGGTATCATTGGACTTGGATATTTTGTTTGTTTTTGATATATCATTCGTTGGAATTTCTTGACTTTTGGATTATCTGACTTGGTAGTTGATATTGTGATGAAACGTGTGTTGGTATTGACCTTTGTGAGATTTTGGACCCGTGGGAATGGAATATATTTTCTATATTCTTTCTTTCTTGTGTGCTTCTGCTCATGATTTTGTTCTCTAGAACTTGCTCTTAATCTTTTTGAAACTACATTTTTCACTTGTATGCATGAATATGATAGAGGCCTTCTTTCTTCTAGTTACCACTTTGGCCAATAGCTTTCCTTTGCATTATACCCCTTGGTTAGCCCCTTTGTGCTTCTTTGTATCATCCTTGTCTTAGCCACATTACAAGCCTAAGTGTAAAACCATTTTATTCACACCTTGGACATTTATTGAGCATTGGTTGCACCTTAGTGTTTGTGTTTAAGTGTAAGGGTTGCCAGGTGTGCAACAATTTAAGTGGGGGGGAACTATTGGGACTACTGGAACTATTTGATGCCAATTGTTATTTGGTATTGGTTTCTCATTGTTTTGTTATGGAATATAGAATTTTATTCGTTTTTTGTTGAAAAAAAAACAAAACAAAAAATAAACAAAAAATAAATAAAAAAAATAAATCAAGCTTAAAAAAAAATTGTGATTTGTTTGTAAATTTGCATTTCATTACTTAGTTGATTTTGAGCAAACTTTGGTGTTACTTCACTAATGCTCTTTTAAATTTCTTGGGTGCTTAGCCTTTCATTCCTTGTCCATACCTTGACCATAGTCCCATTACAACCTTGAATAATAAGTCCTCTTGATTTGTGTATGCATGTGTTTTGAGTAGTAGAGAAGTAGAATTTGAGCAAGCTTATGGTAGGGCAATTTTGTTGAGTGGAATTTGAGTGATACACTTGCTACCTTATACACTTGAGAGATTGATTGAGAGCATACCTTGAGAGGCCATCTTGCGTGAATAGCATCATCAATTAAGATTGCCATGTTTTGTAATTTGAGATGAAGAAGTTACTGTCATGATTGATTAGTTGATCTTTTGACGTTTTGTGTTCCCTGTCCAAATTTTGCATTCTTGACAATTGTTGGAAGGAGAGGTTTATCCTTTAGTCTTTATCTTTGAGTCTTTAGTCTTTATGTTTTGTCGAGTTTTTAATTTTGCCCGAAGTACAAAAGGATAAGTGTGGGGGGATTTGATAATTGATTTTTTATCACATTTTATTTTTGCAATTGAATAATGATCTTGGCGCAATTTCGTGTGTAAATATTGGTTTTTGGTCTAAATTGGATTTTGGGCTTGTAAATGGAATTAATTATAACTTTTGTTTCAGGTTTTTAAAGGCCAAATTCCAAGAGGCAGTCATGAAATGCTTGGAGCAAAGCTTAGTTAATTAAGTGTCCAAATTGCAAGGAACCAAAGCATTAGTTTTCGGTTTTTGTTTGGTCTGTTCTTGTCCTTTGAACCGGTTTATTTTATTTTGGTTTTTAAGAGCTAGAACAGAAGTCAATCTCAGCTTGGTGGTATCTTTCTTCGAAGAGATTCCAATTTTTCATTTTTTTGGTTCATTTTTTGTCAACTTCTCCTTTCTCTATTCTATTTTCGTTTTTTTTTTTCTGCCATGGTTGGCTAAGGCACTAATCAATCAACCCATGAATTGAGTTTCGCGTTAATCAGGACATTTTTGCCTCATACTTGAGTTCGTCTTTTTCCTTTCCCTTCGTTTTTCGTTTGGAAACAAAGCGATTGGGTGTTGAATGTTATTTAACATTTAGGTTGATTAATCGAAAGGGCTTAAAATCAAAACGGGTTTAGTGGGCATTGTACGTTGAATGAGTGAACACGTTAGTTTCTGATAAATGCTAGGTGATCATGAGGTAGCTTCGTTTTTAAATGAATGCAGGGATTTGATTTGTTTAGGATCAACCACGAATCAGTAGTAATTGTCTAATGAGGTATTTTCAGGAAATTAAGTTGGGTTGGTTGCTTTTTAATTGTTAATTTCGTTTAATTGTATCTGTTGCTATTGAAATTGAACAACCCACCCCCTTTTAGTTTCCTTTGCCAATTCTATTGTGCGTTTTCAATTGAGCGAATTGGCTTGCAATTCCTTGGGAAACGATCAGGTTGCTCTATATTACAAGTTTATAGCCTGATTAATTTGAGTGAGTCAAAATTATGCTAATGACTCACTCACAAAGGATAGAATCGACCTCATCCTTTCCAGCTTACTTAGAATGTTATTTTTGAAATGGAATAAGCTTGTTATTATGAACATCCATAAAAGAATAGAACTTTCTAGTTTACCTTTTTATTCTTATAGTCTGTATTTACTATTTATTCTTTCTTCTTTCAGAGGAGTTCAATCCAGGTCCTTGGCTTAGGTAGGTTGCTTATTATGGCTGGATGTAATAGCAAGTGTATCAGCCCTCATCTAGCGATGCATGAGAATCGCAAGGGAGATTCCTGTCGCCCATCAGATTTAGATAGCGTGTTGACCAATGTACCTTGAGGGATAAAACTAGCAATACATGGTGAGAGCAAGGTGGTGATTCTTAGCATGACTCCTTTTTTATGTATTACTCTTTAGCTTATCAAAGTGCAATTGCATCCTAAGGTTGTATTAGGTTTTGTCATCCTCCAATGGCTCTGTAAATTGCATCCTATCTCATGGGCATTCATTTTGGATTTTCAATTATTTGGAGCTTTAGGCTTTGAAGCTACTATCATTCTTTTACTTTTTCGTAAAATAAAGTTGCAAGGAAGTTATTGGTGTCATTAAGCATCCTATAAGAAGCGAACATATATAGATCGTTTCTTCAAATCAAGCTTGATGCACCAATAAGGGAGGCTTTATGATGCCTTTAGGATTCCTAAATTCCCCTTTCGATGGATTCCTAAATTCCCTTTCGATGGAACCCTTCTACCAAGCCTTAAGTGTTAGCAAAATACTTTTCATTGAGGAGAAATTGTGTCCTAAAGTTAGAATTCTCTGGGTGATATCGTCTGACAAATTTGACCGGTCAATACACCTCCCAGGATGGAGATAACCGGCATTATTAGAGAAAAAATTAGTAAGATAATGAACCTTATATAATGTTAGCGAATGTAAATTTCCTTGTTGTAAGGCTAACTCCTCTATCTTTGCTTTTTTGCTCTTTTTTTTTGTAGAACGAATACATGCCAATTGAACAAGAGAAGGAAAATGGCGACAAAGTTCCTTAATTTAATATGGACGCTATCCGAGTAGAAAAAGGAAAAAGTGATCAACTTCCAAGCTTTCTAGTGGATCTTCGGGTGGTGAAAGGCCAGTTAGGAGGTCAAGTGGTGCAGCCACAACCTCATGCCACCTAGGAGGAAAGGTTCGAGGAGGGGATAACTCATCCAGCTTAACCGAGTTGGATGCCTAGTGACATGCTCACTACCAGCCAGTCTTCCTACCCCTCCTCGGTCCGTCTCCTCTCACCCTGATACCTTGTTGGAAGAGGTTGGCCCTTTTTAAAGGATTTTATTAGGGATGTAAAGGTTTCCATTAGCTTAATCTGGGATCATGTTTTACCAAGGAACGCCATATTGACACTTATATGCTGATGACAATTGACACTACAAAATTCAGAGGTTGCTTTTGTCCTTGTTTCATGCACATGAAATGACCTCGAGCAGGAAATGTTGCCATGGCTCAGTTCATGGAAAGAAGTCATGAAAAGCTCAAGCTAGCTAGGCCAATGTACAGCTGACTGAAGCTCAGGGGAAGATGAGTAAGCTAGAAGAATCACATGCAGTAGAGGTGGCAAAGGCTATGGCCAGGGATAAGGAGTTATAGGAGTGACTTCAGGTCCTGGATTGGATTCTATTTGGGAAGGGAGAAAGAATTGAGTGAAGAATTAAACAAGTTTAAGGCCCAGGAAAGAACCAAATAGGTTCTCTGGATGATCTTCCTTGTCAATTTGCTGTGGGTTATGAGCACGCATGGAGCCATTTTAGGCACTTCTTTTGGGAATTAGAATTGGACTATGATCAGGTTAGCACTGGCACAAATTGGCTAATGGTGTGTCTGCATCAATCCCTCTAATGAACATGACGATCCAAGAAGAAGGGGAACAACCTGGGGTAAAGTTGCTTGAAGTTGGGGAATACCCTAATTTTTCTGTGCATATTTCATTCACAATTTGAATTTTAATACTTTATTGTGAACACTTTTGTTATAGGCAACTTTGTAGATCGTGTAGATTTTAAATCTTGGAATGAAATGAAACTTGTTGCCATTAAATCACAAACCTTGTTTGCCATTAAATTCTGAACCTTGTTCCCAACTTGCCTTCCGTGAGTGTCACTTGCCAAATGCAAGATCTCCTTCCAGAACTATCACTTCACTACTTTCTGATTGTAATGCCGAACAATCTTCCTTTGGTGGTCGTGACCTATATGTGGGCCACTTTCCTTTCTCTTCCAACATGTCAAGTCACCCATCTCTAATCATTTTGGTCTTCACCAAATCTCTCCTCTTGAAGGTCGGATGCCCACTTTAAGGGATCATAGCTTCCACACCATATGTCACCGAAATGGCATTTCCTTAGTGGAAGATTGTGGCATGGTGTGATAGATCCACAACACGTTGTCGAGCTCTTTTGTCCATCTACCCTTTACTTGGTCTAGACGCTTTTAATCTCTTGAAGAATGTTATTTGTGGCCTCCACTTGACCGTTGCTCTAGGGTTTCTCTGATGTGAAGGTCTCTGATTCTTATCCTCTCACAAAAGCCTTTAAAACCTTTGTCTGAAATGGGTCTTGTTTCAATCACTATGGCATAGGTAGACCATATGGCAAATGATCTGCTTCCAAGTGAAGTTTCCACTTTTTGGGCTTTTATGGCCAGATAAGGCTTGCCTCAATGCATTTAGTGAAGTAGTCAATGGCATAATGAGAACTTACATTGCCCGTGGCTGGGGAATGGTCCTAAGAGGTCCATACCCATCTAGAATGGCCATTGGGATTCCAAGCCATGGAGTTCCTCTAGAGGGGCAAGATGCATTAAGGCAAACCATTGGCATTTATCGCATTGCTAGACGTGATTGGCACAATTGATTTTGAAGTCCTCCAATAATAACCTACTCTAAGAACTTTCTTGGCCAAAGACCGAGCTCCTAAATGATGCCCATACATGCCTTCATGTACCTCAGCCATTGCATATTGGGCTTAGTCGGTGGCCAGCAGCACTGAAGTGGGACAAAAAAACCTCGTTTACAACTAATCGTCAATCAAACTATAATACGTTGTCAACATTCGAAGCTTCCAGTCGTCATTCTCATTGCCTAGACTCCCTGTGGTAAGATATCTCTTGATAAAAGTCATTTACTCATTGGCTGCAGCCTCTCAAGTCAAAACACCTTCCATAAGTCAAGCCATCCAACAGCCAACCACCATGGACCCAACATTAATCACCCTGGACACCCTTCAGAGTTCATCATGACCATCCTACCTTTTTATCTCCTTCCAACCCACCTCCAACCTTGTGATGGATCATCAAATCCACAAAGTCATATGGATGCTTTCAGGAATGCGAAGCTAGCCTGAGAGATTTGGACGCTCTTCGATGTAAGTCCTTTTGTCGACTTTGTAAGATCCCGCAATGGTTCGCATCTCTCCTACCATGGTCTATCAGTTTCAATGACCTTACCAACTATTTTCTGAATCACTTCACAACAAGAGGGCCAACCAGGAAGACCAGTCAGAAGCCTTTATAGCTTGGTAGGGAGATACAAAGCCTTTGAAAGATTTCATGGGCCCGTTTATAGAGACGCCCAATAAAGGACCTGGACTAGAGAGATCGTGATGTATGCCTTTGTGGGGGCATTGAAGCTGGGTCTATTTATGGAGTCCCTTGACATTAACTCGGTCCATAGCTTAGAAGAATTGCAAAGCAGGGAACTGGATACATTCGAGTTGAAGAAGGGCTGAAATCCAAAGAGGAACAAGACGAACCTAACGGGATTCTCATGTATTCCTAGCCAGGAAAGCAAGTCCAGGGGCAGCCTCAAGAGGGGCATCCAAGAAACCCCACCCCTTGCTGGTAAATAGAAAGTGGTATTTTGAAAATCGAGCCCCACGACCAACCTCTACCAACTATTCCCATTTCAATACCAACGATGTGATATTGATAGATGTTTCCAATGTCGACCTTATGTCACTTCTACAACCACCAAGGTATTAGGCCTGCTATGTTTATTTGAGGAAGATGTATGATTATCAGGGCTTTTGGCCATAAAACCAAATAATGTGACTCTCTAAGGTACCTCCTTGAGACTTTGGCTAGAAATGGAAGGCTAACAAGTACCTCCGCGCTATCCAGGAAGTGACACACGCTCAGTCCAAGATCATCAACAGGGACTTCCTGAAAACAGGAACAACACCTAGGAATAGTGATTGATGAACACCATGAATGGGATTTGCCAGGTAGAGCATGGATCCTGAAGCATAAGCATGGTAGGTCTTCTAAACCATAATAAGCATTGGGCGGTATTCTCCAGGCAAAACTCCAGATATCCTGATCACCTTCTCAGCTAAAGTTTTCAAGGTATGGAGCCAAACCATGGTGATTCAATGGTGATAAGGGTTGTCGTGGCCAATTTTGAAGTAAGGCGAGTTTAATTGACCAAGGAAGCTTATAGACATCATTTTCATTTGTGTCTTCCTAAAGTTGGGTTTGCCCAGGGAAAGCATTTCATCCCTTAGGAGGCTTGTCGGTTCACAGGTGACAAGTGATGCCCAAGGGTTATGTAGAGCTACTCATCACTTTTGCAGAGGTTAAGACTATATCATTGAAGTATTTCATCATTGATAAGTAGAGCCCGTACAACATCATAATCACAGACCTTCCAATAATAGGCAAGGTGTTGTAGTTTCTACTCCCAATTTAATTATGAAGTTTCTTTCTCGGCTGTGTTGTAATTCATGCTGATCAAAATGAGGCAAGACAATGCTACGTGAATTGCTTGCGAATCCAAAGAAGTTAGTGATAGCTCAAGAGGCTTGACACTATCCTCCCTAGGGAGAAAGAGAAAAGATGTCCAGCATGTTAGACGTGAATCTAATAGAGTTGGATTCCTAAGAGCATTTCCAAGAAGCAAGACCATATCGGAAGGAGAATTGGAAAAGGTCAAGATTTGTGAAAGGGTGATAGATCTATTATAATGGATCTAACCATCAGGAGATCTAAAGGTGAAATTTATTCAGTTGCTTTGGCACTATGCCGACCTATTTGCCTTCTAGTTTATATGTCAGGGATTAACCTTGCATTCATTTCTTATAAGTTAGAAATAACATCGAGCTTCAAGCAGGTTGCCAGCGTAAAGGAAGTTGATTGAGGAAAAGAGAAGATAGTAAAAGTAGAAGCTAAGAACCTGAACGTTGATTTTATCAGAGAATTCAATATACAACCTGGCTATCTAACGTCGTGCTAGTTGAAAGAAGAGAAAATGATATTGGTGGATGTGCATGGACTTTACCCAATTTGAATAAGGCCTTAAGAACTCATACCCTCTATCGAGCATTGATAGGCTCATAGATTCGGTTGTAGATATGACTCCTCAGCTTCATGGATGAATACTTGGGTTACAACCAAATCCAAATGCACCTAGATGATGAAGAGAAGATGACCTTCACAATGATAGGCCAACCTATTATTGTCGGTGATGCCTTTTGGCTTGAAAAATAATAGGGCAACTTATTAGATTCAAATGACAAGTTGGTTGGAACATTAAGGTGCATGTCGATGATATGGTGTTCAACATTGAGCAGCGACCATTATGCGACCTTCAAGAAGCATTTGGTCGGTGAAGGCACACAATATGTGCCTGAAACCCAAGGTGCAGTTTGGGGTTTAGGTGGGGAAGTTTCTTGGGTGCATGCTTACCAGGAGGGGAATTGAGACTAACCTTGAAAAATGTAGTGATTAACATGAAAGCCCTTTGATGACCAAAGAGGTCAGCAATTGGCTCGGAAGAATTAATGCTCTTCTCGCTTCATGTCCAGGCTTGGAGATATGACCTTTCCTTTTTTTGATTGTATAAAGTAGGCAAAGAACTTTAGGTGGACCAATGAATGCGAGGTAGCCTTACAAAAAAAACAAGCCCTTCCTTTCCAGTCCTCCTATTTTGACTAAGCCTGTGCTTAATGAGCTTTTGTTACTATATCACTCTTTTAGAGAGAAGGTGTTAGCTCCACCCTGGTATGAGAAGAAGGGAATGAGCAATGCCTAGTTTATTTTGTTAGCAAAATGCTACAAGGAAAGAGAAGATGCCAGAAGATTAAGTTGGCTTTTGTAACATCCTTCCAAATACAACCTCATCCTTAAGTCATGGCATCATACTTGAGAGTTGTTACTTATAGATTTGTGGACCTTTCTTAATTATCTATAGCAAGAATCGATCAAATCTTATATTAACTAACTCGTGGTTCTATTAAAATATATAGCAAGAAACAATGTATTTATTTAATACAAGTCAAGTACAAAAGGAAACTTTTCTATGAACTTTAGTTCATATCCAATATAAGACATATATATATATACATATACACACAACATATGAGTTCTTACAACTAAACTATAGAAATTACAATTTAGTCTTTCTTGTAGCTTTCACTATTCTCTAGAATCAACTAAATGACATGGAAAAACAAACAGCAGGTGAGACCTGAATTCCAAGTAAGTACATAATCATTATCATCTCAACCACTTTGGTTTATCAAGAAAATGTAATCATACAATACATATTAAATATTCATTTTAAAGTTCTAAAACCATCCTGAAGTGAGTAGCTTTTATTATTCAATCATATAACATACTACTCAATATCATATAAACCATATTGCTAAATCACAACTTAACATATTTGCCTCAATATTGATACTAAAATCTTCACTTAACACATAAGATAAAAGACTACTCTAGGGTAATAACTAATTTGGGCTGAGCTTATTCCTATACATGATCATTGGATTTACTTTCTCCAATTCTCACATAGACCTATTCCTAGCCATGTTTACTTTCCCCAACTCAATTCAAGGGTAATCAGGTTTACTTTCCTCAACAAACGGATTTACTTTCTTTAGCCCAAGAATTATAAACCTTATGCTTTTCTTGGTAGTCAGGTTTACTTTCCTTACAAACGTATTTACTTTCTCAAGCCAAGAAACATAATCTTATGCTTTTCTTTGCATATGAGCAATTGTAATAAGCATTCATATCTATGTGTGCCTAACCTCATCAATAAGTTCACATGCTCAATTATTCATATTCATATTCTTGTGCTCATGTCATACTAGTACAAGATGCCTTTATTTCATCAATTCAAAGTATCAATTCATTTTCACATAGATACTTTATATTCGTAGCACAATTTATTCTGCATTACAAACCATCAAATCCAAGGCTATAAAAATTCTCAATGACATTTCAATGTGTCTACAAGGTTCCATAAAAATTTCAAAGCAAAAATAGTTCTCTAACTATGTTAACAAAATTAAAACTAATTCCTAATTTTTAACCCTAGCAAATGATTGAATCAATTCAAAAGAAAAAATCATAGTTACACTTCAAGATGTTATCAACACTCAGAAAAATTTTAAAGAAAAATTCAATCATTTGCTATGGTAGAAAAATTAGACAAATTCGTAACTTCAATTCTAATAATCCAACAACATGGATACCATTTTGGTTCTTGATTTTTTTAAATCATTAGGAGTACAAAATAGAGCTCAAGAAAATTTGTGGAACTAGCTAGGATGTTAGCTTCAACATATATTTTTTCTAACTCATGAAAATACCACAATTCCCTCAGAAAATTCGTGATCATGGCTACCTATACAAAAATCGAAAATCCAGCACATGGTTCAAAATCTCTTTTCACAAAAATGATTTCTAACATCATCCAAACACTCCACCAAAATTAATACATCAATATCTATATATTACCAATCAATACAATGAAAAATATCAAGTAATCAGTAATCAAACTTTAGAAAACATATTTGAAAACCAAAAAGGTTTAAGAGCCCTACTTTTGGAAACTAGTATATCCTTAGCTCTAAGATGCTCCAAGATAGATTTCCTTCACTCCAAAGCTCCCAAATCAAACCCAAACCCTTCCTAAATCAGTGAGGAAGTGAGGTATCAATGTGAGGAGTGATGGAGAATTGAGATTCAATTGGTTAGATTTGTAAGTATTGATGTGTCAAATAAGTTTAATGAAGAAAACTTATGGATTCAACAAGTCTAGGCTTAGGATTTTGAGGTTGAAATTCAAGTTGGAGCTCTTAAAAAGAAAAATGGTGGCTGATGCTTCTCTTCCTCTCTGGCCAAAAGTTATTAGTTTCAAGGAGAAGATTTGTGTGATGTTTATCTTGTAATTAAGTTGGAATATAATATAATATGAATGGATAATTCTTAAAGAAAGAAAGTAAAATGGATGGCTATGATTTAATTTTGTTTTACAAGATTAAATATTAGCCTTACACTTGGCTAATAAAGATAACTTTATCTTATTGTAAAGATTTGACTATCTTTCATGTTAAAAATTGTACACCAAAATTTTACCGAATTGGTAAAACCGTACGGGTAATCAAACATTGTCCCAAAAATTAATTCTAGACAAAAAATCTTTATTCTTTCCCATTTCTAATCTTAATCCTATAATTTCACTTCTGGTATTCTGCTAATTCTAAGGTTTCGACTATCCAAGGCTTGTGGTCCACAAGGTCACTATTCACCTCCAAAAAATTTTTTTTAACATGTCCGTTGGGTCATCCTTATCATTACTTCATCTATTAAATTTTTTAAATTATAATTAACAAAACTCAAATTAATTTTTAACTAATTTTTTAAGGTGTTATAGCCTTGGCTTTGATCATCTCTTCTAGAAGGTTACGGCCTTATTTTCTAAGCCATCAAATCATTATGAAGACCGATCATCTAATTTAACGGTCTTAGCCAAGCACGAGGCCGAGATGATTGCATAGTTCGTGGAGTTGTTCGAATATAGGACCGTTTACAAAGTCGAGGACCAATCAAATCTTAGTTTTTGGAAGACTTTATGGGTGAATGGTGCAATACCAAGCACTTCCGAGTGAAGTCACTATTGAACCTGGATTTATATGTTGATGGAGCCTCCAACCTCTAGGGAGTTAAGCCAACATCATTTGGAGGGGCCTCATGAGCTGACCATAGAATAGTATCTGAAGTTTGGCTTCAAGGTCAACAATAGCCAAGCAAAGTATGAGGCATTACTGAACTTCAACGCCAACAAAGTAGGAGCTTCTATCATCATTGTGAAGCTTACGCCCTTCCCCCTAGTCATGCAATCCCCATTTCCTACAAATCTATCCTACAAAATATAAGTCTCTATCCTATACATATTGAAACATATAAATGATAAGGATTTG